>JAWWEU010000020.1:13071520-13084056 GCA_035583155.1 Acropternis orthonyx
GAAAGACAGGTCATTATTTTTCTTTTCCAAGGTGTTTTTTTTTTTTCTGTACAAAATAAGAGACCCCGCCCCACCCCCCCCCCCCAAACTCAAACATTTGTCACTTGGCATCAGCGGTTCTGGGCAGGAGAAGGGGAAAGGGGGAGAACTAAACTGTTATTCCTAAGGGGGGCAGGATGAGGGGGTTGCGATGCGACAGCGGGGCGGCGGGGGACTATGTACAGCGGGGGGCCGGGGGGTTGTGCTTTCCTCCAGCCGCCGGCAGGAATCAGCTTCTTCACTCTGGGGGGGTGTGTGGGTGAAACCTCCTGTTCCCCAGACCCACCCCTCCAGCAGGACCCTGCACAGGGTCTTCAGGTGCTGAGGGAGGGAGTTTGGGGGGGCTGAGAGGGATCCCCAGTGATCCCTGGGAGAGAGGGCAAAGAGGAGGTTCAGCATCTTCAGCTGCCGCACCCTGGTGTCCCCCCAAGACAGAGGGGACTGCAGTGCCTGTGCCCCGGGTCCCCCCACCCTCTCACACATCCCCCCCACTTCTTCCCCCACCCTGCACCTCCCTCCCCTCTGCTTCTGCCCCTTGAAATGAGGCTGAGCCGTGCTGGCCCCAAGCAGGCAGCTGGGGGGGATTGAGCCAGGGCCCCCCACTCCTGGTGCTGCTGTTGCCACAGCCCTGCTGGCACCGTCCTCTCCTGCTGTGGCTGGGGCCACTCGCCTGTGCCCGGGGGAGAGAGAACAGAGGAAAGGGAATGATGGGGGGGGAAAAGGAGAAGAGAAAAAAGGGGAAAGGAGGGGAAAAAGGAAAGGAGAAAAAGAGGATAAAAGAAAGGAGGCAACAACAGTCAAAAAGAAAGAAGAGGAAAAGAAGAAAAATGAGAAAGAGGAAAATAAGAAGAAAAAGAGGCAAATATGAGAAGAATTAAAAAAAAAGATAGAAAAGATGCAGAAAAAAGGAGAAAAAGAGGAGAAAAAGGGCTAAAGAAAGAGCAAGTGAAGGAAGGATCTAGGGAGAGGGCAGGGCAGGAGGAGACGGGGGCAGGAAGTGGGGGCCACCAGGGAGGGATGCCGGCGGGTGGGGGTTCCCGGGGAGGTGCAGAGGTCGCCCCCGGGAGGTCCATTGGCCACGGTGGGCACGACCCCGCGGGCCGAGGCGTCATCACGATATCCGCGGGGCCGACCTGTCATTGGTGACGGTCCTGCGCAGCCGCACCCCACGCCGGAGGGCCACCAGCATGTCTTCGGCCGGGGGGTCCAGGGAGGCCGCCGGGGGGGGCGCGGGGGTCTCCTCGCTGGGGCCGGACCCCACGAGGGTGGTGGGGAAGGGGAACTGGCCTTCCCCCAGGGCGTGGGCGCCGGCCACCAGCTCGCCGATCTTCTCCACCAAACTGTGCCTGTTGGCGGCCAACTGTTGGTCCTCCTCTTCCTCAGCGGAGAGGTGCTGGCCGGCCCCGGGGTACACAGAGATCTCCATGGCACCGCTACCCCAGGCAGTGTTGGGAAGGCTCAGCCGCTTGGGCGAAGCTTTGGCAAAATCCAGGGGGTTTGGAGAGGCGTCGTCAGCGTAGAAGACGCACTCTTCACTGCCCACCCGTGTGGGGCCAGCGTAGCCAGGAGAGTCGGGCACTGTGGGGGTCTTCACGGGGACAATGGGGGGTCGGATGGGGATGGGGCCGGCGTTGGAGAGGGTACGGCGGACTGAGGGCTTGGTGGAGGGCGTGCGGCGGATGGTGGCCACCCCTGGGGTGGTGCCGGCCGGCAGGTTGGTGCCAGTGGGCAGCCCGGCAGTGGAGGCAGGACGCTTGGTCTGGATCATCCGCCGGTAGTTCTGGGCGATGTTGCTGTTGCGCGGGATGGTGGAGGACTTGTCGAAGTCGCTCTGGGGGTCGCACTCCACGTCGCCGTTCACCGAGTAGCAGTCATAGTCAGAGCCTGGGGAGGGAGCAGCACAGTCAGTGTGGCCAGGCGGGCAGTGGGTAACCAGGCCCAACCAACACCTCACAATGCAATCTGCAGCCAGCCCAAATCCCCTCCGGCACAGTGTGACAACAACCAAACTCAGCTGCCATCATCAGGACAGAAACGCTACTGGTCCCAACCGTTGCTGGCACTACGTACTCACCATCAAACCCAACCGTTACCTCTGGAAGGCACCTACAATCACCCCAATCACCACTATCAGAGGACAACAGCAACCACCCCAACCATCACACTGAAACCGCAGCCAAATCCAACTGTCACTGTTGCAACACAAACAAAACCAGCCCCCGTCACTGCCACTGGTCGTAGTCAAACCCAGCTATTACCATTACAACCACCACTGTCACAACACGATCACAGCCAACCTCCACTGTCACCATCACATGCTCATCACCAGCTCAGCCGTCATCATGTCAACACGATGACTATGAACATGACGTAATCATCATATAATCAACATGATGGTTACAAACATTATTTGATCTCCAACTGCCAACTCTGCTGCCCTCACATAACATCTGCCACCATCTCCACCTGTACTCAACTGCTGCACAGACACATCACCGCAAACCATCACCAACAACACCTTGCTGAAATGCTGCCTGTTACAGAGAGCCCCACAGAACTGTAGCCACCAACCCCCAACTAACACCCAAGTATTTAGGAAAAGCCATGTTTATGTGTGGCACGAAGCTTGTGCCACAACCCAAACCCCCAGCACACATCAAATCTTCACTCCACGAGACTATGCGATGTGACCACAGCCTGATGCCTATGACACCCAGGGCACAGACATGCTCCAGCCTCTGCTGCCCCCTTCCCTACAGTGCACGCTGTTTCAGGTGGCCCCAGCTATCCTTTGTGCCCCAGGTACCTTGGGAAGGGATGGTGTCCTCGGAGCAGGAGGGGGTGGTGGTCTGTGTGCTGTAGCCACTGGAGTACTGCAGCGAGTCCCGGCTGCTCTTCTGGTGCTCCAAGCTCAGCCCCCGGGTCAAGACCATGGCCAGGTCACTGGCTGCAGGGGACACCTCCTCCCCGTGCTGTGGGGACAAGGGGCACTGTCAGCACCCTGGTTCCTCTCTTGGGAGTCCCTCAAAAACCCCCACTTCTGTGCTCTCCCCGGCACAGGCGATACCTTGGCAGCAATTGTAGCCGGTGACATCCGGGGCCTGGGAGCATCCTCTCCACCAATGCCGGGATACCCACCAGCAGGAGAGCCCATCTCGGCTTCCCGGAGGTGCTCCACGCGGTCCTTGCGCCGCTGCAGGGTGGGGACCACTGGCTGGTCGTAGGGGCTGGCCTTGGACCAGTCCTGCAATGGGAAAGGCATGAGGTTGATGCTGGTGACACCAGGACCAGGAGTGGGGCAGGAGGAGGCACGCGCTGATGTCCCCCCACCAAGCCACGGGTGCTACTCAGGATACTCTGCCCCACAGGGCGTGGGATGGAGGGATTTGGGGACTCAACCCCATGAGGTGAAGGGGGGAACCACGTGTGAAATGCAACCCTGGTGGGATGGCAAGGACTAACCGAGGTGGGGGAGCTGCACTCGCTAACTGACTGGCAGGTTTCGGAGGCCTCTGAGGACGCTGAGCTGGAGGACTTCTGCTGTGCCGTGCCACAAGGCCGAGCCAAGAGCCAGAGGGGGAGAGAAGAGGCAGTTAGCAAGCAAAGCCAGAGCTGCAGCCCCAGTTAGAGAAGCACCCACAGCTGCCCTGGCTAAGCCAGGCCCCCAGCCCTCCTCCACTCTGGCAGCAGATGCAGGACGGTGAGCGACCTGGCAGCAGGGTCTACAGAACCAGGATGATGCTCCACCCCAACCCTCCCACGTGCTCACCCCAAGCCACACAGAGCCAACAGGCATTCTGGGGAGTGGGGACCTTGCCAGGTTGGTGGTGCCAGGTTAGCATGGGTAGGCCAGAATGGCAGATCCCTGGGGATCCTGGAGCATCCTTGGCACTGTGGAGGATTCACAGTGAAGGGGAAGCTTTGCTCCATGCTGCCTGGTGGGGAACTGGCACAAACTGGATATTATGGGGCTGGGGTGATCGGGAAACACCCTGTTCTCCCAGTGGAAAATATTCTATTCCTCTGGCATGAAGAGAGGGATACCTGTGCCCCATCCCTGGGGGTGGGGGTCATGGCGAAGCTTTCTCTGCAGTGTGGCCTGTGTTGGCCCCAAGTAGGGCAGACACCCCCAATATTCCCAATATTCATCTCCCACGATGCCAACACAGCTGGAAATACTCCTGGGGGTGGGTCTCACCACCTCTGCACGGGACCCTCGTGTTGCCCCCCCTCAGCACCACCCCCCCCGTTGTACAGAAGTGAGGCATGGATGTGGGCAGCACTGACCGCCCTCCCCGTGTACCTGGCTGGTGATGTCCGAGGGCATGGGGGAAGGTGGTTTGGAGTAAGCGGCGTCCTGGGAGATGAAGCCGGAGTCGTGGGAGGAGACGCTGGAGAGGCGGGTGGCGGCGGCGGGGGGCTGCGCCAGGCTGCGGTAGCGATAGGTGGAACTGGGTGAGCAGGTCTGAGCCCCGCCGGGCCACGCCATGCCACCCTTGGCACTGCTAACGCTGCTGGGGGGGCGCCGGGGGCACGGGGACACGCCGGCGGGGAGGACAAAGGAAGGAAAAGAGAATTTAAGACGGAGGTTTGGAGGTCGCAGGGTGGCCAGCGCCCTGCCACACACCCCAACCTGGGGAAACTGAGGCACGCGGTCCTTCCAGGGCATTCCCTCTCCCTTCTGGGGTGGCAGGGAACAGGCTGGGGGACATGAAAAGGTGGTATGTTTGCCCTCAGGGTTCCCCTGAACAGCTCAAACCATTCCCAAATGGCAGAGGACAGGGTATGTGCCAGGCACTCATCCTGCCCCACAGGCCCACCAGCCCTGCCCAGCGTGCCAAGACCAGTTCCCCTGTTTAGTGGGAATCAGTTGGCCATACGAACACGGGAAGGTGGACATGCACCTTGTGAGCATCCCCATGGGCCATAAGTGTCCTTAGCCCACTAGGTTTAACGAGGAGGGCTGGATTTCCTGGCCATAGTTGGGTGTGGAGCCCACCCCACCATACCTGCACATGCTCGACTTGCGGGAGCTGGAGCTGCTGGGCGAGGATGGGGGGGTCTGGTAGGACCAGCTGTAGTCAGAGCCCTTCAGGTCCTTGATCACCTGCAGGAAGAGTGGGGTATAAGTCCCCCTCAAAGACGCTCCCCCGTCCTCTGATCCCTCCCAGCTTGCCCCTGCTGACCTGCTCACTGGCGGGGGGCAGCTTGTGGGGCTCAGCCGTGAGCACCACCAGGTCCTCGATGATGCCCTGCAGGTGGGTGATCTCTCCCAGCATGGTGAGCTCCCCGTTCTGAGGCCAGACAACAGGGAGCATCAGCACCCGTTGGGCAGCAGGAACCACCCCCACACCCTCCCAGTCCCCAGCACTCACCACCACGGGCTGCAGGAAGGTGATGAAGGTGCAGAAACGACCCCGCTCCTCAATGAGGGCTTTGCGGACTGCCTGCTTCTCCGTCTCCTCCAGCAGCAGGTACATGTCGTTGACGTCCTGCAGTGCGTTGTCCAGCTGAGGCTGCAGGTCCCCCTTGCCTGTGAGATGGGGCACTGTCAGCGCTGGGCTCCCCTGACACACCCCCCAATCTGCTGAGGTTCCCACTGCCAAACCAAGGCCACACCCCCAGCTCTGGCTTGGGGACATCACCCCATCCTCACATCCCAGTGGGTGCCGCAGGTCCCCCCCTGTGCCCATAACCCTGGAGGGTCCAGGAGCACCTTCAGCCCACAGTAGCCTTGGGCAGGGGGTTCCTCTGTCACTCCATCCCCACTTCTGGCACTTGGGACCAGAGGATCCCTTGGGGTGCCACTGTGGTGGGGCTGGCATTGCCCCAGGATGTGGGGTGCAAGCTAAGCTAAGCTAAAAGCAGGGTGAGGGAGGCACAGGGAGTGGAGGGATGGACGGACAGACAGACGGAGGCTGGGGAGACTGGGGAGGGAGCAGATGAGGAAGCAGAGAGGGGGCCGGTGGTGGGGGGCAGCGGTTCACTTACCAAGTAGCTCTACAGGAAGGATGTGGAGGGGAGGGAAGAGAGAAGGAGACAGAGAAAACGTGTGAAAAGAGGTCAAAGGCTGGGGCACATGCCCCCGCCTCCCCACCCCACCCTGGGCCGTGCTGGCACCCCTCTTCCTGCAGGGGGGCAGCAGGACCACCCTAGTGCCCACCCCCCATTTGGCAGTGCCACAGCCGGAATGCCCACCCTGGCTGGGCATGCTGCAGAGGGGCAGGTGGGGGCACCCCCCAGGAGACCCTCCCTCACCTTTGCGAGCCTTTTTCTGGAGCTTGAGGGTGTCAGAGGATTTTTTCTTGATCTCATGGCGTGCTCGCTTGTACTCTGGGGGCACAGAAGCGCTGTCAGAGGGGATCCCTGGCAAGCAGCACAGCCACCCTGCACCGATTCATCCTGCCCCGCCCTCTACCTTTTGCGTGGTCCTTGTCCAGCTGGTTGGCGGTTTTCTTCCAGTCCTCAATCCTGTCCTGCAAAGGGTTTATCAGGCTCTCCATGAGGGCACTGGAGCAGGGAAAGAGAAGCAGAGAGCGTGGGAGAGAGCCGGAGCTGCGGGTGGGAAGCCACGTCCCTATCCCATGCCCAGCACCTCCTTCCTCAGCCAGGGACGAGTCCCACCAGCTCATGCCACCAATGCCCTGGTCCCGCTTACTTGGTGAACTGCCGGAGCTTGGCCTCGATGCTGCGGTGCCGCATGCACATACGGGTCAGGGCAGAGCCAATGTCCCTTGTGGCACCTGGTGGGGAGACAAGGGCCGCTGACAAGGGACAGGGACAGCAGTCCCAGCCCAGTTTGTATAGTGGGAGCAGGGTGGCTCCCGGCAGGGATGATCAGAGCCGGGATGTGCTGAGCTCTGGAGACTCTTTGGGTTAGAGATGGTTCGTTTTTTTTCCCCCCAAGAAAAATCCACAAAATAAATAAATCATCATCCACTAATAAACAAAGCACTAAATATTCCTTCCGTCAGCCTTGAAATTAAAACCTTGTTTGCGTCAGATTTGGCACTGGAGGGCCAGGGAAGGGAAGGGATGAGGTACTCCGGCATAGTTCCAGGCGGTCAGCTCTGTCCCACACCTCCAGGCACAATCCCAAGGCGATAAAAAGAGAGTCCAAACTCCCCGGGGAGGCTATTTGCCAGCAAGAGAAAGCAGAAGCATCCCTTTTAGGTGAAACCGCTGTTAACTCTGAAGCCGAAGGATGGCCACATGGTGGCAGTGCTGCTGGCAAATCCCAGGAAAAGCAGCAATCCAAAATCCTCGGGTGCAAACTGAGGAATGATATTCTGACCTTCTCTCCCCTAAAAAAGCTCGAGAGACACCTTCCTCCCTTTTGCAAGAGTGCTGGGCACTCCCCAGCCCCGTAGTGCCGTGGAAATAGGGGAATCCATGGGTCCAAGGCCTTCTCCTGCACTGGGGTACTCTCCTAATCCAGCTCCTAATGCTCTTATCCCAGCTCCTGCTGCTCCTAATCCGATTCTCATGCGCTGTGTGCGAGGCCGCCAGTCAGCCCCCACCCAGTGCCTCAGTTTCTCCGTGCTGCTGCTCTGCCTCCCACCCTCCCAAAAAACCCCTGAGGTGTAACAGCACTACAGGGTGATGTTCACACCCGTGATGCCAGTCCCCAGCTGTTCCCAGCATCCCCCCATGCCCTCTCCCTGCTTTCGGTGCCCAGGCTGGCGGGGAGCTGGGGGAGACCTAATCCCCCCAGTGCAGTGGGCTAGTGGGTTTGGAGGCAAAGCTGATTCTGGCTCAAGCTGCCGCCTCCACCTCCTCCACCTCCTTCTCCCTGCACAGCTCCAGATGGCCTGGATGCCGCCAGTCTGCAAACCAGCCCGGGACCATCTGCTTGGCAGAAGCTGATCGGTGGGAAGTGGCTCCTCATTGCCAACAGGCACCCAGAGAGGGTCTGAGGGTCCTTCCCTCCCACCCCCCAGCACCATGGGGGTCCCCACATGCAGCCTCAGCTCTTCAGTCACCTCCCTGGCGGGTTAGGGTTTGCCCATAAAACAGTTGAGCTTGGACTCCTGAATCTCCCTCCAGTTAATTTTCCTTCCCTGGAGATACCTGGAGCAGCCAGGACCCCACTGGGAACCTCCCAGGTGGGTGCCAGGGGCAAGCAGGGTGGCTTGCACATCCTGGGGGACAGAGATCAGTACAGGGGACCACAGTGCGGGGCTGAGCCACCCCAAATGTCCCAGCCCCACCAGACGATGTGGCTAAGCACCCATGTGTGGTGAGAAGCCAGCATCCACATGGGTGCCAATCCCTCCACTCCCCAGATTTCCAACCCTCTTTCCCAGGGGACGCTCCACCTTGGTGTGGGGACAGGCTAGACATCTCTCCATGGATGGTGGAGCTGCTGACTGATGTCCACCCCAGTCACACTGGCAGGGGACACCCCACAGGGGACACTCGCCACCTGTCTCCCAGCCCAGCCAAGCCTGGGGACACTCACCCCTAGGGGAGAGGACCTACCTCGGGTGTTGGTGGCCATGTCAGCCACTTTCTGGAAGGCATCCAGGAAGGCAACTGCAGCCAGCACCGTGGTCCTGGGGCGGAGAGAGCAAGGGGGGAGCTCAGCAGGTGTGGGGCACACCAGGATGTGCCCATGGGGAGAAGGGCCCCCCATGCCCTGCCCCTGCCCTTGGCCACTCACCTGAGCTGGGAGTGCAGCTTGGTGGCCTTCGAGTTGAAATCCTCCCAGATAGGGTAAGAGCTCTGCAACGAGGAAGGGCCACGGTGAGAGACAGAGCCCTTTGCCCCCAGCACTCCTTCCCAGACCGGGTAGGCCTACCCTTCACTGGTACAGAGACAGGGCAGCGCAGTGGCTTCTCTGATGGCTGATAAAGGTTGAGCACAACCCATTCCCCTCCTTGTTTTTTCCCTTTCAGTCTGACGGCCCAAACTTCTAGAGCATGCAGACCTCAGGATTTTGAGTGATTTCTTCCTGACAGGGGTCAAGGCAGCTCACGGGTTTGGTAATTTAAGGAGATGAAAGGAAAAAGCTTTAAGACCCTGGCCAGCAGTGGAGCAGAGCCCCCCCAGCACCTGCAGCCTCCCCCAAAGCACCGATGGCCAAACCCACCACCACGGAGGGCTCCATTCCCACAGCAGGAGCCCTGGTCCTTGCCTCTCCCAAGCCCATGAAGGGCAACGGGCCAAGAGGGAATTTGGGGTTGGGGACAATTGTGTGGGTACAGGCACTTGGGAGGCCACCCCAGTACTGTCCTGGTGAGACCATCCCAATGGCAGTCCAGCAAGGCTCTCCCAGCAAGGCCATCCCTGCAAGACCAGTCCCACTGCCTTTGTTGCAAAGCTATTCCAGGGCTATCCTGGTGCAACCATCCCAGGGCTGCCCTGCTGCCACCGTGCCAAGGAGGCCACCCCAGGCTGTCCCAGTGCCACCATCCAGCAAGGCCATTCCAGGGCTGTCCCAGTGCCACCATTCCAGCAAGGCTATCTCAGCACTGTGCCAGTGAAGCCAGTCTCGGTAAGATCAGTACCAGTGATGCCTCCGAGATGCCAGTCCCAGTAAGACCATCCTGGTGCCCATTCCAGTGAGGCCTGTCCCAGTAATGCCAGCTGCAGTGTCATTCCGGTATGACCAGTCCTGGTGCTGGTGCAACAAGGCTAATCCTGGTGCAACCATACAGCGAGGCTATCCCAGTGTCACTATGCCAGTGTCACCATCCCAGAGAGGCCAGTCAGTGTTGTCCTGGTGAAGTCAATCCTGGTGCCGTCTTGGCAAGGCCATCCTAGTGCCAGCCTGGCACGGCCAGTCCTAATGCCATTATTCCAGTGAGGCTATCCAGGTGCCACCATCCTGGCAAGGCCATTCTGATGCTGTTACAGCGAGGCTGCTCCCAGTGCCATTATCCCAGCAAAGCCATCCCAGTTGAGCCAGTCCTGGTGTCACCATCCCGGTGAAGCCATGCTGGTGCTGCCATCCTAGTCATCCTAGGTCAGTTCCTGTGCTGTCGTCACAGAGACAACATCCTGGTGCTATCCCAGTGTCACCATCCGACGGCAGTGCCAGGGGCCTGCAAGCCCCGCTGGGGCAGCCACCAGGCTGAGACATGGACACCAGAGCCAGCCTTTCAGGATGTGGATCACCACACATCCCTGTGGGCACTCCACTTTGGTGGCAGCTCCGGGGACAATGTTTGCACTGAGGTGTCATGGGACCAGCCCAGCACTGTTTTCTGGGGATCAAGAAAGCCCCGAAATCCTCATGAGTCAGCAAAGAAGGGGTTTGAGGATGCCACTTCACACACCACTTGTGGCGATGCTCTGGTTGTGGATGCCTGAGGACTGCCCCTGCCAACTGTCCCTGGGCCACCTTCTGTGGCCATCCTGAGGGAAGTGAGTGAGGCTCCTCTGCAGTGAGGAAGCAGGTCCTGATGCCCCCAGCCCCCTGTGATGCCAGGCAAGAGGAGGATGGGGAAGAGGACAACAGGAACAAGGACATGCCAAGGTCATCCAGGGACGCCGAGCACGCGGGAAGGGAGGCAACAGGAATGAAGCCGGCCTGGGGACTGCCACCAAGCAAGTCCTCCCCACTGCAGGTCAAGGGGTGCTGAAAAGGCCACCTGCCACCAAAATAAGGTCCTTCTGCCCCCTGTGTCCAGGGCACGGGTCCCAGCTATAGGACTCCAAGTACATTGCTGCCCTTCAACGCCAGCAGTTCTTTGGGCAGGGAGTTATTTGTCCCCCAGTGCCCGTGGCAGGACACCTATGTGGCTGGAGATGGGGACGATGCATCCTTAGATGCCACCGGTGCTCAGCTGGGGCTGCACAGGGCATGAGCTGAGCCTCAGCTGTAGCGTGGTGGGGTTTTCCTTCTTTTTCATCATTTTTCTTTCATCTTTCCCACCTACAAATGGCGTGAAATTGAATCCGGGTTTCCTTGGGTGAGGGGTTCCCCACCACATCCGGATGGTGCTGAGCATGTCACTGGGAGGTGATGGCTCTGAGCTGGCTCATCCCCTCCACTGCCTCAGCAGGGAAACGGGAAAGTGAGGCATGGTCTGCCCCCACCTCCTCCCTGTAGGTGTAGGACTCAGGCAGGCTGCCTGGAGAGGGTTGCTGGGGGAAGGCATTTTGGGGGAGGGAGCTGATCATGCCAACACTCATTCCCCACTAGCCCTGAATCCCGCTGCCCTGGGGAGAGCCGGGATTTTCTCCTGGGAGCTTTTCTCCAGGCCCCGAGCCAGAGTCCGGCTGCAGAGCTACCACTGCCCCTCGAAGGGGTTAATCTCCTTCCCAGCAAGGCTTTTATTTTTTTTTTATCCCCCCTCCCCTGCTTTGGCAATGACAGCATTGTCTGGATGGGTCTGCAGCATGAAGAGAGGAAGAGGAGGAGGAGGAGGAGGAGAAGTAGGATAAGGAAAAGAGCTTTTGCCTCCCAAAAATGACTGGGGGTAAACCTCAGTGCTGGAGCTGGCAGTGGGAATTTCGGCCCCTGCGAGATGAAGAAACATGGCTGGTCGCCTCCTTCCCACTCTGCCCCCAGTCAGAAATGCCACCTGGCATTTTAACATTTTTATTTCTTGAAATAAAAACAAACAAAAAAAAAGGCTTTTTTTAAACATGGCCCCATCCTGCTCCCAGGGAGGGTGGAGGCGACGTTCCTTCCCTGGGTTGGGAAATGGGACTGAGGAGCCAGGGGACCTTTTTGTTCCATTGGTGTCAACCCCAGTGGATCCGGCAGAAATCCAGGCTGGGAGCGGGGGGTGGCAGGGGCAGCGATGCCCGATGTGGGGCCAGTGGCATTCGGTCAGAGGGGCAGAGATGCCTGGTCTGTGTTACCCGACACGGGACTCTGGCACCCAGGGATGGATGGATGGATGGATGGATAGCGGGCTGATACAGAGCCACGATCCACAGCATAGGCTGTGCTGCCCAGCTCAGGGCCCCGATGCCCAGTGTGGGGTTGATGTGGGGCTGCGGCACCCACTGCCATGCTCTGACACCCGGTGGGAGACCTCGATGCCTGGACAAGGGGCTCTGATACCCGACGAGGGATAACAGGGCTGATGTGGGGCTGCAACACCGAGGATGTAGCTCCAACACCCAGTGACGGATCTGGGGCTAATGTGGGGCTGCAATCCTCGGGATGGGGCTCCAATAGCCGATGATGGATATAGGGCTCACGTGAGGCTGCGATCCCCAGGGCTCCGATGCCCAGCACGGGGTCCCGATGCCCAGTGTGGGGCTGATGAGGGGCTCTGGCACGCCGTGCCAGGCTCCGACACCCGCTGCGGGACTGATGTTTGGGCTCCGACACCCGGTGCGAGGTGCCCATCTCGGGGCTGAGCAGCAGAGCCCCGTTACCCGCCACGGGACCCGGTACCGGCGGCGGCGGCAGCGCGGGGGCTGCGCGGGATGGGGGTGCGGGGTGGCGGAGCGGGGGGCGGGGAGCGCTGTCACGACAGCGGAACCCTACCTTCATGTCGTTGATGATGGCTTGGAAGAGGCCGCCGAGGGCTCCG
>JAWWEU010000020.1:13084286-13131951 GCA_035583155.1 Acropternis orthonyx
CCGCGGGCTGAGCGGACTCGCCGCCCCTCTGGACGCGGAGCGCGGAACGGGGAGCGGCGGCCCCGGGGGCGGGGCGGGCCCTGCGCGGCACATGCGCCGCCCGCCGCGGGGCCGGGGGGCTGCGGGCACCGAGGAGGGTGTGGGGGACGCTCAGGGTCAGCCCCAGGGATGCCCCGGCCACCCGGAGGACGCTCAGGGATGACGGGGCAGGGGGCGGCCCCCGGTGGTTGTTGGGGATGCTCTTGGCGGAGTGGGGGGGGGGGGAGTCGTCGGGGAGCAGCGCCGGGAACCACCCCGAGGGATGCCCGGGGATGTGGGATTGGTGGGGCAGCACCGGGGTTTGCTCCCATGGAGGCGGAGGAACCCCCAGGGATGCTCTTGGGGTGGCGGGTGAGGAGGAGCAGGAGAGCCCCAGGGTGTATATATACAGTGACCCTGTACCTGGGGTGAGCAGCAGAGCTGCCACGGAATGCCCGGAGGCAGCCCCAGAGCCCTGGAGGTGGCGGGGGAATGCTGTCTGTTCAGCCTTTCCCTAGGGGGTGTTTGACCCCCACTGCCTTCCTGACCTGCCAAGGTGTGCTGCAGGGAACCACCGCTGCAGGCTGAAGTCCCGCCGGGGTGATTACACGGCAGCTCTGAAATGTCCCAGCGCACTCGATTTACCGGAGAGCCATGGGAAATGCATGGCCTGCCAGCAGACGAACCCTTCCTTCCTGCAGCCATTCTGAGCCCCCCGCCCCAGCTTCCCGGGAGCTGCGTGTGTCAGGCTGAGCCCCGATGGGCCTCCCTACACCTTGCAGTAAAATAATGCTTAGCTGGGGTGAGAGGCTCAGTTGAGCTGCGTATTCTCCCTCCTGGACAGAAAAGTAGCCCCGATCCCCCAGCGGCGATGCCCACGCTGCTCCAGCTGGTGTTGGTCAAGAGCACCCATAAGGAAATGATTATGGCTCAGCACTCCTGCAGCCGACTGGAATTTCTCCCATAAACCCAGTCCCTCAGTGTGGAAAGAGGCTGCTCAGCAGTGGCAAGTGTGACTGGAGCAACAGGCAGAGCCCCAGGGCGAGCAGCAGCCCTGGCCCACACTGGGAATGACCCGGGGGTCAGTCAAAGGGAACCCCCCAGCACCCTGAGCATCTGGTAGCCTTGGGAAGACACCGTTCACCCATCCTGAAGCACTGGCTGTTAAAATTAACCCGCCGTGACTGGGTTTGGAAAGCCCTTTCCCGGGAATGACAGGAATGTCTTTATCCTGGCCAAAGCAGCGCTGCTGGTATAGGGCTGTTCAGGAAACCCACTGCCAGAGACAGCCTCTGTTGTAAACAGGCCAGAAGCCATAAAAACTCCGTGAATTCCTCCAACCCCCCTTTCCTGGGATCAGGTGAGGGCCTGAAATAAGCAGGGGATGCAACGGGGTTCCCCCAAACCACTGCAGCCTGGCATGTGTCAGGGTCCCTTGGTGCCATGGGACGGGGCGAAGGCAGCTCCAGCAGCTGCTTTGGGGCCAGGAAAATGCCTGTCACCACGCTGCGGTTTCGTGACCGTGGCCTGGAAGAATTTCAGTGGTGGATTTTTTTCCTGCTGGGAAGAGGAGCAGGCGGAGAAGCCCTGCTTGCTGGTGAGCCAACGTGGCAGGGCTGGGCCAGCCTGGGGCACAGGGTCAAGAATGATGCTCCATGCCATCCCCTGCCCTTGCTGCATTTTTGGCTCTGCTTACTAACAGATCTATGATGGGAAGCCCAGCAACAAGGAATGGGCTGCTCTGCATTGCTTGTTTATTTCATCATGGGGAGCTTAATGTAGGAATCTGGTCTGGGGTTAGGTGTGATGGGGGTCTCCACTGCTCCCTGTGCCCCCTGGTGCCAGCTGGGAGTCGAAGCTGTGCCGTTGTCCCGGCCAAGAGCCGGGGGCTCAGGGTGGATGTGTGAATGCAGGGAGGGGGCTGAGTGTCACGTACAGGAGTGACTCCCCAAGTGAGATGCCACCGGCGACCTCCATCAGGGCCTTGGAGCCAGAGGGTGGAAGTTGGGGTGGCGAGAAGTGGCTGGCAGCCCTGCGTGCTTGTTTTCCAGGGCAGGAGGCCAGAGGTTGCTCCGTCTTCCCTTCCCCTCCTCCGGTGCTGCTGGCAACAGGCTGGGCGCTCAGCTGACAGTCACGGGGAAGGCATTAGCAAAGCAAAGGGGAGTTTCCTCGCCCCATTGCAAGAGAAGACGAGGTGCTTGATATCCTGGCCCTCTCCTCCTGCAACCCTTCCCCGCATCCCCACCAACACCCACAGGAGAAGTCGGGCACAGCCTGAGGGTCCCCCATCATCCACAGGCACAGTTGGGGGGAAAACCAGCCCCGTGCTGAGCACTTGCCCGTCTCCATTAAACCCAGCAGATCCTCCGGCGGCCAGCAACCGGTGTGCCCGTTCCCTGGTCCGTATCCCCTGGTCCCAGCCCCAGCAACTGTGCACACCCGCAGTGGCCTCTGGGATGCTCAGAGGACCACCCGCCGGTCCAGCTGCTCTGCCCGCCCAGCTCGCTGGTGTCTTGCTTCCAGGTGCTTGTTTTGGACCATCTCGAAGTGTTGCAGCAGCTCTGTGTAGTCGATGTTGGAGGCTGAATTTCTCTTGAAGCTGGTACTGGGTTTGGTGTTGTCCCTGCAGCGTAGGAACAGAGGGTGAGGGTGGGAAGGGGCTGGGGTGTCAGTACTGTGAGCATCCAGCGCTGGCAGAACTAAGAGCTTGTCCTGAAGAGGCTGAGCTCAGCACATCCCAGTCATGCTGATGCCCCATAAAACACTCCCAAACACACTTCACTCCCCCAAAGATATGAGATGGAGCCCAAGAGGTCCTGGGATGAGGGACAACTGCATTTTGGCCCCACAGGGGAGGTTCAACCCCTCCAACATGGATGTTCCCCTTGATTCCAACCCATTCCAGTGTAAAAATCAGTGAGGAAAGGATGCCAGTGCCATGTGACTCAGTTTCCCTATCTCATTTTTTGAGCAAGCTAAAAACACCCAGTGGCAGAAGGGACAGCCCCCAGGGACAATCACCCATGGCTGAAGCCCTCAAATGCAGGCTCCCTAGGGCTCCAGCTATGGATGCTCATTCCCATGCTGTCCCCATGCAAGGAGGGGGGGACACCAGCCACGGGATGCCCACAGGAGGATGGCAGGCAGCTCTGGTGGCCCCAGTATCCCCCTGGGGAGGGGGCAGCTGGGGCTGGCCTGTTATGAAAGCCGGCTTCGGTGTTTGAAGGAATGTAGGTCAGAGTTAATCAGATGCTCAGGCCGTCTGACAGCTCGAAAAACCCCCACTGCTGGGGGTGGTGGGGGAAAAAAAGGAGGGGGAAGCACATGCAGCCCCCTCTCCGCCCCCCCAATTAAATATCAGTGCTGGGTTGTGGGTAGGAGCTCAGCGCCGGAGGCCACGAGGGATAAAAGCCATCCTAGGGAAGCAGTTAAAAGCCAAGGAGTGACAATGGCAGCGGGGGGTTAATTCAGAAACCTGCCCATCTTGGGAGCCCTTTTTGTTCCCAAGGCTTTGCCAAGGCAGAGTCGGCTTTACCACTAACCACCCCCCCTACCCATTAGCCAAGAGTTGGAAAGCAAATCCCACTGGCAGCACCCCTGGGCAGGGAGCACGAGGATCTCGGCTGGTCCCCAGGGAGATGCCGTCCTTGCACATCTCATGGATCTCCAAAGGCCAGGAGGGGGAATGGAGCAGCCATCTGGAGGTATTTGCATGGGTGCCACAGTCCTTTTGGGTGCCGTGAAGGCTGTCCAGGCCGCAGGGGGATGCCTTGGGAGCAACCCCCAGCTGCTGGAGTCTTTCTCCATAAACCTCCTTCCCAGCTCTGCTCGTTTCCATAGCGACCCCACAAGTGAAATTTTCCATCCCGGATGCCAAATGCCTGTGGATGAGGCACAGCCCTCCCAGGGTTACCAAATATAGACACAAAAAACCCCCTGAGCCAACACTCCCGGCCACGGGGACAAGGAGCAGCCACGGTCGCAATGGAGCTGGGGGCGAAAGCTGGAGCGCGGGGCTGAGCCTGGGATCAGGGCTGAGCCCGGGATGGCAGGGATGCTCAGCTGTGGGGGAACAGCTGATCCGGCCGCGATGCCGATGCTGGGGGTCCGTCCCCATGGCACTTACGTGGTCTGCATGAGCTCGGGGTTGGGCACGCACTGGAGGCGGTGGGAGAGAAGCTCAAAGGCGCTGCTCTGGGGCAGCAGCATCAGCAGGCCATAGAGAGCCTTGATCAGGTAGGGGTTGTTCTTCACGTCCAGCAGCTGCAGGCGGAGATCTGGAAGAGGACAGGAAGAGGATGGGGAGGCAGGGAAAATGCATTTCACCTCCAGCTGCAACAGCGGGTTCCTCCCACCCCCTCTGATAGCCCTGTGGAGGCTCTAAGACTCTGCCAGCCAACCCAAGGGGCCCTTGCATGGCACCCCTCTCTCCTCCCATTAACTCATCCATTTTTGTGTCCCAGACTGTCCAGAAGTCCCTTTCCTTGACACAGCCCTCAGCTGCCAGTGGGGGAAGGGGGCAACTGACACCCCAGTCCCCCATTCCTGCTACTGCTCATCCCTGAGGCTGTCCATGCTGCCTGAGGACACATATGCAACATGGGATTGCTCCTCAGCTTTTGCAGAGTTAGCAGAAACACTGCCTGCCTGGAGCATCACATATCCAGAGGGCTGAGTGACACCCTTGCGGGGACTCTCTGGAGCAGAAGGGATCCTCTCTACTTGGCTCTGACATTTACATGTGCTGGACCTCAGTGCTGCTCAGCTGAGGGAAAACCACACTCTGCCTCCATCCCTTGCTGTGTTCACAGTGGAAGAGTCTTCCAGAGTCCTACAGACAACTGAAGTCCCACCTGGGGCAGCTCAGGGGATGGGGCAAGGTCTCTGACCAGGCACCTCATCTGGTTGTCACTTACACCTTTGGTGTCTCCCAGAGAAGGGAGCCATATCCAGGGACGCCGCTTTATGGGGGACTGTTCCCTACAGTGAGATGTGGAAACTAAGGTGAGTGGGGTGGGGAACCCTCCATGAGTAATTTTGGGCCATAAAAACCCACCACATACATGTGAGTGACTCATAGAGTGGGAGAGTCATCCTTGGAGTGAGGGACAGGGTACTACAGGAGGGAGCATGACTGAGGGTCTCTACTTGCCCAGCTGCTCTAACCCTCTTCCCCCAAATATTCCCCAACCCTGGACCTATATAGGTGCCCCACAAACTCCTTTTTAGGACATTTCCCAACAACCTCAATGCCCTGCCTGCATCTCCAAGAAGCTCAGGGGCAGCAAACTGCCATCATAAGAAATCCCCCTGCAGACACAGGTCACCCTGTCACCTTCCCTGCTGCCATCCCAGTTCCCAGTGTCACCTCCCTGAGCCCCTGGTCAGGCACTGTGGCATTGCCCAGTGGGAAATGCCCTACACTGCTGGATGCTGGAGAAAGCAGCAGCTCTGGTTTTTTTAGAGCTTAATTCTCCATTTACAGGAAAAAAAACCCCCTTTTTTCTTGCTAAAGGCTCCAGCAGCATCCATAATACCACCCCATGCATCTGAGGGTGGCACACAGGGCTCCACTCATCTGACACCCTACTCGTGCACCCCTGGAGATGCTCAGCATGATGCAGGCCCCCCATCCCTGCCCCCATCCCTTTGCTGGATGCCAGCGTCGCTCGCTCCCTTAACCTATATCTGGGGGGCACGCTGCCCCCCCCGTGCTGCCAGCGTGCCCTTTTCCCGACGGGCAGCTCCAGAGCTGGGCAAACCTCCCGGCAAGAAGTCTCATAACTTCTGCTCTATTTATTCGTGTGGCGGCTTTCGCTTGCGATGGAGGAGCGGGGAGGGGGAGCACCATGCGCCGCCCCTTCCCCACCCGGGGTTTCCTCCTTACACGTGAATATGGGGCACTCGATGAGCTGCACCAGCTTGTCCACTTCAGTGAGGAAATCCACAGTGACCTCCAGATCCCCGCTGGATGTGGCTGTTAAGGATGCTATCTTGGAAAAAGGTGCCCCAGCAGCAGCAGATGGCTCGCGCAGGTGATGCCCGGTGTGGGCCGCGGCTTTGCCAAACCCTCCCTGCATCCGCAGCTCCTGCGGGATGCGAGCAGGCAAGGAACGGGCAGGGCTCGCACGCTGGCAGGGCTGAAAGGTCTGCAGGGTGGCCAAGGGATGATGGAGAGAGACAGGAGGAGCAGGAAGGAATGGGGGAAGAGGCAGGCTGCCTGAAAAGCTGAGAGCAGGCAGGATGATGGTGCAAGGAAGGATGCTTGCTTTTACCCTCCTGGCCCACGGAGAGAGTATATCTCTCAGAGGGAACGCTGGTATGAGCCAGGAGGGGAAGCTAAGCGTGTTATTGAGCTTCTTCGCATGGAAAACTGCTCAGGGAGGCTTGGGGTTTGCTGGCACATTAAAATAATCACTCTGCTGCAGGCAGATGGTGAGCTCACAGGGAACTGCGCCGTGCTGGGCACTGCCTGCTCTTCATCAGGCCAGGAGGCCAAAGCCTTCATCTTCCTGGGAGGAAGAGGATGTTGAGAAGCCTCCCCTCCTGGGCAAGGGAAGGTCAAGGCTCAGTCAGCACACACTTTCCTCTCTCTACACCACAAAAAAAAGGATGACAGAAGGGGAAGGGAGCTGGCACACACCCAGCACAGGCTGCCCTTGTCCGGTAATGACAGGCTGCAGGCAGAGGGCTGGGCTGGCCTGCAGGGTGACCTTGGTGGCCACAGAGGCATCAAGAGCCAGCTTGGCCACCGGCCTGGCAGAAAATCCCCAAAGGATACAATTTCTGGATGAGGTCGTAGGCGTGCTTGTAGTTCTGGGTAAGGAAGCAGAGGGACACAGTTGTCACGGGGTTGTGACACCAGGACCGGTACAGGCAGCAGAAGAGGTTACGGCTTTCCTGGGGAAAGAGAGAACCATTGGGGTTTGGTCACCAGTGGGAGCAAGGATGTGGTATGGAGAACTTTGGGGACCCAACACCAACCCATCAGGCAGGCAAGTGCCACTGAGACATGAAGGGACATTTCTGGACCCACCAAGTCCACCTGGCCATTGGCATGAGCCCGCCAGCCTCAGGAGATGGAGACCAGATGAGTTTTGGGGTGACAGCATGATGAGGTGGTCCTCACAGCTGCCGTGTCCACCACGCAGGGCTGGAGGACAATGCTGTCCCACCCAAGGGCGCACCACTGCATTGCTGGCCTTCAGCAGGAGGAGAAGTCTTCTTCCTTCTCCTCCTTTCCTTGGATGCCACTGGTGCTGGTGGCAGCTGCTTGGCAAATCCCACGGGCACGTTCCCGGCAGGGACAGCTGAGGAAATGGGGGGCTCTACTTCTGCTGTCACCTGTCCCCTGTCCCGTGTCAGGGCAGAGGGAGGGAGGCAGCAGCTGCTTGAGGGCTTGGGAAGCCCATTCCCACCCCAGGGAGATTGGGCATGTCCTCCAAGCCCCCTTCAACTCCTGAAGAGTGAAGGAACAAAGTGGTCACCAACCCTGGGACCTGCCAGGCAGAGACTAGGCAGGAAGACACATCCCTAGGTGGCTGTCTGGTCCCCACCACCCTCATTATGTCCCCCTCCAGCTGCTGAGCCTGCTCCTGCTGCCTATACCGGGGTCTTCAGGTCCTTCAGTTGGTTTCTCAGCTGGAAGAGCTCAGAGGACGTCAGCAGGATGGTGTTGAGGGTGTGCACCATGGTAGAGGCGAACTTGAGGTCCTCCTCCCGGAGCAGTATGTCTGCCATGGAGTGGAAGATGTTTTCTGCATTCAGGAGTAGACAAAGCTGCCTGTGTATCAGAGAGGAGAAAACCAGGGGAGAAGGATGTTTAGTGAGCACAGCCAAGACTCTGATGTGAGCCTACTTCTCCAGAGAGAACCAGGGAGGAGATATGGGTGCACCAGAGGCTGGGTGAGTGTCGTGGCACCAGAAGGGAGATGCTGTGGGACAATACCAGGTTCTACATTTGGAGGATGCAGATATTCACACCAGGGCAAGAACAAAAGAAAAACAGCTGGGCTGAGACACATCCCTGGTCATGCTGCTCTGGAAACCTTGCCAGCACCCACCACCACAGCTTGGTGCCACCTCCAGCCTCCCTGTGACCTCCCTCAGGAGGTTTCAGGGTTACTTTCCACCCTGACTGGTGCATGGAGTGTGCAGCAGCACTATTACAGAAGGCACGTGACGGCCCAGTCACACCAGTTTCCCACTGACACCAGGGAACAGCCTTGTGAGCGTAGCCAGTGGGGAAAAGCAATCCCTCCCAGCATTGTGCAACCCAGCAGCCCTGGGGCCAGAGGCTGCTCTTTGAACTCCTCCACGCTTCGGCTGCTAGGAGATCCGGTGCTGAGTGGCTCCAGAGCTCCAGCTGGTGAAGCTGGAAGATGCCTGTGCTCTGCTGGACATCCTGCTGGCAGCGTTCTCCCCAAAACACGGCGTAACCGGCACCGTAGCCCACAACGATCTGCCTGGCTGGGTCACAGCAGGAATGTCCTGCTTAACAAACCTTGAGGCATTCCCAAGATTTTCAACATTTTTTAGACTCGAAACAGAAAAACACTTTTTTTTTGACTCCCACACTTGTTTGGATTTGGGGATTTCCTGTTTTTCTCCAGGTTCTTGCTTTCTTGGGCAGTTTGACTGAGGACACCTGAAATGCTGCCCAGCACCGGCTTAGCTCCCCAGTATGGGCATCAGGGAGATGTAGGGAAGCCCACCCAGCTCCCCAGCATTTCCTGAAACTGGGATGCTCCCTGGGTCCCCACATCTACCCCATAGGCTGACAGGGAAACTCAGCACTGAGGCAACCCCCAGAGCAACTCTGCTTCCCCTCAACTCCTACCAAGAATCACTCCCCATAAGACAACCTTAGCTGGACACCAAATTTCCACCTGGAGGTATCTTGGAAGGGTTTAGGAGGCAAAAAAACGAGCACCCACTTGAGTGGCTGTGTGGGAGGCGTTCACCAGCTGCTTGGTTTGGCCAGGAGGTGGGGAGCACACCAGAACTCCCCCCACTGAGGTCATGTTTTCACCTCCTGGGGTGAGGAAGAGGAAAGATATGAGTTTTCAGCCCCCACCCCTGTGAGGAAGGACTAGTGGAAGACTATAGTGGAAGACACCAAAGACCATACCCGAAAGCCTGCTGATTTAGGGATGCAGGAGGAGAATGAAGAGATGGATTTTTTCCTCTTCAACACACGGAGGAAGAAACCCCCCATTTTTCTCCCACCTCCTCTTCATGCCAAATAATCCGTCCCCTCCTCACCCAGCACCGGCTGCTCTCCATCGGCAGCTCCCGCATCCCGCGTGGCTGCCGCCGGACAATGAGATGCTCTGTGCGGGATTTTACATAACCCAACCCGGCGATTGCCCTGGACCCCGCTAAAATGGAACGGGCTGTGATAAATAAGCTCATTTATCCCAATTATTCTTACGTAACTGGCTGCATTCATGGGGATGAAAACGCTTCCCTGATTTCTCGCTGCTTGGATGCGGGCTGGCTGGAGGAGGGAGAGCGGTGGGAAAGTGAGGCATGGAGGGAGGGAAGGGGAAGGCAGAGGCTTTTAGTCCAGCCTGATGAAGCCAAAAGCAAATCAATAGCTCAGCGTTGCAGGCAGGATCCAGTCACTGTCAGCTGTGGCAGAACAAGCCCAGCCTGAGCAGGACTAAGCCCAGCCCAGGAGAAAGCTGGCTCCATGCTACCCTTCTCCAGTAAGAGGGGCCAACTGGATGCCCCATCCTTGCTGAGCTTCTTCCAGCAGCCGTTCTGGGCACTGGGACTGTGAAGTGGGATGATTTACTGTGCCCTGAGAGGGGATGGATCTTCCAGGGACAAACACCAGCATAGTTTTACTCCCAACTGCAAAGTGCTTGGTGTGCCGGTAGAGCCAGGAACCGGCTGCACTGCTGGTGGATGGGAGGGAGCTGGTGTTTTTCATGTAGGCAGAAAGGCTATGAAAAGAGCTCAGACTTCAGAAAGGGCCCCGGGGAGCACTGAGGGCAATTCAGTGACCTCCAAGGCTCCCCTCATCTGCCCACAGCAAGGACGCCGGTGAGGTCCCCCCTCTGCTGCTCCTCCATGGAAAAGGCAGGCTCTCGCTTTCCATAAACAGGAGCTCTGCCATTTGGCTGGTGAACTCCACACTCACAGAGAGCGGGGGGATGAACACGAGACGCTTTCTAATTTCAGGCCTGGTTCTGATTAGCAAAGAAGGGTGGGGATTGTCCCCCCCTCCTTTCAGTGACATTGGGGAACTGGAAACTTTCAGGGTGTTAAAGGGGCAGCCATGTGGAGACTGTCCCTCTGCTTCTAAGCCGTGTCACCCCATGGGGATGCTGCCCTGGCCTGGGAACCAACCCCTCCAGCTGCCCTCTGACTCTCTGGAAACCACCAGCAGAGTAAGTTTGCCAGTGTACAGCATCCTCCTGTGGCACAGGCAGAGACCCCGAACTCCCCACAAAGTGAAGCTCCTTGGTCGGCACATCCCAAAAGCGGTCCCCAAGGGAGGGGACAACTGGCTGGTCCTGCAGCTGCCGGCCTCTGTGACAGCAGCCAGCAGCTGAGCCCAACCGCCAGCACCAGGCGGCTGCGGGTGGGATGGGAGGGTGCCCCAGAGCCCATCCCCCGGGAGGCTTCGATGGCACGAGGGGAACGCCAGGCTGGCTGGGAGGAGGCAGGGGAAGGGGCTGAAGAGGGGACAGGTGGCTTCAATTGAGATGCTGGTGGGGTGGCTGTGGAAGGGGACAGGGCAGAGGGGACAGTGAGTATGGGAGCCATACCCCTTATATGTACATTCCATAAATATATCCTAGATATATACATCCCATAAATGTATGTGTATATATACACACCCCCCCACCTCTTAAATATATGTATCTCCCCAAATATACATGATGTGATGATGGAAGGAGCTGGCTAATCCCCCTGGAAGCATTATTCCAGCAAGATGCCTCTCCCTGGAGCTCACCCTGCATCCCTGTGGGTGACACATGTATCCCCTTTCCTGTGGGGACCCACAGAGTCCCCAAGGACGTCCTGGCATGGAAGAAAAGGGGAAGACGTGACTCCAGGGAGGCAGGAGCCATAGAGTGTCACGGCACCATGCTGGAGACATTAGGCAGCCAGCGGCACAGGCACATGGCGATAATGAAGTGTGGTATTTAGGCCATTAAAATTTAACTCCTTAAATTAAAAGGGTTATTCAAGCCTTTCTGATGGAGCCAAAGAATGTGGCAGCAGGCAGATGGGAGGCAGCACACGCCTGCAGCGTGGGGGACACCCTGAACCACTGTGGGGCTCCCAAGGGATCCAGCAGGTCATCTCCAGCCCCTGCTGCAGTCACAGGATCCTGCCCTCCCCCGTGCCTAAAGGACTCCTCGACAACACAATGCTGGCCACAGGCTTTGCATGGCCATGTCACCCTGGGGTCCCCCCGCACCTCTGAGCCAGCAGCCACCAAGCTGCCAGCACAGCAATGCCAATCACAATGAATTCCCATCATGCTAATGATTGCTGGGGTGGGATGGGGTATGGGAACAAGTGGAACAGGGATGATACAGGAGCAGGGAGCTGTTGCGGGGCAGTGTGCTGGAGCCCAGGGGATGTTGGAGAGATGGGGTGGCTTTAGAGCCACATGTCCAATTAAGGGCAAGCCCCGGCGTCCCTCCCAGTCCTCTTGCTTTGACAACTCGATGCCTGGAAACCGGCTAATCTAAACATCATCATTTCAGGGAGCTGTCAGAGCTTCCATCCTGCCTGCTCGGCCCTTTAACCACTTCAGGCCCATCCCTGCCCCAGGCCACCCCACAGGAAAGGGGACGGAGGGTCAGGGCAGCCAAAAGCTTGTTTGAAGAGGGTGCAAGTCTGGTTTTCCCTAAAATTAAAAAAACAGTAAGATGAAAATCAGTCTAACTGTGGAACCATCCCCTCCACTGGGACCTGTAGGGAGCCCAGGGGGAAATGCTGTTGGACCCATCCCATTGCCTGGCCACACTGAGCACCATCCCGCTGTGTTCAATTAAGCAGGTGCTTCTTCATTAAGCACCAGTGATTCGCTTTATTAGCTCTGGACTAATAGACACAGGGCCCCAGCTGGGCGAGGATTGTGTCTCGTCCCACTTCCAACAACTGGGACAGAGCCGGAGCTGGGAAAGGAGCTGGCTGAGGCCAGGGAAGTGATGCTCCAATGGGTTCTGCTCTGCTTTTCAAATCACAATTTTAACAACAACTTCCACAGCTGTGAGGAGGGCAGAGCCTCTCCATCCTTCCTCCCAACCATCCTCTTCCTCCGCTCCCTTCCTCTCTCCTCCCCAAGGCTTTTCCCCACCCTTCCTGCCTGCTCTGGGCTCCCCAGGAGATGCCTGGGGTTGACACGCCTGTCTGGGGAATCCACAGGCTCCATGATGCCCATTGCCCATCCCCATTCCCCTGAAATCCTTCTGCTGGGAAAAACAGTATCCCCAGCCTGGCCCAGCAGCTGGGATCCTTTAGGAATTTGCAGAGGAAGCACAAATAAAATGAGGTAGGGAAGGGGAGAAGAGAGAAAGCAGGGAAGGCACAAGGATGCCATTCCCCATCCTTTCCCTCCACGGTGGCAAAGAAAATCCCAGTCCTCCATTCTAATCCCCCCCTTTCCTGAATCCAGGCTCCAGAGCAGCTCCTCCAGGCAAGGGAAACCATGGCAACCCCGGCAGCTCCTGCTTTACAAAATTCATAGCATTTAATGGATTTTGAAGGGTTTGGGAGGTTTACTAGCAGGGGAACTCCTTCTGCAGGAGGCAGGTTTGGGGAGGAGAAGGACCCTCGTCAGCTCTGGTTTCTTGGAATGATTATCAAGCTCCCCAGAGAAACTCGGTGAAAGCTGCAGACCAGAGATGTGCAGATCCTGTGAGAAGATGTATGGATCTGGGAAGGGGATGTGTGTATTCTGGGAGGAGATGTGTGGATCTCGGAAAGCCGGATACAAGCACTGCGATGCCTTTGCTTGAAAAGGGAAAGGTGCAGAGTGTTTCACCGCAAACAAGAAAACCCTCCCACGGAGCGTCTGCTTGGCAGAAGCCATCAGCATGACAACTGCCAAGGGAGCCACAGTGCCAGCCTGGCGCTGGGCTGGGGCTGTCTCAGCCACAGGGCGCTCCCCCGGCATCCCTGGGGATCCCCAGAGCAACCAACACAGATGCCTGAGATCGGCCCATAACAAATGTGCATTAGTATTTCAGACCAGTTTCAACTGGTGAAAGCAGCTTCACGGTCCTGCAGAGCCTCAGCCCGTGGTATATGCTCCTCCTGATGCTCCCCTCCGACACCAGACTGCTGTGAGGTCCCTGTCCTGGCTGGCAGGATGGCTTCCCCTCTGCCCACCTGCCCACCAAAGCTGGGCAGATCCACCTTGACTCGTGGTGAACCCAGCCTTGACCCCACCTAGGTCATGCCTGGAGAACAGCCCCATTCGAAGAGGTCACCTTCTGTTCTCCAAGCAGTCATGCAGCATCTCTGAACACTTGTATGATCAGTGAAATACTCCCAACTCCATACCAAACAGGAAAAGGAAACAGGGCTGTAACAAGGAGGAGTTTCTTCAGAAGAAGTTTCTTCGAGCTCCTTCTTCCATTTTTTCTTATCATCTTCAGCACAGAAGAGGATCAAGATCAATATCCAATGTGATGGGCCGGAAGCTAGAAGACAACTACATTTGGAAACTTAAAGGTACACTCAGCCCAAGGCATGGCCCAACTCTTAAATGTAACACAGATCAATGTGACAGCTTCTCCAAGATGAAACCCACTAGACAAATCAGCACCAGCATCCATCTGCCCATGAGCTTCCTCGAGAGAACCTTATGGTGACTTACGGATAGAGCTATCCTGCCCACAGAATTCTGGAATGGTTTCTGTTGGAAGGGACCTTAAAGACCATCTCATTCCAAACCCCTTGCCACGGGCAGGGACACCTTCCACTAGACAGATTCCTCCAAGCTCCACCCAACCTGGCCTTGATGACCTTGATGAGTCAGTGATGACCTGCAAAGCTTACAAAATGCTGTAAGAACATGGGCATATACAGGAGGCTCACCTGGAAAACAAGAAACCGTCCCCTTCCAAACCCTCCAGGAAAGCAAAAAATACCCTCCCTGAAGCATTTCTTCTCCAACTTTTAAACTTGCTGATGACTAGATGGCAAAATGGATAGCAAATGCAACTCTTGCCCCAGGCTCCTGGGGCTTCAAGCCCCCGGCACTGGCAACAGCATTACAATATGTGCCTGGCTCCATCCCACCACTCCAGCTGAGAACAACTACTCATGCTCAAGTGGCCTCTCCAGAGCGTGACCCCAGAGGGGCACTTACACTGAGCAGTTATGTTTTCAGGCAAGCATCCCCTGTTTGGAAGAGGAGGACGGGTAGAGGCTGGCTGAGGAGTGGGGGAGATGTGTAGAGCAGCAGCAGATCCTTGCTTTGAGACGTCCGCTTCCCTTTCAGGCTGACAGCTGTGGCCTAATTTTCAAGAAAACTGACAAGCGCCTTATTTCTCCCCCTATAATTTCCCTTCACTGCAAATAAAATAGGTTAAAGGAGCGGGCGCAAAGCTGTGGCAACAGGAGCTGGTAGAGGCTGATTCTGTTTGGGGCGTGCACAGCTTGTAGAGTGATGGGAGCACTTGCCCTTTCCCATCACTTTGCTTTAAGATGAAGAAATAGAAATGCTTTTGTTCCCAAAAGTATAGCCAAGGAGCAGGTTACTGTCCTACGGGTGGGTGAGTCTTTGGATGCCCCCGTAGGGAAGGGAAATTTGCGGGAAGATGGTCTTGCTGTGCATCTCTAGACCTCTAGAAGCAGAGAGATAGAGTATGGCAGGAATACATTGTGTGTTTGAGGGTGAAGCTTTCCAGAACAAAAGAAGAAAGGGACTGGAAGGAGGTATCAGTGTCCCATGGCTCAGGGATGAGTGTGCCCTGGGGTGGGAGGTGAAGCTGCCTTGTCTCTTCTGCCAACAGCTTGAGAATATCCTGGAGCTCAGGAAGGAGGGGTGAGTAACTCAGTGAGTCCTGCACTCGCTATTCAAGTGTCAGCTGAGAAAGCACCCCACTTATGCCATGGTTTAGACTCCCCAGATGTTATTTCAGCTTTAGTGCCAGGCTTGCCTCCACACCCGCTGCCTCTCCCTGCCTTTCAGCATCACAGTTGAATCATGATGCTTGCCCTGCCTTCCGAACCAGGATCCCTGGAGGGCTCCCAAGGAGTGAGGCAGACTGAGGAGCCTTGCTCCTTCAAACCCTCCAAGGCCCATAGATGCATGAAAGGAGAGCAGAGGGATGCTCCCTGTCCTCGTAGGGACCCAAAGAACCCCAGTACTACAAGAGGACCAGCTCCAGGTGCAGCTGAGCATGGAGAGCAGCTCATGCACTGAAGGGAAGGACCACCTAATGGAAGGAGCTCCAACCAGGGTGGTTTTTGCACAGCTCTACACTTTCAGTGGGGAGTTAAAAATGTCCTATCCAGATGTATCTTACCCCAGGACATCCCATCCCAGGAGCAGAGTGCCCAACTGGACCCACTGGCTGAGGTGAGCACTCTTGCGGTTTTTAACTGAGTGCCCTGTGCCTTGGGGGTTAATCCTGAGCAAAATCCCCTAGAAGACAGGTGGAGGGACAATGCCTTTATTCAGCCTGATTTCCTGGCTCTTCCCTCCACAAAGATGAATAAACTGAGCTGTCACATTTGCAATGTCAGAAAAGGAAACACCATCAGAACGCCCAAGCCCCAACTGACAGGATCAGATGGGCTAATTTAGAGTCAAAACCATCCCCTTGTCTGCACCAACCTTCGCCTCCTCATCGGCTGGACAAGGAAAATTTGGGAGACACCTTGGAAGCTGCTTGTGTTGAAACACTGCTCTGCATAACACACTGGCCAGCAAGCAGGGGAGCTGTGGGTTGCTCTCCCCACTGCCCAGCCCACCTTCTCCCAGCTACCCCTTCCACAGTCTGTTTTTCCACAGCATTCCTGCTGAGATCCTAGGGAAAATGCTGGGAGGGAGCAAATACCGATGCCTGAGGACCTGCCCTTTGAAGGAACTTGGCCATTTCGGGAGGGTTTTCTTCCCCTACGCACATTTCCCCTTCCTCCCCTCCACCCTCTCACTGACCCAAATTAGTCCCAGCCCACTCAGCTGCCGCTCACATGTGGTTCCCATTTTTCTACAGGAAAACGCATCAAATCCTTCCAGGCAGCTCTGAGTACGGCTGGTCCCGGAGCAGCTTTGGTGGGTTAGGACAGTGAGCTCACTTCCAGGGCCTGGTGCACCCCAGCTCCTTCAGGCGCCCCAGCCTAGCTCAGTGGAGGCATCTCCTGTCCTTCCCTGGGGGTCTTGTCCTAGGAGGCAGCTGCCTGGGGCTGGCCAAGCTCCTGCTCTACCAGCAGGGATAATCCTTAGGCAGAGCAACCGGCTCCTCCATTGTGAAGGTCACGCTGCTGGTGACTACTGGTGCGTTGCAACCCTAGATCCAACTTCTAGCCGAGGGAAAACTTGGGTTTTTACCTGCAGCTCCTGCACCATGGGGCTGAAAGGGTATTGGAGAACGCAGAGTGATGCTCCAGAGCCTTGGTGAATTAAAACCTCAGTAAGCTCATGCTCCTGTGGGCTTGTGGAACCCGCTGCACGATGTAAAAGAGGTAATTTGAGAACTGGGTGTTTTTGGAGGTAGAGTGGGGTTGCTGGCTTCCACCCCAAGTTCCCCTAAGAGCCCAAGAGGAGCCTAGAGGGCATTCACTGAGCACGGCTGGGGCAGAGGGAGATGCAGGAAAGCAGAGCCTGGTTGCCAACACACCACTAGAGCACTGCTCCAGAACTCCAGGCATGTGGTTTCTCATGGCAAGCTGAGGAGAGGAGGTTTTGGGGAGCAGGCAGAACTAAAGGAAGGTGCAGAGGAATGGGTTGGAGGTAAGTGAGGAGAAGCTCACTGACCTCACCAGAACTGGGGATGCTCAACCACCCTGCTCCATCACCCCAAGCTTGGCTCGGGCCTTGGGCAGGAGGAAGCCCCTCTTTCTGCTTTGCAAATGGTCAGAAAAAAAAAAGCTTTCTCTGGTTCCTCTTCTCAGTGAGGCACGAGGAGGGGGATGGCGAGTGCACAGTTCATTAGAGCCGAAGGGCAGGCGGCCAGCGAGCATCCTGGCAGGCAGAGCAGTGGATTTTCGCAGGCTCGCTGCCTCCTGACACAGAAGCTTCCCTTGTAGCACTCACAGCTGTTTGGATTTTACCCGAGTTCATATCACAGTTTATCAAAGAGGCTCCATTTTTTTTCCCCTTCTTTTTTTTTTGCACTTTGTTGAGTACAAGCCAAATGGTTCCCACAAAAACAAACGCAGGTTTTGTTCTGCAATGCAGTGGCACGGAGGGTGGGAGAGAGGAAGAGGTGACACGTGTCCTCCCTCCAGCCCTGATTCACTTGCAGAGGGATTTTCAGGGCATGGGTTTGGCAGTGGGAGCTGGAGGGGGCACAGCAGTATCAGCACACCCAAACGAAGGAGGAGCAGGAGTGGATCGTGCATCCCAGCACTGGGAGCCTCCAGAAAATCAGGAGGTACTGGGATGTTTGGCCAAGCAAAATGTGTGTCCAGAGGAGCTCAAGAGCATCCAGGCCTGGTAGAAGAGGAGGGTTTCAGTTAGCACCAGGTACTGAGCCTCCCCCTGGGAGAGGCTGGGCAGTGGAGACAGCACAGCAGGAGGAAAGGATGAGGTTGGGGATGGGGTGAGAGCCAGAGTGATGTGGATGGACTCACTGCAGTGTGGTGGCATCCTGGGACTGCAGTATCCCCTTACCACGAAAGCAGACAGCCACTGGCTCTGTACAGGACCTCCACTGCATCCCCCTTGCTATCCAAACCTGTGGCTAAACCCCCATCCCACTCCCTCCCCGCAGCTCTCCTCACTGGGTTGCTGGCAGGCTTCCCTTCCCTTCCCACTCTCCCAGACAGGGAGCACAACCCTGGGAATGCCAGGCAGACTGAGTGAAAAGCGATTTAACATGCACCTCACTGCTGGCCTGCCAAGAGCATCAGATGGATGTCTGTGCTCCATGCTGGCCCTCTGCTCCCCCCTCTCTGATTCCTGATCCTAGGTAGCAGGTTCAAACTCACTTTCCTTCTTTTTCCCTACTTTTTTTGTGGAGAAACGGGTGTCACACAGTCAGCCCCAGCCTCTCAGAGGCAGCAGAGCCCTGTCAAGCCCAGAGGGGACCAGCCACCCCAGCAAGAATGGTATCACCGTACATCCCTTTATGCACCCAGCATGACCTGCCAGTGTTTGTCCTCGGCTCTGCCCTCTTTGCTATACAGCTCTCCACTGGTCTCATGCCAGCAGAACTTTGAGACCTCCAGGAACAGGCAGAATTTCCAGCCAGGTGAACTTTTCCCGTCTGCTGGAACCATAAACCCGTGGCCCCATCACAAGACTTGGGATTTTCCAGCTCTCCAGCTAATGCCGTAAGTTGGCTGAACAACCTTATCTACTCCAGTCTACGTCTTCCAGAGTGGATGGAGAACCAGCCAGTCCTCCTGGCCACCCTTCAAGCATCCCCCCAAAAGCCAGAGACAGTCCCCAGTTGAATGGACAAGCCGCACCATGTGCACTGCACAGGAGGTGGCTGAAAAGTCATGTCAGAGCCCCTTCCAAGCAGTTTAACCTCAGAAAACACCCTGTGAGAAGGTGCCAGGCAGAGCAGAGGTTTGTTTAACAGCTTTATAAAACAAGCTGAGACAACCCCTGCGTGCAGGCCCCGGCCTGGGGAGCAAAGTGCTGACTCAGGCGTCCTCTCGTGCCCCAGGGTGCCACTGCTCCAGAGAGAAAATGGCCTCGCTGGGCTTAAAAGTTAAGCCCCGCACTTCAAAGCATCCACACACGACATGCATGGGGATGTCTCCAGCCACTCGAGCACATCCCATACCCCGGAGGGTTCATTTGCTGTGGCAAAGCACATCAGCCATGAATGCCTGAGCTGCTCGATCTCAAAGCGCAGGAAAAAGCTGGCTGCTTTGGTGCTAGGCTCAGCTTAGTGAGCTGAACCAGCTCCTGGAGCTCAGACTGACCCTGGGGCCAGCATGGGGGCTGCAAAAATGGCCCTAGGCAGGGACAGAAGGGAAGACAGCTCCTTCCAAGGACAGCCAGCCCTCTCCTCTAGGCAGCAGCACTTCTGTCCATGGGGTAGGGTTTAACCTCTCACTTAATCCCCCCATCCCATAGCACTGGTACCAAGAAGCAAGCATTAAATCCAGCCTGTAAATCTCGGTGTGAGCTGAAAAGCTTGGTGCTGCTCCACTGCCTGCCTTCTGACCGGCCAAGCAGCTTTCCCTCCACAGGGTTCCTGCCCAGAGGATGGCCGTGCTGCTCCAAGGAGCCATGTGATGCTTTGGAAGCTCCTCTGCATTCTTCTGCAGCTCCAAGCCATCGTCGGGAGGCCAGCAGCTGAATGGGAGTATTTGCTTCTTGCTTAAGGGCTCTCTTGAATCCAGGACGGCCACGTGCCAGCCAGGGCAATTAGTGAGAAGGGTGGAAGGTCTCGGATCTGCTTATCAAGGTGGGAGGTAACACTGATGCCTCTGCCTCTGACAACACTTTGGGAGCGACCTTTGAGTGCAAATATGCCTGGTTCGAGAAGAGAAGGCAGCACTTGGAATTCTGAGTTTTGAAGGCAGAATAATTTTACTGGCCTCCAGCCTAAAAAAAGTCACAAGTGACAGTGAGAGAGACAGACCCCCAAAGGAACCCTGTCAGCTGTGATGCAGAAAACTGATGTCAAGCCAAAAAAAAATAAATCATTTGGAAGAGATCATGGGAGCAGGTTTCCCTCTTCCCTCAAGGGAAGAGGGGTGGGAAAGCATGACACTCTGGGGGACTCACACCACTGGAGTCCCCTCAGCACATCCCTTCACAAAGAGAATCGCTTGTATTCATGAGGCATCTAAATGGCTTTGAAGAGCCTTCTCCTGGACGTTGCCCTTCCCTTCTCCTCCTTGCCTGGGCTCAGTCCAGCATGTGGGTTCCACCATGATGGTAGGCTGACCCTCCATGAGGCCCCTTTGGGTTAATCCTAATCCTAAGCCCCTTGGCATGGATGAGGCATCACACCACGGTTTGATGTGGTGATGTTGCACTGGATCCCACTGGGGATGGTGGCACACCAATCCACCTCTTGCATGGACCAGCAACACTAGCAGAGGGACCATGTGTCAGTGTTGGGTTATCCCCCAGCCTGTGGTCCCAGGAAAAGGAGGCAGAATGATCAGGATTCTTCTTTATGAATGACAAGACTTTGGAGCTGTTTCTTGTTATTTTGAACACAGTTTGTGCTTCTGCTTAGTTCCACCCTGTCTTCTCTGACAAAGAATCTTGAGATATGCAGCTTGGGGCCAGGGTCACTAATGGTGAGACCACCCAGCCAGACTTGGAGGGTGAGCTCTGCCCATGAGGGCTGCAGGTGCTTCTCCCATTTATCTCCCACCATCAGGCAGGCTCTGGAGCAGCTCTGAATGTTTTGGGGACCACCGGTCCTTACAGAGCAAGAGCTGGTCCCATCTCCTGCAGAGATCACTGCTCAAACCCCACTCCAACCCTCACGCACACAACCTCTGTCTCTGAGACCCCAAGGACATACCAGGAGAGACTAAAGTCCTTTCAGAGTCAGCAACAAACTTGAGTTGGATTAGAAATAAACTACCTTTAACCACAGACCCTCTGCCTGACCTCAGGGACCTTCGAACTTGCCCACTGGCAACGTGATGGGGAGAACTGCTCCGCTGTGCTTGAACAAACCCCCTGTCCCTCCTTTCCCGTGAGCACTAATCCTTAACTTGGAAATCATTGCCTAAACTTAACAGCTTTGCTGGCATAAGAAAGAGGCAGCAGTGGTCCCAAAGGGGAGGGGAAGATGATGGTACAAAGGGAGCAAAGGTCTTTTGCCGGTGGTGGGGAAGGACCACATTTTAACAGACACTATCCCAGTCTCTCAAGCATCCCCCTGCTCTCCCGCCCAGCATCAAACATCAGCAGCATCTCTCAAGTCAAACACGAGGCTGCCTTCCCACCCTGCTGTGCAAAACAGCTGAGCTGGCTTGTGGACAGGAGAGGGATGTAACGTGGGAACACACATACGGCTTCAATTTGAAAAGTGGCTAAAAATAGCTCCACGAGGCTCCCACGTTCACTGAGTCTCTCCGGCAAGAGATCAATCTTTGCCAGAGAGTCCTGTAAAAGTTTTCCTCTTCTATTCTCATCTTGCTTTTTCTGGAAGCAGCAGAGATGTACTTTATATCAGTCCTTCAACCACCATCAGTAGGTTTCAGAATTAATCACTGGTACCTGAGGGCACAGCTCACTCTCCCCAGAACCATCACTTTGGCTCCAGACCTGCATCTATCCCATGTGAGCTGCAACATTATTTGACAAACGACAGAGTCATCTACTTTTTTAGGGTTTTTTTTTTGCTTTACCAGGTTGTTTGGGGCATGAGTCACCATAAAAAGCCTTGGCTTGCCGAGTTGCCGTGAGCCAGTCCCGCCGCACCACTGGCTGGCTGCTGGGAAAGCTGGGACCGCCAGCCAAGGCTCATCCTGTCAGAGCCTGAGGGAAAAATCTAGGGTGGCTGTCGTATGGGAGAACTTTTAAATAGCACCCTGCCAAGCCCCACTGTTGCTCTAGTCACCCTGCTCCCCTGACAGGGCATGGGGCCACTTCCCTGCCAAGAGTGGCTCAACCCAGGGGCTGTGCTGACCACGGGGAGGAGAGGGGACACTACAAGTGAGATATTGTTTCTGGGATGAATTCAGTAACTTATTGGTGTGCTCTCAGGCTCTCCAAGGACTTGGGCACAAGCTGCTGCCCAAGCAAGCACAACTCAACACCCAGCTTGGCTTTGTAGATTCTGGGAGCTCTGCATGCTGCGTTTTCCCTCTGCAGTAATCGGACCCCTCATCAATACCTGGCATACCCCTCCGCCTTGAGAGAGGCAGCTCTCTTCTCCCACAGGAGCATGGCTTGGATCTCATGCTCTCCCCCTGTTCACTTTGATGCCACATCCCTGAAAGCAAGGGAGGAAAACCCAGGGTCCTGCTAGCTCCTTCCACCAACCTCCTTTCTCCACCTCGCCTCGACCATTAACCCCTTTATTTCCCAGCGAGCTGAGGAATTGAAACCCCTTGCCCCAGATTTCATTGCATCAAAGCTGACTCCCTGCCAGCTGCCACGACACTTGGCATTCCAGCCTTCACGACACTTGGCTCTCCAGCCTCCACACTCCTTGGTCCTCCAAAACTCTTGGCTCTCCAGCCTCTGCTGCTTAAAAAGCTGAAGGAAAACCTACCAACTCTATGCAGCAGAACACATGGCTTTGGATGGGCATCTCACCGAGCCGGGGGGGAGAGATTCACTTGGCTTGGTACTCCGAGTGCAAACCTGTCTTTATGCTCTGACTGATCTAGTTGTTCTTAATGAAACAGGCTCTGACAGCACTGTTTAATAAGGAGCCACTTTGCCTCCGGGGATGGGAGAGAGAAATATGGTGCCTTGACATGTGAAAGGCAAACGCCGTTTGCTCCAAAACCACTTGCTGGAGAGTGAGGGAAGCTTGAGAAAATGGTTTTGGTTCCAAGGGAGCGTGGTGCTTGGGCTGCTCGACCCTGTCATCTCGATCCCACCTGTCCCACCTGCCCCAGGGGTGCTCAGGGGCTTTGGTGAGGCTGGTGGAGCGCTCTGACCTGATGATGAAAGCTCCTCTGGTCTCCAGGAGTTTCCGTTCACTGCTGAAGCGCTTGAGCAGGTTGATCATGAACTTGTAGAAGTAGGAGTTCATGGTGGGGGTGGAGGGGGAGCATTCCAAACCCTTTGTATCTGAGGAGGCAAAGGGAGAGCCAATTAGAGCAGCCAGGGCCCTCCTGCCAAAGGCTTGATCAGAGAGCAGACACCCAAACCATGGTTGCAGCACTCAGCAGAGGAGAGCTGGAGCACGAAAATATTTCCAAGTGTCATGTAACTGTATCTGGTAGGTTCAAACAGAGACAGCCCCACTGTAGCTCTCTCCAGCCCAGGGAAAAACACCTTATGGTGATTCCAGTCCTGGAAGAAGCACCCGATGGTGAAATGGGCTTTTTGTGAGTTCATCCCAAAGCTGTTCAGCTTCAGTACCTGGCAGAAGAAGGCATGCCTGAGGCTCTAAATCGAGACAATCCCATCTCCTCAGATATGGCATGTACACTCATCCCAAAACCACCAGATAACTGGTGAGTTGAAGTGTCTGTAATCAAACCCCAAAAGGCACAGATGCCCCAAGCCCAGTGTGCACATAGTGGCAGACACACACATTCAACCCTGGGTCACAGCACAGCCACCAGTTTACACTTAGAAATGTCACTTCGCTGAGCAGGAGCCACTTGGTGCAACAGTGTCATACACAACGTGCCCCAGGGCTGGCATAAAGTACTGGACAAACCAAAGCAGAGCTCCAGGCTTAAGGACTCTACTGGTCTGAGACTGTTTGCAGGGTGGGCAGACAAAAGGGCAGCTCCCAGCTCAGGGAAATATCCCTTCCAACCCACAAGAGCCGGGAGCTGGCAGGTAAAGATTGCTTTTCCCACAATGAATCCCCAGGGGAGATGGTTTATTTAGCAGGACGGCGCTCAAAGCAAATGTTTGGAGAGCGCGTTTCAAAGGCGACTTTGAAACAAGGGGAGCTCTCTCCTTTAATTTCTCCTTTGGAAAGACCATGTCTAACTGCAGTAAGGAGGGAAGTCAGCACACACGAGCAGCCCATGGCTATTCCTCTCCCAGTGTTTTCATCAGATAACTGATGGAAACCTGAACAGTTTGATTTATGGATGTTGTCTGCTTCTATGGACACTCAGCAGAGCATGGAGCAGCCAATTAAAGATGCAATTAAGCTGCCAAAGCCCAGGAAAGCTGATGGAAAAGCCACTGGGCTGTTTTCTGCCTTGCCTCTCCCAGTGATATGCAGATACACAGGCAGGGCAGCTTCCCCAGGTTTGGATTTAGCATCTAAGAGAAAATACAGAGCCAAAGAAAAAGGAAAATGAAATACAAGGTCATTCTGACCAAAATCTGGTGTCCTCTCCGTGCTGGAGCCATGTGTTCCCCCACCCCTTAATTTCTCTGAAACCCCAAACCAGGCTTTGAAGAAGGCATCTCCCCGAGCACAAGTGTTTGCCATTGCATCATGTTTCCCCTCAGCTGTGGGGAAGATGATCTGGGGGGGAAAAAAAAAAGAAAGAAAAAAAGAAAAGGGATCTAGCTGAGCTGACGGGCTCCAAAACAAAGGTGTGTTTGTTCAACGGCAGGGAGAACCCAGTGTGAAAATACAGCCATGCCCCACACGTATTGTCACTCCAGCTGCTTGGCACTGCTCAAAAGAGAAAAGAGACATGGTCTGGAGGTGACATGGGACAGCTCTGCCTTCCCACTGCACCTGCCCACAGCTCAACCTTGCACCTCCCAGCAGAGCCTGGTTTCCTTTCTGCTGGGAAGGGAGGTGGAGAGCAGATGGAAACCACCTCTCAAAACTGAAAAAGTGATATTTTTGCCTGTTTTCTCAGCAATGCTGAGGCATCCAAACCTGGCTGTGCTGCAACACAAGAGCTAGCAGCAAGCAGGACATCACACCTTCATCCCCACCAGCTACCAATGCCCCGCTGCTGTAGCTTGTCCAGGGGAAGGTCTGATGTTGGAGTTTCTTCCTTCTCAAGACCTTAGAAATAGTCTCTCTGAGCCCCACAGCACTATGGATGGGAGTGCTCCCAGGGCAAGTCCCTCTTGGCAGAAGCATTGGGAGTAACTCCTGCCCAGTGCTCCCTTCACATGGCAAAGCCAGCTTTATACCTCACTGCTGCCTCACATGCCTTCCAGCCCAAACGTTGCATAGCCTAAAACACATTCCAAAGGAAAAACAGGAGGCAGCAATTTTTCTCCTCCCTGAAAGGTCCAGCACTTCTGTGCACAAGACAAAGCCGAGGAGCCACATGGCTGAGAACACTGGTTCAACACCAGCCACCCAGAAGCACCCCCAGATCCCCGATCCGAGGTGCTGCAGCATCTCCTGTATCTCCAACTGAGGCTGGGATGGACCTGCTGGGTCAGCTGAGTATCCAAAAGTCAAAATCACCTTGGAGATCAGATCCTTGCTGCAGTCTGCAGGACTTTTAGTCCTGCTGTTTTCTTCCATCAACTGGCTCCCAAACTTCCAATCCTTCTGCCCAGGATAGAGGAAGATGGGCAGTGGGTCAGGGAGCTTGGGAGCAAGGAGGGACTGGGATAGAGACTGAGAGAACAAGTCTGTCCTGTTTTCACTAGGAGAGGAAAGTCTACTGTGACAGTCTGCCCACTCCAGGAAGCTTCTTCACCATCCTTTGCCTCTGGGAGAATTGAGACAAAACTCCAGAAGGATCATTTCTCCATCCCTTGCCCACCTTGTGCACAGCAGCTATGCCTGCATGTCCCTAAAGAAGGCTTCTACCACAGCATGCTGTGCCAGAGAAACCAGCATGCAGGAGTCTCCCACGCTGCAAAAGACTCAACCAAATCTCAGCTGGGGCTTAAACAGGCAATGCTTCTTCCAAGCAGGCAAAGCAGTTCTCTTCCAAAGCCTCCCAATCCTCCAAACTCCCTGTTTGCTCTGTTTACAGGATATCTAGGAAGCGGCTGGCACCTTGTTTGCCGTGGTGCAACCCTTCCTGGCGTAGCCCTGAGCTCAGCTCGCCGCCCTGCGGGTTACGGCTCAGCACAGTGGCATTCCCGGCTCAACAGAACTGTAGGAGCAGCTTGTCAAGTGTTTCTATGAAACACGAGAAACAAGCAGAAAGAAGTGTTAAGAAAACTGTGGCATAATTAATTGAAGCTTGCACCTCTCCCCCTTTCCCTGAAGCAAGACTTTGCAGATCTGTAACCTGCCAGATCGGCTGTTAACGTAGCCGGGGCTGGTGGCGCGTCACAGCTCTGCTGCCTTTTTTTTTTTTTTAAATCTGGCATGCAGGAGGGAGCTGGAAAAAGAAAAGATCCCTGCTCAGGGGAATGATGAAACTCAGTCCGGACATCCACTAGAATAGGAACAAATGGGAATTCTGGGCTCAGAGGAATATCAGAGCAGTGAAACAAGATGAAAGGCATGTGGGAATTGCAGCTTCATTGCTGCAATGACTCCACACCAGCATGGGCCCTTATCACTGGATCACAGAAGGGACCTTAATGCCCATCTAGTTCCAAATCTGCTGTCATGGGCAGGGACACCTTCCACTAGACCAGGTTGCTCAGAGCCCCATCCAATCTGGCCTTGAACATTTTCAGGGATGGGGCAGCCACAGCTTCTCTCGGTGAACTGTGCAAGTGACTCACCACCCTTACAATAAAGGACTTCTCCCTAATATCTAAGCTAAACATATCCTCTGTCAGCTTAATGCCAGTACCCCTTGTCCTATCAATAACTACAGCACCCTCCTGCAGCCCAGGGCATCAAGCTAACAAATCCTTTCCCTGGATTCCCTTTGCAGCCCAGAGCAGAGCCAGGGACACGAGTGGGCTGCTTGGATCACCTAAACCAGCATCAGCATGTGTTCCCCCACCCAGGGATGCCAGCTTGAGCAGAGCAAATGCCTGTCAAACCCCCCAGTGCATCTCCGAGCACTCACCAGTGGTTCACACGGCTCCCATTGCTTGCGTGGCCATGCTATAAATCAACCGAGACAGGCAATTAGGGATCTATATTAAGGCCCTTATAAATATATATTGTACATCAGCCTGGAACATTCAGGCTGTCTGGCTGCTTGATGGGCTGAGCTGTGTCGAGATCTACAGTGGCCAAAGTGTCCCCACATTGCTCCGGGTGAGACTATCAGGCTCCGACACAAACTTGGATTTTTCTATCTCAGCCACAAAGTGCAGAACTTCACCCTGGCATAAACATAACTTCTATTAATTTACTATAATTGGTTTCAAACCAGTCTTAATTAAAACTGGTGTGGACTTGCTTAACTCCATTGAAACCAAATTGAAATGATTGGAGCAGAATTGATTCCTTTCCGAAGCGAGCTAAAGCTGAGTAAGCTGGTTAAAGAGTATCCACAAGGGTATTTGTGGTGGTTTAGCTAAAATGATTTACCGCAATCTCTAATTGAAGCAATTTCAGCTCGGATATAAGGGAGGGTAAGCTACGAGTTGGCGAGGCCAAGCATCTTTCCCACCCCGGTGCATTCCCCAAGGTATCATGTTTCCAGCTCAGCCCGGAGAATGATCTCCCTTGGCTCCTTTGGGAGCAACAGGGATAAACGCGGCAGCAGCCAGAGCTGGACCGTGAGCCTTCAACCCGCTCGAGCGCCAGCGGCGTGGGAGTCGGCGCTGCCAGATGGTGCTCGGCGAAACCCCGGGCAGCGACGTGGGAATCTGAGCGGCGTCTCCACCCCCCCCCACCCCCGGCAGCCTTCCCCAGGATGTTTTGAATTTCAGCTTTTGCAAACACGGAGTGGCGAAGCCTCGCGGAGGAGGATAAAAATAGAGCCGTAAAAAAGGCAAATCCTCCCCTCCTCCTCCCCCCAAAAAGCCGGCGCAGGGCGTAGCTGGAAACAGATGTGAACGTGTCGGCAGCTCAGTTGGGCTCTGGAAAATCTCTGCTCTCCCCTCTCCGCAGCACAGGATGCTGCTGAGGAAATAAACCCATCAAAATTCTGGATTGCACAGCCACAGGCTGTGCTCACCTGCTTTTGCCTGGTCACACATGGATGCTTCTCCCTTTCCCACCCAGCTAAAGAGCCATGGGTTTGCAATTTCCAACACTTCAGCACCTCACCAGAAGAGGGGTCTCCAAATGGGTCAGGGTATGTATTTTCATGCCAAATGAGGATTTTTCTGCCTCCTGGATCCCCTCACTTGACATAGGGTCTGTGCTCACGGTTACCTTGGAGAAAGGCAGCAGACAATGATAATCCTGATGACTTTCCTAGGAAGGTTAGTGCTCCAGGACTGCCTCATTTTTCTTTGCTAAGGCAAATCAATGAGCAAAAATGTAGCAGGTGTATAGCTCAGCCAATGTACAGGAGAACAAAGTACCCAGCAGAGCTGTAAAACAGAAATGGTTAGACTTAGTGGTGAGCTTAGAGTGGGCTGAGACTCCTGCATGGAAAGCTGAAGCATACAGAAGATGACCTGTAAGCAGGAAAAAGTAGCAATGGGCTGTTAGTTTGTTTCCACCACATTCCTCACCCCATCCTCCAAATTCCTCACATCTTGGGGAAATTGAGGCAGCCCAGCGAAGTAACTCCACAGGAATGCTTGGCTAGGATTGATCTTACCTACACCATCCCCTTCATCTGCACCTACAGATCACTGATCCCAGATTTTATTCAGGAATCCCCAAGCTTTCTGGCTAGCCATGCGCTGTGACAATCCCAGGAGGGATGGGTACCTGGAGGCATGCCAGGCAAGTTAAAGCTGCATCTGGATGGTCTCTCACGGGGTTTTCCAAGGCACTGCAGTGCATCCAGGAAAGGAAACAAAACCATCCTTTCCTTAGAATTCCCCTCCTCCCCAAGAGACAGAAGAGCATTTTTGACACTCAACCCCCTGAACAGCTTCACACCCACCAGAAGGGAAGGAGATGTCAGAGCCACCACCCATGAGGAAACAGACCAATGAGTTCAGAGCATTCAGAACACCAGGTCTCTTCTCTCTTGCCCACCTGGCTCCTCTGCTCCCTGCTGTCACACCCCTGATCCTCTTGAGAACTTTCGGAATGTGGCTCCTTCGTGAGCAAGTGGTCAGTGGTGTGATGTCAGCTGCCTCCTTGCCTTTTGTGGGAAAGATGAGTAAGGAGAGGTTTCATTTTTATCCTCCCCTAACATCAGAAATACCCATTTAGCAAATCTGAGCCACTGACTGGGGCCAACTTTCTCCTTCCTATATTTCACAGACCCCCTCCACCCTATACACGCTCATCTGGTATTTTCAGAGGCTGCCCTAACATTTTCCACACTGGAGGTGGGGGACCTTGTCCTTTGCTGCCATCTCTGCAGATCCGTGATTACACACATAAAGCAACACACAACGAAAAGGGAGTGGTCTGGCTCACTGAGAACAAAATCCCCCAAAAATACGTCAAAAGGAGACCCCTGTCACGGAACATTTCAACTCCTGTCCAGGTTCTGGAGCACTGTGTGCTCTCCAGTGGGGATACAGCAAGATTCAACAGACTGCATTTCTCAGGGACTTCTAGCAGCCTCCTCTGGAGTAATCCACTGACTGCTGGGGTATCCGTGGAGTGCTGGTGGAAACCAATGACCACAGGCGTGTTAGGGCATCCACATATGGAACCAGACTCCCAGTAAACATCCCACAGCATGAGATGCTCAGAGGGTACGGCACTGTCCCCGCCATCTCCGGCAGGAAGCCAGGCGGGAGAGACCGGACCGAACTGGAGAGGAAACAAAGGGCTGTAACTGCTTCTCCTTACAAAGCTGGGGAAAAAGGAAGGAAGGGATGTGTGCAAGAGCTACCCTGTGCAAGGCAACAGCTGGTATCGGCATCTTTTTGGAGTGAGCTTTCTTCTCCTCTACAGAGCAGAGCTGTAGACCAGGCTGGAGGGCTTGCACCTATGATATCATGGAATGGTTTGAGTTGGAAGGGACCTTAAAGATCTAGCCCAATGCCCCTGCCATGAGAAGGGACACCTCCCACTAGATCAGGTTGTTCAGAACCCTGTCCAACCTGGCCTTGAACACAGGAATGGGGCATCCACAGCTTCTCTGGCCAATCTGTGCCAGTGCCTCACTACCCTCACATGGAAGAATTTCTTCCTAATATCTAATCTAACCCTGTTCCCAGTCTGTTTGAAGTCATTCCCCCTTACCCTGTCACTCCATGCCCTTGGCAGAAGTCCCTCTCCAGATCTCTTGAAGAGCCTTTGGGCACTGGAAGGGGCTCTAAGGTCTCTCTGGAATCTTCTTTTCTCTAGGCTGAACCACTCGAACTCCCAGCCTGTCTCCGTAGCAGAGGTGCTCCAGCATCCAATCATCTCTGTGGCCTCCTCTGGACTTGCCGTAACAGGTCCATGTCCTTCCTGTGCTGAGAACCTTCCAAGCTCTGGATGCAGTGCTTCAGGTGGAGTCTCACCAGAGCAGAGTAAAGGGGCAGAATCATCTCCCTTGACCCACTGGGCTCAGTGACAACCACTGTTGGGTCATCTGCAACTTGTCTCAATTTCTACAGGGTTGACAAAACACCCCCAAAGCAAAGCAGGCAGCTGGATTCCCATTGTACAGACTAGACCAGCATTTGTACCATCACCCCAAGGACTGGGGAGCTCTTGGGCACAGCCCTGCAGCCCTTGTCCTTGAAAAGGCGAGCAGAAGATGACCAGGGAGTCCAGCACCCAGCCACCCTCTCCCAGGGCAGCCGGAGCAGGTCGGGAGGAGATGTTGGGTCTCCCTGGCAGTGCTGAGCTGGGCTGGCCCCAGCTCACTGTGTTTGGAGAAGGCGTCGAGGGCAGCTGACCTTATGTAACCAGAGAACAAAGCGGCTAAATAAAAACTGGAGCTGGGAACGGGCTGCGGAAGTGGGACACGGCTTTCCTGACTAATCAACCAGCATCTGAAGGAAACCGAACTCAATGGCAGGGAAACAACTGCATAAACACATCCTGAGGGAAGAAAGGGAGAGAGAGGAAGCGGGGCGAAGACCTTGGGGGCACTGGCCCCTTCCACCTCCACTCCTGGCCTTACTGCCTGGGTGGCAAAGCCTGGAGAGCCGAAGCGGAGAGCTCAGCATGGAAACCTGCTGTGAACTCAAGGGCTTCAAAGGGTGACCTTGCTTGTTTACCTGCAAAGCCACCAACTGCATGCTTGGAACAGCCTCAGGGGTAGGAGAGGATGGAAGCCAAGATGGCTCAGCAGCTCTCCTCCCACTGCTGGCTTCAACAGCATCTTGGTCTGAAGTGGATGAAGGTAACAGAGAGATTTAACCACAGGGATGACCACTGGTGCCCTGCAGCCTCCCACTCCGATGGTGCAATAGCACCCATCCTACTGCCAATACAGAATCACAGAATTGTTAAGAGTTGGAATTGACCTCTGGAGATCATCCAGTTCAAACCCCCTGTCAAGGCAGGGTCACCTAAAGCAGGTGACCCAGGAACGTGTCCAGGTGGGTTCTGAATGTCTCCAGAGAGGGAGACCCCATGACCCCCCTGGGCAGTCTGTTCCAGTGCTCTGCCACTCTCAACATAAAGAAGTTCTTCCTTGTGTGAGGTGGAACTTCTTTTGTTTAAGTTTATGGCCACTGTTCCTTGTCCTGTCACTGAGCACCACCGAAGAGCATGCCTCCTCAGCACTCTTTGAACCAAGGCACCCTAGGGAACCCTCCCATGCCTCCCAGTACAAAACCAGGGACTCCAGAGAAGGGGGACACTCTCTCTTTGCAGACAGCACCTTGTGATTTTGCCCAGGAAGGGCAGTTTCAGCTCACTTGCTCTTGCTGTACATCACCACCCTGGGACCAAGCAGAGAAATAGAGATTTCCACTGGCCACCCCTTCTGCTCGAACTCCTCCCTGCTGCCCAAAACCACCCTCTCACAAAAGGAGTATTTTCCAGGAGCCTCTGATTTTCCAGGCATAATCCAGGAAGGTCCTGGCCCAGCTCTGACTCCTCACTTTCCCTGGGGGTACTCCCCAGCAGCCCATCCAGTCTCAGCCTTGGGTGGTCAGAGCCAGACGGGGTTGGGACCATAATAAACGTTCAAGGCCAATGAACCAGCTCTGTTTTCCCTCCCCAAAAACATCTGCCTTTGGGTGAAAGCCAATGACCCTGCAAAGCTATCAGCCCCAAATAAATTCTTAAGAAATAATTCTCTGTTACACTGTAGGGAAGAGGGAAGTAGGTGAGGAAGCCAGAGACCATTAGGACCTGTGTGGGGGCAACTTGTCCCATGCTGGGGCAACAGGAGCTCTGGCTCCAGCAGACCTACTCCAGAAGGGCAGAGTCAGACTCTTTTTAAAGGTTACACTTGAATAAGTGAAGCCAAGTTGTTCTTCCAGATAGCTAAGAAGGGCCACGGCAGTCGTTAGGATCCACGCCATCCAGCCTGCTATTTTTAGATCATCCAGAAGGAAGGAAACCTCAGACAACCATCAGTGTGAGCTGAACTGCAGCTCCTCAGCTGCTTGGCCAGCGCCACAGGAGCCGCTCCACCCTGGCGGTCTCACTTCTGACAGTGAAAGGATGGATGAGACTTGCAGAGGGCTCGGAGAGGTCACCAGCACTGCAGCCCCCACCTCTCCACTGCAGAGATTAAGCTGCCAGCAGGAAACACGTAGATGCACACAAAAAAAAAATCCCACCCTGAACGACCCAAAACCCGAGCGGGTTGCTGGCGCAGACATTCATTATACCAGGGAGGGGTGAATGATCCAGGATCTTCACAGAGAAAACAAAGCCTGGGGATGGGAAAGCGAAGCCTCCCTCTCCAGCGGTGATTTTGCAAGGCCCTCTGGCTGCATCCTGCACAGGGAGAGGCAGCCTTGGCTCCGAGCTCGGGTTGCAATCCAAAGCTCACATGAAACGTGCTTTTGGCTGGGACGACCTGGCCTGGGGAGTACAACAGGGAGGCCCTTAAATAGCAGCAGAGGAGGAGAAAGAGCAGCCAAGCAACTGTGAAGGATGAGCCACAGACAAGGGAAGGTGGAAGAAATTTCCCCATGTGCTGGGATAATGAATGAAAGGAGTTTTTTTCTTATGCCCCAAGTCCCCAGAAAATAGGATTGTCCCTCTTCATCTCTCTCCTGAGGTTCTGCCAGACATTCAAGAGCAGTGTAACAGCTCATAGTCAATGTGGGCAGCCTTCAACAGGCAACATCACAGGCACAGACTCCCTGGGGATCACTGTGCACATCTATGGATGTTCTGGAGACCTGGGACTGCAGCCAGCATGCCATTCCACACTGATTCTAGGGCTCTGAGGGCTTTTACAAGGAAAGAAGAGGCTGGCACCCAAGGTCCCATGAAAAATAGGGCAATAACGACATCCCTCCACACTGGCCTCTGCAGCATCCTGCTGCTAAACTGAGCCCTAAATCCCCAAAGCATGAACTAGAGGGAAGAGCAATAAAAATAAAAGCAGTGCCCTGGTCTGCACCATGGCAGACTCGATTCCCAAGCTATACCAGATGAGGATAAGATACTGATTTATTATGGTGAGAGAAGCTTCTCCTTCTGCCTGAGCAAACCTGACTGGTGCCACGGAACACTGACAGAGCCCAGGAGTGGGGAGGCACAGAGCTGTGGCACAGGGGCACTCACTAGAGCTCAGCTGGCCAGCCCTGGTTGGGACATGAAGCTCCACTGGGCCAGGTCGCACATCGGAGCCTTCGGAAGGACCGTGACCCTCCTCCGTCTGTCCTGCTGGTGAAGAAGCAATCTCAGCCAGCAGTTCCAGGTCCTTCAGGATAACCTGTGGAGAGAGGGATGGTGCAGGGTGAGCACAGGCAGGGGCAGACAGCACAGGGAGCTCTCCTTTCCAAATCCATGGCCAGAGAGGATGAGATGGGAAGCAAACACCAAATCCCAGCACATCAAGAAAGATATTGGGAAAAGAGGGCTACCTATGAAGCTCCAAGTGGAAATTAGAAATTCTTGCAGAGCAGATAGGGCAGGAAAGAGAAAAGGGGAAGAAAAACCTGCTTCTGCTCTGTGAGTCCCAAGGGAGCATGTGAAATTAAACCAAATTTACACAATCAGGAGCACGGCTTGCTTTCCCCTTGTCCCACTTCAGGGAGGTTTGGGTTTTGCTTCCCCACTCCCCTTCATAACTAAAGATTTGGGACAATCCCAGCAAGAGCACAGGAATGTTCTGGGGGCACACACCAGCTGGCCCCGTCTGTGCAGGACAGCATCCCAGGAAAGGCTTAGCTTATGACATCGAGGCAAAGCTGCCATTCGGATTTCATAGCTCTTTCCTTCCAGAAGTCGCCGAATTAGTCTATATATAGCATTTCTGGAGAAGTTATTACTGGGTGGGTTTTTATTTCCACACTCAACCCTTCTCATCTCTCAGGCTATTTTGGGTCCCCCTTCATTCAAATGTCCTTGGGTCTAGATGTTTCATCAGCAGTCCCTGATGCTCTAAGTGCAGCTGGGCTGTGCAGAGCAGAACAGCTGTCAAAGTCAATTGCCACGTCTAACTCATCAACATCTGGCAGAGCACATCCCCGACCACCCCTTACCCACCAGCACAGCATTCCAGGCTTTCCCTGTACTCTCACAATGCATCTTTCTGAGGAGCTGCAGTTATATGGGAGTTTTAGTTTCTGAGCTAACATAGAAAACCCTTACCCCTGGCAAAACAAAAAGTCAATTACATCTCTTTTTTTATCATGCTAGAAAATACAACGCCTGAAAATAAGAAAATAGAGCTCCTGGGTTTTTCTGTTGCACAGATATCTCAAGTTGAGTGGGGTTTCTTTGTAATTAGGGCTGATTTTCAAGCTCCCAGCAGCCTTGGGAGCAGGCAGCATGGTGCAGAGGCTGAGGTGGGAAAGCAGCCTGCCATGGGCACCGTGAGGCTTCAGCACGCTTGGGAAGACCCTGTGCCTATAAACATGATTAAGTCTCAGCCCACAGCTCCCCAGGGGAGGAAAAAACCTAAGACAACAACTTGTACTGCTGCCCCTGAAGAACACAGCACTTCTGTGGTGCTGTCAAGGCTGGGAGCTTGTTGCCAGCATGGAAGGTCCCTGCCACCACCAGCCTTCATCCTCTTCCAGTGTGGGCAGTCTGTGGTCCCTGGCAGATGGAAGACCCTGGTCCTCCCTCTCTGCCTGGATTTCAAGCATCAGTGACTCAGACAAAGAGATGCTGGTGGTGTTTTGTTTCAAGATGAGGATGCCCCTGAACAGAGCTCATGATGCCTGGTCTCCTGAAGCTCTGTGTGGATTCTCTAGTAGCTAATCATGCTGAACTTGCAGCCTTTGAACAGACACCAGCTTGGGTCTCAGGGTCTCACAACTGGGCAAATAACACCCATAAAGGTTTCCAGATCTCACCGTCTTTGGCTAAGGGACTCAGGGCTTGGCTACTGGGGCTGGCAGGCAAGTGAGAGCTGGGACTCTTGTTCACGTGGTGGATTTTGCCAAACCCAACAAAACCAGGAGCCAGGACCATCTGTGGCTGATGTACAGCAGTACCCAGGCACTCACTCCTGCCCCAATCCCCACCCAACCACATCATCTAGCTTTTAGTCTTCACCACCACCTCCCTTCTGTGGCATCGGGAAACAGGACCACGACCCCAGGCTGTGCACAAATCACCCCTGCTGCCTCCCAAAGCTTTTAAGTGCCACGTCTTGAGGTCAGATCCTTAACCCAGACTCTGAGAGTTGTGTGTCAAGCCCCATCTCTGAGATGCTGCTTGGGCTCAGGATGCTCTGGCGGGAGCAGCCTGGGCAGCAGTGATTGGTGCCACCGGAGGGAATGGCTGGACCTCTCGAACTTTGGAGAGGTTAAGGGATGTCCCCTCAAGCCAGCTGTGTAGTTCACAGGCAGGAGGTAGAAAAAGCAGCATAGGCTGAATTTTGCAACTGAAAAACGTGGAGGAAATAAGAAGAGGAGGGATGGGTGCAGGAAAAGCAGGCAGCTGAAAAGACCCGGGGTTTTCCAGCCGTGGGAAAGAGGCAGGGAGCTCCAGCTCCTGCTGCTTCTTCCCCGCATGCTCCAGAGTGGGTTCCCAGCTGGAGATGGAGGAAAGACAGGAGCGCTTGGTATGCACTGCACATCCCTGTGCTAAGCAAAGCTGGAGCTGGCGGCTGGCTTTGTGCAAGCCAGGAGGCTGTAAGAAAGCAATATCCTGCCATTGCCATGGCAACGAGCGGCTGCGCCAGGAGCGAGCCGGTCCCATCCGTCAGGAGCCCAGCGGCCGTCGGACCCGACAGCACGGGATGGGGCATGAGGGCCAGCCCCATTCCCAGCTGCCAGGCAAAGGTGTGATCCTGACAGCCAGCCTGGAGAATCAGCCCTCAAGGGTGTTTTCCTGGTCCCAAGGGGGTTTCTGGGAGAATTTTCCAGTGGTGCTGAGGTGTAAGACAGTGTGCCCTGCTCTGGGCGAATATGGGGCTGGTTAGTGTAAATAGAAAGGAGCAGGGAAAGCAGCATCGTGATGGATGGGGAGACCTGTCCAATGTCACAAGCCATTCCCAGCACAGGGATGAAGAGCAGCACAGAAGAGCGGTGAGCTCTGAGTGGCTGGGCAACAAGAAGCAGGTTTTCAGACAGTTACAAATGAGTAGCTATTTCTCCTTCCTGGGAATAAGCAAGATTTCTCCCTGCGTTGCCTCCACAGCATGGATTTTGAGGGCACACACAACTGTCAGCTTCTCCAGATCTAGGTCAGGTTAATTTGCCGCTTGTTCTGGTTGAACAGAGCCGAGACCAGCCCTGCCGGCGGCGGCGCAGGGGGAAAAGCAGCCCCTGAACGGTGTGTGGCGGATAGGATGCACCTCCCTGTGCGTGCAAAGCAGCACCCTGATGCTCCTGGAGGAGGGGGAGGATTTACCTCTGGCCAAAACACTGGGCTGGCCATGGTCTGTGAAAGGGGAACAGGAGGGGACCCCAAATCTGCTGCAGCCACCTCAGAGCACGGCTTAGCATCCCACAGCACATGCTGACTACCAGGACACAGTTGCAAGGATACAGATCAGTCTCCTGAAGGTGCTCTCCCTGCTGGTATTTATGGAAAAGTTGGGGGAAAAGAAAGAAAATAAAATATTAAAATGCCTGTGTACAGCACAGGCAGCTTTGGATGTCCCAGTGGGTGGATATTCCCTGGAAAACGAAATGGAGCACAGAACAGCAGGGACAAGGTTGCTCTTGCCAGGGAGAAGACAGGAATTCAGCTGCAGCTATTGAGTCAGAAAACAAGAAGTTTAAGGGCTGCAAAGCACTTCTTCAAATGGGACAAGAATCAAGAAGGCTGTGGAAAACCCCACTGCATTTCCAGGACAGACAAGGCAGGTAGAGGAGCAACCCAGTGGCAACCAGGAAAATCCAAGGATGCTGCTGGGTGCTTCCTCCTGTTCCACCGCTCAAATGCAGCCCCTCAGCATGCACTGAGGCTTCTCCAAAGGGCTTAATTTATTTTATTTTATTTTGTTCTCCCTCCAATTCTTTTAGCTGCAGCCAGGGGAGGGAGGCAAGCACGGGCAGGCAGTCCTGGAGCCAAGAGTGGCCAGCAGCAAAGCTGGCCAAACCCCAGGCACACACAGTGTGGAAAGCAAACTGCGTCCCTCCTGCCTCCACCAGCTTTAAAGCCAGAAAAAGAAAAGAAAACCCACCATTAATCTTCCCACACCAATTTAACCAAACCTCTTTTCAGGTCCCCACCACAGCAACTTTTATCCTTTGATCTTGCCAAAATCTATTGTTTTTGCCTTCCCAGGAGGGGATGGGGAGCAGAGGAAAGAAAGGCAGGGGGGCTGGGAGCTTCTCCTCTCCTCCCCAGGGCAAATCCTGCCAGGTCATGCTGACACATGCTTACAGCACCAGGAAATACAGCTGGCAGTGGTGGTGGTGGTGGTGACAATTGGTATTACAGCTACAACCACCCCAAACCAAGCTGGAACCTGAAAACTCCCTGTCCACCCTCCTGCTTTTGCAAATCCCCCAGCCGTCCCTGTTGCAGGGGTGTGATGGCCAGGCCTGCAGCACCCTGAGCTCTGTCACAGCTCCAAACACCCTTGAAATGAGTTTAATTAGCACAGGGGGAGCTTAAAACACCACCTGATGCCAGTCACAGGGCAGGATGCCAATGAGGTATTTTGTAGAAACCTTAAGGCTGAAAAATACCTCTAAGATCATTGAGTCCAACCATCAATCCAGCACCACCATGCTCACAACTAAACCACGTTCAAGTGCCAACAAGTGCTGCTGCTTCACGAATTAAAGGGCAGGGAAGGAGGCAACACAGGTCCAGACAGCGGGATGGGACTGGAGGAAGCTGGAACAGCCCTGGAGTATCCCGGCAGCCCATGCTATGGGAGGGTGGATGCCTGCAAACTCTTCAAATTCAACATCCAGAGTCCCAGAGCTTATAAGAGGCAAAGGCTTTGCTTTTATTTGCCACCTGTCTCCCACCCAGCACCTCCCTCCACGTCCAGGGAGCCAGGCACACAAAGCTCAGCTCACCAAATCCTGCATCCTACACCTCCATCCCACCCTGGACCCTGTCTGAGGCAGCCCCCCAGGGATAGGGATTGCCTGCCCTCTATGGCAGGCAGGTTTTCTGTGATTTCAGACTGCTCCATGACTTCACCCAGGAACACTACAAGCACCGCCTTGAGCCCTGACTACCAGTTTACCCCAGTTGTTGTTCTGTGTACATGTAAACTCCATATGTATACGTAAGTCAGGAAATTATGGTCTGAAACTGGTGCTGAGTCAAGAAGCTCCCTATGGATTGCACTCCCTGCCAAGAAACCTCCTATTCCTGCATGATGCAATGCAAAGAGTGTTGTTCAACCCAGCAGCCTTGCAATGTCTCGAGTCCTCAGAGAAGGCATCACCCACTTCTGCTTAGGCTGCTTCCACCTACGGTAATCCAGGCTGACCACATTTTCCACTACCCAACTGGAATTACATACATCTCTCTATGCCCCATCATTTCAGTCCCGAGCTCACTCTCAGGGTAACTTCCCTCTCAAAAACCAGTAGCCTCCCTGCTTTGGTACTTTGCGTCTCTCTCCAGAGAAGCTGTAGCACCAAAGAAAGTTCAAATAAAAGCCAGGCACAAATACATTAGAGTTCTCCTCTTTACACTCTTTAGCTTACACCCTCTACTTTGCATCAGGTTACAATATCTAGGCCGTGGTGGATGAAAGGTTGGGAGCTGGAGCACAATGGCCCTAAACCCAACAGAGCAAAGCTCCAAACCAAACCATGCTAAGACAGCTATTCGCTTTGGCGCAAACTTTTGTTCGGCTTCATTGTGCTGGGAATCAGGCGCGATGAGAGAAGTTCACCAGGATTTAGTGTGACAGCAGAGCTCAGGGCAGGGCAGAGACCTGGGCTTTGGAACCCAGGAGGGGTGGAGAAGTTAACAGCAAAGTAGACAGATGACTATAAGTATACTGCAATCCCTGAGTTTTCTTCTCTCTGCGTTTAATGCTGGAAATCCAAGAGAGGGAAGAAGGTTCAGTTTCTCAGGGAAAAGCTGTCTTGAAGGTCATGCAGATGTTCAAGAATCACAGAATGGTTTGAGTTGGAACGGACCTTGAAGATCATCCGGTTCCAACTCCCCTGCCATGGGCAGGGACACCTTCCACTAGATCAGGTTGTTTCAGAGCACCATCCAACCTGGCCTTGAACACTTCCAGGGATGGGGCAGCCACAGCTTCTCTGGGCAACCTGTGCCAGGGCCTCACCACCCTCATTCGGAAGAATTTCTTCTTAATACCCATCTAAAGCTGCCCTTCGCAGTCAGTTGCAGACCAGGCTCAGCTCACCCTCTCTAGGGAAGGACATCAATTCTTGAGCAGACTTCTGAAGAAACTACTTCTGTACTCAAAGCCTTGCCTGGCCACTGCATAAGGCAAGTTCTCATGTGAGCAAAGCTGAGAGGAAGCCAGAGTCTATCCTGCTTCACATCAGACACTGGCTCCACCTCATGCGTCATTCCTGCATGACTCAGACAAAAGTCCCAGCACAACTTTCAAGATCGAGCAAGATCGAGGAGAGCAGATAAGCAAACAGGAACATGTTCAGCCATAAAGAAACAACCCCATTTTGAAGCCGGAAAAAGGAAAACAAAGCAAAGAAAGAAACCCAGCAGAGTCACTGCTTCACAGTTTTCTCAGAGATGCCTTCACCTCCTGTTGAGTTCACCTGAGCTCAGCTCCTGGGTCCATCAGGATCCAGGGAACTGAAGGGCTACATCCAAAGCTGCTTTTGCACCAGGAACTCGCGAACGTTAATCCAAAGAACTCGTCTTCTTTTCAGCAGTGCCTATCAGCAGCAGCCTTTACCCTACAGGTGGAAAGATCCAACCCACTGCTTCCAAAACATTTTCTGAGTTTTCACATTTTCTAACATTGGTTCTTCAACCAGGGCTGCAAGACTCCCACTGATGGACGAAGTAGCCAGTGTAGAAAAATCCACTCCTAGCAGGATCTTGTTATGTCTTGGAGATATAAGAAGTTTACAAGCACATCAAATTTCAACCAGGGCTTTTTTATATTGCCTTCAAAACCAGATCTCAAATGCAGAACGGAACATCTCCCTGCTGGGCAAGCACGGGAACCAGCACGAGGTGACGCAGTGCAGCAGTACAGCATCCGACAGCCAGGAATCCTGGATCCCGACTTGTCTACATATCAAAGGGAACTGCTTGTTTCAGCTTCGCTCCAGCTTCTCTGCACTGCCTTCGTGAATCTTAACTAGGTCTCTTGACCATTTATTTACTGGCACAGGAGAACTGGGTAGGAAGGGGAAGAGGAGAGAAGGCAGAGATGACTCAGGACGCTGCAGACACATCATGAGATACTGGCCTCTCTTCAGCACAGTGGAGGTGGTGCAACACCTTGTGCTGCTTGAATGATAAAAACAGGCGTGAGAACTTGAAGGACATGGATCCGGCTCCATCCAGCTGAGTCTTTCCTTGCTTTAGGCTTGATTATTTATGGCAAGTGCACAGAGCAGCTCAGCAAAACCAGATCTTACAAATAAGTGATTTGAACACAGTCTTTCAGTCTGATACATGGACTAGCACTGACCCTCCAAAGCCAGATTGTTCTTTAGTGATGAGTTGGTGACAAACAACTGCTCCAGGGCAGCTCCAGGGCACATCAGGAGAGCAACAGGTAGTCTCTAAACCCTGCACGGGGGCAAGAGGAACCACAGGCACTAGAGAAGGACGTTCAAACTTCTGGGAAAAAAGGTGACACTGACACTGCTGTCCCGCAGGCTTCCTTGGGGATAGCAGCGCTGTAGGATGAAGGCAGCAAAAAAGCCCTCTGAAGATGTGTGTACAACTTGTGTTACATCACACAGTGTGTGGAGCCCTGCCTGGAAGGGGGAGGGAGATGCTTCCTCATCACAGAGCTGATGGTTAGCTCACATAGGCCCCTGTGCTAACCAGGTGATTCCCAGGCCATTCGCCAAGAGCTTCTGGGGATCACAGTCTACTCTAGGACAACATGACTGTGCACACAAACGCTGTACTGGTTAAGCAAGCATCCCATATCCCCTTTCCTAAGAGACTCTGACACTGCAGGTTAGATAGCTCAGAGTGTTCTCATCATTCCCAAAAAACAACCAGCTCAAAACCCCTTTACTACTTCAGTCATTTCTATTTCCTCTGCAGAGAGCAGCAAGTCTGGTTGAGAGCCAGTTGAGCAGTGGTGTTTAATGGATTGACTCCTCTATGGATTTCCTAAGGAAAAAAAAAAAAAAGCCACCTCCAAACACTTAAATAAATAGAAGCCAGGATTAAATAAATCAGCTTAAAATTACTTTTGAGCCATTCCCAGTTATGTCACATGGAGGAAATGCATCACCAGGGTCCTTTCTTCACTGCTTTTTTCAAATATTAATAAGCAGTGTAATTGCAACATGACTCACTGCGATCCCCTGCCAAGCTGGAGAGACTATCTGCAAGATGCAGGCTTTCTAGAGCATTGCAAAGGCAGATGTGTGCTTGGGGACTCTTTTGGAAAGGTTTGCATTGTAAGCAGCAGGGGATGGAAAATGGCCAGCCAGTTGCTCGTCTTTGCAAGTCATTCCCTAGCTTGCTCATTCCCTTCCCTCCTCTCTGAACAACCCCCTTGCACACGGGATTTATTGTAGGACTGGGGTTTGGTGCACTGAGAATGTAAGGCACAGCAGTGAGCGTGTGATTTTTATTCCATGAGGAAGGTCTGGGCTAAGAAACCAGCCAGGATCATTTGCAGTTCTGGACAAGAGGTATCCAGCTGATGGTGGGAAGCTCCAGGACTGCCTGGGCCAGCTGTGTGCCATGCTGTCAGCCTCTCACCCGAGCACTAAAACGCTCCAGCGAACAACTTAGAGTGGGAGAAGACAACGACGACACCAAAAGTGAGATGACTGGAACCAGAAAAGAAGGTGGGGAGGAAAGACAAGGAAACAGGAAAATGGTGCAGCACCTCAGCAAGGGAGCAGAATGGGAGCAGAGCAACGGCAGAGCAAGTGGTCTCACTCGTTGCTGTGATTTTCTTTCCTCACTTCCAAGCTGAGTGGTTCCCAGCCAACCTGATGCCACGGGGCATCTACTGCAGCCCCACCAGGCAATGCTGCTGCTGCTGCTCTCTGAGCAGTGGGTGCTGCTTAACAGCCTCATGATTTGGGATTTGGCAGTGCTGCTTGGATGCAATCCCGCCCACATCTTCACAAAGGCTGTTTCAAGGCGACCAAATTCCCATTCACCAAGGATCTGATCATGACCCAGTCCCATGGGAAAGACACCAGCCATGGGATCTGAAGACCCAGTTGCTTTTCCAGGCCCAGCTGCTTTTCCAGGCAGGCAGGCAAAAAGGATTCTTATGAGTTGGCTTTGAAGGGGGCCCCCAAGACAGCAGGGCTTCCAGCTGGGCAGCTGCAGGCTCTGCATTGGGTCTTCTTCAGTTTGGCCAATGGGGTTAAACCCCTCAGTGCCAACACTGGCCATGCCTCACAAAACACTTCAGTTCAACCAAAAAACCCAAAGCGCAGCTAGATGTGGAGACAGTAAGCTTCTAGGAGGATTTCTGCAGCAGCTGCAGCACTTACCTCATCTGACTCATCGGAGAGGGTCCGCAGCAAGATGGGGAAGAGGCTGTCAGTGTGTCGGAACATCTAGAAGCAGAAAGACAGGTGGCATCAGTACTACAGGCCTGGTCACCTCTTGCCACAGGATCCCTTGCCCCAGGGAAGGCTGCTGAAAGCTTCACCAGCATTTTCCATCTGAGCTGGAAAGCTCTTCTTCCTCAAGCAAAAAGGCAGCCAAAGCCTTCTCAGAAAAGGCAGGTGGACACACATTTGCCCTGCAACCAAGTCAACTACAGCCCATTCAGGAACACGGAGCAGGCTGGGAGCAGACAAGCTCAGTCCCAAGGGAAGAAGCAGGCTCAAATGCTGAGGCCCCAACTTACCTTACGAGGGGTCTTGATGTACAGGTGGTAGAGCCATTTCAGGACTGCAATTCTGGTCATCATCCCAATGGATGTGTCATGAAGGTGGCAGTCCAGCACCTGAACTATTCCATCCAGGTTCAGAGTCACCTGGATCCTCTCGCAGCTGTATGGAAAGAGAGAGGTTGGTTTAAGGCTGAAACGTCCAACTCACTCCTCCCATGGTTAGGAGGTTTACACCACAACAGAGGCTGCATCAAACATCTCAGCTCAAACAGTCACTACATCCCGCTCACTAGACCAGGTTGCTCAGAGCCCCATCCAGCCAGGCCTTGAACATTTCCAGAAATGGGGCACCCACCACTGCTCTGGGCAACCTGTGCCACTGCCTCACTATACTGTGAGTAAAGAATTTCTTCCTAACATCTAATCTAGACCTCTCCTCTTTCAGTTTAGAACTGTTCCCCTTTATCCTATCACTATCTATCTGTGTGAAAAGTTGCTCTCCCTCTCTTTTATAATACTTTGGAAACAACAGAAATCTTCCAGGCTTTAAGGTTTACCACTTTTCCCAAAACAGCTGGTACCTATGCATGAGAAAACATCACACCAGATCAATCCAGTACTGTGGCTGTGTGAGAAACCGGTCTGTACTGAGGTCGCCAGGTTTGGGATCCAAAGATTAGAGCTCCATAAAATGCACTCCGAATTCACTTCAAGGCTGACCACTTCAAACAGTTCCAGAGAACATCAACCCATGTGTACTCAACTCCACTAGTTGGGGCCACCCAACCTGGTGAGGACATCCATCATCTACTGATCCCAACAGACAAGTAATGTTATAGCATTTTTGCATCCCACTTGTGATCCTGAAATCTACCTGATGGTTTCCCACCTCCTTGACAGCAAGGACATGGGAAATACCTGTCCCAAGAGACTCAGTTAAGGAGAGATGATGGTTGGAGGAAACCATCAAGAGGAAGCTGTACTGAAGACTACAGGCATGCCTGTCCTACCCAAGCTACTGAATTATTCAAGGCTGGACCAGGCTCTTGCAGATTTTTCCATTGTGTGCAGAGCTGCCGTGCATCTTGTTTGATAAGAAATCCTAAGAGGTGGATTTCTCACGGTATAATTTGCAAGTAGAGCTGCGGCTTAATAGGATTTGATCTTCCCCAGGACACACGTTGTAAGGGCGAGACGAGGCGGCTGCAGCCCCTGACAGCCCTGCAGGGATCTGACTGCTTGATCTGCCTCACGTAGCAGATGCTGGGGGCTGCAAATTGCATTTCGCTTTGATGTTGAAAACAACAGCCAAGGGCCAAACGCTCAGATGTGCGGAACTGAGGGGAAGAAGGGACCCAGAGCATGGGGAGCTGAGAGAGGAAATGTCCAAGGGAGCAGCCTCCCAGGCCACTTAAGCCAGCCTGAAAGAGCCCTGTATCTGCTTCTCCTGCAAAGCCGTCTCCCGCAGCAGTAGTTCAGCCTGCCATGTTCCCGGTACAGGCCTTCACATGAAGAGGAGAATGAATCCTTGACCCGACATCTCCACACAAAAATACGCATTGCCTGCGCAGGATGGGGAAAAAGAAACCTCAGGGTAATGCATTTTTCAGAGGGAAGAGGCCAAAAGGATAGCACAGAGACTCAGTGCATGAAGCTGTCCATTTTGGAGGTGGTTTTGACACTGCCACATCCCCCAGCTCTGTGTTGCTGCAAGGCAGGTGGGGAGGATGTAGGGTGCCTTGTTTTACCCACAGCACTCTTAGTCCATTGATGCTGGACTTCTACCAGCACAGCAACAAGTAATTTCCAGCCCATTTGTGCCAAAATTGCTCATGAAAACCCCATCTTCATGTTTTTTGTGAGCATGCAGTACATGCTTGTGATGCAGTACCTGGGCAGAACCTGGATGGCTTAAGCCAAAACTCAGCTGAGTGGACCCCAGGAGGTGGCTGGGAGCACCAGACTGACCAGGAGTCAGCCAGGCCTCGTACCTGCAGCTCTGACAGGCTCAGCTCCCATCAGGAGGGATGGCAGCTGGCAAAAGCTCCCTTCTGGCTCTCCTCTGCCCGCATCTGCTGAGATAAACCTTTTAGGGGGGTTGCTGGCAGAGAAGCAGCTTATTTACTCAGCACAAAAGCAGGGCACCACCCTGAAAGGTGAGAGGTCCAATGAACATGTGAAATTGGGCTAAAAATCTCCCACCATCCACACTCCTCTGGCTCTGAGAGGGAGTAGCACTGGATTACCACGGGCTGTTGCCTTTCCAGGGGTTACAGCTGCTGCTGCAGCTCTGGAGCGGGCTTGCAGCTCGTCCTGGCTCTCCTTAATCCCCAGGAAGCACGGAGCGGGAGCAGCAGTAATGGCATTGCGTTAATGTGATCCTCCGGGTCTGCCACGCCAGCTCCCAGCGCTGGCATCTGCGGCAGGGCAGATGTCAGATGCAATCACTTCCATCTAACCCACTACCCCAGATTCTCCTCTGGAGGATGAACACGGCCCTGGCACCGCCTCTGTGGTTTGCCTGTGACAGCAAGAACATGTTTTTAGGGCAAACTGAGCAATGATGGGGGCTGTGCCGGGTGCTCACCTCTGGATACTGGTACCCTTTGCTCATGCTCAGCAGTGGGGCAGAAGATCCACCCCCAAGCACATCACCCCATCTCAGAAAGCACCCTCCAGCAGGGGAAGACAGCTTACTTTACCACTGCATTCAACCCACAGCAATGTTTTTCACTCCATGTCCCTTATCAACTCATTTTTTCGTTTCTCCCCTTTCTTCCTTCAAGGGCTTCTGCCATCTCTTCCCTCAGCAGTTGCCTTTTCTCTGCCAATGCCTGAGCTGTCATCTCCCTCCTGGCCTCCTGCCTGGCCCAGCTGCTTTCCTGACCCCATTTTCAGACAAGGTTAAGGTCCAGGCCAGGCTCTAGCCTTTAGGCGAGCCCAGCAAAGCTGCCTTGCCAAGGGTGGAAATATCCAGGTTCTTTCATAGTGGTCCAAGTCACAAGGGCAGCTCCCATACGGGCTGGCAGCTGTGCTGCTCAACGGGCTTGAGCCAGCGGCCAGGAGGTAAATAGCTCCTCTCTGCTATTGGTCCCACAAGCTGTCGCTTTCTTGTCCTCCATCGCTCTCATTTCAGCACTGCTGGCTTCCCTCTGCTTACTGTAGTTTCCAACATCTCCCAGGGAAGTGATGAGGCTAAGAGATCCAGGCAGAGGCATCCAGTCCAGTGAGCTGTAGATCACCGTGACAAGGGCTGGGACAGTATGCCTGAGGTCCCACTCCAGCTCACCCACCCAAGCACGCAGTGAGAGCAGCAAAAGGAAGCCATCTCCTTGCTCCAGAATGGAGAGGTGGGCTAGAAGGAGCCATCTCCAAAAGGACACCCTGAACTTGAAAGCTACACAAGATAAGCTGCTGGAGAATGGGACTCTAAAACAGGTTTGGTGCCTGAGCTCAAAGCAACCCATTATGCTGCCTTCAGCCAACCATCCCTGGGGTGATGTGGGGCACCCAGCACCATCTCTCTCCATCACCAAAGTGCTCCCCACCTCCATGAGATCCCCAGCTGCACCCCGAAGGTGTGTCAGGCTCTGGGCATGGGGGTACAGCAACTTCCAGCATGAGACAAGGAGCAGCAATTTTAGGCTTGCAGTAAGCCCTAACTACCACAATTAAAAGCCTGGTTTAAATGCAGCCTTGGGCACTTCAGCCACGTGGCAGCCACTTGCCCTTTCTGCAGAGCAACACACAGCTTTACAGGTCCATGCATTGCTGGACACCACCCAAAACATGAAGCTTTCCTTCCATCAGGAAGGCCCACAAAGGCCCTTCTGGAGATTCCATGTCCCTTACCTAGTTTGGTGTGGGATCGTGGTTCCATTACCCTCATCCCATCACCCACACTGCCCAACCCTGATTGATTCCAGCTGTGCCTGACCATCTGCCCAGGACCACCATTAGGAAGTTGTCCCAAATAGTCCAGGTCTTATACTGAAACACCAATGCAGTTACAAGAGCCTAAAAAGCATTTTCCAGCTGTTTTGGTCCACTGACGCAGGACAGACATCTGCATCTTCTCCTGCAGCAGCTCAGACCGACGGAAGGAAGCCTGGGCTCTGCTCCAGCAGCCACGCTTCGACCTCCCCTTCCTGATCCAGTCTCACACCAGTGATGGTAGCAGCAGCATGGTCAGCCAGGGCACAGGAAGGCTCCAGTGCCTCTGAAACATGGTTCTGGTCCACTTTCAATGACAGTTTCTGCAGAAAACGGAAGCAGAGACCCTCATCTGGACAGGGAACCCCAAAACCCCTCCAGCCCTGTGCAGCCAGGCTCTTCCAGGAGCCAGTTTCTGTCTTGGCACAGACACAGTCCCCATTTCCTAGTAGATGCCACCAGGAAACTCCCTCCAAGTGAAGCTGGCAAATACTTGGGAAGCATTTTGGAGCATATTTTAGGAGCTGGGAGTGGGGGGGGGGGGGGGGGGCGTGCCAGTTTGTGGCCA
>JAWWEU010000020.1:13132051-13164577 GCA_035583155.1 Acropternis orthonyx
CCCGGGCCAGTTTGTGGCCACAGAAATGTGCCCAGCATCCATGTACTGAGCGTTCAGACTTCATCATCTTCTTGGATGGCATCTTCATGGAAGATGTGCCTCTGCAGACGCCAGGTCATGAGCTCCTCCGCCCCCACTGACCAAGGTTCTCCTTTCCCTGCTGCTGCAGCACTATCCCTCTGCAGCCGGCTGCAGGGAGGGCAGGAGAAGGGGGCGTGAGAGCTGGATGCCTGGCGCCGGGCCATGCTCCATCACTCGCTCGCCGGGGGAGACCGGGGGAAGCAGGGGGGGGAAATGAACAAAAACAGAAGCAGAGAGTGACTTCATCTTAAAAGGCAGCTGCAACTTCCTCTGTTTGCAGGCTTTCCAGCTTTTCACAGCAAGGCAAGGCTTCCTGCGGTCCTGCCTTGACACCCAGTGGGCACTCAGTGCGCAGGCAGCTGCCGCTCCCCGGCGTGAATTATGACTGCAAATGGCTACGGGTGCCAGCTCCTGCCTTCCTCTGGCTCCAGGGCCAAGCCAGACAGCCTGAGCAATGGAAAGAGCACCAGGCACATGTCCAGAGCTCCTGTCAGCCATATATAGCCCCTCTCCAAACCCACAGCCTGTCCCTCACAATGGATGCCATGGCAAAAATGTTTCAGGTCCCGATGCTGGACCAAGCAGAAAGGTCACGCAGGCTGGGGAAATGGGCTTCAGGGCAGGTAAACCCCATGATAAAACCTGGAGTTTCCTGTTTAAAAGGGCTTAGGAAGGTTCAAGAAAAGTCCCTCTGCAAAGCCAAGTCTCTTAGAGATGTGGAGGGTCTTTCCTGCTGTCCCAGATGGCTTTCCCTGATGCTGGAGTTGCTGGTAGACAGCTTCAGCTTGGGTAGCTGTTTTCCTTCTGTCTCTCTGTGACACTGGGACAACACAACTCAGCTCCCCCCTCAGTTTTCACTCCCTCTCTCCCCCTCAGGTGCAACGTCTTCAGCACAGCCACACGAAGCACTTGTGCTCCTGATTTAATGCCTCCTTCTTCTCCATTTCAGCCCAATGCACATCCACTTCCGCAACTACTAAACTCTAAGGGCTCAGCAGGGTCAGGACCCAGCAAGCAAGGAAAAAACCAGGAAAATAATTCAATAGGCATTAACCAACATCTAGGTGCAAATGAAGTGACCTGTACTTCCAAGAGAGAAATAAATTAAGGACATAGTTAAAACCAGGGAATAGCTGGGCTGTGCAGAAATGTAAAAAAAGAACGCAGGGTACAGACCATCAACCTGAAAAGCTGATGCTTGCATTGCTCTGGGATGTGTCATGATGGGCATCACGCTGCTAGGATGCAGCTAAAGCAAGGCATCCTATTTTTGGGGATCACAACAAATAAAAATAAGCATCAGCACAATAAAAGTGTTGGAAATCACGACCTTTGAGTAAAGAAACCGCAGCAGCAGTAAGAAAGAAAAGATGTTATTAGAAAAGATGGATTTATCCCCAAATTCAGACAGTTGGATGGGAAGAAAGGTATTTGCAGGAGACATGCTTTAGAGGAGACACTGAGAGAGGGTGTGCTGGGCACAGAACTGGTGCAGGGCTGACTAATGCCACACAAGGCTGACAGGGGCCCAAGACCCCTCACCTCTGCAGACCCATAGCCAGCCCCACAGCTCCGTGGTGGGCTGCCAAGGCTGCAGCATGGAGCAGGGTTAGTGGTCCCCAAACTCTCCTGTCAGCCCCAGACTGTCCACTGTGCCACGTTGCTGAGGCCTCTGTGCCTCCAGAAGAGGAGCATGCCATTCCTCCTCCCACCATTACTTTGCAAAGGCAGAAGGGAACAAAATGCCTTCTGTATTGGCAAAGGTAGAAGATCTGTAACAAAGACAACCATACACCTTCTCTCCAACTTCACCCCATTTTTCAGGTGAAGTGCACAACCACAGGGGCTTGAAGACAGGTGAGGTGCAGACTCCTTAGTGCACACACACTTACTGCCTTACTGGGGGGCTTTGCAAGGTCTCTTGGTGAGAAAAAAGACCTCAGTTTACCACGAAGTCAAGACATTTTGGTGCAAAAGCATCAGAGAGAAGCAGTCAACTCCTAGAACATCCCCAGTCCTCCACGTTACTGGGACCCAGGAGACCCCAACTGCTTCCTAGCTCAGCCCACTCTTCCCCACAGCTCTTGTCAGCATCTGTCAGTCCTGGTTTGTACTCTGAGAAGCCTTCCCTTCTTCTCAAGCCCCTCTGAAGCAACAAACAGAGCCTACCTCGTCACTGTGAAGACACTGTTGTTGCTGGGGTCACCAGACGCATCCAAAGAGCCTGGAGGCAGGAAAAGAGGAGACACAATTAGTGGGATGGCAGGGGAGTTGGACAGCAGGGCTGAGAAGCTGGTGAGCTCCACAGCCTTCTGCAAAGACATCACAAGTCATTGTCTGAGGGTCCGGGGACCCAAAGGATCACTTTTGCTGCAGTGAGCATTTTACACTCCTTGTCAAGCTCTTCTCTGCTGCCAGAGAAGCTGGTACAGGACTTCATCTACCTGGCAAAATGCAGGTGACACAGTTTCAGACCTCTGCCCCAAACTGGGTTTCGTCCTCTGTAATGGAGACCCAGACACATCCTTCAACCGTTCTCATGGTTTCAACCATTCTGAAAGTAGCTCAGATTTCAACACCCTGAGACACCACAATGACAGGGAAGGTGGAATCCAAGCCAGGACATCTCCACCTGGCCATAGCCTCATTCCATGTGGAAGCCAAGTGACCCGAACAGCTTTCCAACCTCTATTCTGTTCTAAAACTGGGTCTTGCAAGCAGAGTGACACAGCACGACAGGATGAACTTGACTCTTTGTGCCCCCTTGTGCCAACAGGCTCTAATCACACTGGCAGCAGCATCGCCACATCAGCAAGCCCACGCAGGAGAGCTGAGAGTTTCTTATGGAACAGCATCACAGTTTTATCTGATCCTGCCTGTTTCAAGATGCAATCTAACCCCCGAGTGGTCAAGAGTAAAGCAATTAAGTTTTCTGTTGGCGTTTTAAAGCTGAATTTTAATACAAGGAGGTACTCTCAGGACAAAAGAGAAATAAAAAAGGAAAACTTTTGCTGCCACGCTATGGCAGTAAACTTATTTGGTTAGCCCTTCCAAAAAGAAACCCTGCATGGAGTTAAGCAGTGAAAGCTTTTCCACTTTTATTGAAGATTAAGATGCTTACTTAGACTGAGATTTTGAGGTGCTTGAGTCCGTGTTATGGACATAAATCAAAGAAAAAAGGAGGGAAAACAATTGTTGCATTGGCCGGGAATCGAACCCGGGCCTCCCGCGTGGCAGGCGAGAATTCTACCACTGAACCACCAATGCTGCCCCGAGTGCTGTCCCTGCACCCTCCGCCTGCTCCGGCCACCCCACGCACTGCTGGCATTCCCACTGCCACCCGCACACTGCCCCTCCCACACGGCTCCTGGATCCTGCCTCCCGCCTGACTCCTGCAGGACAAGAAAATCCTCTGGTCTTCATTCCACCCTCCTGCTTCCTCTCACAGCAGGATTTTCCACTGGCGGGCGTGTTACAGAAGAGCACTGGGTTGAAGGTGCAGCCCCAGAAGAACACAGATGAGCCCACGTGGTTTAAATGTTACACAATATTTCACACACCTGCACAGCAAAGATGTGCTGTGACAGAAGCAGCGTTTTAGTCACACCAGGACAATGGCCTGCAAGGATGCTGGAGGGCTAAAGCCACTGCTTGATTTCCAGGCACTGGTTCACTGAGACTGCTTGATTTCTTCTCAGTTGAACCCTATTCCAGATCTTCCATTCTGCTCGCAAACTTTTACCTTTTGTGTTCTGGAAATTTTAGGACTGGGACAATACCCACATGATGGTCTGGAAAGCACTATGAATTTGGAAGGGATCCAAATTTCTTCTCCTTCTCTTTCTCTACCCTTCCCCACCACTGACATCCTTCATGCACATGTTGATGCCCTCCCAGGACTAACACAGCTCTCTGAGCACTCCTTTGGGTGACAATAGCAGTGCTCAAACTATAAATTATCTTTTTCAGGTCAACTTAATGACTAAGTTGAAGTGGAAGGTGGTGAGGGGTGGGGATGCTCACCAGGGAACACAGCATTGCAGTACAATTTGGGGTCCAAGCCAGACCAATGATCCTCTTAAACACACTGCACCAAACTGGTCTGTCTCAGCAGAGGATCATCTCTGAGACAGGTCTCCAAAGAAAGCAGAGAGGTCCCACATGTCCTGAGCTGCTTCAGGACACCAAACCAATGCGGGAACTTCTCTTCAGAACTTTCCCTTGACCTTCCTTGCCCTTCTAATGGTCCAGATCAACAAGGACTCACCAGTGGGTGCTGCCTCTGGCTTGGAGAGGGACTCCTCCGAGGTGGGCTCTGCTGGTATGGTCGACTGTTTGGCCTCATCCATTTCATCATCCTCTGGAATGACCAGCTTCATCAGGCTCTGGTTGCACACGTTGGCCACCTCCTTGATGTCTGAGTGAAGGCAGTGTAAGGAACACGCAATCCCACACACGGGTAGGTGCCAGCCACAGAGAAGCCACCACAGCCCCATGGCTGCCCCAGCTTGCTACTCCAACCCCCCTCACGTCCACATGGCCAGTGTGAGTGTTAGCACTTGGTAGGAGGACTTCTGGCCCTCTCCAGCCATGCAGCTGGACCTGTGCCCTGTGGGTTGCTGTAGCAGGAATGGGAGCAGCTCCATGTTACAAGGATACTCTTCTTGCGATCATCGTAGGAGAGACATGGCAGGACAGCGGTCAGGATCCCTGAGGAGTAGGGCAGCATCACCCGGCCAGCCAGCTGGATGAACTCCCTCATCCAGCACATGGCTGTAAGCTGGATCAGGTCATCTGGAAGACATGGGACAAGCAAAGGTGAGAGAAAGGACAGAACTGGCAGCTGAGAAAACTCCACAGGACAAGGACCACCTGCAAGCAGGGAGCTACCTCTGCTCCATCCAGAGTCACTAGTCCAGAGAGACCCTAGTCTGGGAAAGTTTAGTCCCAGAGGAGATCGACTAAGACCTGAATTTGCAGTTAGGCTGAGATTAAACACAATCATTAGCTTTCAGAGTTAACCCAGTTCAAGCTACAATGAAGGTTTCCTTGTTTACAAGTATTCTGTTAAGATTCCCAATGCATAACAATATTTCCACTATCACACTCATTGCAGTCGATAGGTTGACCCAGCTGATGGATCAAGCATGGTTCTGAGAGCTGGGTTTTAAGGACCGCCCCAAGTTCTGAAAAAGGGACCCCTGCTGGGGCACTCTGCTAATGCAAGGCCAGGTTTTAGGCTTAAACACTGTCAGTTTAATCAAGAGCAAGCAATCTCAGTCTATCCCTATTTTTCTGTCTCCCAAGAAATCCACTTCCGTTCAACAATGCTTAAAGAACGGTTTAAGCTCAATGAGCACAACCTGGGGACAAGACTCTCCTCAGGAAACACATCCAACTGCAGCTGTAACGCTCTGCCACTGCCTACACAGCAGACCCACAGGAGCTACACTGCAGCACTGGCACAAAGCCCACACACCCCCTGTTTAACTGTCCAGCCTATGCACCTTGTGCCACCAGAGGTTAGGAGAAGCCCTTACAGAGATTCTTCCAGAAGTGCTGCATATCCACAGGTGCCATCCACAGCCAGACATTTTTCTTTCAGGCCCCTCTGCTTTGGGAGGATGCCAGACCTGTGCTGTGTCTGGGGGATCAGCAATACAGAAGCAATAGTGCCAACTGTGGGAGAGCTGCCTCTTCCGCCCTTTCAGTGGGATTTGCATGCACAGTGACAAAAAAAAGGCAAGCAGGCAAGCTAATGAACAGCCTCCTGGAAAACTCCTGGCCTGGACCTACAGCTGGAACCACAAACCAGGAGGCAGGTGCTACTGCTTCGCCCTGTGCACTCACCCGCTGCCTGGCAGTGGATCACCAGGATATTGGCCATTTCTGCAAATTTGACACTGGAGGGATTCTTCTTGATCTCCTTGAGGAATTCCCCAAGAGCCACCTCGCACCTGCGAAGAGGCAGAGCAGCTGGTCAGTGCTCAGTTGCCTTGGATGGAGAAGTTAGGGAGAGATTATGGAGACCATCCTCCTGCAGGCGCACATGGAAGGGTGCTGGTGGCACAGCAGAGGTGTTTCCGTGCAGGGGCAGGGCTGGGAAGGCTGTGCAGGGCCAGGAAGGGACAAGGCTGACAAGATGATCCTGCCCCACAGCAGAGACTGCACATAGCTGCGAGGACAGAGGCCATTACTGCTGAGAGCCCCCACCACGCCTTCCCTCAACTCCCCAAGAGGCACCCAGGCTCTGTGGATATGGAGGTGCCTGGGATGGGGAGCACAGAAGGGAGCAGCAGGACAGGTGATTATCTAGAGTTCTCAGTGCTTGTTCATCAACATGTGGATGCTGGGAAACAAAAGATACAGGGAGGGTCCAGAAGGGCTTGGCAGCAGGATAGACCCAGACCAGTCTCCCCACTTACTTATGCCCTACAAAACAGCTCCAGTCACTCTCTCCCAGCACAAAACCCCAGGACCCTCTGACCTCTCTGAGAACATCAGCCTGTGCTTCAAAATGTCTCCATCTTGGAATCAGCAGTGTCTATGCAGAGCAGGCTCTCAATGCTTGCTTCTGTTCTCCACCCAAGAGATGCTGGGCTAGAGCTCTGCCTTGCTGAGAGAGGCTCAGGTGCTGTGAGCTTCTTCAGAGAGCTCATACCCCATTCCAGAAGCATGTATGAGCCTGGTTGTGAAGCCAACAGCTCAACCAAGCCAAAACAGTCTGTCTCCCAGGCACAGAGCATGGTGTCCTCCACAGCCACAACAAGCTGGGAGAGGCCCTTGCCAAGGACACCTTGATCCACTGCCAAAACTGATGGGACTCCCACCACAAACATGGGGTTTCACTGCAATTATACAGAAGAGCTGCAATCCAATGAAGGGGGTGACGGATGGACAGCAAACATGACACAGCCCTTGCACCCTGCCAGCCTTCACACTCACATTTTTCGTATCTCCTTGCTGTTGTCTCCCAGGATCTGGAAGAGCCCATCCAGGATTTCAGGCAGGTAATCCAAGAGGTTGATGTCAGGCACAGACTCTAAGACCAGGATCTAGCTCGGGGAGGAGTAAGAAAGAAGAGGTGAGTTTTGGAGAAGCTGACTAACATCGGCAGCACAAATTTGGCAGGGTACTGAGGAATTCAGAACTGAGCTGTGTGGGATGGAGGGAAGGAAAAGAGGACAGTGTGGAGCTGCCCATCTCAGGAAGCAGCTGAGCTAGCATAGGAATTGAGTGATCAGCCTGCAGCACTGCTACATTTCCAATCACAGCTCTGTAAGACAAAGCAGGAATCAGGAATAACTGCCAAGACACATTGCAGGCAGCCCTGGCATGGCAATGGTACAGCTGAAGCAGGGAGTGCAAGGACATGCATCTCCACAGACTCCAGCCAGGCACCAAGAGCTCCTGCCTTGCACAGAAAGAGGAAAGCAAGTGGAAAACTCTTGCCTCCCAGAGAGCAACATCCCTCCACCACTGCTGGGTGATGGAAAACAGTCTGGCACTGTCCTTTGAGAGACTATAACCTCTAGACCACAATATGGCTACTTATACAAGCTACACTCTGACTGTACTTTCTAACTTGTGCAATGTCCTGAACAGTTTGGCAGAAGCACAGTGCAACGTTCCTGCCACTGCATCAGCAAGGTGACGGGGAACAGGCCTTTTAAAGAAGGTTAAAAACTTTGCTGGCTTAAAAACCTGCCTGGACAAACCCAGGTGCCTGAGCTCACACATTGCTGTGGATATCTGCAGTTTGCCCAGACACTGGAAGCTGATGGGACACGGTATTGTGGGACTGGCAGGAACACGTGGCACCCCGAGCACCTACCCAGGATATGATGAACTGGCGGGCATACTGGTTATTGGAGTAAATCCTCTCGCGCAGCAGTGGGATGAAGCCTACCAGGTCAAACTGGTTGCTCTCTGTCACAATATCCTGCAAAGCCCAAGAAAAGGGTATTAGGAGGGATGGCTGCCAACACACATCCATGCAGCCACCCTACCCTGCCTTTTTAAGGCACATGATAGGAAAAAGATGACAAGCAGTTGATGCATGAGTCTGCAGGTCATGAGACCTGAGGAGAAGGAACCATGTGATTTATTCAGGCAATGAGCTAGGAATCCCCCTCCCTGGGCAGGGACTAATGAGCAGGACCCAGAGAGGGATGCTCCTGCCTGCTGTGTGGCAGACTGGCTGAACAGGAGGAGGACAGGAGCGTCTCTCCAATTCATGCCTCAGTGGTGTGCTGCACACATGAGCAAGCACTTTTGATGTGGCCACGCAGACTGCGGTGGGAAAGTCCCTGACTTTCCTTTAAAGCTCTTTCTGCATGCTTGGTGGATTTTGCTGCATGGCTGAGTCTCTTGCCGTGGTGCCATGGAGCCAAATCTCCCAGTAGGAAGGTTTGCAGCAGGAGGCTGGGTTAACTGGTGTGATAATGAGGAGTGAGGGCAGGACCTGTGAGGAAGCCACTCGCCTCTGAGCAGCAGCAGAAAAGGAACTGGGAGGACTCTAAGAGTAAAAGCCTGTCAGGCAGGCAGAACAGGAACGGGAACCAAGCCGTGCACCCCAAAGCAGCAGCAGAACAGCTCTGCTCACACTGTGACTTGTTTAGGCAAGGAAGAGCAGAGGAACAGCCCTTCTATTGCCTGGGACAAGGAAGAAAACCTGCTCAGACTAAAACCTTGCTTCCCCCAGTTCCCAGGAGGTGAATGCACACGTGGAACTGTGATAATCCAAGAGGCCCTCCATCCACCTGCCTGAGAAGGCCATCAGACCCTCGATCGAAGCGGCTGTGGTTGGTGAGAGAAGGAAATGTTCTGTCAGCAGCCACAGGACTGAACTGGGATGGTTTCAGCAGCTGCAGCCTCAGGGACCAACACCTCCCCAGACAGGATATACCTCCAGCCTGCATCAACAACTCTCAGCTGGAGAGGAAAAGTACCTTGAGGAGCCGATCGAGGAGCTCGGAACCGCTTTTGACGTTTGGGTCAGGATCAGCAGCCAGCTGTGAACGACAGAAACAAGAGCCATTGCAGCAGTGGGTCCCCGGTCTGCTCCCTGCTCTGCAGCGCAGCTCCCAGCAGGCTCACAGGACTGTTGCTCTCCTCTGCCATTACAGGGACGGACAGAGAGAAAACCCTTTAACTCCAATTTCTCATTAGGCTCCAACAAATTCTCCTGACAGACTTCCTAAGGGGAATATCAAGCACACATCACCTCCCCCTGCTATGCAGGTTTTCATAGGCCAACAGCCACACTCTGGAGAAGCAGAGAAAATACAAGTTACCAGTGAAAATCTGCGAAGACACAGACATGGTTTTGACCCTACAGACCCCAAAAGGATGTAGTGCTGCAGAGCCACCTTGCCTGCAGCAGTTTTCTCAGCCTCATTTTCCAACACCATTCAAAAAGGAGCAGGAGAATACATCCTGGAGGTGAGGACAGAGAACAAGGTATCTTACAGTGAACTCCACACTAACAGTATGGAAATTGTTCATTCTGTCCCTCAGACCTGTCTGGGTCAAAGTAAACCATTTACTTGGAAAGACAATCTCGGACAACTTGGTTTGTTTGACTTGGAGATGTTGAGGAGTAGGGAACAAGACTTAGAACACAAGTATGGGAAAGAAAAGCACATGGGGGCTAAGAGGAAGGTTCTTACCTTGCTGAGGCCATCGAAGAGCACATTGAAGTGTGGGAGGACGGAGCCTCTGGCCACCTTGACAATGTTGTAAAGAGCCTCACAGGCATAGTACCGCAGTCGACTGTCAGCATCATTGAAACATGTCAGCACTGGCTCAATCAGCTCCTTCAGGTACAGCCCAGAGTCCTGGTGGACATGAGGAGACTGGTTAGCCAGGGACCATGCCAGAGGGAGTGGGAAGAGATGGTGTTGCCCTGGAACATACTGCAAAAATTCAGGCTCACGATGGCTTAGTGTACCTATGCTGGGCAGCACTTATTAATGAATTTTGAATTTCATTATTGAAAGTATTGAATTTTACTATTCAGGTACAGCAACAGCCAAGTGAGCAAGCTGAGAAGTTCTTTCACGGGAGTCTACAGCACCAACAGAGGCAATAAGATTTGCTGGGCATCTGCCTCATTTCCTGCAGGGCAGAGGGGGCCAGGGATGGATTTCTCTGTGGGCCAGTCTCAGGAGGAAACAGCCCCTCTTGCTTTGAAAGGCACCTTAGCACTTGAAAAACTGCCCAAGCTTCTTGCTCATGTCTGGGAATCAAAACCAGGCAAGTACAGCTGCAGAATCATCAAAAAAATGTAATTACAGAACATCCTGAGTAGGAAGGGACCCACAAGGACCATCGATAGCCAGCTCCTGCTTATAGTCAGTTATAAGGCCTCCTTCCCACCCCAAAAGACATTTGCTTAAGGATTCACTAGTACAGCTGGAATTTCAGACAGACCCACAGGTGGAGGCAGAAGACTGGCTTGTTTTGAAGTTAAAAAGACACTATTTTTGGCAAACAGGCTGACACTTCCTAAGAATCTACCAAAAGACATGGTAAGAAAATCAACAGTGCACAGACTAGCAGATTAAAGAGTTCAAGTTTTACCAGTGCCCCTGAAGGCCACCCAATCACCTGCTCCATCCCCCAGAGCCAGCTGCACCAGCAGCATGGGGTGCCTGGGCTGAGGGTAGACCAGAGCGTTGCTCATCCCAGGAAAGAGGGTTTTGCAAAAATTCCTCATTTTAAGATGAGGATGAAGACAGGAGCACTGCTCAGAAGCCCCAGCCACCACCATACAGGCAGTTAATGTAAAAGCCAGAGAGAATAAATGAATTAAAATCTATCTTGGAGCTTCCCCAACAGGCACAGCCTGCTCTCCCAAAGCTCTCTGCTTTCTCTGATGTGCACCTCACTGTGGACCAAAACAACTCCTCTCCTTGAAGGCACTTCCAAAAACCAGCCACATGGTTTGACTCAAAACCCAAAAGAGCCATGAGCCTGCATGTGCTCCCTGTGCTTCCCTCCACAGGGATCCAGATGCTCTGGCATAGTCCTGGAGGCGACTTCCTGAGCCTGTCATAGAGAAAGCCCTTAACTGGAACAGAAATCAGGCAACTTCCCATGCAAGGGGCATCAATGACAGCTCCAGAACCAAGCAATCCACGCGTTCAGCCAGTGAAAGTTCTGTCAAACCCAACAGTGAGTTCAGCCTAATGCAGCTTGACACCTTACACCACTTCCTTACTTCAACTACAACTCTGCCCATGCCTTAGCCCAGCTTCCCAAAGATCCTGCTCATGCTGCTTGGCCTGGCTGAGCTGGGGGTGGGAAACGGAAGGGCTGCAACTCTTTGTCAGTTCTGTTAATGCAAATTAGCCCCCAGCTGGCTGAGTCTAGCTGCTCGAGTCTGGGGATGGACTGATGCACTTTAACCTTGCCTGGGGAGCTGTCAAGATGCAACCCAGCCCAGGAAGTGCTCCAGGGCCCAAAGGATGAACCTGGGTGTGCTGGGAAAACTCAACCACAACCGAGCTCAATGTTGCAATGCAGGGAGGGAAGCCAGGGAGCTGCAGGGCCGCCAGCCCAAGCCTCCCCATCACCCTGACCCAGGAGGAACTGCTGTTTTCGTGCCACAACCTGCACAAGCCACAAAACCCACCACACCTACCTTGCCCAGCGCGATGGAACAAGCAGCCAGGCCAATGAGTCCCCCTTTCCGGCTGTGGGGGTGCTGGGAGAGTGCAAACTCCTGTGACAGGATCTGGATGACATGTTTGATTTGAGATGTGTTGTTCTGGGCCACAAACTCTCGTACCAATCTGGGAAAAGGAGAGAAAAGCACACAGGGGGGTTTAGGTTCTGCCTGATACAAACGCTGAGGGCTTTGGTTCCCTACAGGGGTCAGAAACAGGGACTTTTGGCCACAACAAACACCACAGAAAGTGGTGCTGAAATGGGAACGCCGACAGAATCCACAAGTGAAACTAGAGCTCTCCCCTCCTCCCTGCTCACATCCAACAGCAGCTGATTGCCCTCCTGCTGCTCCATCCCACAGCCTCCTACACCATTCATGAACTCCAAGCCCAGGATGGGCTCTCAAGGGCCATCCCAGAGCAGCTGTGCCCTTGCAGAAAAGAAGTGACCAGGTCTTCAAACATCCTCTCCAAGAGGGCAGGTTATGGGGGTCATTTACCCCCAGCACAGCACAGAACAGCAGCCGAGAGGAGCTAGGCACACACCCAGAGCGCTGGTGGCTTGGTAGGGAATTGCTGCCTACCAGACCCACACACAGTGCCAAGATTTTGGACCTTTCCCAGCCACCCACACATTGCTTCAGCTGATATCGCATGTATTTAATTTTACTACTACCAGTATATTTAAATACACTCTTGAACAGCACAAGCCTTAACAAAAAGCCAACCCAGTTTCCATATGCAATACCTGCTCTGCCCCAGGAACTTGAAGCTCGCTACACAGAGATAATTAATGCATCAGCCATGCTTAAATGAATAGACCCATATCCCTGCTCCAGCCTATGGGACTGCTTCCAGGTCCCAGCTTGCTAATCCAGCCCTTTAGCCCAAGTTTCCCTGCGGCAGAGCCACTGGCCACAGGGAGGCACAGGCAGCTGTGGAGCCAAATGTGCAGGCAGCTGTGGAGGCAGGTGTGCAGGCAGCTGGAGCATTGGTGGTTCAGTGGTAGAATTCTCGCCTGCCACGCGGGAGGCCCGGGTTCGATTCCCGGCCAATGCAGTGCTGTTTTTCCTCCTTTTTTCTCGGATTTCCATCCATAATGCAGACTCAGGCCCTACCAAAAGTTATGCCCTCTTTACCTTACTTACCAATGAAGGTGCAAAAACTTTCACTGCCTAACTCCATACAAGGTTTCTTTTGCACTATATGGATCTCACACTGCCTTCTCTCTCCCAAACAGGTGCTACTGGCCAGTCACACACTTTATAATCCAGAAAAATCATTAAAGATGATGCTTATGAACTTTTCCCCCCAGAATTTTTTATGAACACCAGCTCTGCTCTCACCTTGCTCTGAGCAAAGCTGCTGTTTCCTTTCTCTCTGGAGGCAGCCCCTCCCCACTCTCCTTACTCTGAAGCCAAGTTCTCTAACAGTTACAGCCCAACCTGCTCTCCCAGACTGCTGATTTAGGGAAAATGGCTTCATCTCCAATCCTGCTCCAAAAAGAGGAACACACCGAGCTCCAGGAAGACAGACCACTGGGGTGATCATTTTCCTGCCCACATTTCACAGATGGAGCTTTGTTTGACCAGGAATAAGTTTACAGACTTCCTTCATGAGTTTAAAGGACTCAAGATTTAATTAATCAGGCAAAAAGCCATAAAAAGCAAAGTGCAGCATCAGAGAGTCTAAAAGCAGCAGCAGCTGCTCCTGCATTACCAGCCAGAGGATGAGGAGGTTCTTGAGTTGAGAGGCAGCAAGTCCCTCGCGCTCAATGCCATGGACATGGGAAAGACACTGCTGGAGCCGTTATGCGATGGGTTTTAGATGATCTAAACTGAAATCTACAGAAAAGGTTGACCTTTGCCTTCTTCCTCCTCACAGCCTTCCCAAATCGTGTTTCCAGCTCAATTAGCTGAATTGTCTGACACCGGAGCAGATTTGGCTGGTGTAAGCTAAGTACAAACCCCTAATCCTGGGGCAGAGTAAATCAGAGCAGCGCTACTTGAAAAAGACAAGGAGTATCAGCCCTCGCAGTGCAGAAGAGGGGGCAGTTACTGAAGTACCCCGGACGCTTGACTTATGAGGACCCTGCAACCCACCCACAACAGATTATTGCCATAACAAAGAAAGAAAATAAGGGAAAGGCAAACACACAGGACAGCAGAAGGGGCTCACTCGGTTGTGTTTGTACCAGAACAAATGCTCACCCCATCCCAAGAGCTATCTTTCTCTGCTGCCCATATATCCCCGCCCACACAGGACCCTCCGTGTTCAAGGCAGGCAGTTCCCACATCAATTTCCTGCTGAATCCTTAGCAGAGCAGCTCCATCCCCACATCACTGCCTGCCACCAGTGGCTGGCTGCTCCCCTTGCAGGCCCACCACGGACGCCATCTCCCACCCAAAACTCACCCTCCAGCTTGGATCATCACTCCCAGCCCTGCACTGGGCCCTACTCTAAGATGACGCTTCAGATCTCCTCCAGGAGCTGAGTGCTCAGACAGTGTCCAGGGAGGGCACAATCCTTCCCAGGCAGAGCTGTGGCCCAGCACTGCACACAGCACCCAGAGCAGCACAGTGAGGGCAAGAAGACATGCAGGGTACACGTACAGGCAACATCAGAGGGGCACAGCCACGCCAGCAGCTGCCAGCAGCCCTTTGCCTGGGAGGCTCCGAAAGGAAGGCCCAAACTCTGCTGCCAACAGGAGCTGTGCAGGATGAACCAAAGGCAACACCCGATGGCCAGGGGTGACAACAGCACTTGCCAACTCTCTAGTCAGGAACTAGCATGGGACAAGCTGGGATGAAGCCTTGAGGGAAAGGTGGGATGGCAGCATGAGATGAACCCAAGCTGACAGGAGATGGGCCCTGGGCAATAGGCATATTTGGGCTCTGCTGCCCCCACTGTGGCTCCTGCCACTGCTCAGCCAGACCCCTGTGTCCCCCAGCCACAACCAGGGCAGGGTGTGGAGCTGGCCGTGTTGCAGCAGAGCAAGCACCGCACCTCGAGTGAACTCCTACAGCAATGCCACTCACGTATTCATCTTGCACAGGGCTCTGCAACTGCACCGGGGACTCACCATCACACCAGGCCTTCCCTGAGGGGTTTGTGGGCACAATCCTGCCCAGGAACACGGTCTCAGACCTGGCAGGTCCTCACTGGAAGCCGGGAAACAACGCACTCGGGGATAAACTTGTGCGGTGCCCGGTGGGATGGGGCTGGGAGACTGGCAGCAGCTCTGGGGGAGATCCCCCATGCCCAGGCACTGCCCAGAGCGCTGCGCCCCCGACAGGGTCACCGTGTCACCTACGCCCCTTCCCGGGGCTGCCGGGCCCGCAGGGTCCCACGGGGTGACCCCCAGCCCCAAAGTCCCCAGCTCCCACTGGGGTCACCCCTTCCCCCGCATCCCCACGGTCCCCCCCCGGGTGACCCCGTCCCAAAACCCCCAGCTCCCACTGGGGTCACCCCTTCCCCCGCATCCCCACGGTCCCCACCCGGGTGACCCCCAGCTCCCCACCGGAGTCACCGCCTCCTCCTGCTCCGGACCCCCCAGTCCCCCCGGGGTGCCGCCCCCCATGGCAGCCCCCGGCTCCCACCGGGCACAGCCGGGCCGGTCCCTGCCCGGGGCACAGCTGGACCCGCCCCAAGCAACACGGCCCGGCTGCCGCCACGCCGGGGCCGCAGCGAGCCCCAGGCACCCCCCCACCCCTCACAACCCACAGCGCTCCCCGCCCTTCCCCGGGCCGCCGGGCAGCGGCCTCCCTGGCTCCGCACCCCCGCCCGCCCTCCCGCGGTCCCGGGGCAGCACCCGGCCCTCACTTCTCTATCTCGAGGGCCGCCACCTTCCTCTTCTCGTAGAGCTTGTCGGTGAGAGCCCGCACCACGCCGGGCGCCAGCGGCGCCAGGTCCCGCTCCGCGTTCATGGCCCCGCCGCCGCCGCCGCCGCCCGGCGGCCACGTGACCCCGCCCCGGGGCCCGCGCGCCCACGTGACCGCGGCGGCGAACCCACGTGACCGCCGGTGGGAGCGGGAGCGGGAGCGGGAGCAGGGGGGTCAGTCCCGGCGGGTCCCGGCAGGGGACGGAGATGCCATTTATCTCTATTTGTTTGCGCTGAGGTGCCGCCCGGGCGGAGCTGGGCACCGGGCTCGCCTCCCCGCTGCCCGCAGAAGCGCCTCCGAGCCCGTGGTGTTGGGTTCCCATCTTCTTCATCATCATCATCATCGCCCTCCTTCACCAAACCAGCTGTGCTGTGCGTGCATGAGGAATAAAAAAAACCCACGTGGGTTTGTTAGAAGCAAATGATTCATTAACTTAGGAGGTTTTTTTTGTTTTGGTTTGGGATTTTTTTTTTTAAATCATAGGCTGTAAGGTGCCAGGGCCTGTCTGGAGCCGGTGCCAGGGACAATCTGCCGTTCGGGAATAGGGAATTATGAAAGCAGGTAAAGATACGGCTAAAAAGAGCCCCCCACCCCTGCACGTGGCAGACCTTTGTGTGCAGATGAAAGTGGACATCCTGACCAGGAGACCCAAAACCAATCACAAAAAGAGGCCCACTTCTCTCATTATGCTAACAAGGCGGGATCCACAAAAAGCACGATTTTTTGAGGTGGGGGGGATGCTTTTTGGACCTTCGTGGCCTGAGCACCCAGCACGTGCTGAAATAAAGGCTTTCCTTGCTCGCTAAACTTGTTTCACAGATAATTTTTGCATCTTCTCTAAATTTAATGAAATAGATTTTTTTTTTCCCTCCCCTCACATGTGGGTTAGACCCCAGAAACCAGACTGGTTTAGCCCCTAGTCCTGCCACAGATGAAGCCCTTGCAATGCTCACCTGCCGGGGTTCTCCTCATGGTGTCCTTTGGGCTCCCCTTCGGCTGCAGCAGCCCGGCAGAAGCTCCGACCCAGCGAGGCACCTCAGAAGGACACGCAGGGGAAATGTGGAGCTGCTTAAAGCCAGCACGTGTTTCTGCACTTCTTTCAGCCCAGGCTGAAGTTTGCATGGCTGGCAGGAGATGCCCAGGGCTGCTCCTCCAAATCATCGTTCCCAGGACGGACGGCACGAGTTTGCCATGGTCACGGCAGGGTTCCAGCAGGAAAGCTGGGTGTTGGGTCTGTTTTACAAGAGGGGAGTTCCTGCAGCGTTTGCTTTCTGATTGCTGTGATCGCTCTCATTAAGGAGCGGGCTCTGCCCAGGGAGAAGGCGGCTGAATGAGCCAAGTGGAGTGTGGCTAAGTAGGTGTTGGCAAGTTGTGAGCTGGTTTAAATTGGGAAATTAAGAGGGAGGGCTTCAGGCATCAGTGCAGAGAGATGGTGGCTCAGCCTTTGGCAGTGTGCTGGAGATGACCAGGTGAACCTTATGGGAGGAGTTGCATAGGTGAGACCTTCTGATGGCAAGGCTTATGTTTGACTGGCCCTGGTGATCCCCTGTCACCTTTCCTCACTTGGGATGCTCCCAGCAACAGCAGGAGCTAGAAGACCTGGAGAAGAAGGAGGATGCCTGCATCATGGAAGCTGAGCAACCTGAACTAGAACGGGGGAAACCAAAAGCCCAGAGGCCTCGAGTGAGAGTGAAGAGAGCTTAGCCAACTTGGCCCTGAGGTTTAACATCTCTGAGTCATTACAGAAAGATGTCACATTTATTTTGTCATCCTGGGACAGGGTCTGGGGTATCATGCTGTTACCTCTGAACCAAGTGAAAGACAAGTCCCAGCCTTCACCTAGATGCAAAGGCTGGAAGAAGAGCATTTCTCTGCCCAGGCTGGTGTTCCCTCACTGGAGGAAGTGCAAGGAGGATGATGACATCGCCTTCAAGAAATATGTCATGAGCATGAAGCAATTCTGCTTTGGACCACTGCTGTGTGGGAAGTCAAAAGAGTGGTGTATGCTCCCCGCTCCTGAGCGAGCATCCTGGTGTGCTGCCTGTATGGAGTGAGGTGTTGGGATGGGATCTCCAGGGCCTTGTGCTCTCCTGGACATGCTTGGGAGACACACTGTTCCAGTGACACAATCCGGGGCAGTCCCAGGCAGAGACCTGGGAGATACGTGGGGTTGAAGGACCACAGATGTGTGAACTTGAGCAGGTAACAGCCAAATGAGCCTTGGGGGAGCTGCTCTGCCAGCCTGGTGGGTGTCTTGGTGGCCAGAGCCACATGCTGCTGCCGGCCCGAAGGCAACTTGAGGCAACTTGTGTCCCCCTCCATATCTCAGCTCCAGCCCTTAGGAAATGAACTTTAGGGTACTTTTGAAGTGCTTTGAGCTCTACAGGTAGATTGGTTGAGCAATTATTCTGTAGATGGCTTTGTAAACCTTTCATTAATCTGTAATATTAGTGAGATTTTATGATTTGACCTCCCAGTATGTGTGTGTCAGAGGGAAACCCACAGCAGGAATTACATTTTCTTGTAATTACATTGCACTCTCACTTCTGGATAAAGCCTGCCTAAAAATGTTGCCATTCTAGCTGCTGGCATATTTCTATTTTTAATGTCACTCTTTGGGGTTTTTTTATAATATTTGAAGTGAAGTTCTTGGGAGCTCTGGAGGGCTAGGGGTATTTTGACAACCCAGGGAAATTAAATCAAAACAGTTTAAAAACCAAGGAGGATCTTTAGCCAGGCTGATGGATGGTCTCTGATTTATGCTTGCCTCTTTCACACCTGAGAGAAGAGTCATTTGTTATCTTTTGCATTCCCCTTGGGAATTGATCCTTTTTATTTCCTTCCCTCAAGACTTTGAGCTAACCCATATAGTCCAAGGCAATCTCATGACTCTTCTGAAAGACATAAGCCAAACTATTTTTAAAACACCTTTTCAAAAGCTTCTTTATAGAGAAAGGCCTTCCCTGCAGGGAAGGCATGCCAAGAAAGAAGGAGAGAGAACACATGTGCTTGGTGTACTGTTATTTTTTCAGGCACCTTTGAATTTATATTGTGTAAAAATACTCTTGAAGTGGCCAGTGCATTGTCCTGCTTCTGGAGTGGAGGCACCAAGTATAGAGGCAGTTATCAAGGCAAGACAAGAATGAACACACATCCCCTGCCCCGTGCTCCTGACAGGGAACCTTTTTCTTCACTGGCTTGTTTGACCGCGGTATCTTCCAGTGCTGCCTCCTGCTGCCGCCACATGGTTTATTCTGTGATGTGTGGTGAAGGCAACGGTCTCCTCTGCAACCTCTCCCCCTTCTGTGGGCAGGTACAAGGCACAGAACTGTCCCAGCAACTGCGAGAATACAGCCATCGGCAACATCTTCCCCTTGGAAAGCAGAGGTGCGTTTCTTCTTTGAGAACAACGGCAAAGCAAAAAGTTCCTTTTGGACCCTCCCAGGATGAGGCTGAACCAAAAGTGAAGAGGGGCAGGAGATGGGCAGATAAGGCAGGCACTGCAGAAGTGCCCAGAAGCTGCTGGTCCTCCTGCTCATGGAATGCTTTGTATTTTCATTTGTAGGGATGGGGCCAGGAGCTGAGCATTTGGGCTCATACACTGTCTGTCAAAAGAATGGTCTAAGCGGTGTTTGTTTCTTGCTGCCTCAAGTTTCAGACGCAAAAAAAACCCATCCTGGGAGTTTTCAGGTTGAAATGGTACCATAGAAAGTATGAACTTTTGAGGGCCCTGGGTCTCTCCAGATTGAGGCAAGAGAAGACAGCCCAGGCCCTGGCCTCCAGGGCACTCTTTATCTCTGTAGATATTGTACATATATTTGCTAACAAAGCATGTACGGTTATATCATCTTGGTTAATAACAAAGTTTCATGGGGCTAAAAGTGAACACTGTGAACATCAGGCCGCCACAATCCAGTTAACACCAGGGACAGACAGTAGATAGACAAAACAAAGGAATTATATCATGACATGTCACATACATACCATCAACTGGGGACAAATTTCTACCTATTTTGACCAAGATGGATGGGCCACCTATACTTAACCTGGAAAAGGGACATATATAAAGTTAATATGTTTGATAAGTAGCTTCTTGAACTACTACAGCATACCCGGCTCTTCATTTGCCCTTCATTACAAAGCTGCTGCTGTTGACAAAAACATGTAAATCTGCTTCATCAAAAGGGACATCTTTCAGGTCACTTTGACTAGAGCACACCTGCTTGATTGACTGTAGGCAGTCATGTGTCAGTTCTACTTCTCCTGGACTACCCATGAGGAGTGCAGGGTTTAGGGCTGAACTAATTTTTAATTTGATGTCAACCTGTTCCAATAACACTGGTTGATATTTCATCATTCTGCTGGCTGATAACCAATGGCCTCCCTTCTGTTCTAAGACAGTTTGTTCCTTTTGGGATTGCTGTACAAGCAGCACAGTGGCAGCTACTGCCCTCAAGCATGCTGGGCATCCTTTCCTGACTTGATCCAGTTGTTTAGAGAAATACCCCACTAATCACTGGAGGAGACCACAGGGTTTTCCTCATCAGCCTGAGGAGTTCACAGGAATCTCCATTTTCCTCACATTCCCTACAGCCTTCGGTGTTCAGACACCATCATGCCTTGGAGGATCCTCAAAAACCTCCCTTCATACTGAGCACAGAAACAGGCAGTTCTCTAGAAATGGCCACGATTGATCTCAGCGGAGCGGCTGTAACCACAATTTTACTTAGGGGAACTTAAAAACCCACTCATCCTATAAACTTTCCCACTTTACAAAGTGCCTCAGGAGGGGTGAGGAGGGGGTTTAGGATCGCCCAGCCGCAGCGATCTCTCCCACCCGCAGCCCCAGCACAGGAGTGGGTCTCACACAACTCACCCCGTGCCTTGGGCTCAGCAGAAGGGGGGGAACAGGGCGGGTGATGCTGTCCCGAATCCCAGCGCAGGGAGAGCGCAGGGAGAGCGCAGCGGAGCCGGGAATGCCGCCGGCCGGCGCTGCAATGGCGCCGCTCGGCCACGCGGGGGCGCCCCGAGCCGGGAAGGGCGCCGGGAACATCCCGGCTCCCGACAAAGCTCCAGCGGGAATTTGGCGCTGGAATGAGCCTCGTCCCGGCCGGGACATGGGGCAGGGTGCGGTCCCAGAGGCTTCTCCACGAGGGAAGGGATGTCTCTGGAAGACATTTGCACATCGGGAGAAATGAGAGGTGAATTCGCGGATGATCTTCCCTTGCATTATCTGTCTTTGCTGTATGTGTCCCCATGCTGGAGTGACACAGCAGCCACTGTGGCACAGCCAGAAGAATTCGGGGAATTCTCTTCCTCTCCTGTTTGCAAAGCCACACTTCATAGTCGTGTAAAGCTCATTAACGAGCTGCTTCAAAGGACTTTTTCCTTGTTAAAGTGGGCAGCAGTTCTGCCTGATGGCCATGAGGAGCAAGCTGGATTCAGCTTTAAGGAAATATAAAAAACTTGGAGAGACAGGTGTGCTCCAGCACCCCTAGGAAAAGGAACATGAGTGAAGAATGGCAGGAAAAAAAGTTCAGTAGAAGTGCCCCTATCTAAGCCCTTAAAATTCAGATTTCATTTTAAACTAACCAGAGGTTCACTGTACCCATATCCACCAAGAGATCCAAGGGCTGTCAGATCCCGGGAGGCTGCTGAAAGCAGTGTGAGCTGGTGCTTTTGTTGCTGGGAAGAAGCAAATATAAAAGGGACAGCAATATTAGACCTGGCCCTGTCACCAAAAATCAGGAATAAAACTCCTTAATGTAGTATTAAGAATCAGGCATTACTTCATGGCAGCGCTGGACAGAGGGAGGAATGACTCCACCTGATGTGCAGTCTCTGCTCAAGAGGATACATTTATTTATTGAGTCCCTTCAGTCTGGGTGGTTGGTCCCAGAGGGTGCTCCTGGAGGGTTTTTAGCCACCCCTGGTGGTCAGTGAGCCCCCGGACTTTGGTCAACCCCACCTATCGTGATCTCCCACATATGGTGGTGTTTTTCACCTTGGTTGTTATTGCACAGAGTGTTCTTGAACAAACTGGGTTGGGCTGGTTACAGAGCCCTCAACCCTCCATTTACCATTACTTCCTCATAACCCATTTACCACAGTTCTGCTCGTTAAAGAACACACCCAATTGTGGCTGAGGGACACACATAGAACACCCTGAATTTTCCCCCCGTCCATGGCAGGCAGACAGGAGCTCGCTTTGGCTACACTCAGGGTTGGCAGAGGGTGTCATAGCCTTTCACCAAGATGGGGAATAGGTGGCTGCTAAAAGCGTGGACTTTCCATGGAGAACAAGGTGACAGGGAGCTCAGGGTGTGTGGGTTGGACTGCCTGCTCTGTGTCCACAGTCACAGAGCCACTGCCAAACCCTCACCGTTGTCCTGGCCTGATGGTTCCTCGGTCTTGGACTCTGCCTGTTCTCCCTGCTGCTGTTCTTCATAGTACTCCAGCACCTTTGGGGGCAGCTTCTCACCTGTGGCACATGGAGGCATCAACAAGCCTTCTGGCACTCAAAGTCCTTCAGCACCTGCAGGGTCTGTGTGTGTAGGGAAGAGAAACCATACACAAGATTCCTTTATCGACCTTCATCACATGAACAGACTCAACCAACCCAACTTCTCCCTCCTTCCTTCCTCCCAACAACACGGAGTATCCAAACCCCTTCACAGACTGCCAGAAGAACTGGCTAACCCCAAAATGCCACCAGTCTTTGCCCCAGGGATTGTCTCCCTGGCACAGTCTTGGGAAGGCTGGAGTGGTGTGAAGCTTGGGGAGCAGGCACATAGGGGCCAGGCCTTCTCTCTCACCCTTTCCTCCAAGGTACTGCTCATCAAACTCGAGTGAGTAAAACTTCATTGGGAACTTGAATGGGTTTTTAACCACCACTGTTCCCTCCATCCCATGGCTGCACTGCAGCACTGGTTCCAGCTTGAGCACTGCTGGGACTGAACTCCAGCTCTGGCTGAAGACCCTGTCTGGAGAGGAGCAGCTGGCGGTGCTGGCTGCTCTCACAAATATTAATATTCAGCTAATTTCTGTGTAGGTCTTCTGAAAGGAGAGAAGTGCAGAAAACTCCTCCAAGTCCCAGTGGCCGTATGCAAACTGCTTTTGGGAATGCTCCATCCTTTAAGTTGACTCCCCAACTGCATGGGAGCATGCAGGCAGGCTGGGCCAGAAGAGGCAGCCCAGTTTGCAAAGTCCTTCTTCACAAAAGACAGCTCAGGGGCCATCACTGCAATACTGGCTCTTGGGTGAAGGCAGAGACGTGAAAACTGGTGGTCTGGCTACATTGGGAGGGGAATACATGGAGACCACGGCTTGATACAGGAAGGAAACCAGAAGCCTTCTCATTATAATGCAGATAAAAGCCACATTTTACATTTTACAGAAAACAAACCAAGTGGGTGATGAGCCAGCACAGACCCCCTCAGCGCCCACCTGGAAGTGCTGACCCTGCCCCATCCTCCCAGAGGGCCAATGCCAGAAACTCTGCAGCTCTCCCAGGTATTTATCTAGAAGGTTTCTCTGACATTGTTGGGGAAGGTAACATTTTCCAACACCCCCAGGTGACTCAGGTCACATTCCCTGTTTTAAATCACACCAGGTGCTTTGGGTAACTCTGCTTGTCTTTCTAAAGGCACGTGAGGGACACACGAGCTGTGCCTGCCTGTCACTGTGCTGAGCTGCGAGTGTTCCTGCACAATCAAACATGACCTGGATGCTCTATTCCCAGCTGGGCATTCAGTTGCTTTCATGACTTGCTCCCCAAAGAATAAATGTCTTTAGCTTTGTAGCTTATTATCTAAGGCTGGGTTTCATTTCTGGATGAGAGGCTCTGCTCATAATAACCCCCGAGAGATTCCAAAAGATCCAAAATTATCTATTCCACCACTTTGAGTTTTAGTGAATGATCTGAGGCAACTTCCCGGGACCATGGTGCCCAGATAACATTTTTCACTCTTAAAGTAGAAGCCTTCTGGGAGCCAGGGCTGGGAGATGATGTGATGAACAAGTCGTGCTGCTGAGCAGCGCGGAGCCCACAAGGGACTTGTTCCAGTGGGGAAAAGTCAAAACGAATAAACAGCAAATGTCACAAGGAGGGGGTTCAAGGAATCCAAGGTGCCCACTGAAAACTGAGCCCTGGGAAGAAAATCATGCTGGCACTGAAGGGGGTGTCTCAGAAAAGGAGAAGAAAGGGGAAGGTAACAAGATGTTCAGCATCAGCCCAGATGCTACGTAGCTCTTTCTCTGATGAGAACTGGGACTTCCTGGGCATCCTCCAGCACTTTCTAGCCAAGGCTGGAAATGCAGAGAGGAAGGCAAGTAGCAGAGTGCAGTTCCTCTGCCTGCACAGAGGACCCATCCCAAAGCAGAGGGGATGTGCTTCCACCAGCACTGTGGCATTGAGACTAGGAGCCTCCTGAGAGAAGCAGGTCAGTCTGGAGCTGGAGGGACTGACAGCAAGGTGTCAACCCCTCTGTGTCCTGCTCACCCAACCCAACCACTCCTCTTAAGTCAAAATGCATCCAGGAATTAACATGGGGATTTAATGGGAGCATGGACAGACTGACACCAGGGAGAATCTTTCCTGCAAGGGCCAGGACAACGTTGTGCCACCTACTGCTCCCAACCTCTGAGATGTTACAAAAGAAATGTCTCAGCCTGTGTGTTGGTTTCTGAGCCTGCTCAGGACACAGCTTCACACTGCTTCCCACACCCGCCTCCCAAAATAGAGGAGTGAGAAATCACACCGCTTCTGCAAACCACATGTGAAAATTCACGTGGGATGACACGACCCTGCCAGCTCAGGCCGTGTGAGAGCCGCCGGCACCGGGCCAGTCACCCACACAGCACGAGGCCAGTCACCCACACAGCAGGAATGGCAGTGCCCGAGGTCTGTGCAGCCCCTGCCAGCACCAAAGACACGTGCCAGAAGCCACAACTCCTCCGCATTAAATATATCCATAGAATATCCTGAGTTGAAAAGGATCCACAAGGACCATGGAGGTCAACTTGTAGACACTCAACAGTGCTGAAGACAGCTTCCCTAGTGCATGGCACCCACGTGTGCAGCATCCTTGGCCAGCCCCCAGCGACCACACGCAGGGGCACCCGCCAGGCACAGCCAGGACACTGGGTGAAAACCAGCCTCCCAGCAAAGCACGAGCTCTTCCAGGTAATCCCGGGGCAAAGCACAAGACGCCACATGCCCACGAGGCATCTAAATGGGTTTGCAGAACCCGAGGATGCACTTGAATTTCTCCTCCAGGCAATCAGATGCAGATTGAAAGGGCACTTTGGAGCAAGCCATGGATAGCTGAAGGGTGTTTGCAAGATCTGATTTTTGGGTGCACTGAGAGTCCTCAACTCCTGCTGGAACCCACAGACCTCAAAGCAAAGAAGAGCCAGAGGAGCGTCTGATGCCCATCAAGCTCCATCCAACATGGCTCATGCTTCTCCCAGAGTATTTCTACATGATGTAACTCATCTGATTTTGCAGGGCGCAGGCGCTAAAGCTCCTCAGCCACTTTGGTTCAAGCTAAGCTGGACCACGGCCAGCCACAATCAGCACTGCAGGAAGGCACAGCAGGTCCTTGTGCAGATCATCCCTAGGCAGCATTACTTCCCTCTCTTCACAAGTTATAGCCCTGAAAGTAGTCTCCACTGACTTTACTGGAGTTACTCTGACTGGTGCTGATTTTACAGATGATAGAACATTACCCATTAAGTCTTCTCCTTCCTTATGCTTTGCACAGGAGTCAGGGGATTTAAAAGCATCAGGTGAGCTCTTGATTCTCTATCAGACAGAAAAATGCTTGTCCATCAGACTCCAGCCAAAGGTCCCTCTGAACAAATCAGTATCTCTGACAATAAATACAATTTGTAGTCTTTGTTCAAAATTAAACAAGCCCTGACAGCTGTAATTTGGAGATACTATTTAAAGCAATCAGAACCAACTACAATCTTACCAGCTACTTTAAAAATCAGCTCTGCAAACAGATGACTATTGACTCCCATAATGGAGAGCAAAGAAGGAGGAGATGTATTCCAGCCATCTGTGTGGGCCAGGATCTGGGCATTCACCATTTTAAGATGTATTCATGGGGACAAGCAGTGAGAGCTTGGAAATACAAACAGGATGGCTGCAAGGGATAACAGTACAACTGGTTAAGTGTAACTGGCTAAGAGCATCAGACAGGAAAGCAGAAGGCTTCTAGCTATGGAAAAAGAGAGATTCTCAATGGGTCCTCTTGTTAGGGCAAAGGCTGCAGGAGATGGCTCTCAAAAACTGAACCCTGAGGACACGCTCAGGGCACGGCCAGCAGCCTCCCTGACTGCCAGCATTGCTGTCCTTCCATGGGGCCAAGAGCACAGCGAGGAAAAGGAGGGAGGTGAAAAGATGGAGCATGTCCTGAAGTCCTCCCCTAAAAGGAAACAGCCCTGCTCGTCTCGACCACTTCTGCTGAATCCCAGAAGGTGTCTCCACCAGCCCACGGTGATGCACCACATCCTGGGCAGGCAACGAAGCCACAGCCAGCGCGCCTTCGGAATGGGATTCTGCAGCGAGTCACCACGGGGAAAGGAAGGAGAAGGTAAAGCAGCAACAATAACAAGCACAAAATGAAAAACAAACCAAATCCAGCTCCGGTTTAATATACTTCCTAGGACTGAATCCCCAAATTAATCAGACAGACGCTGAAGCTGCACCCAGCTGAGCATGCTGGCATTGCCCTGAAGGAGCTGGGACCCTCACCCTGGCAGAAATCAGATTATGGCTGTGGGGGGCTGTTACCTGCTGAGATACTGTTAAAGGTCACTCACAGAGTACAACATAATTCCCCCCTGCTTTACCGAGAGCAAGGCAGGCATACTCCCAGGACAGGCTCACAATTCAATGGCCCCACAAAGCTCCTAGAGATGGAATGAGGGATGACCAGGCAGGATTGGCTGGGTCCAAGCGACACCAGGGACTACTGGGGACAAGGGAGGGGTGATGGAGGCCAGGAGACAGAGGGAAGGTGAGTTACCACCAAAGAGGGAGCAGGCAAAGAAACCTCACAGCTGGAAAGGTTTCCTGCAGAGGGGAAAGATGACTCTCCTGAATGCAGAGCCACTGAAACAGCGGCTTTAATTGAGTCAGGAGATCTCAGAAATGCATAGCATGGCAGCTGGGCCCAGAAGGACTCCTGGGGTCCCTGAGCCCCCAGGAATTCTGGCTTCCCTCTGCTATTTGAAGCACACAGTGGGGAGTAAACTAACCCTTCTCACAGCATCCCACACCACTAACTCTGGGCTGGGCATCGCTTTGGGCTCCCCTGCTCTTTGACAAGCCTGATTCAGTTTTCCTGGGAGTTGAAGTCCTCTCCAAGCTGCTGTGCTGTACAGGGCTAAAGGTTTTCCCTCTCTCTGCCCCTGGCTGTCTCCCTGTCCCAGCCAAGAGATACAGATGGATTGGTCCCTGATATCCCAAAGTCCTCACCTTAACCCAACTGCTACTTGTTCTCTGAGCTGGCAAAGACAATCCATGGCAATCTGTCGGAGTGCAAGGAGTGTCTGGAGGATGCTCTTAGTGATATGATTTCATTTTAGGTTGGGCTCCCCATCACCTCTGCCCTAGGAAGCCCCTTGGGTAGAAGGAATCAGCACAAAAACCCCCAGTGCAGACTTGCAGCCAAAAGCATGCAAGGATTTGGCACCTGGATTCAAATTTACAGAGAGGGGCTTGAGCCCCTTCTCCTAAGAGTTTAAAGATTTCTCACCTACTCTGTGAGTACAGGGATGCGCCAGGAAAGAGCACAGCCATACTAAAAACTGCACTCTTGGGCAGAACAGTGCCAGGGGTTTCAGATGGATTTTCCCTTGGGAAAGCTCTTTGATGTACAACGTGCAGGAAGCAGGAAAAGACTGAAGGGTGAGAAACAGATGGAGGAGTTGAGAGAAACGAGGTCTGGAAGATTATGTCACCTTACTCATCACTGCCACATGAAGTAAGGGCTGTTCCCACCAACAAACCAAAAGGAAACATCAGCCTTTTGTTTCACAAACAGCAAAACTCTGCAGAGATGGGCCTTGAACCTCCTGCCCAAGGGAATTCAAGCATGAGCCATCCAGGCAGCCCCAGCAGAATGGCATGGATAGGGACACCCTCTGCAGTGCCAGTGTACCTTGGGCTCCCACTGTGAGCCTTGGCTAATGAAGATGCACAGAAAGCAAAGGCAGAAGCTGGCTGTGCCCCAGGTTTGCAGCTGAACAGCACTGGCAGAGCAAAAAGAAGTCACCTTCCAGCCAGCATTTGCTGGCTGGCTCTAAAAGCAGAAGGCAACTCCCACCCAGCCCCCCACAGCCTGCTCAGGCCACGGACATCTCCAAGGCTTGGTCCTGATGACACAGTACAAAGCCAGGGAGACAGTCAGCCACCTGACAGCATCTTGGGATGTGCAGTGCTTTTCCCCAGGCAATGTTTTTCCCTTCACCTCCCCTACCCCTCCAACACCCTGGGGGCTGCTCCCCAGCCCACTGAGGGGAATAACAGCTCTCAGTGTCTGCCACCCTCATGCAAAGCCACACAGCAAACCACTGCTCTGCTGCTGCCAAACTTCGCACAGCTGAAGGATACATGAGGCAGCAACTTTCCATCATGACTCAGCCCTCCTTTCCTAAGTTACCCATGGGATTTAAGCGGGGAAATAGCACCTGTGGGGCTACCAAAGCCCAAAATGTACTGCCCCATAGAGCTGAAAGCACCAAGGGGCAAGAAAAAGGTGTGCATGACTGTCACTCATCTGACACTGCCCAGCCCCAGGGGCATGGGGGATGTACACATTTCTGATGGATGTTACCGATGTTCCTGCCTCTCCCTGCCGGTGGCTGACAGAGCGTTGCTGTCAGATTTCTGCCTTGCACTCTTTTTCACTGTCTGCATTTTCCATTTCTTCCTTGTTATAAAAATAACAAAGCAAAACCCCATCAACTGTAACACAGAATTGGGGTTTCTTTGGTCAGCACCAAGGCTGCGCTCTGGCTCACAGGGTCCCTGCCAGGGGACATGAAAGGAGAGAGGGAAGAGGCAGGAGATATTATTAATACTATAGGAAGGTCCGCTCAGGAAGAGAAAGGCTCCTGGCTTGTTCAAAACAAACTGGCTGAGAAAATCCTGGATGGAATGGAAAGAGTCATGTTCTACATCTTTAGCTCAACAAATCCTTTCCCCAAAAAATCTACTGGCAATTCATTATGCTGAATTTGTAGCCAAGAAGTTCCCACTCTCCAGAGATGTCAGATCAATACAAGGAGGGGGTTTGACATGTGCCATGAAGGTGCAGAGCTTCTTGCTGATCCATCCTGGCACATGGACCACTTGGTGCCTGTTAGTTCTGTCCTGGGGAGGGAACATGTCTCGCATGAAGAGGAGAAAGAGGTGATGCAGGAACAGCAATGTTCAATGCAAATGACAAGTCTTAATAAAGAATGAAAACTTTAGAGAACAGCTACACTTGGGGATGAGCCTTTGGCAGCCTCTGTCACAGCCTCTAAGAAAATCCTTGTAGTACACTTTCAATTGAATGTCTTCCTTTTGAGGGGAAATCCAAAGAAAGCTTAGGAGCTGGTTACTACCCTTAGAAAGAGGACAAGTCAGTCTTTCAAGAAGAAAACTTGAAGGTAACAAATAGGATGAAATGTTTGAACTGGACTCCGGGTGCAGTATTTCCTGCGAGGCAATTCTAGAGGTCTGTTCTAAAGCCACAAAAAGCCTCTTGGTGCAAAGGCTTGACTCAGCTCTGAGCTGTCAAAGGCTCAAGAGTGGTGAGGAGAATCTGTTCTTGGTCTGTCTCTAACTCCACAGGTGTAGACAAAGAGTCACCATGAGAGTCTCATGGCTCAGCAGTGTCAGAGAAGGGTCATAGGTGGGCATGAACTGGGCATATCTGAGCCGGGGCTGGACTGTGCTGCTTATGCCTTTGCTCTGCTCAAAGCAGCAGCACTCAGACAGTGAGTAGGGAAAGAATGGGTTGAACAATTAGAAGGATAAACAGGATCTAAGCACACAGTCCTGTCCAGGCAGAAAAACAACATTTCTCTCTCGTGGTCAAAATAAACGTGTGTGTCTGATGCATGTTGGGAGTCTCTGCTGATGGGCTCCAGCAAGGTTAGATGTATGGATGGTTAAATTCTAATGATCTCTTCTCTTCCTGAGACTTGATATTTGATTCCCTCGATGTCAGACTGAGTTAGTTTGATCTGAACATTAAGAACACCAACAGTGCTTAATGTGGACCAGAAATAATATCTGACATGCTGCCCTTCTGCCGGGCTCTTAATGAGCAATTTGAGGTGTTAATAGCTTGGAGACCATCTTCATTTCCAGCTCTGCCACAGAGAATCACATGGTGGCTGCTGAGGGATCCAGAGAGAATACATTACTGCTTAATTAACATGCAGAGAAGAACAGTGCTAAAGAGCCAGCAAAGGGGCCATGCCAAACCCTTTGGAGCGGAGGATGCCCTCCTGCCAGATGCTTGGGACCCTCAGCTGCCACCAACTGAGCAGAGTTGGGTGACTCAGCATCAGCTGGAAGAGCGAGTGCCTGCAGGCTCAGGTCCAGCAAGGCCAATTTAGTGGGAGATGGGGCGATTAAAAGCTGGAAACTGATTCAGCATCCCCATTTCCAAAAACCTAAATTGGTTCTAAAATAAACAGGAGTAAAGAGAAACAGGCAAGCAGCCAACAAGTGGCCTCAGAGGAAATTAATTCCTCATGGGCTTCACTGGAATGTGCTTGTTTCTCTGTTATTATAAAATATATGCATTGTTCTAGCATCAAAATTAGATTTCCCCTTTAGCTTGTAATTAAACACTAATCTAGTTTGCTAGAAGATGACAGGGGCCTCGAAGCAGAGCTCCTCTTTCTCCCTCCACCTCCCTACACCTGCTTTTGCAGACTTTCTTCTGCATTTCAGGATCGGCTTGTGATGGTGCCATGCATCAAGGAGAGCCACGTGAAAATTTTATTGGGACTTGGTAAGACCCAGCTGGGAATGGGCTGCCTCAGTTCCCAGAGCTTCTTCCCCAAGATCTCCTCAGAGCCACAGCTAATTTCCAACTCCCAAGAGATCATCTCCTATGAGCCAGAGCCCAGTTCGCTAAACAAAACTGTTTCTGGATGAGCTCTATTCTTTGTAACTGCAGCACTTCAATGCCCAGTGTTTAACTTGGCTTGGCTTCCTGGGGCATTATGGAAAAACCATTTGCTCTGTAATGAAAACTGCCCAGGCCAGACTTCTGCACTCTGCAGAGGTCACAGCAGGAGGAACTGCCAGAAATGTGTTTACAGATGTGCCCCAGCACTGCTGCAGGATTACTCTTAGGCTTGGAAAGCACAGCCCAGACCTGCTTCCCCAGGGATGCTCAGACAAGCATTGCCACCAACAGCTACAGCCATTCCTAAAGCCCCAGCAGAACCTGCTGGTCACTGTCAAAGAGCTGTTTTGTGAAGGTGATGTGTGGTTTACCAGGTGAAAACTCCCTTCACCAAGGTGTTCTTTGCTTCAGGCCACAGAGGTCTGAGAAAGCAGCTTTTATTGCCAGGGGAAACGAGTATGGGGGCTACATCAGCATCATACTGGTGGAGAACATGTATTCCCTGAGCATCCAGCCTGACTATGACTGGTCAGTGTTATTTCCACAAGGAAATCTTAAAAGCACTTTGTCAGATCCCTGGCAAACAGCCTCGGTTTTTGCAAAGCACAAACAGGTCACCAGGAAGAAGAGCTTCAAGGAGAGGGCAGAGGTGCACATACCTTATCGTGTTCAGCTGCCTGTCTGTCTGGAATGACCAGTGGTAGTGGGCAGGAATTGGGCTGCAGTTGGTCATCTCCAGATAATGCACTTTTTCAGTGTCATTCACGATGCAGCCAAAGTCCAGGGCCTTGGTCTGGATGTGGAGATTCGGGAAGTGAACTTCTCCCTGAATGGAGATCTGCTCCTCATGAGGGTGTTCCATGAACCCCATCTTCAGAGCCTTCTCTGCTACCTGGGTATTCAAATCCTTTTCATAAGCCAGGTTAAATCCAATGCAGAGATGAATTTCCTCCCCTACCCTCAGTTTCTTGGGCTGCAAGGAGATGAAAAGCATGAATCACCCACGTGATGAAGTCCAAGGTCTGACTTGAAACAGTGAAGGTTCAAAGTGTGACCCCAGCATGGGCTTCTCAGTTTACCCTTCATTTCTTTACAGCAAGGATGTCACTGACCACACTCTGGTCCAAGATTCTCTCAGGCTCATGTTCCTGTGCTTGGCAGCAGTACAAGGGGATGGCTGCTGGAGTCCTGGGATGCTTTCCAGGAACACCTTTACTGCATGGCTTGCCCAGACCTGAGGACTGTGAAGCTCTTCAGACCCAGAGAAGGTGGAAGCCCGCTCCCAGAGTCCTGGCTCTGATGGTGGGAGCCAGGCAGCCACAACTGTGCTCACAGATGCCCTTTTGGATTTCCAGGCAAGACATCCTCACCAGTGGCCTGATCACTCTATTTCCTTTCTAGAATCCTTTTTCCTCTTCAGCAAAACCCTTTGAGCTCAGAATTGCACAGGGACAGTCCCACTGCTGGTGATTAAGTCTTCCTCAAGCTACCACTGAGGCAACCCATTAAAACAACTTTCAGAACATCAGTGTCAGCAGGAGCTTCATGCAGGTACATTTCACATTCACTTCCCCACCTCCCAGTGTTCCTGGAGCCAGGGAACGCATACCAGGGTTAGCTGGCAGCTCCTCTGAAGAGCTGTATTTTCCCTGGAAAGAAAGGTCCAGGGAGGAGAACAGCCCAAGGCCCTGCTAAAATCTCCCCCTCTGAGCTGCTTTCCAAGGGTGCCAAAAGACCTGGCTGCCC
>JAWWEU010000020.1:13186794-13205347 GCA_035583155.1 Acropternis orthonyx
GTGTGTACAGCGTGGGGATGTCCTGGACACCACCTTAAGCACCTTATTTCTGGTGTGTTTGTAGAGATTTATCCCCAGGGCAACAGTATGAACAGTTAGATTTGTCAGATGTGGTCAGGTGGCCCACTCAGGTCACAGAGAATTCTGCATCAAAGTCATTCAGGTGACTCTGAGGAGCCCCATTCAGGTACAGCTTGCCCAGGGTCCCCTGCAGGCATTCCAGGAGCTCATGTCTCTCCTGATCCCTTGTACTGACAAGCAAGGATGCCTGGGGATATGTGGGCAGAAAAGAGAGTTCCTCTGGATCTGGCAGAAGGGGATACAGGCAAGGAAACATAACCCTGTGCTCTACAACATTCAATATGACAAACCACTACAAAATGAAAGCTATCATCATCTCCCTGCCTAAACCCATGGCCACATCAGTCTTGAAATGTATGGGACTGTTCTGGTCTTAAAAACCAAGCTGAAGCATTTGAAATTAAATAAAGGGCAGAAAGAAAGATTAGAAGTATGGAGCAGCTTCTGTACAAAGGCTGAATAGGATTCCTCAGCCTAGAAATTGAATGGGAGATGGATGAGAAATATTTGCAAAGGCATGAACGGCATGGGAAATGGGAATGTGCAAAAATTTGTCATGATTTGTCATCAAACAGGAACATAAGGGCCTAAAAATGATATAAGAAATTACACAAAAGTGGTTGTACTTTTCCAGGGAATATCCCATCCTTTAGAACACAGTGCCAGGGGAGGCTGTAGAAGCTCACAGCGATAAATCCAGGGAGCAACTGGACCAACACTTGGAAGATAAAACCATCAGAAGCTATTAAACAAAGATGAGAATAAAGCCTCCAGCACAGGAAAATGCCAACCCCAGAGCCCAGGAGGGAGGAAGCAGATGCTCTGCCTCTCTCTCACACTTTGCTAAATATCCCCGATGCTGCGCTCTGAGAGGAGCCGGGGCCGCAGCCAGCCCGACACTCCTGGCTGCAGGTGCTGATGGCTCTCTGGGAGGCTGGAGGCTTTGCCAGAGCACCTCACACCACAAAGGGAAGTAGCTGGCACATGCTGAATATATACCCCCACCAACTGCTGGTACAGAAGAGTGGGCAGGGATGCCAGTGAGTTGGGAGGAGGCTGCAGATCTTTCTGCCAGGCAGATGAACTGACAGAGAGAGTGGAGCTGTCGGGGTTGGCTGAGGGCAGCTGCAGACTTCATGTCTTGGGTGCCAAATGAAATGTGACATTTCATTTAAGACTCTTGGTTGTTTAATACATATGTTTAAAAAATAAATCTCTGTACTGTACCAGTGATGCAGCACGAGGCATTTCACTTGACAGCGTAATGTCCACGGTGTGTAGTATGGGATGCTCTGCTGCCATGAAAACACATTTACTGAATCTGGATGGATCTGCCCTATCATTATTTACACAACACGATCTTATTACAGGCTGTCAATTCTCTCATCCTTGCATCCTTTGGATATATTTCCTACAGATGACAGGACATAGCTCTCTCTATAACCTGAGCAAAGCAATGCCCAGACTTAAAATTCAAAGCCAGACTTTTTATACAGCAGTAGAGCAGATGCCTTTTTGGGTTGTGCACAGAAATCCTGAGCAATGCTCTGACACAGCAGAAACACCACTGTGTTTTATCCCAGCATCCAGCTGCATGAATATGGACACAGGTATCTTAGCACATCATGATCACTTTTCACTGCCTGGAAGTAAGAATTGAGCATTGGTTCCTACTCTGTGGGGCCTGTGAAAAGAATGAGAGGGAATTTACAGAAGAGCTAAAACATCTCTCTGAATTCTTCTACTACTACATGATCAGCCTGGTGCAAGAGGGAATACTGCTCAGAGCAGCACAAATTGTTCTTAAATAGAAAGACAAATGTTGTTTAGCCTGAAAGTATATCTCAATGAATGGATGAGCAGACCTTTGAACAGGATGTCAAAACAAGTTTCAGGGTTTATGAAGAACGGTTTTCCTAGGATTCAACAACTAGTACTTTCCTTCATCAATTACTGCTCTAAATATTGGGAAACTGGTAGCCAGATTGATTAGACTAAACAGAAATAAAACAGCCCCTGCTGCATTTTGTCTTCACTGAGACATATTCTTCCTCTATCCCTGTCAGGTCCTCTTTGTTGAAATTGGATTTTAAATGACAGTCAGGTTTGGAATTTTTGGCTACTATGGAAAGCAAGTCCAATTTCATTTGCCCAGTTTGTCAGAAGACTGGGCCTCTCTCTCGTCTCTTCTACGAGCACATTTGAATCATTCCCGGGCCAAAAAAAACCTCAGAGCATCCTCATCATCACCATTGCTGCTGCAGTTATTGCTGTTAATGGTCAGAAGTCCCCAGCACAGCCCAGCCCTCAGCAAAGTCAACTCATTTTCAATCATACTCCTCATTGTGCATCCAAGTACATTATCAGCTTTGCACTGTGTTTAGGAAGATTTGTTTGCCTTGCTACCAGACGAAAGACTCTGACATAGGAATATCTGGGAGCCAGCATGGGGGCTTTGTTCTGCCTGGCATGAAGGAGCCTTGCAGAACATACTGGAAAGGACACAAAAACCATTGGATGATGAAAGGCAGCTGTGCCTCATGGTCAGGGTGCCACGGGCCATTTTTAATCTTTATTGCTGCTACAGTAATGATACACTGGGGTACCTGCCTGGCTGAAACATTGCTTTTGGCCCATGGGGAAAACACTGCAGGAACTTTCATTCTAATGGTCTGGCAAAGACAGACTCAATATACCACTTAATAAATCAATCACCCTTCAAGCTGCTCTGCTGCTTCTCAGGAGATGCTGATTGATCCACAAGCAAAAGAAGCTAATGAATGGGCAGTTCTGTCCTGAAACACATCCAAAGGTAATGACACTTAAGAACATATTAGTGATCGCCACGGATGATGGAGTAGACAAGCTGCAGTCAAGGATGACCTGCAAAGAGATGGAAACCACACTCTTCCAGAAATCTTTCATGTGCTAAAAATGGACTGTATGGGCTCACAGGAAGTCTGTTTCTGTGCATACCTGGAGGTGAACAAAACAGCCCAAAGAAAAGTTTTAACTTCCAAGCAACCCTCCTGGTACACACCCCCCAGTCTGTGCAGTCAGCTCCACAGGTTGCTGTAGCAGGGGCTTTGTCAGGATGGGTGTTACGTAGTTGTGGAGCTATAAAGCTGTGCAAAAAATCCTCAAGCAAATGAAGCACAAACTTTATTCCCCTTCATCTACCCTCAAAATGACAGACCATCTGTCTTGAAACACAGGGCCCTGGTGAGGGGGCAAAGGCCATAATCTGTTTGCAAGCAGCAGAATGACCTTATCTGAAATAGTATAAAAATCATTATTACAAGCAGTTCTAGACAGGGGGGAAAGAGGCAGGAAGCGGTTGTTACCTATTAGCTGTTTTGACAAAAACGAGCACTTTGGAGACCAATTAGACTCACCCATCAATCTAATTAATTGGAACTATAAAAGCCTATAACCAATCAGCTGGATAAAGCATTAGGTACCAATTCTGCATCTGTGGCAGCACTGCTACTATTAAGATGTAAAATCAACACATAATTGCACAAATGTCTCTTTACACCTTTTCTTTTTGCCTACAATATCTGCCTCCCTCAGCTCCCTTTGAAGTGAGCACACAAGGACATGAAAGCTCAACAGGAGCCAGCCATAGTGCTGGGAATTCTCACAAGGAAAAGAAAAGCAGAATGAGCCCCAACCACCTGCGACCAGCAGAAAGAAAAATCCCTTTGCAAAGTTTTTAAATGCCTGATCGTCCGAGGCAAAGCTAGAGCATCCTCTTGTAATAACTGCAGCATCAGTCTGGCTTACACCTTAAGGTAACGCAGTAAACAAGATCTTCCTTTAAAATTCAGAGAATAAAACAAGTTTCTAGCCATCTGCCAGCACCGAACACAAACTGAAAAAATTACATCACTTGGTGCACCACAATAAAGCTCTGGAGTCAAAAGAAACTGCTGCTTGGGAAGCAGAAAGTTCCCCCACCTCTGAGCACATGTAAGAAGCTCCTGCCAATCTCTGTCTGGGGTTGAAGGAATGTAGAGTTGCATGAAGATGGACAACTCCAGAGTTGAGTAGCAGTGGCACACAGCACTGGCCGTCAGGAGCTTGAGCTGCCATGAATTTGGCTCAATAAGTAACTTAACACTGCTCACAGCAGCAGCAGAGCCCCTGCAAACACTCTCACAAGACTGATTTTAACCCAAAAATGGTTTTGGTATTCCCACTCTGGTATTGCCACAACACAGGGATGACTCAGATAAATACCTAAAGTGGCAGTGAGTTTCTCAGGCAAGTACTGAGCCTCCTCCATCCTGGCTGAAGTCAATATAAATGGAAAGCACTCAGGAACTTGAGTGATCTCGGGAATGCAAAATGCAACACGACAAGAGCTAAACCTCAGTTAAACCCTGCTGCCTATCCACATCCATTGGGGGATTTACAACAAGGGGGAAAAAAAAAGAAAGAAAGGAAAAGGCTTGATCTAAAGACTAAATCGATAAGATTTTCATTTCATTTTTCAAAGAAGTTCCTGGAAGTCACTGATTGCAATGCCAGCCTTGCCAGACAGATGACGACCCTTGGTAGAAAGGGGTTCTTAAGAAAGAGAACAGAGGAACAAAAGGGTGGTTGTTTTCTGCAAGGTCTACACAACAGCACAGATGAGCATCAGAGCAAGGCAGTGGTTTTCTCAGATGCTTTACCCTCGTGGGTAGCTGAGATGTAGGCAGTTGCTGGCACATCCATGCCACAGTTCCTTTTTCAGTCTCAACCAGCAATAATCAGCCAGGCCTGGGATTTAAGGAGCACCCTGCACGTGTACAGGGACCACTAACACACCGCCAAGCCCTTGCATGGTCTTGTGTACTGAAGGGAGCTGATCCAGCCAAACCCAGCATCAGTTTTACCCAAAGAAAGAGATTGAGCATTGTGACACGTTTGTATTCAGCTGGCAACCCTGTGCTGCTCTGAGAAGCTGAGTAGTCACTAATAGAGCTGACAGTTCCCTTTGGCCCACTTGCAATGCCATGTAGCCTCTACTGCAGCTTACCAGCACGGCCAAGCCACACAGGCTTTGTTTCCCCTGCTGTCAGTCAAGCACACCCAGTTACTCACCCTTATCTGCTCACTTCTAAGCACTGAAACGTGCAGAGGCTTTGAAAGAAACGGTTCCACAAGCAGTTTGGAAAGCAAGTCTAACATTATTCTGCTTAGGAAGGGCTCTGCTTTGAAGGACGCAGAGAGTGCAACTGTGCAGTGCCCAGCACTCACCTGTGTCGCAGTGCACTACCAGGGATGCAGAATGACCACCGGCCTGCAGAGGGTGAAATTCCACTGTCACTTGCATGGTGCCGCCAATGCCGAGAGTTCCCACGGACGGAATGACAGAGAAAGGGCTGCAACACAGAGAGAGAGCAGGACCCTTGGGGGAAATTTGGGGACGGGACTCCGTTTGCAGTCCACTTCAGCTCACTTGTGCAAGGAAGGAGCAAACCAACCACAGTCAGCAGAAGACAAGACAGAACACAAAGGATCAGAAACAGCTACTGATTCACTTCTGAGGAGATCCAGCCCTCAGAAGATCCTGTGGGATAAAACGAGCTCGTCTCCCCCATACTCCCTTCATCCGGTTATCTGCAGTGAGGCTCAAGTGTCTGACTGCCAGCAATCCCATCAGAGCATGGTTTGTGAAGAGCACAGAGAGGGTTAAGAGCTATTTGCATGCACAACTTGACACTCACTGCCTCAGGAATCTCTCTTTTCCTGCCACATATAAACCTCAGTTTAAGAGATGCAAATGTTAGGGCACTACCTGTCCTGTGAGATTACAGCCTAGGAATCAGACAGGGAGAGTAAAAGCCTTGAAGACCAAAGAATAATTATTGTTTCATTTGCAGTGTGGTTGTTTGGTGTTTTTTTTTTTTTACCTTGAAAACATGCTGTTCTAGGCTAAGAAAGGGCACAGTCTATCAGCATTTCAATAAAAGCTGCTCTAAGAAAAGGAGCAATCAAACTCTGAATGAGTACAAATGCAGATTAGAACAATAGAGTGATATGGAAACAGGACCCAAAAGGAGGACCCCACTTACAGCCTGAAGGACTCAGTTCCAGCTAAATGAAATGCGGTTAACAGTAGCACATCATTGTATTCAGCAATGAAGCAATCCAGGACTCTGGATTGTCATCCAGGCTGGTAACTGCTTGGCCCACCAGACAAACTCTGTGCAATGTGTTGGAAATATTTACGAAAATGTGTTGGTGCACTTTGGATTTAGCAGGAGCAATTAGGATTTGTCACCAGGTAAACAGGTCTTGGCTGGCAGACACGAAATTCAGTGCTTTAATGCTTAGGGATAGCTCAGCTGAAACAGCTTCTGCCTGCTGGGCTTTGTGCTCTTGTACAGCCTCACTGAGAAAACAAAAGTCTTGGTCTTAGTTCTTTGCTGGTGGTCAGTTTGTCACCTTATAAACATGTTCTGGGGAGTTTGATGGTGATTAGAGAATGCAACACACACAAAAATAATGAGAACAACTGGAGCTGTGAGCAAGCTGAACTTTGCTCATGTCAGTAGTGACAGCTGATGAAATTGCTGCGGTTTCTGCTCATTAAGGAGCTATTGCTGCAATTAGGGGCCTGACCTGTGCCCATTACCACTAGTGAGAACATCACTACTGGCTAATGGAGAAGCCTTGGGCCAGCAATGTTTATGTGCTGGACCTGAGAATTTGGAGAGAGAGGAGGAAAGACAAGGCCCCACCAGCTCCAGAGCTGGATTACTCTCCATGCTCCTGCATCTGTCCTAGTGCTGCTGCCAGGACTGCTGCAGGGCTCTGATGGGGCTCAGGGGGATCATTGCCTGGTGTAGGAAAGGCACAGAATTTTTGTTCCTATTCTTTTGCCAAAATTTTTGCCAAAACAGAGAAACTACCAGTTAAGGGGAATTCCTGTCAACACTTCAGCACTGCTTTTCCATCCTGTTCCCTTCCTACTCCTGCCCCTTATCTACATACTTCTGCACATGGATCACTGGATGAGAATAACTCTCCTGAAGGTGACTTTAGGGTTTGCCTCAAAACGACGGTATCTTCAAATTATCAGAAGAGGATCCAGCCAAGTTCAGTACTGAGTTCTCAGGACTGAGAAACTGAGTGCAAATCAGCCCCTGCATCTCCTACATCCCCACCCCAGGCCCATACCCACCAGACACCTCTCTGACTGCTGTTCCAGGTCCTCATTATCCCTCACATAGACCTGGTTCTCCAAGATCCAAAGACACAAACTCCATGACTAAACTGCTCTGAATTTCAGCCAACATCACTAAGCTGTTCCCTGAGCCCACAGATAAGAAGAGCTGTGAAGGAGACATCCCTGACACGCTGTAATAGCCAAATGAAAACCACTGCCAAGAGATGGAGTTGGCAGGCTAAACTTTGGCCTTTTATCCATTAATTGCGAGCTGTTCCTTAAGATAATTCCCGTTCCGTTAGATCTACCCTTTCAATGAATCACTACTGCTCCCGACAGGCAGAAAAGATAAGGTTTGGAGGGGTTTTTAATAGCTTGTTTTCTTCTGCTTTTTAACTATGTCCTTTTGTATGTTTGCTTTCTCATATGACACCTAAACTTTCACAGGTCCAGATCTCCCAAAGGCACCTTGCAAGCCCCAGATGCTGGTCCTGGTTTGAGCAGCGTGTTTGCTCCACAAACACAGAGGTCCCTCCCAACAAAAGTTATTCTAGGATTTTATCTCCTAAATAAGCCCAATTGCTTTTTGCATATACCCCAAATTTCTCATATTTCCTATATGCCTATGCATATATCTATGGGCAGATGGGTAGATCGACAGGCATTAGAGGAGAACAACATTTAAGAAAGCTCCCAGTAAAGAAATCATGATGACATTCTGACATTTAACGCAAAACAAAATAAATTTTAAAAAGAGCAGAAACACAGAAACTTCACAGTATTTAAAAAGAATTATGAATGAAAGTGGCAGTGACGTAATTAGAATAAAATGCTGCTTCGATTCAAAGATTTAAATAACCTGTTTGAAATTTCAAACTTACTTTCAAAGGTTCATCATGAAACATAAGAGATGACTGATGCCCTCAGCTGACAAGAGAAATCAGATCAGCTTTGACTAACAGGAACAGCACAGGCTGTTCACAACACAGCTCGTGTTGGGCAACTGATGAGGGGGCTGCTGGAATGCCACGTGTTTGTGGCCTCCCAGGGAATGGACCCATTTGGCTGGTAGGTAACCATCTCAGAAGGTGCTTGTACTCAGGAGGGTGCAAGCCAGCTGCTAACATGCTCCGGCACTCTCCAGGAAAACTGGGAGAAAGCTCAAACTTTAAGAAGTGTCTTGGACAATGAAAGATGAGCTACTCTACCTCTGAGTGTTGATTTGGTAATGGGGTTCCCAGTTACCAAGGTTATGAGCCAGCAGAGTCTTCTGCGTGCTGTACTTGACCAGACAGACTGAGAAGTCCAGCTGGTCAGGGAAGTCCAAGACAGCTTGTGCATCAATAGCCTGGATCAGCACAATGAATTTTTCTCTATTGGTGATGCAGAGGAGCTGGTAGAAATAATCCTGTAGGAAAAGAAACAGTCTCAGCACAGGGCATTTAGTGCCACCCCCATGGCAGCAGAAAAAAATGCTGTTTTCTATGCCCCTGACAGTAGCACTCAATAATTAATAGGACTCTGTACCACAATGACCTTTCATTCCAGTAGGATGACTTGGACAGGCCTGTTAACTTGCAAAGAAGAAACAACCCTATTGATTCACCTGCTTTCACAGCACAGTGGCAGAATGTGACAAAATTATCTGATACTTTGATTCTGAGGCACCAAAATGGAGTAATTTCAGGTAGTGGATTGCAGCAATAGCAGAACCTGCTTCAACCACCACTGCAGACTATTATAGGTACCACTAAGACCCCAGTTGTGCCACAGCACTAACTCCAGTCCCAGCAATGCAGCAACGCTGGTGGAGCTTGGCAGGGGATGCTCAGGTGCATTTTCGAAAGGACTTTGCCACATGCACAATCAACAACCCATCTGTGGTGAAAGACTTACCAAGGTGGATACAATAACTCCTTCAGTGCCAGGTGAGTGTGAGGTTCATGTGTACTACCCATCCCTCCCAACAGCATCACAGGAACAAGGCTGGGGACGTGCACCCTTAAAGAACCATCTGATCCATCTCCCACACAGAACTGACTCAGCCCTAACCCCAAACTATTCTTGCCAGATATCTGACAAGTACTTAAATCACTAAGAATTCCAGCTCTGCCCTGGAGACTTAGAGAGAGTTCTTCTTGTGGTAGAATCTCAATCTCCCTTTACATTTCACTGTGGCCTCAGAGGACACAGCAGATAACTTTGCTCCCTTTCTGCTGCAAGGTTGATGTCTTAATCACCTTTCTCTTCCAAGGTCTCTAGAAGTGACTGGGTGCCTACCTGGACAAGGGTGGGATCAGGAGCTGCCAATGGTAAACCCTCAGACATCCCATCATCCTACCACAGCAAAGTAAACCCTGCTATTCCTAGTCATTGGCTCGTTCAGGAAAGAGCCAGACAGACTCCCTCCAGCTCTCTGGCATTTAGCAGTAGGAAGATGAATCAAGTCACCAAAACCATTTTCCTGTAGGGATGAGCAGATCAATCTCCAGATGTGTGGCGTGGCATTGCTGTGCTGGAAGTATCGCCTTGCCCCTGCCGAAATCAGTGGTAAAGCTGCTGCAGCAGGGCTGGGAGCCATTGCCTCCAGCAGCTCCTGTATTGATGAGTTGATAAAAGCTCTGCCTCTTATCACTCACTTGCTGGCCTGATCTTTTTTCCTCGGTGCTTTTAACTCGTTTGATATTTTTATCATTGTTGAAGCAGCAAGCAGGCAATTTGATTTAGGAATTGCACACAGCAGCAGAGTCCCTTAACCAGAACTGATTCAGATTCTTCCATGGTTGCGACCTCCTCCTTCCACACACATCCTCTCCAAGCCTGGAAGGGTCCTACGGCTGCGAGACACGGCACAGACACACAGCTACTGCTTTAAACCAACAGCTAACACCCAGTGCCTACCAACAACCTGCTCAGCAGGGGCCTAAGGTCACCCTAACAGCTGCTGTCACATCCAAGATGATGAAAGAATAAAGAAGGATCTTTTTTTTTTTTTTAACTAGGCATCTCAAATATTCGCACTGGAAATTGCAAAAGGGCTTTGGCTTCTCCTATTTGGAAGGTAAAATACCAGGAAGGGAACTGCAGCAAATGACCTACAGGACTGAAGATCACATTTCAGGAGAGTGTTTCATCTTCAGCAAGTCTTTCTGAATTAGCAATTTTGCACTCAATCTTGCAGCCTAAGCCCTCTAAAATAAAAGCCACGGGCAGCCCATGGGAATTTAAAGCACCTATTATCTGGGCACTTCACGTCCCAGCCTGCTCAGATCCTCAGAAACTGCATTAGCAAATGAAGAATGCTATTTACCTTTTTTTGTTGTTGTTGTTGTTATTTTGGCCACACTACTGTAACAAAGGCATTGTAAATCCAATTGAAAGCTGCGTGTCTTATTAAGCCTTGGCATGCTGTATTCACTTATCTCTTCCTTCCAGATGCCAGGTAGACAGAGGAGGATGCAAAGAGTTCAGATCAGCAGGGGGATAAAGAGAAGAGAAACTTCAACAGCTGGAGGTATTTGAGGGAAGTAAAAGGAAATTTCCAAGTCATTGTCATTGGTAAGGAGTGAGGGGATCAACAGGAATGTAAATAAGAGCCCAAGGAATAAATCCCTCCAAAAGCCAGCACAGGCAGCGGTTCCCAGCTCCACTGTCAGTGGGTGCTCTGGGACTGCCTGCACAGCTCAGGGAAAGGGACTTCTCTGTGTCTGCAAAGGCAAGGTGAGAGCAACGAGGATTTGGCCTCACAGAGACAACCATGGCCCTGAGAGAGAGCGCTGCCTCTCCCGTTCACACCCATGCACATGTGCTGGCCCCTTTTCCAGAGATGCTCTGGGACACCGCAGCCTGGGCAAGGTTTGACCCAAAGCCCTTCAGAGTGCACTGACCCTTCAGCCACACTCTGACCCCCTGACAAAGCAGGACCTTGCACCAGAGTGAATGCAATGTCAGGCTGAACAGGCAAACCCAAGGAGAGAGGAGTGTGCTAGGCAGAAGCTGCCTGTCTGGGCTGCTGTGAACCCACGGTCCCTTCAGCTTTAGAGAGCTGAATTGCTCTCTCCTGGGAGAACAGGGTTGCAAATTCTCCACTGCAGCACTTCCCTGTGTTATGAGGGCACTAACACTGTGACAAAAGCCAGAGGTACAGCTGAAACTAGTTTAAAATCTTGCTTTACTTTCCAACTGCAAACCCTAAGCAGACTTAAAAACCTTCCAAATAAGAATGCCCTAGTGAGCAGGAGGGTGCATCACTTCCCTGCTTTAAAGATTATTTAGGTATTGCTTGAGGCTATAAATTTTCATGGAAATGTGACTTTTGCCTTCAAATAACCCCTCTTTCAAATTCCAGGAAAATACAGATGATTGTAGGATGGTTCCTCTGTTTTTATTCCCCTTTGATAAGCAGTAAGTTACAAGCTCTGGCCTTCCAAACATCACCCCTGGCATTTGAATTGGTATCCACTGAAACTAAACCAACTGCTTGTCTCAAATGTTATTTCATAGGTTCATAGAATTGTTTCGGTTGGATAAGATCTTCAAGATCATCAAGTCTAACCACTAACCCAGCACTGCTTTCAGGCCCTTTGCAGACTCAGGCCAGAATTAATTGCTGTCACAGTGACATCAACCTTAATGCCTGCCCAGTACACCAGACTCAGATGTCAGTTATCCTGCATAACCAATCCCAAATCCTTCACTGATTTCCCTGCAGCAGACAACTTCGAATGAAAAAATCCTTGTGGCATGAGATAACACAGTAAGTCAAGCAGGGGAAGCTCCCTGCTGAAACCACGATATCATAAAGGCTGGAAAATAATGGCCATTAAAAGAGAGGAGTGAGTGGAGGACGAGGGGAACTCCACAGGAGAAGGGGCACCCCTGCTCCTGCCCCCTCAGCTACCAATCCATAGCAGTCTTTAAAAAAAGTCACTGTGTTCCAGGTTCAATCTGTGCAGGACAATTTGCCTTCATCCTCTGTCCCTTTTGTCCCTGCAAGAGTCATCTTTAAGGTCTGTTTGGGAGAACTTTTGTGTGCTACAAAACATCTGACAGGGCTGGACTGAACTTTAAAGGAGTTAATTTCAGTAATGCAGTAACTCATCGTTCTGTCATCTTTCCTATTAATCAGTGAGCAGTAATTCAGTCTCCACTGAACATCAGGAATGAATTTTGCAAACCTTACAGACTGAACTTGTATTGCCGGAAAATATTGTCTTGCTACAGTGAAAAGAACAAGAGGACAGAACAGAATAAGCTGTGCGATAATTTTATATGCTTCCTGCTTCCTTCTTCCTTTCAGATAATCCATTAATAAGCCTGAAGGAGACTCAGATGTAAATATTCCTGCCTGTTGGGTGTTTGCCAGTCAGTTCCATAATGGTTTCCAATTAGGCAAAGGCTGTCAGACCGCAATGCAAGGACACCCGGGAGCACAGGGTGGCATGAGAAGATCCACACTGGGCAACTGGAGCCATAAAACAGGAACATGTAAATCAGAAGCAGCAAGAGGAACTAATTGGAAATGTTGCCCAGCAGAAACATTAGCATTTTATATTTATAATGCAAGTGCTAATAAACAAAGAGACACGTCAGCTATTCATTTACTTTCTGACAGTCCAACCATGGGGCACATTCCCAAGTGACTGCAAGACGGTAGGAAACTGCTCATTTGTGAAGGAAGAGGAGCGTGGCACGTGGCATTTCAGCCACCAACAACTCACGTGGTCCTTTTATTTAGGGCTCAGTCACAGTTTTACTGCCTTGAATCAGGAGTGACTTCGCTGAATTCAGACTCACCCCAGAGAAAAGCAAGAGAATTACATAAGCCAACTGCGACATCCACAACCCTGACAGAGGTGCTTGTACCCAGTGGATCATGGAGCAGCTGAGATGTAGAGGTTCAAAGTAGCACTCCTAGGCCTTCCATAACTAAAACAGAGAGATTCTGCCTGCCAGTGGTTGCAAGCCCAGGGCAGGTGGCTTTTCAGAACCATTTCTCCGTGATTGCCTCCTTGCTAAGGGGTTTTCAAGGTGCTCTGCACCTCCTGCCCGTGCTATCGATGCATTTCTAGCTGAGCTACAGCACTTCGGTACTTCGCTGACTCGCAGCTCCATCAAGTACAAGACAAAATGTTCAATTTGTAGAAAATTCTGATTCTGCGGTAAAAATCCCCACGTGCTCCTTGCTGAGCAGCACACAAACCTCTCCTGATGCCCTGCACAACCCCTGCAAGGAGCCCAAAGCCCAGCAGAAACTGCTGGGGTGTTGCTGAAGCTGTGCAGAGGAGCTCTCGCTGGCAGAGCTCCTTGTGCCGTACACTCACCGGTTCAAGGGCAAGGCAAGGGACAAAGCATGGGGCATTAGTGCTCTTGTGGGTTATCTCACCCTCCTTCTATCTGTGGCAATGTTCACATGTTGCTCTGCTGCCTCTCTAAAGTTAAAGAGCAGCACTTTGCCCTTCATGGGCATCAATTTACCTCTTCCACCCCAAAAATAAACACTAATGCATCCAATAAATCACATTTTAAAGGCACCTGTGTACTTTTCAAAGCCTACCTCAATGACATTAAGCTCTTGTGTCACTTGGGTAGTACAGAGAACTGCCCTAGGCCAGCATAATTTTTAGTCTAAATTTTAATGATGTTAAATAATTCCTCACTCCCTCCTAAGGAACAGGGAGCTAGGGAACACAGGGCATTTCCTCTTTAGGTTTGTATATCCATGCTTTTTGAGGATAGGACAAAGGATTAAACTAACTCTAAGCAGAAAAGGAAAGATGAGAAAACAGTTGTGCCCAAAGAGATTCTGCTCCTCTGGCCTGATGCAGAAACATCAGCTGCTTCAGAGCTCTCCTGTAACTTTGCCTCTCCAAAAAAGTCAGGCAAAAAACAGAGCTAAGAGGTAGCAGGATGCTGGTGAAAAGAGTCAGCTTGCCTCTCTCTCTTTGTTTCCCAGCAGGCTTTCCTCCCTTCCATGCCATATCCTAAATCCTTCTGTATTAACAAGCCTCCAGACAACAGCATCGACCCCTCACGTCACAGCACTGAGATGGGACTTGCCAGGGCCTCAGCACTGGTATTCAAACCTTCAAGCAAAAGCCAGGCATGTTTGGCACAGAATAGGTGTCAGCTGACAGAGCAACCACAGTAACATACATGAAGACCCAGCCACAGCACTTACTGCCCACGGGCTCTGGGGCAAAGTGGCTGCCTGCAGGTTGTACCTGCCCTACACAAGCTCTTTCAGGCAGATGTCCAAGTCACCTGCAGCACAACAACCTCCTGCTGACTAAGAGCATCCAGAGCTCAGTGTGCCTGTGCCAGGCTGGCTCCCTGCCACGTGCACAGCACATCCTCTCCCCATGCCTCACAGCTGGATAACAGGCAGGCAAGTGTCCTCAGGGACAGCAGAGATGCAAGGCAGTAGAACAGAGGGTGTGAAAAAGCATCTTTGGTTCAGTCCAGAGCGAGGCAGGAAGTGGTTGCCACATGGGAAAGAGAAAACCTCTCTGAATCTATCTGTTCCTCTAGTATTTTTCATAATTAAGCCCCTTCCATTAAGCCTAGAGGCAACAAAACATCTTATCAATACCCCTCCAGGTCATTTCCCTACTGTTCCATGTGCATCTGCCCTTGTGAACGCTCAAGAAAGTGCCTGGAGGGAAAGCACAGCCCACCAAGCCTGGCTGCAGTGACTGGCAGCACCACATGCCTGCCCACGGCCTGGAGCACAGGGTGGGCTATGTCCAGAGTGCAAAAAAACCCAGTGGCTTTAGAGATAATGTTCCTCCAGACTCACTTTGTTCTCCTCAGGGGTGACAGGGATGTGTAAGTAGAGGACTTTACAGTGGTACCTTACGACACACACCACTGGGTCTGACCATTTTGAAATAAGGTGAGCTCTCCAAGGTGACCTTCACGAGCTGAGGAAGCTGCAGGAAAGCAGGAAAACATTTTCCCACTTGTGGAAACAGGAGGAGAAGAGACCTGTCCATGACCTGGTGACATCCTTCCTTAATTAAATTACAAGGCACTTTTAGCATGTAAAACACAAGGGTAGACTTGAATCCCTTCTGCCTCGGCAAAGCAGCCCGGCCAGAGACTGGAGGACAATTCCTGCTGGGAAGGAAGTGCCAAGAAGGTCAGGCACCAGCAGCATGGAGATAGAACACCTGAACCAAGTCATCTGCATATTCAACAAGCCCAAAGACCTGCCATCACACAGCCCTGTTCCAGAGGGGAATGTGCTACCTGAAGGCATAACAGCACATGTTATTCTGGGGAAGGAAGGAATTCCCTTCTAACAGACTGAGTTTGAGTGGGGCAGTCCAGCTGTGGGGATACAGTTATGTGGGCAGACCAGCAAGAGAAGGAGACCAGACACTGTTGCCTTACTGGGAGTAAAAGCAAACTTGAAGAGCAACAGGAGGAGCACAGCAAGACAAAGAGACACCCCTCGAAACAAGGAGATGGAGAAGATAATTTAAATGGACTGTAAAGAAGCAAGGGAGAAGCACAGGACATTACCAGGAAAGGTTGATGCAGAAGATGAAAACAATCAACTTGCCAAAGTGATGGAAAGCCAGACGACACCCCAGGCTGTGCCTATCAATTATGGGCTTCACAGGCATTTTCTGCCTGGAGAAACATGACCAGCACTGACTCACAGTGTGGTTTCATTATTAAAAGCCAATCTTGGCTCTCCAGGGGCTCTTGCTGCCTGGTGATTGTGAGCAGGCAGCTGCCAGCACAGGGAAGCCAGGCATTCCTCCCTGCAGGCACCCTGCTGCCAGTGTCTGCCCTCTGGGATACACACGCACAGGGACAGCAAACAGGCATTCTCTGGCACATGGGTATCAACCCCTGAGCACCAAATCATATCTCACAGAGTTCTAAAACAGGCGATTCTGACTGTCAGGCAGCTTCACTGATAAACAAACTGACACGAGACTTGGGGAAAAAAATGGAGGTTCATTCTGCACCACCCATCTGAACCTGATAACCCATGGCCAAGGCAGTCCTGAACTCTCCAAACACCCTCTGCGTCCAGCAACACCTGGGGCAGTGAATTCCAGGGGCCAATTTCACTCTGGAGCAGAATATTTTGGTCACCAGGACCCTTGGAAGGTGAACACACCCAGCTGAGACCTTCAGCAACAGCCACCCAGTACATCTCTGAGGGTGATGAGAAGAAACCAGAAGTCAGAAAAGCACTTCAGCAACACACAGGTGAAGAACTTCTGAGGTTGCATGACTGCAGAGCCTCCATTTGGAATACACTTGGCTGTTACTGGATTTTTATGGAGCAGACAACCTCAGGCTACCACACAGTTCAGGTCGGTATGATTCAGAGGAATCTGGGAATCTGGTGAGAAACCTTGGAGACAGCAGTGTTGTGCTTTTCTCCAGGACATTACCAAAAGCCAGCAAAATTAGAATACAATAACTTCTCTAGGGATTATCATTTCTGTCTTTGTGCACTTAAATATGCCAAATATTTCCCTCCGAGCTGATCTTACTTTTACAGCCGTGCTGTCCAACGGTTGAGGCCTTGCTAGCTACAAAATTAATTCCTTTGGGGAAAAAAAAATCGACAGCCCCTTACAGGGCATACAAATCCCAAGATGCAGCTGTACAAGTTCTTTGTTTTTAACTGGGAATGGCAGAAATGTTAATGCAAATGTCCATTTCCACTTGAGGAAGCATGAGTAGAGCAAATCCACTGTTTGTCTGTTGGCTGGCACTTGGCAAAGACAAACGCTTTGAAGAGCTACATGGATACTGGGGCTGCTGAAGCCAAAAGACTCAGTGGAAATGAAAAAGAGCAGTAGGAAAAGAGAAGGTGAGGCACATTTGAATCAGCAAAGAGGAAACCTACAGCAAAGTGCCCAGAATCAGCGTGGACCCCACCAATGGCATCCCTTGGGCATGGGCACCCATGCTGGACCCTTCCAGTACTCCCAATACAAATGCCAGACCAGGAATGTTGCACTACTCTCCAGGAATAACTGAGGGATCACACCTGCATCCTTCCTTGCCAAAAGAGTCTCCCATTTGCAACCATGTCCCTGCCAAAACCTGTTATCTCAGTATATACTTTGACTTCTCTTGCTGTTCCTCCACCTGTAATATGCCCCAACAGCTTTTTTTTGTCCACTTGTTTGTTTCCTCCAACAGGTAGATTTGGAGAGGGCATTAATTCACCTGCTTCTGTACACAATTCCACCTCCCCATCCTGCCTTTTTCTAATGTATACATCTTACTCTTCGTTACAGAATAACATCTTTAATTACATTGTTCTTTTTCTGGCCTTTTTCTACTTCCAATAGATTTAATGTTATGTATCAAGGGACACCTTTGTGTGTAAGAAGGTGTTTTGGGAGAAAATATTGAACTCTGCTCCTTTCCTCCATCCTGTCTCTTCCCACCAGCTTGCTCTTGGCACAAACCTCATTTGAGAAAATGTTTCCCCTGACTGAAATTCAAAAGGTCTCAGTTTTCCTTTTTACAGTGAAACACAATTGCTGACATTTTTCAACTTTTCCCTTCTCAACTTTCTTGGGAAGTTGCAAAACAATCACAATTTGTTCAAGTGAAGGTTGAGACCTTCAAGAACACATTGCTCTGGATGTGCTGTAGTTCTCCAAAGGGAAAGCAGAACACCACCTCGCCTTTGGAAAACCTGAGCGGAGCTGAACTAAGCTTAGCAGGGGTCTGAAGTGGCACCTAAAGGCCTCCCACTGCTTCTGCTAAATCAGTTTGATTCCAGGGCTGTTTCAAAACATGTTTCCTGCAGTGCCAATGCCACTAATTATAACTAATTCCAGCATAAAGTGGAGAAGTCTCAATCCCTGAGTTGCACAGAGGCAGCTAAACAGGCTGAGAGAGGCAGAGATTCCTGCCAGGCACCAAGATTAACCAAGGGGCCACAGGACGTGGTGCACACTCGAGTTAAAGCGTGAGAGCATGTAAGAACTCTACAGCCCTCAACATTCCCATCAATTCAGGGCTTTCAAAGGAAAGAAAGGGGCTAGAAAAGATCCTTTGGGTTAGGTACCACCAACACACAGCCAAAATCAGGGAAGAATCCCCAGCATGGGAAGATTTCCACCATCTTGCAAAACAGAGGTGGTGAGACATTTCATTCTGGAGGTGCTGCAGCAGGTCACTTGCTCTGCTGTACACCACGGGAATCACACCTCTCTCCTCTCCCAGCACAGTGTTATACCTGCACATCCCAGCACTTGCCTTGTCCCTGTTCCTCAGAGCCAGTGGCATCTCACAGACCTTGTGTGGGACGTAGTTCTGAAA
>JAWWEU010000020.1:13215588-13268858 GCA_035583155.1 Acropternis orthonyx
GATAGGCACTCCCGTGGGGGTAGGAACAGCCAGGTCTGCTTCTCAGTGGCCATGAGCACAAGCATCTCTTGAGTGCCAAGGCTGAGCTGCAGGACAGACCCACCTGATCAGAGCTGTCAGCCTCACTACAGAGTTTTGTTTTCCCATTACAGGAGCAACTCAAGAGGGTGCAGGTTTGATTTGAGCAGCCTCCCTCTGCCAAGGCTGAAAGCAACGACCTGAGTACCCTATTTGTGACTTCCTCTCACATTGAAAAGTCTTCCTAGTGCACTCTGGCACCTGATCTCATTAAAAAGGAAGAGAGGCAACAGATGGAAACATAAAAAGAAACTGTCAGCTGCCAACCACTGATCCCATCCTGTCTCCATCTCTCTCCCCACTGCGGCAGGAGCACAACTGGCTGCTCTTGCAGGGACAAGCCTAGCAGGAGACAAGGAGGATTTCAGGTGGGCAATAAACAGCAGAAGTAGATGAAATCGTGGTAAATAAGAGCTCCTTTTGTCAGGAAAGGCAGCACATGATTACTGTGCCATGTCCAGGAACCGTCCTGTCCCTGCAAACAGCCACTGTGCTGAAGTCTTTCCAGCATGCCTCCACCTCCAGGCACCAGCAAACCCAGGAGCAAAGATCCAGCAGACGAGCTGGGATTCCCAGCTAGACTTCCCTTCAGGAATCTCTCACTCCTCTCTCACAGCCTGTAGTTCAGGTATTGAAGCATTCCAGGAAGCCTCAGCAGACCCAGGGGATGTCCTATAACCAAGAACATAAGAGAAGGGACACAGAGCCACCATCCTTCCCTTCCAGGTATTTTCTTCATGCCTGTCCCCAGGACATCCCTCCTTGGGCTCCACCACAGAGACAGCCCTGCAACTTTCTCCCACAAAGCAGCACAGGGACTCCCAGGGCAACCAGGCCACACAGAAGAAAACCTTCCCATTTCCTTAAACATCCCCAAACATTTTTTCTTTTTCCCATAGACAGAAAAAAAAGAAGTTCCCCTCCCCATGCCAGAGGCATGGACCAAGGATGACACCAAAGGTCCCAAATTTGCACTCATCTAATTAAAGCTCTGCCAGAGATCAGGCAAAGGGACTGATCTCACAGGGGCTCAACTTTCCATATTTACTTGTGAAAAGGCAAAGTCACAAAGGGTAGCAAAAAACTGCATTCACCACAGTGCTGGGAATGCTATGGGGGGGTTGATCTACACCTCCCTCCCCCCCCTCTATAATTAGACTCTCGAATTTCTGAGCAGTCCAGAGGTTTTAACAACATATAGAAACAGCATTCTTAGTAAAAAATGGTGTCTCTCACCTAATGAACTTGATGGGAACAAAATGTATTACTGACAGAGCTTATCTTGTCCATACCCTTACAGTATACCTTTGTAACAAGTGCCTGCAGCAGCCCTGAAAGGCACAGGAAACAGCATCTCATCTTTGTGGCAGAACTGTGATGCAGATGATACTGCACAGGGAAAACAAGGTATAAGTTTATTTTGCATCAGCTTTACTCAAGCAACAGCCTACCAAGCAGGCTCTTGTCCCACAGAAGACACAAGGTATCATAGTGCACATTTGCTGTGGGCTTGGATGCCCAGCACGTCTGCAGTCAGGTCACAGTGCCTGTCTCCTGCCCCAGTCACCCACCTGAAAACCTTGAGGAGAGAAATGGAAGGGCACTGAGCATTCAGCTGGTGCCTTCAGCCCTCAGGATCCTCCATCACTTAAAAAAAAACAACAGGAGAGGGGAAGTAAAACTATGCCCAGGAACCAGGACCTTCTAGAGACATCCATCAGCTGAACTCCTAACTGAGGCACAAGTATCTACAGTTTCTCTTTAGCACAGCCTCAAGGCAGATCCCTTCTTTTAACCCTCCCTGGCTGCTGCTCCCACCTTTTTAATTAGGAACTGGATGCTAATTTCTCCCATACAAGTTAACAACAACTTGCTGAGCTGAACATGGAAGGATGGTTTCAGTTTAATATTCCTGTGACTACAAGTCAGAGGTTTCCAAACCTGTTTGGAAACTGTTTTTTTTTTTTCTCCTGTCTGATCTCTCCAGCACTGAGAACTCCTTTTGCAAATGATATCTCATTATAGATACATCTGGGATTAACTAAGCCAGCTACAGAAGGTTTGCAGCTGGGCTGCAAAGAGAATTGATCAATCTCCTTACGGAGCAGATCTGAGAATTAGCCCAGCAATGGGGATGGTCAGGAAGCCAGCTTGTGAAATAACACTTCTCCAGGAGCAAAAGGAGCAACAGCTTTGCAGGCTGGCTGGGGAAGGCTCCAGCTGCTCAGAGAACACAGCTCCCTCCTTCACTGCTCTGCAAGCCCTCCCTCCCCAGGCAGAGGCAGCAGATCAGACAGAAAGCCTCCCTTCAGACAGGACATTTGAGGCTGTAATGGCAGCTGCAGTCCCTTGCTCCTCTCCACGGCTCAGAAAGCTTTTCTGCCTCACTGGACACACTGGTCCCTACATGCCCTCAACTCGAGAGGGGACCCTGGGGAGCTCAGACCGGCCCCTCCAAGCTTTCAAGCTCACTGGGCTGCATCTCTGAGCAATCCTCAGTCCCTGCACATAAGGGCAGCCCTTTTTTTAGTCTCACTGGCAAACTGAGCTGAAAAGCAGCTGGGGAGGAGCATTCACTTGGTAAAGCAGGATTTCTCTTTCCCAGCAAGTAGCATTTGCAGGGCAGCAGTCAAACTGGCTGACATTTGCAGAGAGCTCTGAAGGCACATAACCCTCTGGAAATGCCCATCATCAGTCTTGCTATTCTTGACCCACAAAGGTTGTTTGTCTCCCACAAAAGCTGCGAGAGAGCACACCTCTTGCACACGTCCTGTCTCCCTGGGAACTAATCCTACATTTGTCCTCCTTGACTTAACTGTTCATTTGAGCCCACAGAAAAATTTCAAGGTCTAGAACACCTGGCATGAAATGAAAGCAAAGGTCAGGTATCAAGTGCCACCTCTCCTGGGGATGTACACCCAACATGAAACCCTCTCTCACTATGGTCATAATCCAGGTAATCCTGAAACAGCTGCTCTTGGAGACAGAAGCAACACAAGGAACTCCACAGCACATCCTTCCCAAAGCCCTGCTTGGTCCCATGGCAGGGTGGGGGCTGCTGCCAGCACAGGCTCCCTGCCTTCCCAGATTTCTCCCTCAACATTCCCGCTTGCCCCAAGTCTATGCACAAGCCCATCTGGCAAATTCACAGCAACAGCAGTTGTCCTTCCAGTAAAATAAATTCATCTACAAGAGAAAAGGCAGCTGGCATCTGCTCCCCGCCAGAGCCTGCAGCAGACATTTCTACATGTTTTATAAGGCTCTTTTCTCTCCCTTTCACTCCTCATAAAGCAGACTGCACAGTTCATCAGCAGGATCAGGCACACAACCATGGAAAAATTTAGGTGGAAGAGACTTTGAATGTCTCTGGTCCAACCCCTCTGAACCAAAAAGACAATTTCCAAGATAAAACAGACTGTGCAGGGATGCACCCAGCAGTGTTAGCTTTCTCCCAGGATGGAGGCTCCCCATCTCTCTGAATCACAGAAGGCTTCACCCACCTTTAAGTTATCAAACACATTTGTCAACAAGACACATGTTTGTCAACTACTGCACAGGCTCCAAGATTTACTGTGTGCCCTTGCTCTGGAATTTAACCTCAGCACAGGCTCTCGAAGTCCTTTCTTCCTTGAAAAGAATTAAAATACTCTTCTTTTGAGTATTGTTTGCTTTTCAGCAGCCATCTGTTAAACTGTTGCCTGAGATCAAAATGCCAGCTGCCTCATACCGAAGAGGAAAGCCAGTGCACAGCAGAGAGGCACTGCGTTATCTGCCCTGCACATGCAAGTGCCAGAAGATGGGTAACAGACTGGTAATCCCACTGAAATAAAAGCAACCTCTTTTAGCAACCTTTATCTTTGGTCCTGCAAATGTAGTGAGACACCTACCTCTCCTTCATGGTCTGCTGCAATCCAACAGCACCAAGCAGGCCAGTCATTGAGGCCATGGCAAAAACATCCCCCTCTCTGTACATGGGGCGCTGCCAGGGCATGGTAGGCAGAGATGCCCCTGGTTACAAATCTGTCTGAGAGGCTGAGCGTGAAGATGGAAGAACCAAATCACAGATGGACATCCAGGCAGCTGATTACACAAACCAAAGGGAACAGCCAGGGTTCCTGAGCCAGGTTCAGAGAGGCCTGAGCCACAAGCAACCTCATAGAGCACGTGGTGAATGGGCTGATAAAAAGGAAAGAAGGAAAAGGGTTCCCAAAGCACCTAAGTCACACCACAGAGGAAAAGCCAGAAAGCAGGGAACATTCCAGAGTGGGGCCAGCTGTAAGTGAACCAAGCTCATGGGCTCAGAAATGCAGAGCTGTTAACACATACTGAGTGCCAAGATTTGCTCAGCTAATATATGCCAAACATTCAATAAAACAGCAACTCTATTTGTTTTCCGCTGGATGAATAATCCTTTCTATCAGGATGCAATCAGGAACCTGACTCCGATTTAGCTGGGACAGCCTTTCCTCTGATTAGGTACCTGGAAATCTCAGCTCAGCCACTTACAAGTTTCCTGCTTGCAGGGAGATTGAGTATAACAGCCCAGCAGATTAAATACAGCAAACCTTCACTGCAAAAATCAAAGCAGAGCCAGAGCTGCTGCTCACCTCTTCATACAGCTGCACAGCATTTTAGTTGAGGGAACAGAGCAAAGGATCATTAAATTTCATTAAAATTATTAAAATTATGCAACTGCTTTCCATCACTCATTTCCATCCAAATTTAAATGACTGAAGGTGTTCATTTCTTTCTGGAGTCAGGGTAAAATAACGGGGACTTGCCACCTCCACATGTCTGCACTTTGGACTTGTCTATGTGTGGCTTACACAACCACTGCAATAACCAAGTGCAAAAACCAAAGTCTCTCTAAACACTCGATAACTGAGCCCAGATGGGCACAGCTCATGAGACAGCAGGGCCAAAACCTGGAAAAAAGGTATGACCAGGACACTGGGAAGAACAGGGAGGAAGATGCAATGCTGGAAGCAGCGGGTTCCTGAGGCTAATAGCAGCATGGATGCACTCGGAAAAAAAACTGTACAATGACGTCGTTACTGGGGGGTTTAGCTCTCTCAGTGTTTAGGGCTGTCCTGTACCTTGCTAGAGGGGTCTGTCTCCTACAGAAGAGGATCTTAATTCACCCAGCCTTGGCAAAACAAAGCTGTATCCTAACAACAAAAAGCAGGCCCAAGCTGAACACGGGACCACCGTGAAAGTCACTCTCTGAAGTCCAGGACAGAAAGGCAAAGGTCTTCCTCCAATCTCCATCAAAAGGGGCTAATTTCCAAGTGCCTCCTATCTTCTGGGCAGTAAATCAGTCACTTGCAGACCAACCATGTCTTTGAGAAGGAGTTTGAAACCTGCACTATGAACACCAGACAAGCCCCAGATGTCTTCGGCACAGAGCTGGCTGAATTATCCACACCCAGGGAATTAGCTAAGTGCAGTTTAACTCATTTGCCTGCTTAGTCCAGACCACTATTAAATCCTCACATATTGATCCAAGTTGCCAGAGGTGTTTTAACCCTTGAGACCCCAAGATGCTAAATACTGGTTAAGAAAGCAATTTTAAGCATACAAATCCCATTTCCTTCAGTGTTTAAGTCACTGTGAATGAACTGCTCATCCATCCTCACTACCAGCCCTTGCTAGGAGGAGGGTTCATTCACCTCCATCTTGCATGTGTTGCCTGAATGAAATACTGAGCTGAATCAGCAGATCCTGTCCTGGAGGAACAGGTAACCCTGCCCTGAACTTCTGTGCATCACGCAGCCTTAATTTGTCTCTGCAAATTAAGGGCGAGAAGCAGAACAGAATCAGAACAATTAATAAACTGTCATAAACTGCTGGATTTTGAGGACTGGTATCCCCCTTCCCAAAAGACACATCCAAAACCACCTGGGCTAAAGGACTGTTCCTTCAGGCACAAGAAGCAATACAGTAATACCTCTGTTCTTCTTCTGCTTTTGGTCACCAGAGAGCTGTTCATCAGCCCCCGGCCAGAAAAGCTCAGACCCTAATTAAAGCCAACATGTAAAAGCCCAAAGCAACAGAGATTCATTGGCAGCATATGGCAAGTGACAAAAATACAGAAGCTTTTGGTAATAATTCTTTGAAGGGAAACTAAAGTTTTTAGGAATCACTGCTGCAAGGCTCTTAGAAGAGAGGGTTAAACATTGTCAATTGGCAGATTTAAGCATTGTCTGGGAAATGTCAAATGCTGTCAAGATACGACAGCGATGCCCCTAGCAAGGGGCTCATCTCTGAGAACAGGCTGATGGGCCATCAGCCCTGCCAACAGGAAGCAGCTTATTAGCAGTTGGTACAGAAAGCACAGTGCCCTCAAAAAAACCAGTGCAGCCCACTGAGACATCCAGCTTCTCCCTCCTGTACCTGCAGCTACATCTACAGCCCAGCCCTGCTGTCAGAAATCCTCTCAGATGGAGTCAGCGCTCCCAGGCTTCCAAACCTGGCTTTCCAGGAGCTGCACTCAACCCATTACAGGAAAAAAAGAGTAAGATATTCCTTAACTTCATCAGCAGACTTCCAGGAATTCTCTCACCTCAGAGAAAATTAAATGGAAGGAACATTTTTATTCCATTGCTCCGAAGCAAAATAAAACCAGCCACTGCTGCAGCAGGACAGCTCTCACTGGAGTAGAGATCTTCAAAGCACCAAAATAAATAGCCTTGCCTCCAGCTTCCAGCTGCACTGGAAGGCTTTATACCACCTTACACAAACCCCAAAATAAAATGCCTCCTACAAGTTATCAAAGAAACAGCATTAACAATGTTGTTGATGCCCACAGGTTTAGGCATTGGCTTCTAAACCTCCCCATCCTGTGGTCCCTACAGCAAACCTTCAGGTTTGATTCAAACCCAGCATTAGGCTGGTCTTCTGAAATGGTAATGAAAGCAGCTTCAGCAAGATCAGACAGATCACAGAATCTCCCTTCCTTGTTAGTTCAAGTCCTGCTGTCTCTGCCCAGCTTGATTTCCACAACAGCCACTTGGCCTATGGCAGCCAAACAGCCACAGAGTCAGAGCAGGGGATGAGGCAAAGCCTGGGGAAGAAAGTCAGGTGGAAGAGAGACCAACAAAGTACGGACCAATTGGATCTGAATGTCACACCATCCCTTCAGAAGTGCCCCCATTTAGCACCAGAACTACAGGGGCTGATTCTCCAAGAAAAAGACACCTGCTGCTTTTCTCTGCCCTTGCTTGGCACATCAATATTTAAGTGATAGAAGTCTTTGCAGCGCCTCAGAGATATCCTTTGAGGGGAAAGAAGAAGGACGAGAGATGATGTGGGGCAATACACCATCCAGGGAAGATTAAAAGAATCAAGGTTTCATGAAACCCATCCAGGTCCCAGACACTTTTGTATCTTTACAGATGTTACTATACGTGGAAAGGCAAAACATTAAAATCCATTGCACAGGAAGAAGAGAAAAGCTTTGGAGATGAGCACAAAGGACAGCACTGCAAACTCTTTCAAAGCCAGCGGAGCACACCTCCTCCCGGGGGTGGCCAGCTCTAATTGCCACATTGCTTCCCAGTAATGATAGGGGGAAGGCAGTCAGGACAGCTGCAAAAAGTAAATGAGACTTCTCAAAGGGGAAAAAAGGAAAGAGAAAATAACTAAGATCTTTTCACCATGCTATTTGTGACAAGAGCCATCAAAGCATGAGAGTCGGTGATGGACAGCTGGGGAGAACAGTCAGGATTCAACAAAACTGTTCAGACGCCATGAAATCAGAATGAAAATTAACATCCATCAAAAAAAAAAAACTTTTGCTTTTGCTTTGCCCTCGAGATACCTCCATGTCACAAGGTAAATATCCCTTTCTGCTGCCCAGATGCAGACCAAGAGCACTCTTTTTCCAAAGGCAATGCCATAGCTCTGCAGGAGGATGGGACACCATCATCTCTTCTCTAGCTGGGGAAGAGGAGCTCCCTCCCAATCCAACAGGCTCACTTTGACAGGCATCAGAGTGGGTTGTGCTGCTCTCATGTGTGGTAGGATGGGCAATTGCTCATGGGCTCGTCAGAGCCGCAGCAGAAGCTAAATCCAAAGCTCAGTCACCCTAAGCTTCCTCTTCTGCTCTAGTTGCATAGAGGTAATTCTAGTTTTGAAAATAACTCCATGACTCACCTTTTGTGCCAGTGATGCCATCTTCATCAGGGTTTGCTCTCTTTCCTTAACTAAGTAGGAAAGGGCAGGGGAAACCTGACTGAGCACGTTGTTTCCCTTCTGTGGGAGGCACTGGGAGGCAAATTATCTTCTGGTGCAAGGGCACAGAGTTCAGCACGCTCTGCTAGCAAAGAACTTGGCCCAGGTCTCTCTTCTTGATTTCTGCTTTCTAACAAGCATCCTACTGCTAAAACAGGATTTTTAAAAAAGGGGCACCCACACAGCTGAGGAGACCTAGACTCCACTTCCTCCTCCTACCTTGCAGAGCAGACCTAACACCCAGGAAAAAGATGATCTTGGAGTCATCAGATGAAACATCTCATTTATTTTATAGAGGTGTCCCTGTGCTTTCCCCCACATCATTACAGGCAAAACACATGGCAGTTACAGTCCTCCCTGCAGGTACATTTTCCACAAGGTTTTGAAGCACAGCTCTGCAGCAGAGCTCTGTCTAAACAGACCCAGCTTTGAGACTGCATCCCAAAGCTCAGTGGGAAATGGGCACCTCAAATCCATGCTAAAGCATCAGTCTTCCTCAACAGGCAATCTAGGACAGATTTCCATGCTGTAGCAATTCCCCTCACCACATCAGAAGTCTGCAATATCTGACAGTGTCATTTGACGAATTGCTCCCTCCTGTTGATTTACATCACTCCTGTTGTCACAGCATTGCTCCCAAGCCTTCCCATTTACCCTAAGGAGCAAGGTTACCCCAGCACTTAAACATCAGACAACAGGTTTATCTGACACTTTTCAGTCAGCTAAGGCACAGAGCCAGCCCTGCACAATTTATGGTGCTATTGGAAGCTGGTGGCTACAGCTCAGATGCATTTACACAGATCCCTTCTCTGGGCACAACCTTGTCCCACCTGCCAGAGCCCCTGCACTCCGTCCACTGGGCCCAAAGGCATATTTTGCATTGCCCTTCAAGTCCCAGAAGGCCAGGACCTGAAAGGAACACCCTAAGGACACAGTCAGAGTGCTCCCGATGCATAACACCTCTTCCATTTAGTTTCCTTTTCCACGCAATAACTTCTGCAGCTTGGGACAATGCAGCCATGCATTTGAGTACCTGCAGAACCAGTGTGTACGGCTTTGCATCCTTCTTTCTTCACTGCTGTCAAGACATTTTGAGTCTCCAACCCTACGTTCTGGTTCTGCAATTATTCTCAAAACAGTCAAACCACAGTTTCAGGCATCCCATTACCTGAAGAGGATGTGATCTTGGAAGTGTGACTGACCGCAATTTAATTTTTCCCATAAGAAAGAAGGGGACAGAGGAATGTGTGGAAGCACTGCAGAAACACACACAACCTAAACCCACAAGGATAGCACGCATGGCGTGGAAGATGGAGAAACAGAAGCAAGACCATCAGGGTTGCCAGCTGCCAATTCAACACCTGCTAATGATAAAAGTAGTAAAGGAGATTCTAACTGCTTTTAAAATATCAAGGACTAACTGCTTACTAGCCTGAAGTTGAGTGGATAATCCCTTTATAACGGAAAATTAAACTTCATCATGTCCTGGTGGCCCTGCCTGACCTGTCTTCAAACACATCCCCCTTCTGAAAGATCTCAGCTGCTTCACCTGCAAGACTGAACACTGGACAAATCTCTCACTGCCAGTGGTCCTGCTACCTCTTCCAATCCATTGCATTTTCATCACCACCTTCCTGCTGCTCACCAAGGTCAATTAGGGATGAAGGAAAGCAGGAGAATAACGACAGTAACCAGAGCAGGGTATTAAATAGGTGACAGCAGAGCTCTGAAACAGAAGGGACAGACAGCAAGGCGTTACTGTACACAGGCTTTCACAATGCAAACACAGTATAGACAGGGCAGTAATCTGCTCCCAGGTCTGGAAAACCCAATCCCTTCAGCAGCAGCAGCACTACTCACTTCTGCAAACCTCCTTCCATAATTCTTAAGGACAGGAGCTTCATCTTGATCCAGATCTAGATCATCAGAGAGCTTGCAATAAGCATCAACAGTACTGGCACTGCCACTTTTCCTATTTCAAGGAATCCCTCCCGTCCCACTGCGTAGTTAACCAAGTTGGAAATATCTGCTCTTGATCAACCCTTCCTTCTCCAGCACTGCCTGCTCCAGGTTGGAAATCATCACTCAGCAGTCATAACTTGCTTTAAAAGTGGTTTTGTTTTGCTTTTTACATTCTCATAATTGCTGTGGTACCTTGTGCTTTCGGGCTTGTGTTTTCAAATTCCTCTTACCAGTTAGAGGCACTAGCAGAAAAAAAACCCAGAAGAGAACAAAAACCTCTCCTCATTCTAACACAAACAGCCGGGGATTTCATGAAAAGTTCAATACTGCAAGGAAGTGAGGAAGACTTCTGCAGTTGAGAGTCCTCAAGAGTAACACAGCAGAACTGTGGAGGCTCCCACGGAAACATGCAAAACACTAATTCACACCTTGCTTTTTTTTTTGAACCCTCAGCTTCACATGAAGCTCGGAGTCCATACAAATATCTGCTCTACCTCCCCAGTAGCAGCTTGCAGATACATGGACCTCTTCCACTTGCTTTGTCAGTCAGCCCCTATTTCAGTAGCATCACTGCACCTTGCTTTGCTCTAGCAGGTCAAAAATTATCGTATCCATTTGGCCATGCTCATAAGCCAGGACTGTACTGCAGATGCCTGGGAAGGCTTCTGGGTACAGACACAGCTCCTCTGGAATTAATGCATCTTGCACCAACAGAGGCGAAGCCTTAATATTTCAGCAGGAACCAAGATTTCATGCGTTGGCCCTGTTCCAAAAACTTAGGCTACTTACATCCCATGCACTAGAATCAAACAAAGCATTATGGTTTAGTTAATTTTTTCTGCTCCATATATCTTCACAGGCAGAAGAAACAGGCTTCTGAATTTGAAATGGAGCCTTAAGTTTCTGCAGAGCTTCACTTCCCAAAAAAACAAATATTTACATCCACTAGCACCAGCTGCCTCTTTTCTTTTCTCCTCCATTTCATTTCCAGATGCATCGTTGTTGCATCTGCTCTATTAATTAAAACTGATTTACACAAGACAAAATAGACTCCTTAATACAAGCCTTCAGTGCAAACGACTGACGTCTGAAATTGCACTGACAGCTTCCAAAATTCCCATGCCCCATTTTCTCACCTTTGCTGCCTGAAAAGTGTTTTGCTGTGTTCAAGTTCCTAGGACACTCCTATAGGTGAAACCATCAGATAGTTCAATCTAACCTGACTCTCCTGACTCGCTCTGAGCTCCTGCCATCAATGATTAACACGATGCGGGCTGAGGGGAAGGCTGGTAGCGTTTGGCTGTTTGTTTTCATGATTGCACCATTTTTCAGGCTCATCTTTAGGAGAGGAGAGCAAGGAGTGGTGATGTAGTTTGGCTTCTGGCCTTAGCTGACTTTACAGTGCTTAGCAAGGAATAAATCACCACGTGACTGGTAAAGTAACACAATGCAATGGATCTGAGGAGCAAGGAGCTTCCACTGTGCATCCACACAGGCACAGGTGTTCCTCCTCAGAAGAGTGTTACTGCCCTCTGACTCTGCAGTTAGTAATCCAGGGGTATCTTCCTTAGCAATCCCTGCCTTTCATTATCACAGTATCTGAAAGGCCTTGTCATCCTCCAGACACAGCTCAGGAGGGTTTGAGGTGGGAAGGGGAAGAGAAAAGCATGCAGACAGCACCATTTCAATTTATACTCCCTCTGGAAACACGACAATACCCTTCCGTCAACTACAAAGAGGGTTCTGTCCATGTTTTACCAGTTTCTCCTATGTCCAAACACCTTTCTGACACTCTGCTGGCTCTTCCAACAGAACCTTGGCCTCCCAATCTCTGCAGGACACATCAGCCACAAAGGCCATTTCATTCTCCATATCCTGATCCCAGCTTCAATTTAATTTCTGCTGTGAAAAGTCACGGGAGTCCTTAAAACTCAACTACCTTCAGGGAAAAAAGTAACTATACAAGTTGGGTCTAAGAGCAGATGGTGTCTAAGGAAAATTATGATAATTAGGCTCCAGAACTATAGATTTCCAAGGGATTACTTCACTCCAGCCCCAGACCTCTAGGCCAATGCCACAGTTAAAAGTTTCACCACATTTCATTAATTGCTAATTACTGCTTCATTACTTCCACTCATGCTCCTGAGATTGCTGCTATCACTGTTTCCTTCGGGGAACAGTTCAGGTCACTTCAAAACTGCAAAGAGTGATGTGATGAGTAAGGTCAGCTACTGAAACATAAATACGTATTCTCAGCTGCTACACCCGCCAAGTGCAGTTTCTCATCAGGACGGCACTAGAGGAGTCAGAAAACATTTGTAACTTCTGTTCTGGCTCCACTTTGGCAAACCCCAGCCCCAGCACCCAGCTGAAGGAGCAGTGCCTGTCCTGTCTGCCCCCTCTGTAACCCACTGAGGAACTAATCAGACTGAATTGCCCATCTAAGGCTAATCTGCTTCCTACCCAAACTCCTCCCCAGAAGTCTGAGCAAGTCCAGCCAGAGCATGTCTCAAGTTTTCTCACACAGAGCAGTCATACTGCTGGGAATTGAAAGCTGGACAATATCCAGAGCTTTGAACAGGTTTCCAAGTCTGAAAACAGTATTTAAGTGCAGAACTTTCACAAAGCTAGTCACGTAATTAGGAGCCAAAGCACTTATATGAATATAAATTTATGGGCTAACACTACTCTGTTTCATAATGGAAACAAAGTTAATTTCAGTTTTATTCAGTGCCAGTGCTATTAACTGTGCATCTTAGGCATAACTGAACTTCTCCATAAATCTAAATTTCATTAACACCCTGAAATCAATTACTTTGTGATTTATAGTTAAGGCCATAGTGCTGACAATTATTAAACACCAGCTTACCCTGGTGTTTCCACACAAAGTGCAAGCTCACCCTAGGTGAGCACCAGCCTCTCCAGTGTTCCCAAAGAGCAGAGGTAAGTTTTTGAACTAGCTCTCCTCTCACTTCCAATATGTTAGTTGGATCTACGTCCCTTTCAGTTGGTGCTAACACCCAAAGCCAGTTCCGTGAGACGCAGGTGGTGTAACAACAGGCTTCCGCTGCCACACCTCCCCATTCCCACCAGCCAGGACTCCTACAGCCACCCCAGCCCTGGGTGCACTAATCCCAAACACATGCTGTGCTACTGATCTACTCCATGCAGGGCTCTCCATACTGGTTTGCTCCAGCTGCGTGGCTGGGTACCATCAGCACTGCCACAGTAATGAAGGCAGGGAGCCTTCTCAAGGCATGGAGCTGCTCCGAGGGCTCCCATGGTTCTGACTTCCATACACTCCTCTGCCAAATGCTCATCTGTCAGAGCACATCATTATTTGAGGGGATGTGCAGCTATTCAGCAGCCACTTGGAGTTGGATTTAATTGTGACCCCATGACAGATTTCATTACATGTCAACTCAACGGTGTTGAGTTGTGCCCTGTCATCAACCTGGGGCAGTCAATTGATTATAAAGCAAGTATTTATTCACCTTCACTCTCTAGAGGCTTAAATTAAGGCACTTCACCACAGCCCCTTCATTTCTTATTCTTAATTGAGGTTTCATTACCAACTGGCTCCTGGGTCGTTGTTTTGAGGCACAGGTATCTGACAGCTTAGGACCTGGGGGTACCTTGGCATGAGCTTTCATTTATATCAGGCAGCATTCACCTATTCATCTCTCTGATACCCAGATAATGATCTCTGGCTTCAGCAACAAATAAGTTTTGAATATTGATATGCTTTCACTCTGCTATTCCCCAATCTAAACAAATCAATTTGCCCACAAGTGACAGGCACTTCTCCCTGCTATCCCCCAATTTAGATAAATCAATTCTTTAACAAGCGAGTCATCCTCATTCAGTAAAGTGCTATAAAGGTGCACTTCAATAAATGCGTTCAAGTTTCCTATGGAGGAAAAAAATATTGTTTTAATAATCAACTTCATATTATTGTCTTAATAAAAGGAGCCACCAACTGGGGTGCACTAGTGTGAGTTGTATTACAGGTAAAATTTCATCTCCCCAGTCTTGATGGGGGACACTGAGGACCTGAGACAACACAGGAAAAGGGAGTTTGTTAAATAGCTGTTCAGCCAGGGAGAGAGCTAATTTGCTTTGGCCTCAGTGCTTTGGCTTTGCTTTCAAAACCAACAACTTCAACTCAAAAACTGGCAGGGATGCTAGCATATTAAGTTCTATCCAAATTCAAATAAGATACATAATCTAAATAATGTAGTGCATAAATTGACTTTAAGGCCTGAAAAAGCCGCATATGCAGCTTTTAAGGTCTGTAGCAGCAAAATAAAGACACCCACATTTTCCCTTTCCTTTCTAATCTGCCATTTAATATGTCTTTAGGCACTGTTTTTATACTGTTATACTGGGAATGCAAATATTTCACAGAACTGTTTATAAGCTTGAATACAATTCTGAGCATTTACATTTCCCTATAATTCAGTAAAACTACATTAAACAGTATTTCCACCAAAATCAACCTGACAATCCCCCTAACAGGCTCTTCAATCCAGCCTTCTAATTCAAGGACACCTCCAAAGTCCTCATGTCCCCTGAAGTACGTTTTGATATTAACATACAACACTAATAGTCTAGAGCTTCACTAAAACCAAGTGAGGCAACACTGTCCTGCAGCTCAGCATTCAACTCCCCTTCTTATTTAAAAATTTTCCCAAAAAACACCTACCAGCCTTAAGGAAATGAAGGTGTGGGAACAGTAACCATTTCCCCTGTCATCTCATACCTCTAGGACACAGAATGATCTGCCCTGGCTCTCTAATTTAGTGTTCACTTCCAAAGAGAAAGGCAATGAGAAAAACATATAAGCATTAATAACTGCAATTAAAATTAGTTAGCAAGCAGTCCCCAGACAAATCAGGATAGCCAACCCAAGGACAATCACCTGGAAGCCCTGGCTGTACAGCAGAGTCAGCCCTGAGGAATAAGGCACACAGCTTTTCTTAATCATACCACTCGGCAAAGGCAAGTAATTAGGATGAAAACATTTGGGTAAGGAATAATAATAGACTTTGCAGACAAAAGTACAATGTTTAACAGGCATGTCCGACCAGAGCAGCTGTCATAGTCAGGAGAAACCCAAGATCCTTAAGACAAAATCCTTGCTGTTAAAAGTAGGTTAGAGCAGTCACACAGAGAGACATGGACTGTAAGGCTCAGTGACAAGGCCAAGGGAACTGTGTTCAGGCCTCCTACTCTGCTTTGACCACATCTGCAGCTGGAGTTTCTCTGAGCTGGTGAACCGCAAATGTAAAGAAAGTGAGAACCGAAGGCCATCCCTGCTGAGCATGCTGCTCCAGTGCCCCTGTAGCCTTCACTCATTAAGGATGGATCCGAGTGGCAAGAAGAGGAAAGCCTGGCTCAAAAAAAAAAGGAATATTCCCCCTATTATGCTTCGTGGTCTTGTTCCATGTTTGGTTGAGAAACATGTAAACAGCAACATTGAAAACTTAAAATAAAAGACTTTATTTTCTCCAAATAACATTTCTTTTCTTTTTTTTTTTTAAAAAAAAGGTCTTTTAACACTTGAAACATTTGCAGATGAAATGAAAATATGCAACAGACTATAAATCAACATCCTTTCTTCTACTTAAAAGAATATATACATCCTTCAAACCAAAAGCACACATGGATTAGTTACAACGCAGAAACTTCACGGCTGTACAACCCCGAGGGTTCCCACATATGCAAACATGAACACTCATGTGTACAAGAAAAGCAGCACACAACTGGTGAACTGTTTGCTCAGGTGGTTACACCTCAAAGGCTTTGTTTTTAAGGATTTTTAGCAAGGAAAGCCTGGCAAATCCCATCAACTGCATGTTATATGAGCCTCTCCTGGCTGGTGGAAGGTTCCTACATTTAAATGTCTCCTAAAGTTCCACTTGTTATAAGCCTAAGTGTCTACAGCCACTGGCTAATTCTTTTAGCAAATTTCATTCTTAAGACTTGAGCTCAGCTTTGGACCCATAAGCAGTCACAAGAGAGGGCTTGATGGCAATTCAAATTACTGCCTGAAGAGTAAGCAATGAACAGCCAGAGGCTGAGCTATTCTCTGGCATAAACAGCTCCATCTGATCCTTCTGTCAAGTGACTGAATTGCACAAAGAACTGGAACTAAGCATATCAGCATGGCATCCACAAAACAGTTGCAGGAATGAGATGGAGAAACCATTAAAATTTCCTTGGCAAAGTCTGATAATCTCAGTCCTCACTCACTCAAGTGCTAAAAAAGAGGCTGATATTCAAAGGCTACAAGGTGAAATTCAGAGACTCTTGTTTAAAAATGAGAAATGGGGACAAGTACTGATAAACACCATAATTTCATACCACCCAGAATGGTAAGGCAAGTTACACAGGATTTCCCCCACTTCATCATGAAGAATTAAACCATCTGTAAATGAAACTGATGTCAAAAGACAGTTTTTAAGGATGGTAACAGGAGGCTCTTAGGCTTCAGCTCACTGGTCAAACCCTTGCTTTCACTGATTCAAGGACTCTGTGTATCCTAAAGCAGCCAGCTCAGTGGCCAGAAATCAAGGTCTAATTTTCCTTTCTCCTACTGTCTACATAGACATTATAGCACAACTGGGACTGACAGTTCAAAACATCCTCCCAGCACTCCCAATGTCACACCAAGGTTTTACAGTAACATTGCCTTCACAATAACAATGTTTTTAACACCTTCTGCCTGCCTGTGAAACAAGGTCTAGCAATAGCAACTCGCCCAGTTCTAGACTTATTTTAAAGTGAAACGTTTCCAGCCATTTGTTGCTGCTGAGCTTGCACAATCAGGTGGAGCTGCCTCTTTGCAATGGCTGTGTTTAAATCCCACAGGAACGCCAACAGCTTGCCCTGGAGGAGAACCTCCATGGGCACAAACTGCAGAACCTGGTGGGGAGAGTCTGTGTCCAGTAAAGAGCTCATCAGAGTATTCAGCTGCTGCAGGTATTGGACAACTGGAGCGGGGAGGCCTCGGTAACCAACGCACAGCAAAGCGGCGCCGGTTCTTAGGGGCTCCCGGGAGGTCGGGCACGCGAACGTGACGCCTCTGAAACAGCAGTGCAGGATAAAGACCAGGCCGGCTGTGAAGCGCGTCAGACAAGAGAGGAGAGGCAAAATCAACGCATCTCCCATCGCAAGCTGGGTCAGGGAACGCAGAACACACTCCAAAAGCTGCTGCTGGTACTTCGGTTCTCCATCATAAAGCGAAGAGAAGCTGAAAGTCAGCAGCGTGGCCGAGTCCACGGGCATTATTTCCATACTGGGTTGGCTTTCTGTGTCACAGAGGGAGGGAAAGCCCACCACAAGGCACTTGAATTGGTCACTACAACTTTCATGTAGAACTTCTTGATGACACCTGGAAAGGTCAGACACTTTTGCCAGTATCAGCTCCCCAGGAAGAACTTCACAAGAGTGACAAGGCTGCAGCACTGCTCTGCTTTTCAGTCTCCCCCCACCCAACATCTTCACAGCTTCATTAAGATTTTCCAAGACTTGACTATCACAAAACGGAGAACATTTTACCACTGGTAGTCTTTTTCCTTCCAAAATGTACCACAAACTACATTCAAGGTTAGAAGGTGATCCTTCCAGGATGCACGTGTTCCCAGCATTATTTAAACTATGTTCCTCAGCCACGTGATTAAAATAGCCCTTTGCCACTTTATCATTCCATGTCAAGGTTTCCATCATCTTCCTTTCATTGTATGTACTAAAATATTTGTTTCTTTGCCCAAACCATTTTGCATTCATGCTGCAACCAGCCTGAGATTTCTTGACAAGCCAGTTATTTCTGGCAATGGGTTTCATACGAAACCTCTGCATGAAGAACTCTGCTGCACAGTCTCTTAACTTGCTGAGTTTCATCTGCTCTGCTTCTTCCATGCACTCAAAGAGACGGATGTTCTCAGAGATAGTCTGTACCTGGCACTTGTGGAAGAACATGCAACACTCTTCATGTATTTTAAGGAAAGAGTCTGGTAGTGTATGCTGGGGGAAAAGGGCTTTGTTGACCACTTCTGTTCCAAAGTTCTGGGTCATTTTAGGAAGCAGCATATGAAGGCTTTCCCTGCCCAAATAACCAAGACAAACCACATAGGCCTCTGAGTTTCCAGCTTTGCTAGTGGCTGGCTTAAAGATATGGACCTCCTCAAAAGAGCAGTTTAGCAGAAAGAGCAGGTTGATAGAACAGTGTTCAAACAGTGTGAACATCTTCAAAACGAAAGATCCTCCAGTGCCCAGGATCATTAAAGCAGTTACTGTTTCACAGTACAGAAGGGGCGACACAAGAGCTTCCTGCTCACCTGGATTTCCCTGGCAATCAAAGCTGCCATCAGCAGTCACCAAATGAACTGTGGTCATGTTGCTCACAAAGTTCTGAAGTCCTGTTAGATGTCTTAATGTCATCACATCCCCAGTGTTATCTGGGCCAAAGTACCACCAAGGCAACGTATTTGCTATCAGACGGTCATCCATGATCATCATAAGGGTGTCATTGGCTTCATGATATGGGTTTAGAGTATTAGCTACCCAATTCCAGTGGCAAGGGACATGGTGGGACTTCAAGTAGTGATTGAGACTGGCTATAAAAGCTCCAGGTGCTTCACAGAGGTGGACAGAATTCAGTTCTCCATCCTGAAGAGCTTCTTCTGGGAGAAGAGGAAAACTGCACAGGATCTCATGAAATTTGCACCATGCCTGGGTACACAGCTCAGCATTCACAGATTTCTTCACATGAGACATTACTTTCCCTGCTTTATTGGTAAACGAGGTGTGCCGATGCCAGTCCTCCAGGTTCTTATCACTCAGTTGGTTCTTCACTTCATTCATTGAGTCCTTCAGAGCCAGGAGTGAGTGAAATTCCTTGTGATCGCATGTAAAAGCATCGCTCGGATCTGGCAGCTTCCATTCATTATTCACTGGCTTAGTGTAAGTAAATTTCTTTGCAAAGAGCTGCTCAATTTCAGAGAGAATTTCAGGACTGAACTTTTCAAAGTTTGTCTTCTGGTCAACACAAGGCTGCTTACATTTATCCATTCTTGGATGGATTCACAACCTGGACAACAGCAGGAGAGAAGAAACCATGTCACTCCAATCATACAGGTACAGAAATAGGCAAAGCTTTTTATAAAAAATAAAAACACCTCCTTTTAAGCTGATCATGGCAGCGTTTATCCGAGAGCTTCAAGTACGGAAGGTGGGGAGCCACAAGTAAAGGCAGCTTTGAAAGGGAGCACAGCTGCTGCTCCTTCCATTTCCCAACAGGGAATAACTCTCCCACCTCTTCTAACCAGAGCCAGCAGGATGCTGGGGGAGCCCCTCATGGGTACCCTCCAGCACAGCCCCTCAGCTGAAGAGGCCCTGGGGGGAGGTTGGACACCATTCTGACACCAAAACCCCTTTTCTGTGCTCAGCATTACAGCTCTCTGCCAGACCCCTGCAAAGCCTCACACCTCCCTTTTCCGACCGAAAAAACTGTGATAAATCCAAAGTGAGAGGACACCCGTTTGCTGCTGTGGCAAGTGTGAATGTGTGCTTGCTGTTAGAGAAGAAAATAGTGCCAAGTGTTGTGCTGCAAGTGGATAAAGGCAGACAAACACAAACACACTCCACACGGAGCTGATGAGGCTGCTGCCATCTGCTCCAATGCCCAGCACAAAGCACACACTGCACAAGTGACAGTCACTAACCAGGAATCAGCCAGCCAGCAATTTATTCCCAACCAAAATGGTCATTTAAGCAAAATAATTTAATCAAAATTACCACCAGAGACAGGAAATCTCTCAGCGTATCATTTTAACCATCCCATTCCCTCAAAAGCAAAATATAATCGTCTTAAGGGTTCTGAAATAGCTGAGCATGCAAAAAAAGCTGGATTAAAATTGAAAGAGTTGAGAAACTTCGGAAGCAAACAGCACAAGGAATGGCCAACCTCAACACTTTACTCTTCCCCTCGAACCCACACGGGCATCTCAGGCCAGGGCCACGGCTGTCTCCCCTCATCACCATCAGCCCTCTGAAGAGGGGCACGTGGTCACACACATGGCTGAGGTTTCATCTCCTTTCCCCGTTTCGAGGCCTTTCAATGAGTAGGTTTAGTTTCACTGTCCTTTGCACAAACGTACTCTGGCTTTAATCTCCTCCTTTCTCGCAGCATGTGCTGGGGAGAAGAGGAAAACCGAGGGAAACACAGAGACTGCTGTGCCCTGGGCTAGTTTTCCTTTGTTTTAAACACTGACTATGAGGCTTTTAATTACAGCTCACCCCAGAAAATCACACGAAAAGCGTGGGTTGGAAAGGACCTTAAAGATAACGCATTCCAACCCCCTGCCATGGGCAGGGACACCTTCCACCAGACCAGGATGCTCCCAGCCCCATCCAACCTGGCCTTAAAACACTTAGAGGGATGGGGCATCCACAGCTTCCCTGGGTAACCTGTGCCAGGGCCTCACCCCCCTCACAGGGAAGGATTTTTTTCCTAATATATAATTGTACATCGCTCCTCTTTGAAACCCTTCCCTAGCACGTGTAAAAAGCCACTCTCTCCGTATTATATGCCTCCTTTAAGCACTGGAAGGGGCTCTGAGGTCTCTCCAGAGCCCCCTGCAGGGTGAACCAGCCCAGCTCTCTCACCCTGCCCCAGAGCCGCTCCAGCCACAACCTCACCCCCAAGCCCCTAACCGCTCTCACCCCGCGCACGGCAAGCACAACCCCCTGCTTTCTTTCCCACCACCATTCCCAGCCCCCTCCCACCTCCGGCCGGCGCCGAGCTCTGCTCTGCCCGCAGAGCTCCTCGCCCATCGCGGCCCGGCCCGGCCGCCTCTCGCTCCGCCGGGGCCTCCCGTAGCGCCGCGCCCGCCTCAGGCGCCTCCCTCGCCCGCCCGCCCGCTACGCGAGGCCGCGGCTGCGGCCCGGCCCGGCTCTTACCGGAGCTCGCCCAGCCCAGCCCAGCCCGGCCCCTCCGCCCGCACCTCCCTCTGCCCCGGGGCCGCCCCGGGCACCGCCCCGGCCGGAGCTCCGCGGCTGGGAACCGGGGGAGAGGGAGGGTGGGAGCGGCCCGAAGCGGAGCCCACAGCCGAGCACACGCCGGCGCTCCCGGCCGCCCTCTCTGCCTCCGGAGCCGGCAGCGATGCTCCTCCAGAGCTCGCTTTAGCCTCTGTAACCCACAAGGCTGCTCGCATCATAACCCGCTTTGCTGCCCTCTCTGAAACCCCCGGGAGGCTCGTTACACCCAGCCCGGGTTAGCAGGAGGGAAGAGCCTTGAAATATTAACAGAGCCGCAAAGAGCGCCATCGAGCATCCATTCGCAGCATCCCTGGGGACGCACAGGCGCTCTTCAGGCAGCAAAAGAGCGTCTAACCCGCACCCAGAGGCGGGGAGGACAAAGCAGATTCATTGTTACGGCAGGCGGCAGGGCTAAGTTGCTCTCCAGACTTTAAATATTGCGGGGATTTTCCTATAATGCGGGTTCAGGAGCGAGGCACACTTGCCAGCCCGTTTGGGAACAAGCAGCCAGCACTGGAGCGTGAGTAAGCAGAAATCCTTTCCCTCCGATGCCAAGGCTTCCTGCTATTGACTTTTGCACTCTCACATATTTCTTCTTCATGAAGCTCGATCCAGCCCTAAGCCAGAAGTAGTCTTGGTACAAAAATTCAGTGCTGTGAGTTACAAGGGACTCCAGAACTGATGATGTAAGTTAGGAAAATTTTCGCTAAAAGCCCAGTAATTTGAAAAAAAACAACCTTGAAATGTCCGTCTTAAGGATATAATAATATATATGTGAGTGATCTTTTCTCCTGCTCTAGATACATAAGAGAACTTACATATTAAAGTCAAAAGTGATAGAAATCTATAACCAGACAACTTCTCCCTTTTAAGCTACTTGCCTTTTTTCTAAAATGAAGCAATAGCACAACAAAGTAAAAAGAATCTTAAGTACAGAAAAAGCCCACTGCCACATGTAAAAAGGAATACAGGACTAAAACTCTTTAAATCCCTTGGGAGAGAGAAAAAAAAAAAAGATAATGTATTTTTAAAACTAAAACTGTCACACAGACCCCTAATAAGGGGTGTAACCAAAAGGTAGTGGCTACCTCATCAGAAATTTTACCTAATGAGAAAGAGCTGAGGTGCAGATGGAAGACTTCTGTGTCTGCAATGGCTCTTCACCCTTTGACTGGCCTGTTTGAAAACCACTTTTAATCAATCAACATCATTGGCTACATTAAAGGTGGGAGGGAGAGCTGGGAGCAGGTGAGCAGCTGTGAGGTGCGAGATGAGGGTGTGGTGGGTTCTCCAATGCCTGGTCTGGTCTCTTTTATTGTACACAGCAAACAGGAATGGGGCATTGCCAAAATCTTATCTTTAGCTCATAGGAACTTAAAAGTAATTGGCAATGTCAGAGTTGTGTTACAGTCTCAAACATCTGTGTCTTGTGTTTGCGGTAAAAGCCTGAGCAGAGCTTTCCTTTAGTTCTGGCTTTCCCTCTGATACTTCCAGCAGTGCTGTGACGTTTCAGTTACTTTCCTTTTGTCATTCCTGCGTGCTCACACACCAGCCACAAGACTTGCACTGCCTGACTTCTGTGGGCCACAGGTAATTAAATCATTGAGCTTAAGGGTTGATTCTTTTTAATTTCTTCTTAAACACTTAAATCACCTTTTCACGTATTCTTGGGTTCTTAAGTGTTTGGATAACACTACCAAGAAGACCACTGCAGTTCAGCTCCTAGGGGAAGGAAAGTGGGATGTAAGGAAGACTTGACCTTTTCAGTCCTACCCTGTGAGGCTTTTACTGTACTTGCAGTTTCTCAGTGTCAGTCTCCTGGACTCCTGAAGATAAGGCTCTTCCAAAACACAGGAGAGAGCAATTCATCACTAGGCATGTGACAGTACAAGAGTCCTAGCTAAAATAAATGTGATTGAATAACACGCTTAAGAAAAATGTGATACTTTTTCTGAAATTAAACTTTTACTCAGCCTGTGAACTTCAGAGTCCTGTATTTTCTGAAATCTCTTCAAGTTAAGCACAAATTTGAGTAGATGCTTCTCTCTTTTGCAAAAGAATACCTTTTTTTTGTCCATGTAGGACACTTAAAATGGGAACACGGCACTTTCTTCGTGGATTAGTCCTGCTTTTGTGGAGCTAATCTTTAACAGCTGATTGACAACTGATGTGAGGGAGCTGGGAAACGTTGCTGCAGCATTTGGGAGCTCTTTGTGTCGTACTGGGTGTGCAGGAAGTCCTCTGGGAAGACTATGCTGAGCGCTGGAAGAAACTTCATAGGTCCTGCAGGGCATCCAGTACTTCTCACTTTGTGATAGCACTGGTGTGGCAGAGTAGCCAAGGGAAGGAAGGCTCTCAGTCAGGGGCGAGAAGAATCCCCCCCAGTGATTGTGTGGATGATTGCGATTAGATTTATTGCTAATTCAGTACCTAAACTTTGCCAGTGCAGTATCTAAGTAGCAGCAATGTAGTGCACAATGCTGGGATGGCTGGTTGCTCTTAATGCAGTGGCTTTGCATGACCTTGGGGACTGCTCTGTAAGGGTCATTCTGGTTCTGCTTCTGGCTTGCAGTCCAAAGTCAGACAGATTTGCGTTTCATTTTCCTCACTGGAGGAACTGCAGCCAATATTTGCTGAAAAGTGAGCTGGGAGACTTCAGTAAATAATGTCTAATGTAGACAATTAGTAAAATGATCTACGGTTGTCCAACCTTTGCTTCTTTAAACAAAAATCACTGAAATGAAAAGTAAAACCTATGGACTATTCAATAACGTGGCATTATTGCACTGCAAATGAGATAATGAGGAAGCATCGATCCTGTTGGAACAGCACAAATACATCCTGACAGACCACAGCTACAAGTGGCAGTGTGTTCACCTACTGACCTCCAGAAAGCAGTGTTTATTTCCACAGAGGGCTTTTGGGAAAATGGGAATATGGTCCTGGGGCCTGGTGAAAGGGCTGGCATCCAGTTCCACAGCGTGAAAGTATTATTGATTACTGAAGAGGAAACCAGACCACAGAGCAGGATGAACTTTGGTCCTCTGCTGTTTTGAGATGAGTAAGTGCCCTTCTCAGGGAGAAGTCGTATTCTTCCTGTGGAGAAGCACTTTGGAGCTCCAGGCCAGCAGCTGGCTGTGATGCCAGAATATGAACTGTATTTCCCTGTGTTGAATAGAGGAATATATCTATTTTCAAGAATCCTTAGTGATACGTAGAGCTGTGTAGTATCATTTAACTATCTGTGAATTGTTTTCTTCTGTGACAGGCCTGAAAGCATTTCTTCCTTATTTCTTATGTTTTTTTAGTTCTTTTCAAGTTATTTCTGTTTCTTGTAGGCTGAGGGGTACCTGACCTTTTGTAGTCTCTACTTTCCAGGATCTGCAGCTTCTTTTCCACTTACCCTCATTAAAGTGTTTCAGCCCTCCACCACCCTTCGTCCTGAGCTCTCTGAGTTTTTGCCTGCCTCAAAACACTTCCAAAGCAAAAAGCCTGTCCATTCATCCCAAGCCTGACATACTGTTGATCCCTGGTTGTGCTGGTTTTATCCCTTGAGAAAGTACAACTCCCTTCCCTCAAATCCCCAAAAGATGCTTTTTGTACCCTTTCTCACTGAGTCCCTTGACACAGGTGCTTTTGCTTCTACAAACTCCCACGGCCACAACCCCAGTCATACCATTTGCTGTTTGACACCTCACCTAGAGCTGGAAGATGGAAGTGTTGGCTGGTATTAAGGCATCTCTGCTTTTTTACTAATTTCTGTGGTATCATTTATTCACAAGCTCCATCAACTTGCTTTCTCTTTCTGCCCGAGCCTTATACCGATGGTGAGTTTTTACAGAGCTGGCTTACAGTTTGTGAATGCTGTGTTTTATTCCCTGCCAGTAAACATCATGAAACCTTTTGCATTAACTGATCTCTGCCCTAAAAGCCTTTTCCCCACTGCCCTCACAGGAGGGCACATTTTGGCCAGCTGGAAGCTTCTTTCTGACGTCTTGCCTAACTGAACACGCATCTCTCTGGCTTCCTGCTGCCTGTCTTAAATTTCTGTATCTCTCCTGCCTCCATGGCAACATTTTCAGGCTGTCATCAGAGCATTGCTTTGCTCTCATTTTGCTCACCTAACCATGACAAGCTCTTTGAACGTCTGTTTTTCTGTTCCCTTGGCCATCCCTTTGCTGCATCCGCTCTGGTCAGAGGTCTCTTTCCCTGTCGATGTACCATGAGCATCACAGGCACCACTTCAGGCAAATCTTGCTAGAGGCTTCTGTTAAAATGATCTGTAGGGAAATAACTTTTTCTGGTGTATAATTTGATTTTTTTTAACTTTCCAGTGGCTAGTAACAATCCAGTGGCTGTCTAGGCTAACTAGGGTACAAACAATGGCAAGATTCCCAAATGAAGGGTTTCCAAATTGCTGCCAAAATCCTGATTAGTTCTTAGCATTAAGTAATTTTTCTTAATCAAACCTGGAACCTGTGCTTTTGGTAGTCAGCAGAAAAGCAAAACCTTTCCAAGCCTTATCCATTTCACCTTCCTCCAAAACACTGAAGCAGAATCCTGGCTTTTCCAAGGATGACAGAAACTGGGAACAGTTCCCCCAGAGAGGTGAGCACTGCACTTGTAAGGGCATGGTAATACCTCTAGGGCTTTTGGGGGGATACTTTCTTGTGGACTAGATTGAGCAAAGTTGTCCCCACTGTGTAGACACCCTGTTCATATTTCTGCAGTTCAGTTTCCCCTTCCCAAAAGAGTGATGTGCAGTATGGGTGAGAATACTGCAAGATAATTTGATGCTGTGATAGTGTCAGCACACAGGGAAGTGGGAGACTTACCCTAAAGCATTAATTAAATTTTTTAATGAAATGCTTGCAAAATACTTCACGACACTTCTTTAGATAGAAATTGCTGTAGGAATGCAAAGCATTGTTAGAAAATTATTTCAGGTGATTGTATCTGCATCCTGTAGCAGCTGAAGTTCTAGCTACAGAAGTAGGGCTTGAATGACAGCCAAGTCAGTAAAATCAGGATTATAGATACAAATTGCTGCAGACACATATATACAGAAAGAGATAAGTGAGATTCTTTCAGGACAGAAGACCATCAGTGCTTTTTTTCAGGATTATGCAATCTATTCAATAGCTTATTTTTCTGGATAGATCTTCTTTAGAGTACTCCCTACAGTCTAATTGGCATGAATGCCCTCAGTGCTCAAATTAATTTTTTCCCAGTAGAGTGAACCTTTATCTCGTACTTGTCCAGCCAATGCAGCGTTACAGGTTAAAACTCAAGTAATTTTTGTTGCTGTTAAATAACAGACACTGCAGAAAGATAGATAAAACGGTCCCTTTTTGATAATCCTGTTTTCCATGTAAATCCAAACGAGGAAGGAGATTGTCTTAGATGAGAATAAATTGGGAAGAGCTCTCAGGCTGTCTGATCTCTCTTGTCTGCTTTGCAAAAAAGAATCAGATTAATGAACGTAATCAGATTAAGGCTAAGGAAGGGAACATATCTGGGGGGCATCAGAACTCTGCTGATACCAACAAACTCTATGGAAAATCAACATTAAGGGCCTAACATTGCTCTGTAATTTAATTTAATAGGAGCAAATAATGGCTTTCAAAGAAGTCCTGAGTGCTGGCAAGAGGAGCTTGGACTTCCAGAGGGCAAAAAGACTTGAGGGAGCTGGGAAGTGGCTCTGAGACCCTGGGTTTAGGTGAGTGTTTCTTGGGGTGACGGCGCTTTGCAGAGTCCTTTGGCACGTTGGCTCACGGCTGAGCAGTGTGGGCCTTCTTTGGGCACAGGGTTTGGTGCAGTTAAATCCACCTGAAACCATCTCTGCTCTCAGTCTACTGTGTTTTGTACAGAAAAAACAGTGCTGTAGAAAACAGAGGATATACCCAGAACAGGCAGAGACAGAGATGACTGAGGTTCAGAAATACAAGAATGAGAATGACAAAAAGGAGACATGAAGAATGAGGGGGAACATGGTAAAAACAGAGTTAGAAAGAAGGCACAGGGGGGGAAATGATGTGTAGAGCAGTATTAGACCCTTAATGTTGATTTTTCCACTGCCTCCAACAAACTGAGAGCAAGATGCACCATGCCAGGGCAGCAATGTACTGCTTGTCTTTAGAGAAACAGGCATTTTAAGCTTTCTAAGAGAAAGTAAGAAAGAGGTGGAAGTGGGAACATACAGAAGAAAGGGAGAAAGTCAAGAACTTGAGGGGAAAGGGCCCTTATTATGGTTTCTGGTCAGATCCATTTTCTATTTCTTCAGTGCCAACTGTATCTTTCAAGAAATAAATTAAATTATGCTGGTTATTACAGACTCCCAGCCTGTGCGGGCATCGAGGCTGACGCTGGGTTTCCACTTTCCAACATGAAGTATATCTGTCTAAAAATGCCTAGGTTTTTGTTGCTGCATTTGTTACCTTGTTTGACTTTGAAGTTCTCTGACACAGTTGTCTGAGACAACAAATGGGATTTTTGATGTAGGGTCTTCAAGACGAATAGGTAAAGATGAATGGAAGCAATAAAAAATATGAAACTTGAAATGGGTGCTGCTCAGTTTTCTAATTTTTTTTTAATGTCTGGCTGATTTGTCTAGGAATTGACAGGTTCTAATTGAGTCTTTGTCCTTGTTTGAGATATTTATAAATTTTACCCCCACATGTCCCTTCTATTAAGCTGTGAATGCGTATTGTAGCTGTGGCCTTTTAGCTGGGGGCATGTAAGGTCTCTACTCATCACTGCTTTTCTTGAATTTTTTTGGCATTCAATTGTCTTGGAAACATCTCTGGCTCTGTAAAATGTGGTTCACATCAGTTGTTGGGATCATACACTGTCGCACAAACAGATCCATATGACAAGGTTGTTTGAAGCTTTATTTTCATATAAAGCAAAGCTAAAATTAGAGGGGCAGATGGTGGGGCCTCTGACTTTTTCCCTGTGTCTCCCATCCTCAGCTGGACAGAGGTTTAGCATATCTCAAGGCAGTATTTCCTCTTGGGAAGGGAGAGGCAATTAAACATGAGCAAAAAGAAGAAAACAAACCGGGGAGGGGGATGGAGAGGAGCTTATGGGTCATCACCCCTGGTTGCCATGAAAGAATGGGAAGGGAATGATGGGAGCTGTGGAAAGGTCTCTGCAGTGGCAGCTGGTCGGGGGCATCTCGCAGAGTCTGCATGCTCCCAGTGAGCTCATGCCACTCTCCCAGGGGTTTGAAATGCAAAGGAGCAGGTGACCCCCAGCTGCCAGCTGGTTCCCAGGTGATGCAAGAGCGTGCAAATCCAGGCAGATCCCTTGTCAGCTGCTGAAAAGTTGTTGTGCGTGCGTGTGAAATTTCTAGGCTTAACCTGCATTATGGAAGTGTGTGTGTGTGTGTGTGCATGCGTGTAAGCTTTCTGCAGAGCTCTAGAGCATATGTGTCATGTGGGGTGAGGCCAGAAAAGCAGATGCCCTGGCCGTGCCCCTCCTACTCGGGGATTAGAGATGCTCAGGGGAGAGCAGAGGGAAGCTGGGACACACCTCCCGGACTCACTGCCAGAGACAGCAGCAGCTTCTGCAGGTTCAATGGGCCTCTGCTCTTTGGTCAAATAAAACCCTGCAGCTCCATTTCCAGCAACCATCCCCTTCTTTTGGTAAACCAGAGAGGAGGAGGATGGCCTATGCTGAGGAAGACAGGTAAGGTGCTGTGAAACAGGATGCGTAGACGTCCTGGCTGGAAGGGGCTGGCGAAATTGCATCGCTTTTCCTCGCCTTGTTTTCCTCTTCTTCCTACTGGGCACTCAATAAATGTCAGACAAAGGCTGCTCAGAAGTAAACATCATATTATTGAAGAGGAATCTGGCCATCTGCCTGTGTCAGGTGCTGGTATTATGAAATATGGCAGTGACTAGGTGACCTTGGGAGAGGTTATGGGCCAGAAGAGGCAAATATCTCATGTGGAGAGGCATAGACTGCAAATATGTATGGCTGCGTGCCCCCAAATGTAGTGCTTTAGCTGTTTATTGGGATATGCCTGCTGTTTTTTCACATGGATTTGCTTTCAGCCAACCTAGGAGCACAGTGAGGGTGGGGTTTTTCACGCCATAAAGGATCTGTCACCGGTGACAGTTCTATGTTTTGCAACAGATGCGTTTCTCCAGTGGATGACAGCAATCACAATAAAGGGGATTGTGTTTTCAGCTGATCCTGTGATTTAATCCAAAGCGATGCCACCGAGCACTATTATTAGGTGTGCATTGTTGGAGGCAGAGCAGCTAGAGGGGCCTTTGTGCTACATGTATTAATTCAAGCTGTCAAAAAGCTCGCACAGGCCTTGTGCTCATGCAGTTCCAGGCTAAACAATGTGTTTGGTGACCCACAGGTCGAGCTCCCCCTCTGCTCCCGCTGAGCAGGTATCTCCCTCATATTCAGCATCAGGAAAGTTTCTGAAGACTAAATACCGCAAGCAGATTCATTTTGGCATCTCTGTGCTCTCAGCACTAGGGACAGCTCTGACTTGCCCAAAGCCTTTGGGATGGACAGGGCTCTGCCAGGCCCCCGTGAACCTGCTGAAGCTCCATTCAGGCAAGGAGACATATTGCAGCACTGGGGTTTTGAGTTCTTTGGATAAGAAGTATTTTAATATCTTCTGTTTAAAAAGAAAAACATTCCCCGGAACTTGGCACAGCTCAGTCAGTCCCGGTATCTTCAGCAGACATTGAATGATTCATCCCACACTCCTAAAATTTCTGAGGATATAGGAATAATATCCATTCATTAATGTTATTTTGCAAGGGTATATGCACCTTTTTTTAAAAAGTACAGAGAGGAAGAGGATTATGGTCAAGAGGAAGAGCAGATCCTGGTGACCTCATTCTTTTCTCATACCTGCCACAGGTATGTGAAAAGCTTGGGTATTACATATAAATTCTCTTGGTTGCCTTGAATTTCTAAACAAGGATTACAGTTATTCAACAGAGAAATTGAGTGAAATTGTTCATTAATGTATGTAAAGCACTTTTAAAGCTTTTGTCTGCGAGCAAGTGATAATATAGTCAAGTGTAGACTTCATTAATGTCATTTTCACAGCTCCTGCTTATTTCAGGAGCACATGATACACTTGGAAAATTCAACAATATGTGACGGTAAATAAACTTTCTCATTTCCAGACTTTTCCTTTGAAAAGTATTTCAGCTACGTATGACTCTTCATTTTAAATTCATGCATATGGAAGTTACTTCTTCTCATTGGGTTGACAGGTTTATGATATTTTCAGGTATTCTTACCATCACAGTTTGTAACTAGGACCATAAGTTTGTTGTACAATACATTGGACAGGACTTAAAAGTAGGAGCTAGACAGCTAGGAGAGGAAAAGCTCACAGAACATACCTGTGCCATAACTACCTACCCTGTCAGTATAAAAGAAGAAAAAACATAGAACTGGGAATCCTTTATTTCAATATCTGATAACTCAGTTGGAGGACCAGTTGTACCCAGACAGTCAAATCCTCTTAGTCAATGACCAGACACCTCCTGGAGTGAGGAGCACCACTTTGAAAACCTTTTTGTATGTCCTCTAAGGCTCCAGACAGCAGCATCACAACATTACTGAGGTTTACACCTCTGGAAATCAAGTCTTGATTAAAAAATACCCGCCCCCCCCCAAAAAAAAACATGCATGAAGCAGACAGTGGGTGCTTATCAGCATCTCCAGTCAATTTTACAATCACCTGCAGCCTCACAATATCTGATTCTCTCACCTCTCAATAAGCAGATGAACTTCTCATATAGAGAACCCGCTTGCCCCTACCTGTGTTGGTTCCCCCCAGAACCCAATCCTCTACCATGTACAGTCATTAATTCTACTCATCAATGGTAAAGATTGAGTTGCTGCCAAGAACTGCTAGTGATACTCTTGGTTTTGAGGAGAGTTTGCAATCAACCTTGATATTGACTTTCAGAAAGTGATCTGCATTGTCCTATTCAAAACAGGATTATTGGATTATTTTCCCATTGATTGTGTTTCAACACTGTGATTAAAGCATCTGAATACTGGGCTAAGAGGTTAAAAATTGAACTCCTCTCCCTTCCCCTGAGACAAATACACAACAGACCCTGTAATGCCACTTCTATCCCACTTTCTAGCAGTGAGGCTCAGTGCTGGATAAAACTTTTTTTGCCGAGATATTTGAGCAGTCTACCTCTTAAATCAGGCAGCATAAGTTCCAGAGCCCAAATTTCTGGTTTTCACTTGTTTTGATGTAGACTGATGTCGCTGGACCTCTTGCCTAGGACTAGGCTGCAGGTGTGCCCTCTGCCCACTCTGGGGAGGGGGGGTGGGGGGAGAAGAGGCAGAATAAGAATTCCATGTTTATCCTTCTGTACTGAAGGCATGAGGTAATGAGAAGGTGGGTGTTTGAGATGTGGTACCAGGCCCTAAAGGAAGCACTGGGAGCTCATGGCACTCAACGCTTACAGAGATTGGCTTCTCCACCTCTGTAGGTGATTCTTGCCCCATGTTTCAGTAGTCAACCTACTACAGAGGACAGTGTGTGCTTCTTCATCAGCACAGCACTCCAGCCACGCTGTTCAGGTGCCTTCAGAGTTCCATACTCTTGAATTTCCCCATCACAGGTTAGACATCCCTGTAGGTTGCAATTTCTCAGTCCAACTGCTTTTGCCTTCCTTCAGTAACTTAGGAGAGACCAGAGCCCATCAGAAGCAGGAGTGGTTATGCCTTGTGACATTTCTGTGATCTAGATATCATTAGCAATTCTTCATCTACAGAATGAAACAGGCAAAGAGGTTTCAGATGATTTCCCTATGGCCAGGGGTAAAATATATGAGATTAAAAGCAATACATCTTCAATAATAGCAGTGAAGCTTCTATTATTATAGTCGTAATGAAATTTCCTTTTCTTTGCACCTTTTCAGGACTTCTGTCCTTTGAAGTTTGTTCTTTGAATGGGTTGATAGTCTCACTGACCTGTTTTCCTTCTGCAGAAATAACTATGAGGTGTATAAGGAAACAGCAGATTGGTTACGTGCCCGAACTGCCCAGCGCCCCAAAATTGCCATAATCTGTGGATCTGGACTGGGAGGTCTGGCTGATGTGCTGGATAACAAGACAGTCTTTCCATATGAGGACATCCCTCACTTCCCACGGAGCACAGGTTAGCACAATGCAGGGCACCAGCATCCCACCCCTGCAGCAGAGCCTTACACAGAGATCACCCAGGCCAACCTGCACTGCTTGGAATTGCTCTGCAAAGCAGCCCCTCAGCGATGAAATGGGTGCTTGCAGTGGAAAAGTATAAATATCATGACACAGAAATACCTGTATATTTATTTGACTCCCAACTCCTGCTTTCGCAGCGCTTGGCCCCGCTGTGAAACAAAATCATCAGCTGGCAGATCCCTCTAAAGTCAAAGACCTCGAGACCTGTAACTAAAGTGACGCTCTGTTGGTTTGCAGTTGCAGGGCACGCTGGCAGGTTGGTGTTTGGGGAGCTGAACAAGCAGCCCTGTGTGTGCATGCAGGGGCGTTTCCACTATTATGAAGGTTACTCTGTCAGCACGGTGAGTTCTCCTCAAGGAAAACACTCACGTAGGGGAGGTGTAAAAAAACCAAAGAATGCTAAAGTGACTGCTTGCTTTGCTATCTAGCTGCAGGACATCAGCTCTCACAGTGAACTTGCATTGCTCTTGAAATGAATCTTCCTTAGATTTCAGATTTCTCCCCAGAAAATAAAATTGGGAGTTCAAACCAAGGTGGTTGGCTTCTCCCAGGTGAAGGTGTTGCTGTGCAGCCACACAAATTGGCTAACCCTGCTGTACTCACAGGGGAAAATAGTTTATCATACAAGGCGGGATAATTTACATGCTTTAACTCAGTCAACTTAATCATGATTTAAATCAGCAACCAGAAAACTCCGATAAGAATAATCTATTTTAATCTTCTTCTGCATTTGTATAGTTTACAGCCTTTTTCTTTTTTTTTCCCCCTAAAAATACCTTCCTGGCTACTGCAACTTGCTATACCCTTCCAGCTAACACATAGGAGTGTGTGGATAATGGCATTTATGCTACCTAACATACACATAGGTACATTTCTGTTAGAAAACACCGATAATATTTATTCACTGTCTGATAGCATTGGGTGTTCTTTTTTACTTGGATAGCTTTGAGATTTTCCTTGTGGCTGAGGTCAGTTTGCATTTGGATATAGACTGTAATATTTGGCATCACTCAGCTTCTTACAGAAAAACAACTATTTTTAAATCACTTGATACAAAACTAGCTTTATCAAGACATGTTTGTCTATTAAAATTAACTAGTTTCTTAAGGAAGTGGTGTCCATAGTTTGGAAATTTTCTGCTCACAGGTTCTCTAGGATTTGAGAGGTTGGAGGTATCATCTCGATTCCTTTGTGACTCCTCAAAATCAAACTTCTTCAATTTTTTTTCCAGTTCCCAATTGTTCCTTAACTCTGAATTACACTCCAGGCCCATAGGCATAAATAGTTACTTCAGTCAGCACAGTGGTTTGATCTCTGCAAGACCTTGTCAGTGAGGAAAAGCTATCTGCATGTTCTTTCTTTATTTGACCTTAGTGCAACTATAGGAATTGTGGGCTTGGATTTTAATAGTATTCATTACAAGATTATGTTTTAGTATGTTTAAAAAACAACAAAATTCTGTTTAAACTAGAGGAATGTTTACAATTAGAGAAAGTTGTTTTGTCTCCGTATATAGACCCTTCTTTGCATCCACAAATTGTGATACTACAAATGTAGTAGCAGTAGCTGTCTACTGACCCATTGCATATATGCCTTTGGTTCTTCCAGGTCACCTTTCCCATCAGGGTCTTCTTTCTCCTGGGCGTGGAGGTCTTGATTGTCACAAATGCTGCTGGAGGACTGAATCCCCACTTCCAAGTGGGGGACATCATGTTGATAAGAGATCACATCAGCTTGTTTGGTGTGGGAGGGCAGAATCCACTGCGTGGACCAAATGATGAGAGGTAAGAAGGCATCAGCTCCAGATTACCAATTAATCCTTTCTTCCTCCAGCCACAGGCTGGGACTGCTTGTTCTGCCTGCTGACAAATATTTACAGAGAGTAATTTGGCTCCAGGTATCCACAAGGGAAGAGTTAAAGCTGTCTGTGCTGTGCCAGCTGCCCTGCCTTCCCCAAGCACCTTGGCTTGGCTGTTGCTTACTCTTACAGCCTATAAGGAGTTTATACACAAACCCCGAGGAGGTTTTGTTTCATACAAGTAGGCTTCTCATCCTTCTCCTGACATGACCAGCTGTACTGCCTGCCAGAGACCCACTGCTGTCTCCTCTTGTCAGCCCCTCTCTGCTGGTTCCTCTTAACTGAGCAATCAGTGAACTGCAGTGTCCCCAGCCTGTGTTTATCAGCAGCCATTTCTGATGTGATGGAAGGGGTACAAGAGAGGCCAGGCAGTAAGTGGAGAGCAGAGCAAAGATAAAGCCTCTGTATCTTGTGATAACCACACTTGGATTCAGGTCATTAAACTGGGGTGCCTTTGTTAACTATACGCGTTCGTTGAAGGCATTGCTCTGACGAGAGGTGGTTGTCTTGGCAGCTTCTTCAGAGACCTCTAGATCTGCGAGAGTGACCTGCTGCTGGTTGAGCTGGGAAGTCAGGTGTCCTGTACTGGCTGTGTAGCAGAATCTTTACCCTATGGTCAGTGCAGAGAGGGGCTTCCAACATATCCTCACCACACACTGCAGTTGCCGCTGGACATAAAGTTGCTTTGAGCAGGATTTTGGACTGCATGACCTTGAGGTCCCTTCCAACACTAATTTATGATGCTAAAATCCTTCCAAGACACCATCAGATTGGTAGGGTGGAAGGCAACCAGCACGAGCAAGGTCACAGCATGGAGAGAGGACTGGTGTTCATAAAAAGAAACCCTTTGTCTCTCAAATAAGGCTAAAAAGAGCATGAGGACACATCCACTGGAGATCCAGGCTGGGCAAAGGAAAGCACATCAATTGTCAGGAAAGTCAACATGGAAACAGTAAAGATCCAGCACTGTCATGTGCCTTTTGGCAGGAAAGAAAGAGACTGGATTGTAATAAGGAGAAACCAGTAAAAAGGATTATTTCCTAACCAAGCTGGCAGGAAAGAAGGCCAGGAGAAAGCTAGATGTGTGAAGCTACAGGACAGGCAAGGGAGGTGGTGAAGGAGGTGGTAGTTTATGAGCGAAGAGTGAGTTCAGATAATAGGATGGTTAAATCCATTGTTGGGTTGGTACCTTTATCTTGAAAAATGGACATGTTTGCAGGGCAGGCATCTGGATTGTCCTTGGATCTTTCCAGAGAGAAAGTTCTGCTGAGAGTAAGGTGGCCTGCCTGGCCTTCAGTTAGTTAGTTCCTTCCTGATGTAACAGCAGACCCGGCTCCTGCTTCTGAAGAATCTGAGAGGTGCTGGCAGCTGCCTCAGGAGAGATAAACACTGTGCTGCGATTCCATGGCAAGAGGACAGTAGCCATCTGAAGTGGAACATCTTTACATCTTTGTAGGTATTGCCGTGGGTTGGAGGGAAGAATGATCAAAAGCAGAGAAGCCACATGGAGTGTTTAAAGCTCTCTGGACTTGCATAATTGCTCTGGAGCAGGAGGAGAAACGCCAATCAAACAACTGCATCTGGACAACGTTCAAAGGCAGCAGAGCTGCCTCATTGCCTCCCAAAAGCAGCTTCCTGGTGAAGACTGCAGTGCTCTGGGAGGTGACTTTTGTACTGCTGACCAAGACAGCAAAATGGGCAAAAGGTCTTTATGAATCAGGTTTCAAAGTATTGCAGAGCTTTAGATGAGCAAACTCCTAAAATCCTGTCCAGCTGAGCTACCAGGAAGGATTTATCTAAGCACGACAGAGCAAAACCAGAGGCAATGAAGTGATGTGGAAATAGTATTTTTTTAATAAATTAGAGATTGGCTTCTGCGTTGCTGGCCATCCTTCAGGAAAGGGGAGAAATTTTCATAGTGAGGAATACTTACTACCTTAGACCAGAAGGCAAAGTTTGTATTTATATAATATCTAGTGTTTATAAAAACAAAATAAGCCACCTACTGCCCTAAGCATTCAGCTGGAAGAACATGTAAACAAGCAGGAGCTTTAATAGCCTAAATGAGGGACCTGGTCTACTCTTGCTGAACCGCACCAGGGAAGATGGCTGGGAGTTTATTTGCCAGGTTTTCTCAGTGGCAGCATAACTGTCTTTGCCATCTACTTCTGCTCTCCGTGAATCAATAGAAGGGTTCACTCCGTCAGGAGCAGGACTGAGCTGTTGTCTTAAGACCTAAAGCAAGCAAGAGACCCAGCTTTGAAGCAGGAGATGAAGGCTACCTAAATTAGGCCTTGGAACTCCAAGATGTTAGTAGCTGCCTGCTGTGGTGGGCCTTAAATGTAGTGACTGGTGCTCCATCAGGGCCTGCTCAACCCCCCTCCCTGGGACAGCCTGAGGGACTCTGTGCCTCAGGGAGCCCAAAGGGCAGCAACTGGTTGGTGGACAGTGTTTAAAAGTCACTATGAACAATTACTGGGGAGAGAGAGAGAACTGGCGATTAGTGCTCCCTGGAGACAGAAGCAAGTGCAAGACCATGCCAGAAGGGTTTGTGCCGTAGGAAAGCAGTGTCAGACCTGCCAACAGCCATAACCTCTGCGTGCTGAGAGTTTTGGGTGATTACATCTAGCAGAAATGTCATGCCCAGAGAGGTGGTAGATGCCCTGTCCTGGAAACATTCAAGGTCAGGCTGGACTGGGCTCTGAGCAACCTGATCTAGTTGAAGATGTCCCTGCTCATTGCAGGGGTTTGGATGAGATGGCCTTTAAAGGTCCCTTCCAGCCCAAGCTATTCTATGATTTCAGAATTATCTGATGATAAGGGTGGAATGAAAGGAGCAGGTCTGCCCTTACTATTTCCCCTTTCTGCAAAGGATCCCTGGGCTCTGACGGAGGGAAGGTAGCAGAAGCATCATCACGTGGCTGTGTCCTTTACTGCCTTGCAGGTTTGGGGTGAGGTTTCCCTGCATGTCAGATGCTTATGAACAGGACCTGCTCGGCCTGGCAAAGGAGAGTGCCCAGGAGCTGGGCTTCCTGAGCTTCATCAGGGAAGGAGTGTACTGTGTGCTGCCTGGGCCCTGCTACGAGACCATTGCCGAGTGCCGTGTGCTGCAGGCGCTGGGAGCCGATGCTGTAGGTGAGCTAAGCTGCCCAAGCTGGGCTGGCAGGGTTGGTTGGGCCCATGGATTAAACAGTTAATTCTGCTCAAGGCTGACTTGCTTCAGTCTTTGACTCTCCAAGTCTCCTGGGGCTGGAGAAACAAGCTCTGTGTATTCCTGCTTCGTTCTGCAGTGGCTTAGTGCAGCTCCTTGGATGGATCTGCAGAAAGTCCCTGTGCTTAAGGCTGCCCAAGGCAGGGATTCCAGCACAACGTTGTGTTTATTTCCCAAACACAAGTCTCTTATGCTCAGATGGCTCCACTTTCAGCAGGGCTGAGTGGGACCCAATCAGGAATAAAGTATTTTTCTACTTTTTTTTTTTTTTTTTTAAATTCTGACACTGTAAAGATCTTCACTGTGCTTTTCCCCTATAAACCAGCCCTCTATAAGAGCCTTGTTTAGGGACGGTAATCATGGATACCTTCCCTACTGTATATAAGGCAAGTAAGTGCCATGATCCATGTGATTCCTCCAGCTTGACCTCTGGCTCATGGGTGTTTGTTCATTAATACTTGCAGATTCGTTGTGTGTGAGGAAAGGAGCTCAGCTTCCCTCAAAGCCGTTTTTCTTTGTCATAGCTTACTTAGCTGAGGAAGGGAAGAGCCAAATGACACAGCACATCAGTACTTCCCTTCACAAGGCTGCAAGCAGCCTGACATGTCTTGAGGAGGGAACTGTGGCTCAGGGATCAAATGTGGGAGGTTTATTGTGCTGAGCGGTGTTTTAACTGTAGTGCTGCAGCTATTTGAGCCATGTACATATCACAGCCTTTAACTGTTGCAGAGCTCAGAAACAGAGAGCTTTGGAGACGCCTTGTTTTGGTGGAATTCCTGATTCATTCCGGTCCTTTCCTCTCCCACCACAGGCATGAGCACTGTTCCAGAGGTGATTGTAGCCAGGCATTGTGGCCTCCGAGTCCTTGGGATCTCCCTCATCACCAACAAAGCAGTGATGAGCTACAACAGCCAGGAGAAAGCCAACCACGAGGAAGTGCTGCGCATCTCAGTGGTCCGGGCTGAGGCCCTGCAGAAGCTGGTCACGCACCTCCTGGGGAAGCTGGGGGAAAGCACAAGCTCCCCGTGACCCTCACCCTCTCATCATCCATATCCTAACGTGTGAACACTAGCAAGTGCTGTGGGAGAGCTGTTGGTGGGACTGTCCCCTTCTGCTGTCCTGATTTTGAATAGACCTTTTGATCTTTGTGCTTTATCTGAACAGGTGCAGAGGTTTGCTTTGAATTTTGCCGGAATGATCCCCATGTTAGTAGCCAGTGGCCAGTGGAAGTCCTCAAAAATACTCCGAATTTTGGATACATGAAATGGGCCAGGCTAAAGATGAGATCTGCCTGGAACAAGCAATGCTCCAGAGCAAGTGAATTGCAATTGATTTCACATCTTGGAAAACCACTGCATTCCCATGCATGGAGTTGTGTTCCCTTACCATGCCAGATGGTCTCACAGAAAACCCTCTCTTTGCTCATTCTTGGCTTCTCATGACCAGCTGCAGAGCTCAATAGCTGTTTGCTACAATTCAGCTCACCCCCAGTGCCCCTCACACCTCTCTGCCCTGTCTCCAGCCTCATTGCCCAATTTAAAAGGTGTTGAAAATGCAGCTCAACTAGAAGGCATCACTTATCTGTGCTTTGTGTAAACATGGCCAGAACAGAAATCCAGGTCCAGCTCTGCCTGGTTTTGTTCTTTCTGTTTCTGGATGTCTTGGAGATCAGTAGCTTGAGCACTGGAGACTGGTTTCCTGTTGGTGTCCCAAGACAGAGAGATTGGTTTGACCCAGTGTCTCGCACCAGCTTTGCTCCACTGTTGTTCCTGCAGCAGATGTTGGAGCACCAATGGTTGGAAGAGTTTAGTAATGTGAAAATACAGTGGAAATATTTTGGAACAGGTATGATATTTTTCTAACTTTCCATGTCCTCTTACATAAAGAAATTGAACCAAGCAATGAGTAAAGGACAAACACAGAGGCTCTTTTACCAGCATGCTGATGGTCTATCAGGGAAGGGGGACCTTCACCAGAATGGTGCATTATTCATTGTTCCTCAAAGGTCAGGCTGAGCCCTGGATGCAGCTGGATGTGAAACAGTGACTGTAATTATTAGATAACCTTTTTTCCCTTCATTTATCTTGGAGTTCTCTATAAAGCCCATCAATGTCATATCTAAATATTTTCAGTTTACTCAGTGGTCTGAACTGAAGGCACCCAACTGGTCATGGAGAGCTCCCAACCTGCCTTCCTAAATTTAGCTGATCAGTTGTTTACCACTGATGCTTGCCCTCCATCACAGCCTTCAGCCTTCTGTGACATTTCTTCCAGTTTTTTCCAAATGGGTGTTTGCTTGAAGCCCTTCATGCTGCAATTACTGGTGTCAGCTGCAGCATCCATGGTGCAGATGTTGCCACCAGGAGGAACAGCTGTGCCGTGAATGTTTTCTATGAAACATTAGCACTTCAGGTGTAGGGAAGATTTTGGGTGACCCCCCTGTCCCCTTCTCTTCTCATGGGGCAGGGTTACCTTTGGTCAACCCTGACAAATACCTGCCCAGCCTGGTCTGGAGGACCTGTGAAGGGGAAGGATTCATTGCTTGTGTCTTTCTGGCACAGTCACTTGTTCAGCAGCTCCTGGAACTTGAAGCCCTCGGAGATAGCAACTCTTCCCATGTGTTGGGTCTGACTCTCAGGACACTCTCAGGGACCAGCTCTGCTGGTAAACTACAAAGGGAGAGAGACTCCAGCTCTGTTTTCCACAAGGCTGTTGCCTTTTCAGATCTAACAGGAGTGAAGTGCTCGTCACGGGGGGCAGCACAAGCAGTGAAATATGGAAAGTGGCAGATGTGCAGAGCAAGAAGGGACCACTTCTACCTGCTCCCTTTTCAGACTTGTCCCAGTATGAGCTTGTTACAAGGCAGGGAGAGAGCAGATAATTTCCCCTGCCTAGAAAATGGTGCTTCACATTCATCTAATTAATACTTGGTAAATACAGAATCTCTCAAGTGGGAGGGGAAGGCAGCTGTGCAGCTCGCTGTAGCTGGCAGCAGCCAGAGTAGCTAAGGCTGGGATTTCAGCAGGCCCCATTAATTAATCAGAGTCAGGCTGGGCTGCGATGGGAAGGGAAGCATCCAAAAAAACCTGCTGTTGTGCTTGTACTTCTCAGGCGGGGTTTGAGATGATGAGGAGCTTGGCAGCAGCACCTGCTTTCGGCAGGCCGGGTCTGCTCCTCTCTCCAGCTGTACCGGAGGCAGATACCCTGCACTTGTGCCTGAATACAGTTTAAATGCAACTTGAAATTGAATCTGAAATTCACAGTGGAACTGAATATTTGGCATATTTTGTCTGTTTTTAAAGAAATATTTTCTAAATAGCATCTGAGCCCTTAAATAGTTCGGGTCTCTTCTTTCTGCTGCCCAAGGTTGACTTGGGTGGCCCAAAGTCTGAATGAATGTTCTCATTTTTGTCCCTGTAAATGATGAGAGGGAAGATGCCTTGGGCACTTTGGTAAGGATCTTACTCATTCTTTGTGGGGGAGATAGGGAATACGATTAACAGAGTGGGCTCGTCTGGCTTTGGAGATACTTTTATTACAAATTTTTGGGGATTTTTTACTGCTGATGAATATCAAAAGTCTGAAATAGAAGGATGCAAGGTGAATAAGATGTGTGGGGAAGAAACTGTGAGGGAATAAAACCTGCTGTGATCCTGAAAACAGTACTTTTGTTTGCTGTGCCAGTGCCATTGTGTAGAAAAGAAGGAGATGCTTAGCTGTACTCCCTGCATCCAACCCCCAGGCTGGAGGATATCCCTGGGGGACCAGAGCTCAAAGCTCAGGATAAGCAGGACCAGCATTTGACCAGCACTTTGCACAGGTATTTCTTACTGATCCCACTAGGCCGAGGAACTTATGGAAAAAATACCAAGAACCAAAGGACCTCGACTAAATTTTGAGCAGCTGGAAGGTGCGATGGGCTGCAGTGGTGCCAGTGCAGCAAGTCATCTGTGCTGGAGGCAGGGCAATTGCCTTGATGCTGTGCCTTTTGTTCAGTGCTCTTGGTGCTTTCTGGCAACATCCACGGCTGAAATTAGTAGGTTGTAAAACAACCTTGGCTTTCTTCATTCCTGTAGTCTGTGCCACTTACCTACTTCTGAAATCCAGGGCATTATGGTCTGGAAGATGCACAGAAAGGTTAAAAACTTGGCAAGTGTTAAAAGATCCCCAGACTGCATGATGATCCTGGCACTCTCAGTGCTGTGGTGAGCAGTGAGCCCAGGTGCTGCCTGGTTAGGGAATGCCACCAGCATGGGCTGTCCTGTGCAGCTCTACCCGTGGCAGGAATATCCATGGATAACCTGTGTCCATGCAGGGCACAGCTGGCACAGCTCCTGTACTCACAGCCATGGATTCGTGAGCCAGTCTGGCCCATCCTCTCTGCCAGCCCTGGCCTTTTCCTTGCTCACTGTTCCAGAGACAACTTTTCAGATCATGGATTCCTGCTGCTTCCAGTCCCCTGGAGAAGATGGAGGTGTTATAATTAATGCCTTCATGTGGGATCCATATAAGTGTGAGGCCAAGAGGAGAAATCTCTGCCACAGCCTTTGGCTGGACCGTATCATGAGTGTCTAAGGAGAGATCTCTGCTTTTATCTGAGAAACAACCCTGCAACCCCAAAAAATCTGATAGTGTGATCCATCCTGTTTCCTTTGCAAGGCTCGGTTTTCCAGATTTTCTTTTACGTAAGATTTGCCTTTTGCATTCTTTCCTGTGTAAAAGCAAATCAGAAAGCTTTTAAAAGCCTGTGCTATCTGTCTCAGCTCAGCAGCGAGCGTGTGCCTTGCCTCCAAGTTATCAGAATTCCCTTAGATGTTTCTCTTTATTGAAATCCTGCAGTTGAATTAAGGGGGTTCTGCTATAGTGGTGTGTTGTTTGGTTTTTTCCTGAAAGCTTTAGGTCTTCACTGCAGGGATTTCATGTGCTCTAAAGAATTAAACTCTTCCCTGCCATGCTGACTGTGGGGAGCAGGGGGGAGCGATGTGGGTCACAGCAATGGGCTGATCTCAGTGCGTTGCTGAATTAAATCCTGACTCTGTAAGCAGCATGATGGGCTGTAATTCCAAAATCTGGTGGCATGTTCTGATGGAAATGTAGACTATCCTGAGTTGGAAGGGACCCACAAGGATCATCAGTCCCACTCCTGGCCCTGCACAGGACAACAATAATCATGCCATGCGCCTGAGAGTTGTCCAAACACTCCTTGAGCTCTCTCAGCCTTGGTGCTGTGACCACTGCCCTGGGGAGCTTGTTCCAGTGCCTGTCCACCCTCTGGGGGAAGGACCTTTTCCTAATATTCAACTTAGAAAGTAATTGATTTAGGAACTGGGACACGGTTGAAGACTAGAGGGAACCATCCAACCTTTTCTCCTGCAGAGGGGACATCCCCTGTGCCTGGACACCCCTATGGGAGATGGCTTCAAACAGAAGAACAACTATCACTTGCTTCCCTTGCCTGAAACTTCACAGCCTTCTCTAGAAGTCTTTCTCAACCTTAGCAAATCCCTTCCTGCAGCAATGAGCCCATTTTCCCCCTGGCCACTTTGCAGAAGCAGCTTGGGGAAATATTTCCCCAGAGAAGGCAGGGAGTGCCCCCAGAGCCCAGATTTGGCTCCCAGGTCCCAGTCTGGAGAAACCTTGGCTCTTCTTCAGCACAGAGTTGGGCATCATGGAGCAGTGGGACTGTGATGGGCAGGTGACCCAGACCCATCCCTGTGCTGGGCTGGGGCTCTGCTCCCTGTGGAGCAGAAGATGGACCAGTGTTGGATCCCTGTGCCACTTCTCTCCCCAGCTTGGGCACAACTGGAGACACATCCATAAACCCAGCCCTACAGAGGCAGCGAGTGCCCCGTCTCAGGCCCCAGGAAAAAACTGCTTTAGAGGGAGGGAGATAGAAAAGCAATGGGCTCTGCTGGGGAATACTGTGCTGCAATAATGGGGAAAAGAAGGTGCTTTTTTGGTCTGATCTCTGTGCTAGACCTCAGGAAATGTGAATGGAATACCCAGGACACCCTCCAGCTTGTCATGTGTGCCTCAAGGCTATGTTGTGCAACGGGGAGAAGGCCACCTTACTGCTTGGTGTCCCAGCGTGGCTCTCCTCATGGGATGCTGGTGCAGCATCTCCCTTCCCATGCCTGGAGTCCGGTGTCCTGCCCTGCCCCAGCTTCCCACGGCATTAGAGGCAGGGATGGTGCCACCTCCATTGTATTGAGCTGCCCCAGTCCCCAAGCCTGCATCCCCTTCCATTCGTGTGGAGCAGCTCACACTCCCTTTCTTCCCAGCCAAGAGACAAAAATAAGGCACGCCAATACCCAGCAGGATGGGCAGTCCCCTGGACAGCTGCTTACTGCCAACTACGTCCCTGCTCTGCGCACATCTGCACTTCCCTGATGCCTTCTCATCTTTAATTAAGCACTTCCATCGCCTCAGCCTTCTCGCTGGATCTGAACACCACTAACCTCCCTCCCCACCCCCGTAGCCATGGCAACGCTTCCCCTGGGCAGGCTGCGCTGGAGCCAGTGACAAACCCCACGTGTGGCTGTTTGTTTGGGCCTGGAAATTTCCCTGCAATTGGGAGAAACTTGGGAAAAGAAAATCCCACCATAAGCTGGTGAGTGGCAGGGGGAGCCAGGGTGAGAAACGTTTTTTTGCCTGAGCGTCACTCCCATCGCTCCAAGGAGCCCCAGTCCAGAGGGGATGGCAGAGGCTTGATCTGAAGGTTCCTTGGTTTTTCTTTCAAAAGATGGATGCAGTGTCCAAGTTTTGTGTCCTCGCTCCAGCCATAGATGGCGAGTGACAGCCCTGATGTGGCCATCGTGTGGTCTCTTGGTGGTGGTGACACAGGGACTGCCTTTGCCCTGCTCTGCTTGCCAGGACCAGCAAATCATGAGCTGAGAAGCTGCCGTGAGGCAGGAGGACAGTGACACACTAGCGGTGACAGGGCAGGGGCATGGTTACACCAGCAGGAGGAAGTGGCAGGGCAGGGTGACGGGGCAGGACTAGGTGTCAGAAAAGGGGTAGGTGACATTGGGCAAGGGTAGGTAATAGGGCAGGGAGAGAGGGCATAGGGCAGGGGCAGGGATGGGTGACATCGGGCAGGGTAAGTGGCACAGAGCAGGGGTAGGTGACAAGGCAGGGACAAGTGACAGGGCGTGGGCTGCCAACCCCTGTGCCCAGTGCTGCCCCCGATGTCCCAGTATCCCGGTATCCCGATGTCCCGATGCCCCGGTATCCCGATGTCCCAGTATCCTGGTATCCCTTTATCCCGTTATCCCGGTATCCCATTATCCCGTTATCCCGGTATCCCATTATCCATATGTCCTGGTATCCCGGTGTCTCGGTATCCCCTTATCCCAGTATTCCCTTATGCCATTATTCCGGCATCCTGTTATCCCGGTGTCCCGCTATCCCGGTGTCCAGGTAGCCCGGTGTCCCGGTACCCCGTTATCTCGGTATCCCGCTATCCCGGTGTCCCGGTACCCTGTCATCCCGTTATCCCGGTGTCCCGCTGCCCCCCCGTGCCCGGCCGGTGTCCCGGGGCGGCGGCGCCCCCTGGCGGCAGCGGGCGGCGCGGCGGCGGCGGGTATAAAAGGCGGCGGCGGGCGGCGACGGGATCGGGAGCGGCGGGATCGGGAGCGGGATCGGGAGCGGGATGGCCGGCCCGCAGCAGGCCCCGCACCTCCACCTGGCCGAGCTCACCGCCTCCCAGTTCCTCGACGTCTGGCGGCACTTCGACGCGGACGGTCAGTCCCGGGGCGCGGGGGACACCTCGCCCCCCAAAAAGCCGGCGGGAAGGGCGCCGGGATGAGCATCCTCGGGGGAGCGGGGCGGGAGAGGGGAAGGGCGGTGGAGAGTCCCTGGACATCCCGGAGGAGAGGATAGAGCCTCCACCGCCGGAGCCCGGGGATAACGGAGAGCCCCCGGAGTGATGGAGAGCCCCCGGGATAGAGACACCTCGGAATGGAGAGTCTCCGGGGTGATGGAGAGCCCTCGGGGCTCAGCCCCTTCAGTTGGAGCTCCGGGGTCGGGAAGGCGATCCATCCCCCAGGACCTCCCCGTCGGGAAAGGATGGGTAGACCCAGAACCGGACCCACCGCGAGCCCCCAAGCTCGTGGGACGCTGAGCCAGGAGTGCCCCGGGTCTCCTTGGCACGTCCCCCGGGGTGTCCTGAGAGCTGGGGTTCGCTCAGGGCTGGAGGTGTCACCTCTGGGTGCTGCTCTGGGGGTCCTGCCTTTCCGGAGTGCCCCCTCCCTGCCCAGTGCCCACCCTCGGCCCCCTCCAACCCCCGCCTCGGCGGTGCCCCATCTTTGGCACCTGGAGGGAGGGGGTCAACTCGGCCACCAGCTTGGCCCCGGGGCCACCGCTTGCCACGGGTGACAGAACGGATGTCCCACGTCCGGAGCGGGCTGAGGAACGATCCCTCCGTGTCTGGAGTGCTCGGTCCCTCCCCACCTGCTCCCCCAGCCTCGCAAAACCTCTGTGCAGGGATGCTGTGGCAAACGACCGTGTCCACTACGGGGATGTCACCTTCCCACGGGAATGACAGCTGGGCAGGACACCCCTGTTCCCACCACTGCCAGCCCCAGATAGGAGGGGAAATGCAAAAAGCAGCATCGTTTTGTGGGAAAATAGTTTCTTGCAGCTCTGCAGTGCCGTGAAGGAGGCTCAGCCCGCTGGGAAAAGCAGCCCAAGGGGAGAGCTCCTGCCCTTTGCTGGGTCTCCTGTTCCTGCAGAGAGGTTTGGGGACCAAAACTCTCCGGGGAACTGCGTCACACAGCTTTCTTGGCTGTGCTGCTGGAGCTGGAGCTCAGCTTGCTCTTGCTGCACTGTCAGGGTCCCCCCTGCAGCCCCACAACACTGAGGACATGGCCGTTTGTCTCTGTCACCACTGGAGCTGGCACTGGAGCAGCCACCAAGGGGTTGGGAAGGTGGCACTGTAGTGGGAGTGGGCACCTCCTGGTGTGCGTGTCCAGCTGCCTCCCTGCAGCACATCCTGCTGCGCCCTTGGATGTGCTCTGTCATCTCCAAAACACAGCGGCAGGCACGGATCCAGCTTGGCCCACGGCCCCCGGGCAGGGCAAGGCTGTCGGGCTGCGGCACGGCGGGTGCCCAGGAGAGGAGGGAGTTGGGCATCAGGGAAGAAGGTGGCCTTGACAAGGACGATGCTCAGCTGCACCAAGTGGGAGCTCCAACAGCCCCAGCTGCTTCCCTCTGCCGATGGAGGGACATGGGCTTCATTCCCCTGTGGATGGGATTACTTCAACCAAGCTCATCCCTGCACTTGAATCCCTCCGATGGGGCTTCCATCGCTTGAGCCGCTTCCCCTCAAGGCTCCTCATGCCCCAGAGATGTCCCCTTGGATGCCTTTGATGTCCTCTCTTTGCCAGCCAGAGCTGCCCCGAGGCTCTGAGGTGCAGCCGCATGGACCGGCCGGGCTCTCCGGAGGGGATTTGCCATGACACTCCATATCCCGCTGCTCTGTGGGCATGGATCAAACCTGTCCAAGCTGCTGCTTGGAGGAAGCCAAGCTATTGGCCATGGCTTTTCTTGGCCTTATTCTCTTTCCTAGCTCAAAACTTTTGCTGATTTTTTTTTCCCAACTGAATTCAAAGGAGCTTGGAGTTCTCCTGCACCCACAAAAGCAAAGCCCTTGGGAAAAGCAGTGGAAAGCCAAGTGCCTCAGCGGCTCATTCCAGCACCCCAATATTGCCCGAGCCCCTTGTCCCCTCCTGGGAAGGGTGCTGCTGATCCATCTGAATGTGGTGACCCAAGAGGAGGTGCTCTGGGACTTCCCCAGGTGTTTCAAGCTGGGATGTGGATGTGTTATTCCCAGCCACTGTGTTGCTGCCAGGTAGCCTGCAGGTGATGATGCTGAAGGCAGTGCAGAGCAGGGTGCTGTGGTTCAAACTTCCAGAGGCTGAAATGTGCAGCAATTTGGGGGCAAATGACCATGAGGAAGAACTCTGTCTATCCCTCAGCCAGGCACTTCAGAGGAAAGGGCAGCATCCCTCAGCTGTGCCCAGATGTTGGTGGGTGGGAGCATTTCTGGCAGGGAGGTGATACCTTGGCTGGCAGCACCATGGAGCCAGTGTCCTCACTGCTGTCCCCAGCTGTGGTGTGACCCTGCTGCTTTGAGGCACAGTGGCCACCCTCCAAAGCCACCAAGGGCCAGTGCTGTGGGAGTTGTGTGTGACTGGACCCTGACTGAGCCATCCTGCCACTGAGGATCCCACAGACAGGGCAGGGCAGGGCTGCAGATATCCCAGGCTCTGGAGGAACCACATCTCAGCACAGATACCAGCAGCAAGGAGCATGGGGTACATAGGACAGGGACCTTTCAGAGCTCCCAGCTGCCTCAGAGGTCAGCACGGGGCTGACTCCTTCCTACTGACCCTGCTGATCCTGCTGGGGTTGATCCTGCACCCTGGGGAGAGGAGATGCTGTGCCAGGTGCCTTGTCTCTGCTCCCTGTTTGCCTTCATAGCCCCCACAGTGAGTAGAGAAGAGACAGTCCTGGTTTGTGAGATGCTTGAACAGAAGGGGGAGGTTTATTTAAACTACCTGGTTAAAACATCAGATGCATAAAATGCAGCAAAGACCAAGATGGACAAAGTCCCGTGTGCCTTGCAAGTGGGTGCAGGGGACAAATCCAGGGCTCTGTGTCACCTGGGCAAATTTGAGCATTGCCAGTTTGTACAAAACTGAGCATATAACACGGTGGTGTTTCTTTGCTGCCACAGTTACCTTGGAGCTGTGTCCCTATGCAGAGGGAACAAGTGCTGTATCCCCTTGGAGCACTTATCCCTCTCCTCCTGCCCTCTGACATGGGGGAAGTCTTACTGAATTTTTTTTTCCTTCCCCAGGAAATGGCTACATTGAAGGCAAAGAGCTGGAAAACTTCTTTCAGGAGCTGGAAAGTGCAAGGAAGGGGGCAGGTGTGGTAAGGACATCTCCTTTGATCTCTCTCTCCCCTGTTCCCTCCTGCCCAAAGATTCAGACTCGTGTCGGCCCCTTCTCCTTTGGGAATGGCACTGACGAGTGGGACCAGGACTCCTCTGGGAGGGAAGCAGAGGAACACCAGCACAGGAAGGGGTGAGAAATGCTCCCATCCCCTCTCTCCTTGCTAGCAGGATTCAAGGAAAGACAACTTGGGTGACAAGATGAAGGAGTTCATGCACAAGTACGACAAAAATGCAGATGGCAAAATCGAGATGGCAGAGGTGAGTGGTGCTGGACCTGACAAACCTGTGGGGTGCTTGTATTTCCCCTCCTGATGCTCATGTGTCCCCCCCCCCAATTCTCGTGTTTCCCCCCGTGTTCGTGTTCCCTGCAGTTGGCCCAGATTCTGCCCACGGAGGAGAATTTCCTGCTGTGTTTCCGCCAGCATGTGGGCTCCAGCTCAGAGTTCATGGAGGTGAGTGGGACAGGCTGTGCTGGGGCTCCCCATGGGATTCCCTCCTCAGTGCCCAGCTCCACTGTGGGAGCTGGAATTGCCCAAACCTCCCCCTGTTTCCCCCAAACTCCTGGCATTAACTCAGAACTGAGAGGCAGTGCTGGTCTGGGGGAAAAGTGGTGAATTGTCCCAGTCCTCAGTTCACCTTCAGCACCTCTCAAGGGCAAAGAGGTGCTTTGTCCCAGCTCTGGCAAGGTGAGCTGCAAGAATTTGGGGCTGTTCTGTAAATTTCCCCTAATGGTTGGTCCATAGTACCCAAGGGATGTGCTGAAGCCAACACCGCTCTGGGCCAAACACAACCTTACCATGCCCTTGCATGGGGTGAACCCATGCAGGTGGGAGAGAAATTGTGGATGGGGAACAAAACATGCTTGGAAGTGGAGGGGAATGTTCAGTGTCCTGGGGAGGAGGGAGCTTGTGCTTGGAAAATGAACCCCAGGTGAAGGCAATGGCTGAAATAAGAGTACCCTGTGGCATGAGGGGGGGTAAGCTGGTGCTATTGTCTAATTGGGGGATGCAGTTAAATATTATTAAATATTAAAGCCTGGTCCTGCATACTGCCATGAGGACAATAACGCCTGAACTCTTGGCATGGTGCTGAACAAAAGCATCCAGCCCCAAGGGAGAGCGCGTGGCCACCAGTGAGGCCACCACGAGCCGAGATGGGAGCTGTGAGAAGACCCCTCTCCATTAGGGTGGTGGGAGGACACTCCCAGCAGGGGGTTTATGGGGGCACACACATGTCTGGTGGGAAATGGGGGACACAAGCCCATGCTGAGGTTCACGGTGGCCCCTTTGCAGGCTTGGCGCAGGTATGACACAGACCGCAGCGGCTACATCGAGGCCAACGAGCTCAAGGTGAGCTGCGGGCACGGCAGGGGCTGAGCTGGGTCCTCACCAGTAGGACATTCCCACTGGGAGAGCTGGGAACAGGGACAGCCAGCAAAGCCCTCTCCTCCCAGGGTTTCCTGTCGGACCTGCTGAAGAAGGCAAACCGGCCCTACGATGAGCCCAAGCTGCAGGAGTACACACAGACCATAGTAAGTGGGACCTGCAGGACCATTGCCCACCCTCGGGGTCTCACCACCCCATGGCAGGTGGGATGGAGGGGAGGGAAAGACCATGGGTGACCCGGGTGCTGCTCATGTCCCAACAGCTGCGAATGTTTGACATGAACGGCGATGGAAAGCTGGGCCTCTCCGAGATGTCCCGGTAAGATTACAGGCAATAAGAAGGAAGCAGTGGGGAGAGAAAGACCTGAAATGCTTGTGTCTAGGAAGAGTCTGCTCTGACTTCCAAGGAAAACTGCTTTCCTCCATGATTTGCTCATGTTTCTGAGCAAAAAGTCATTGTGGTTAAAAAAGTGTCTTTTCCCAGCTGCTTCCCACTCTTCCCTGACCTTCTTGTTTTTCAGACTTTTGCCTGTGCAAGAAAATTTCCTTCTGAAGTTTCAGGTAAAATAATAACATTAATAATAACAACAATATCCATAACATAAATAATAACCTGTTCCCGTTGCTTATGCCTCCATCCCCTCCCTCATGCCCTGGTGTCCCTTGCCACTTCCCAGGGGATGAAGCTGTCCTCGGAGGAGTTCAATGCCATCTTTGCCTTCTACGACAAGGTAGGGAGCCAGCTCCCAGGAAACTGCCCCTAAGAAATATAACTTGGCAAAAAATATCCCAAAAACATGTGTTTTCGGTTGGGTCAATTCCCTGCTCTGATTTGGGGTGTGAGTGTTGGGTTTACCCCTGGCTATGCTGGGTGAGAGCCTGAGGGCGCCCTCTGCACCTGTGACCAAGGGAGAATTGTGGGGCTTGTGTCCTTCCTGCTGCTAATGACCCTCCCCCATTATCCAGGATGGAAATGGCTTCATTGATGAGAATGAGCTGGATGCACTTTTGAAAGACCTGTATGAGAAAAATAAGAAAGTAAGTGGGGGGACAGAGCCTGGGTGCCACCCTGAGAGCTCCCCAGTTCCTCCTCCCCTCTCCCAGCAGCGTATTCCACCCCACTCTGTCCGTGTTCCGTGGGGACCAGGTGAGATGCTGGTCTAGGTGTTGGCCCTGCATCCTCATGGGAAGCTACGCTGGAGTTGGGGGGGGTGTAATCCCAGCCCGGGGGTGCTCCCCAGGGAGAAATGGGGTGCCCACCCCCACTGCTCCCCCCGTGCCTTGCAGGAGATGAACATCCAACAGCTCACCAACTACAGGAAGAGCATCATGAACCTCTCCGACGGGGGCAAACTCTACCGCAAGGAACTGGAGATGGTGCTCTGCAGCGAGCCCCCCATGTAGGAACCCCCTACACACACCTCGCGCTCCTCCTCCCCAAAAACAAGCACAACCGGGGAGGCCCCATCACTGCAGCGCTTCCCCACCAGCTCTTGGGTTTACTGTAGGTCGCTAAAATCCCATTTTAGGGCGGAAAACTTTTTTTTACCCATCTGCCTGGTTTGTTTAATTATATGATTTCTTTTTTTTTTTTTTTTGGGGGGGGGGGGGAATGGGGTTGTTTTCATTCCTTTGATCTCTTCTTGCATTTTTATCATTTACCAAAGAACAGTTTACTAATAAATTCGAGTACTGCTAGACTGGAGCCCCTATTTCTCCATCCCATGGTGGGCTGGGGAGTGGCAGGGAGAGGGGGGACCCTCCCACACCCTGTTCCAACTGGGGTGTGGCTTCTGGGTGGGGGAGGGAGATGGAGCTTTTCGGAAAGTCCCGGTGGAATGGAAGGGCATTGGAAAATCCACGGGGAGTAGAGCGCAGGCAGGCTGGGGTCAGTGATGTCCCAGGATGTTCCCAGTGACTCCCAGAACCTCCGAGTTATCCCTCCCAGACCCTGCCAAACCCTCTGGGCCATCCCCAAGGGTTGTTTCCCCGGCTCCCAGCTTTGGAACCCAGTCCCAGGATGCCAATGCTGGTGGAGCCGCAGTGCCACCCAGTGTGTGGGGGGGGCAGCCCAGTTCCCCCCGCTCCCCGCCACCTTCCCAGTGCCCTGACACCAGGGTGGGTGCTGGGAATGTGCACAAGGTGCCGGTTATCAATGCTGAGCCCCCCAAGGCTGGGGGGGAACTGAGGAAGGCAGCCCCTGTACTATCCAGTATGGCCCAGTTCAGTCCTGTGTCACCCAGTATGGTTCACCATAGTCTTGTATGGCCCAGTGCAGTCCTGTACAACCCAGTATGGAGCCATGCAGTTCCATATGGACATGTACAGCCCAGTATGACCCTGTACAGCCCATTTTGGCCCCGTAAGATCCCATACAGCCCAGAGTGGTGCAGTACAGCGTAACAGAGTCCTGTACAGACCTGTATGGCTCCATATGCTGCTGTGCAGTTCTGTACAGCTTAAGCACAGTGCTGTTCAGCCCAGTATGGTACAGTAGTGTCCTGTATGTCCCACTACAGCCAAGGATAGCCTAGCATACACAGGATGGCCCAGTACAGCCTAGTATGGCCCACTGTGTCCCAGTCGAGCCCTCAATATCCCAGTGCAACCCAGTGCAGCCCAGTAAAGTCTGGCACAGCCTAGCACAGCCCGGCACAGCCCATTACAGCCCGGCACAGTCCGGCACAGCCCGGCACAGCCCATTACAGCCTGGCACAGCCCAGTACAACCCATTGCAGCCCAGTACAGCCCGGCACAGCTCATTACAGCCCGGCACAGCCCAGTACAACCCATTGCAGCCCAGTACAGCCAGGCACAGCTCATTACAGCCCGGCACAGCCCAGTACAACCCATTGCAGCCCAGTACAGCCAGGCACAGCTCATTACAGCCCGGCACAGCCCGGCACAGCCCGGCAGAGCGCAGGACCGAGCGGGCGGCCGGCGCGGTTGCAATGAGCCGTCCCGACCGCCAGGGGGCAGCGGCGGACCCGCCCGCCTGCGGGCGGCGCATGCGCGGGGCAGGGCGGGGCGCTCTGGCGGCGCTCGCAGTGTGAGGTGTAAGACACCCGCCGCCCGCCGCCCGCCGCCCGCCGCCGCTGCCATGGCGCTCCTGCACAGCCGCCGGTTCCTCGCCGCCCCGCGCCTCGCCGCCGCCGCCTCCCGCGCCAGGTGAGGGCCGAGGGGGGCGGCTCGGCCCCCGGGAGCGCCCGGCGGTGCCGGCGGAGGGGCTGAGCCGCGGCCGAGCGGCGCTGTGAGGGGGCGGCGGGGAGCGGGGCCCCCCCCGCCCGTGGCGGGCAGGGGGGGCTACCGG
>JAWWEU010000020.1:13268958-13289777 GCA_035583155.1 Acropternis orthonyx
GCACCCGCGGGGTGGAGGGGATGGGACCCCGTGTGGTCGGCAACGGCTCCGATGGACTGGGCTGGTGCGTGCGGGGAGGGGGGTTCCCGCGCTCTGATTGGCTGCGGCGCGGCCCGGCGCCCCCCGCCTGCCCTTGAGGCGCCGCCGTGGAGGGCGCGTGGGCACCGGGGCGGGGGGGGGCACCGGGTACCGGGGCGGGGATGGGGGTCTGTGCCCCCAGTGATGGAGCTGGAGGGGCCTGTGTGCTCAGAAATGGGGCAGGAGCGACCCTGTGCCTTGAGCAGCGGCGTTGGGGTGTTGCTGGTGCTGCGCGCTGAGCTGCAGGGCACGAGTGATGTGGGCGATGGGAGGCTGGACAGGAGCCGGCCATGTGCCCTCGCAGCCCCAGAAACCGGCTGTGTGTGTCACCGGCAGTGTGGGCAGCAGGTGGAGGGAGGGGATTCTGCCCCTCTGCTCTGCTGGGACCCCCCCGCCCCGCACGACTGGGACCCCTGCACAGGAGGGACATGGATCTGTTGGAGCGACTACAGGGCAAGACACGAAGATGATTAGAGGGCTGGAGCACCTTTCCTATGATGGGAGGCTGTCAGAGTTGGGATTGTTCTGCTTGGAGAAAGGAAGGCTCCAGAGTGACCTAATTGTGGCCTTCCAGTACCTAAAGGGGCTGTGAAAAACCTGGAGAGGGACTTTTGACAAGGGCGTAGAGTGACAGGACAAGGGGGAATGGCTTTAAACTGACAGAGGGCGGGTTTATATTAGATATTAGGAAGAAATTCTTCCATGTGAGGGTGATGAGGCCCTGGCACAGGTTGCCCAGAGTAGTTATGGCTGCCCCATCCCTGAAAGTGTTTAAAGCCAGGTTGGATGGGGCTTGGAGCAACCTGGTCAAGTGTATGGCAGAGGGTTGGATGAGGTTACCTTTAAGGTTCTTACTGACCCAGACCACTCCAGGATTCTGTGTGATGTGAAATGGGGATGAGATGGCTATCTGGCTGCACCATGTAGTGGGACCAAAGAGACCTCTGCACCATGTAGTGGTCCTGAGAACCATGCATGATGCAGCAGGTCTGCAGTGACCCCTTGACCCATGGAATGGGGTGTGAGCAGTGCTGGCTGTACTAGAGCAGTACCCTCAGGGATGCAGGTCCTGGTGTGGGCAGCATTTCTGTGAGGACCAGTCCTGCACTGGCAGCTCTGGACTTCTCAGTCCCTGGTCAGCAGAGGGTTGAGTAGAAGGATAGAGGGTGCATTTGGAGCCGTACAAAGAACTCAGAACAGCTCCACACAGTACAGCTGACCTGAGAGCCACAGGGCCGGGAGCACCACTGAGACCAGGGAAGTCTGGTCCAAGAGTGCACTGACAGCACTGGACCCCACTGAGTCCAAGAAGGAGAGTGTGCAGAGGGATACGGGCAAGGCCTTGTTCTCCAGAGCCCTCTGACTCCTGGCCCACACTGGCTGGGAAAGCTTTAAGAAAGTTTTCCAGGCCATGTCAGAGCAGGAAAGCAGTGGGCTTTTTAAAATCCCTATTCCAGCAGATAAAGAAAGCTATTAGATATTGATTAACCCTTACGAGACAAGTGCTCCCTGTCCCTCCACTTCTGAGGCAGCCTTCTGGCTCCTCTCAGAAGGGATGGAAGAGTATCTATCTAGAGCTTGTGTCTTGTGCCCATGGACTGTAGCAGGCCTGTGAAACGTATGGAACCCACTGGCATTAGCTTTGCTTTTCTCAAGCTTGTTATACAGCAAACTCTAAATTACCAAATTCAGTTGAGGTCACCCAAGAGACACGACCATCCCTTTGGTAAGTAAGAGCCTTTGTGCACAGCCCCCCGTTATTCCTGTACAGGAATAGTGGTTTGTTATGCAACAGGGAATGCCAAGCAGTGATTAGCAGTTTCTGTTTCCTTATCTTCAGCAACATAACTGGTGATATTCAAGCTGTTGCCATTACTCTGTGCTGAGAAGGCTCTTTCTGAAATCAGGTCAAAGATAAAGAGATAGTAAATGGTTAAAACGGCTCCCTTGACACACAAATGCTAATTATGGTGATAATTCAGTTTGCTGCTCTGATGTATCATAAGACAGCTATTTAAATGCTTTTCTTGGTGAGAAGCCTACCACAGCTCACTGTGGCAAGGAATATTTAGGCTTGAAAGTCCTTGTAGTAGCCAGCAGGCTGTTGGCGTTGTTAGTGTGTAAATATTTGCTTTAGCTGTGGTATCTGGACAAACCTGACAGCCTTTGGCCCCTTGGCTCTGTTCTGTCTTGCGGAACTTCTGGGGGGCCTTGGCAGAGGTTCTGAAATCCAGTATCTTATGTAGCTGTACCTCAGGGAACATGGGCTGGCCTCTCCACAATGGAAACCTTTACTGGGCTTGTAAACACTTGCTCTCCAGGCTTGGCTTGAGTCCTTAAACACCTCTTAGGTCTGTGCCATAAGTTCCACATAAGTTTTTAAAAACATTGCTGATTTGTGCAGTTCCTGGTGCATTTTCCCACCCGTCTGTCCCACTGCATTTGCAGCTGTGCATTACACTGGCTCAGAAGACCAGCCTGGCTGAAGAGTTATGGAGATTACCAGCTTTGATGAGTGTCTAACTCGGCTTTCTGTGTTGAAATCCTGTAGCTGGAGAATGGGCTTGCTTTGGCTTACACTGACTATTCATTCCCTCAGGTAGTTCAACCGCAGCTTAAACTTACCTCCGGTTAGTTTTCCACACTGAAATACCTCTGGCCTGGTAGAGAAGATGTGCAGTTTATAGCTTTGACCTTTATTCAAGACTGTTCTTCTAATTGCTCAAAATAAAATATAGGGCAGTGCAGGGACAACAGTAACAGGGGGTAGCAGTGTGTTAGGGTTTGTGGCCTCAGTTCCCTAGTAGATCTCTTTTCCCAAACCACTTTGGGAAAGCTTTGCCTCTGTGATCTCTTTGATGTGTTGGGACAACTCAACCTGCACTTTTTCCCCCAGTCTTTGGGCAAGCTGAGCTCCCTGGAAACAGCTTTAGCCTTCACCTGGCAACTTTCAGACTGAGAACAAGAAAATCACTCCTAAACCTACCCTTTGGTGCCTTAAGCTGACAGAAAAACCTGCTCAGAACAAAAGTACTTAACTCTCCGGAGTGCTGCAGCTTAGGTAAATGCCTGCAGGATCAGCATTAATTGCAGTATGTTAGAGCCCAGTGACCTGCTTAAGTCTTTGCAGGATCAGGACCTAAATACCCCAAACATTGTAATCTGCTTGGAGAAAAGTCCAGCAGAAAGAAGGTGCCATGACCATCTCCAAAGCAGCAGGTCTTTAAAATAGATGGCCAGGCTCCCGCAGCCCTTCAGACCAAAATAATCCTAAACCAGGTAAATTGCAGAGGGACACACTCCTACACAGTGTTTCTCTCTTTCCTTGACCCTCAGTTGCTAGGAAGGCATTGGGAGAGGTTTTTCCAAAGCAGCATTTTGTGCTGTCTGAACCTGCAGCAGGATTTTGCCCTGACACCCCCCTTGATGTGTCCTGCTCAGGTTGGTTCCCCAGGTCACTCCCTCCCCGCTGGCTGCAGCCCCTGTCCCTCTCTGGAGGGTGCATGTTGTTGGCGTGACTGACTCATCCCCCTTTCCGAGCTGATCATATACTTAAGAGGTAATTAAGACTGGTTAGTGGTCTAAAAAACGTTAAGGACATCTTCCATTTTTAAACTACCTGAGGTGGCTCTGCCTCGTACAAGTTTGATACCCTTTTTTCCAGACTTTATGGAGAGAAGAAACACAGGGTTTTTATTTGGAAATACTGTGCTGATGGTAAGAGCAGGTGATATGAAGAGGGCAAGTGATGTTTGGGGTTCTGTGAGATTCAATCTACATCCACAGGGCAGTGCAAAGTATATTTGTGTAGTGAGTAAACTGGGTTTAAATGGACCTAAAACAGGGACAGAATGGAGAGGAAAGATGATTTTGTGAGTTCTGCTGATGATTTTAGAGCTTCCTCAACCTGCCTGGCCCTGCTCTCCACCGGTCTGTATCTGCCTACGGAGTGTGCACTGAGCACGCAGCAGGAGGTCTGGCTGGCCCTGAGCTGGCTCCAGGCTGCCTGCATCGCCTGGGGAAAATCCAGCCCCAGGACAGCATTCCCAAGTTGGGACAGGGTGTTATCTTCAGGTGAGGTGGCCTTTCCGGGGCTGCAAAGTTTAGTAAAGCTGATATGTCTCTCTGGCTGTATGTTTCTCCTTCAGCAATCAAGACTGAGTCCTGCCCCAGAGGAGATAAACCAAATCCAATCTACCTTGTGATGCACCCTTTGTTCCCCACTGACCTCCAGGACCTGGATAGGCACCGGTGTGGTGCCATGAGTCTGGATGCTCAGAGGTGCTTCATGGAGTTGTCTTTAGTAATCCAGCCTTCAGGAGGGGGCTGTGGCAGCCACAGCCTCTGCCAGGCACGTTAAAAACCACCACACCGCTGCTCCTGCACTGTTGTCAGGCCTGCACTGTCTGGATGTGGGACTGGGCAGAGGCTGTGGCCAAAGGAAATAACGGGTTTCTTTTTATAGCATGGTCTGCTCTGCCCTTGACATTAAGAAAGCCTCTCCATCTTCAGGGTGTGCTGCCAACAGGGCAGAGACAGGTGGTTTGTTGTGCTGGGGAAGTGGGTACAAAGCTCCTCCTGACTCAGGAGGGTTTGTGCTTGACAGCAGGGGAAGGGGCCTTCACATGGGAGACTGTCCCTTGACACACGGGGAAGAAAGTGTCCCCTGCCATTTCCAGGAAAAGAGCACGTGGCTACAACAACAAGTGAGGCAGAGCTTGTAGGGCAGGAAATAGAAATATCTTTATTAAGTCAGCCAATGTTGTGGGAAAAATAATTAGGTTTTACACATTAAAGCCCTTCCAGGGGTTTGGAAGAGGCTTCATATTCACGTCTTGTGCAATTAACTTGGATCTGGCCAAGGTTCCCCGGAGGGGACTAACCTATGCAATCCCACCTGTGGGCTCTGGGCACTTGTCCAGGGCATAAGAGTTCAAGGTTTCTGTTTCCTGGACTGTTTGTGGTGTCAGCACATAAGGCAAACAGGGCCATTTTGACATGGGAGGGAGTCAGTTATCTTCAGCCAGAGTGAACTGAGGCCCTTTGCCCATTCTGCAACGTAAAATGTAGTGCCAGATCATGGAGCATAAAGGGGTTTGTTCTGGCTTTCCCCCTCCCTGGATAATTCTCTTAACACTACTTGTATCTTTTCCAGGTGTTTAAAGACAAGATTTCTTTTGAAAGTTTCTCTCTAGCCATGTTGGTGCTCATCTCTGCCCAAGTTCTCAAGCCTAGTTCTTAGCTTTTTCTTTGTCCCTTTAGCTCATGGTGGTCCCATGTGGAGATGGGTCCCCCCGACCCCATCCTGGGGGTGACAGAAGCTTTCAAGCGCGACACCAACTCCAAGAAGATGAACCTGGGTGTGGGGGCATACCGGGATGACAACGGGAAGCCCTACGTCCTGAGCTGTGTCCGCAAGGTGAGCCGGGTGCTGGCTGCTGGGCAGGCCCAGGGCCAGGTGTCAGGCACCCTGAGGGGGTCAGGGAGGGGGAGGGCTGCTAATCAGGGTTTGTCTGCTGGTCCTTAAAATAGGCTTTGTCGCTGACAGAGTAGAAAATGGTCCTGGATGTCTCCCTTAGCAGGACTAATGCTTTTGAGACATGACAGAACCATTAGTTAGTAGGGAACAAAACAGGAAACAGTGTCCTGTTTCCATTCAAGTAACTCTTAATTCCTTGCTGACTTGCACGACCCCTCCAATGCACCTGTCCTCTCAACTTCAACGTGTTTCTTGAATAGGCTGATGTTTGCTGAGCCTCCCCACATGGGAGGAAAGAGCTGACAATGTCCCATTAATGGATTAGTCTTAGAAATTCTGCTGAGCTGATGTTAGCAGTTTCTCTATAAGCCCAGGGGGCTGGGTGTGGACATTGCCCTTGAGAGGATTATGGGGTCTTTCAGGGCTGCCAGGGTAGAAATAGGCTGTTAAATATCTGGCAACTGACACACACATCGATTGGCTGCTCTCCTTGGTGCTGGGAGGGTGTGTTGTCCATGTGTTTCATCAGTGTGGGGTTTAAAGCCATCCTTTGCCCTCCCTCTCGCTAGGCAGCTGAGTCACAGCCAGGGAGCCTGGATGGTGGTGCAGGGACAGTTTCCTGGTGGTGTGTGGATGCTGCCAGGGCCTGTCTCACTCTCAGCACAATGATGCCCTGCAAAAGGCTTTCTACCCTACCTGGCTTGGGGATGTCATCTATGTAGACATCTGTCTTTCAGTAACACTCAAGACTCACCTTCCTGCTTGAGCAAAGAAATGTATGTCCTTGTGCAGCAGCATTGACCTGTAAAGGGCTGGAAGTTCTGCTGTCCCCTGGTGCTGGGTGTCCTGTCTCTGCTGTACTGACACTGGCACCGCTGAGGGCTCTGTTTGCTGCTGGGCGCTGCATCCCCTGGTATCTGAAATGTTTTCTGCTGCCCCTTGCTCGCATTGAGCCCTGAACAGAAACTCCTGTAAACCAATTTATGCCCTTTTTGAGCAAGCAAATGTGCAGTGAAGTGACCTGTCCACTGTTCTCTCTGCGGTGATGCCTTCCTTGCTGAATGTGGTCCTCTTTTCCAGGCGGAGGCCATGATAGCATCCAAGAAGATGGACAAGGAGTACTTGCCCATTGGGGGACTAGCGGATTTCACCCGGGCATCCGCAGAGCTGGCTCTGGGTGAAAACAGTGAGGTTATAAAGAGTGGCCGGGTAAGGAGCTGGATGGGACACGGCGGGTGGTACAGATGCCTCTGAGTTACAGGCTGACTGGGCCAAGGCTAACTGCTTCCTCTGAAGGCTGGGGTGAAACAGCCCTGTCCAAGGAGAGGATTCAACCCTGCCAGGGCGCCCAACTCCCTGCCCTGCAACTGGAGCTGCTGACCCTTGCAGTCCCTCCAGCCCCTTGTCCCTGTTTTGGTGTGATTCTGCCAGTGCTGATGCACTGACTGCACTTCCCCTGTGTTGTAATGTGGTTGCTCAGGCTCAGGTATTTGTTGCTTCCCTTGCAGTTTGTCACAGTGCAGGGCATTTCTGGGACTGGATCTCTGCGAATTGGAGCCAACTTTTTGGTGAGTTCCTGGCCAGTGGGGGAAGGAAATGATCTATTCTGACCAGAGCTGAATCTTTAGGGTTATCTAACTGCTTCAATCTGTTTGGCCTGTTTGAACACTGGATCTTTCTCTTGACCAGCAACGGTTCTTCAAGGCTAGCCGTGATGTGTATCTACCCAAACCATCCTGGGGCAATCACACACCCATTTTCCGTGATGCTGGCATGCAGCTTCAGGCTTACCGCTACTATGACCCCAAGACGTGCAGTCTTGACTTCTCTGGAGCCATGGATGACATTTCTGTGAGTTGCCTTCCATGCCTGGAAGCAGGGAGGTGATGTGGGGAGATGGGTGATGATCATGCTTTACCTTAAATGTGATGAAACAGCATGAAGCTGTGTCAGGGGAGGTTTAGGCTGGATATTAGGAAAAGGTTCTTCACCCAGAGGGTAGCTGGGCATTGGAACAGACTCCCCAGGGAAGTGGTTACGGCACCAAGCCTGCCAGAGTTCACAGAGTGTTTGGACGGCTTGTGCGCCTGGTGTAATTCTTGGGGTTGTCCTGTGCAGAGCCAGGAGCTGGACTCAATGATCCTTGTGAGTCGCTTCCAGCTGGGGATATTCTGTCATTCTGTGATGCCCAAAGGCACTAAATCAAGTATAGAAGCCTTGTAGAGCTCATCTAAGCTGTCTAGGGCACAAGTCTCACCTCAGCTGCTGAGGAGAGTGCTCAGATATCATTAATAATTTGTTCTCTATAACACCTTCTGTAGAAAATTCCTGAGAAGAGCATCATCCTCTTGCATGCCTGTGCTCACAACCCCACCGGGGTGGATCCCCGGCAGGAGCAATGGAAGGAGTTGGCAGCTACAGTGAAGGTGAGTAGTGTTCCAGGTGTACTGTTCCTTTCCTGGGAAAACCACATCTCTGGCCTTTCATGGGTGGCATCTGGTCTTCACTTTGCTAAAGGTTTCTCTCTTCCCTGAAGCCAGGGTGAGTGTCGTGTTCCTGTCAGGAGCCAGACAAATGCACCTGTAAAGCTTCTAGCTGAGCATCAGACTTTCTGCTGGCACCTTCCCAGGAAGCTGGGACAGGGAGACCTGAAAGGAGAGCAGGGTTGAAAGTGTGATCTGTGATTGCTGGAGCAGAGTTCCCAGTGCTGGTGTATTAAAAATGCTGGAAGATCTTTCATGTGCCTCATGTCTCCTTACAAACTTCAACTGGAAACAGACAGGGACAGGTTCTACCTTCTCCCTCCTGCTCCCTCAGGCTGTAGCCAGTGAAAATTGGCTTGGGGATACCTGGCCTTAGTAGTGTCCGGAGAATTGGTAGACATCAAAGTGCCAGACTACATATCCCATAAATGCACTGGAGGGTTTTTAGCTGCTGTTTTGATGTGTGACAGGTAGGTAGCTGCAGGTTTTGGGCTGCTTCCCCTCTGGCATGGCTCTCCTGAAGGAGAAAGGTTGCAGGTGGGCAGAGCCTGCGTGGCCCTTTTCAGCCTGCTCCCTGAAGGAGTGCTCAGCTCCTGTGACACTCTCTCCCCTCTTTACTGGCAGAAACGAAACCTCCTCGTGTACTTTGACATGGCCTACCAGGGCTTTGCCAGCGGGGACATCAACCGGGATGCCTGGGCTGTGCGGCATTTCATCGAGCAGGGCATCAACATCGTCCTGTCACAGTCCTTCGCTAAGAACATGGGGCTGTACGGTGAGTAGGGCAGGGTTAGGGTTAGGGCAGCTGTGCCAGGGGAGGCTTAGGTTGGATATTAGGAAGATGTTCTTTACCCAGAGCACTGGAACAGGCTCTCTGGGGAAGTTATCACAGCAGCAAGCCTGCTGGAGTTCAGGAAGCGTTTGGACAACATTCTCAGGCACATGGTGGGATTTTAGGGGTTCTTCTGCGCAGGGCCAGGAGCTGTACTGGAAGATCCTTGTGGTGGGTGCCTTCCAATTCTGGATATTCTATCCTTCGCTTTCAGGAGAGCGTGCGGGCGCCTTCACTGTGATCTGCAAGGATGCAGAGGAAGCCAAGAGGGTCGAGTCACAGCTGAAGATCCTCATCCGTCCAATGTACTCGAACCCACCCGTGAATGGAGCCCGCATTGCCTCGATGATCCTGAACACCCCTGACCTACGGAAGGAGTGGTAAGAAGGAACCCATAAGGCTCATGACAGTGAGATGTGAGGCCTCTTTGTGGCAGCCCTGTGCTGGGCCTACTGCCTGCCTCTGTCACAGGCAGCTTTTGGCTTTAGGAAGTCAGAACCATGTGCTACCCCTTTCCTCTGGAGAAATCCCTGCTCCTGTCCTGGCATCAGCTGGTATCAGTCTAGCCTGACACAAACTTGTTTTCCTTGTGTTACCAAGGCAGAACACACTGTAAAGGAGAGGATAAAACTCCCCTAGGATTAAGGGCTGCAGGAGCTGCCTATCCAAGGAGTATAAAAGTCTGACTGAGGTGTTGTAGCCACATAGTGTCTCTCACATGGGTGAAAGGGAAGTATAAGCCTCCTGGGAATAAGACCCAGGAATGTAACTCTCATACCCTAAGCCTGATTCCTGGCACCAGCCTGTGCTGTTCTCCCAGGCCCTTGGTGCCAGGTCCCTCCTGGCAGCTGGCCTGGCAGAACAAAGGCTGGCAGTGTGCTGTGGCCTTGCTGGGGGCTGTGTTCTTTTGGCAGCCTGATGCTTGTGCCTGATCCAGGGCCCAGCGGAGACATCTCCTAGCTGTGTTGCCTTGGAGCAGGGCCTGCACTGGACGCTACCCCTGCACTCTTGGTTTATCTGCAGATACTATTTTATCTGAATTTGGGCAGCACTGCTATGAGGCATCCTACCCATGTCTTTCAGATGTGAGAGGTTCCTATACTTTGGTAGTAGTGTCCAGCACTATGGAATAAATACATAGCAGTGACCTTCAGGTATCAGGAGAAAGAAGCAGCTCCCCAGCTGGAGCTACATCTTCATACTTCCCGGTCTTTGCTCATCTGCATCCCCGTATGAGGCCCCTCTAGCTGGAGAGGTTGATTCCCAGTAGCTGGAATCTGGGGTGGGGAGAGCACTGTTGGTGTGTTCCAACCCTGCACTGAGTAGTTCTTGGTTGGCTCCTCAGGCTCGTGGAAGTGAAGGGCATGGCTGACCGGATCATCAGCATGCGGAATCAGCTGGTGTCCAACCTCAAGAAGGAGGGATCCTCCCACAACTGGCAGCACATCACTGACCAGATTGGCATGTTCTGCTTCACAGGGCTGAAGCCTGAGCAGGTACACGCAATTCCTGTGGTCTCAAAGTGTCATTTGTGGTCCTTATCAGTAAGTTCTTGATTGCAGGTGCCAAAATGAGCCCTTATAAGCAGTTCTTCCTCAGGAAGAACATCCTCCAAGCCCTCAGCACTGGTGCATCATGGGGACCTGGGTCTTGTTCTGTTAACACCCTGCTGTACTTGGGGAGATTGAAAGCAAATGTAGCCTGTATGTCTGTCAAGGAAGCAGTCACAGTGCTGCTCTGCGGTGACTCTTCCAGCTGAATATATGCAGTGTTGCTGCATGGACCGAGAGCTGACCAGCATCTCTTGGCACTGCAGGCTGCAGGTAGTGGGATGCCCTGTCTGCTGGCACCCACTTTGCTTTGAATTCTGGCAAGCTGGGTAAATTTGCACTGTGCTGACGGGGCAGAGGTTGGCCTGCGGTTAACTCTGCTCTTTCTCCCCAGGTGGAGAGGCTGATGAAGGAGTTCTCCGTCTACATGACAAAGGATGGACGCATCTCTGTGGCAGGAGTTTCATCAGGCAATGTAGGTTACCTGGCTCATGCCATCCATCAAGTCACAAAGTAAAGGCAAAGGTGCCCTGGAGCTGGTGGCTTTCCCTTCCCCACCAGTCGAAGACGGGGAGGAAAAAGAAACAAGCAGAATACTTTGAACCACAGCACTTGAAGCCGCCGCTGAATGTATCTTGTAGATGAGTTGTCGTAGAAGCCTAGTCAAATCCTCCCTGCATTGTGGAGCAGGGACATCATTGCTGGCTCCTGCCTGTCACGTCTGTTCTTCCCTGCTGTCCATCCTTTCTCCATCAGCCCCAGCACACATCTGCGCTGGAGGAAGCAAATGCTTAGCAGTGCCATCCTACCAGCATAGGCACCAAAGGCTTCCCCACACTTGTTTTCCCATGAGAAGGCTTTGTGAGGATGTTGGCTGCTGGCCCAAGCGGCAGCAGGCAGGGAGCTGGGTGGGCTGAGTGGGACGGCTGCTTTGGTGCGCTGCTCCCACCTCCTCAGCCGGCCCCTGCTGCCAGCAGGCTCCATCTTCCTCCATCCTCCCAGCCCAGGGCTGGGCAGCACCAAAGCTGTTCTCTGACAATCAGCTCTGAGGACTTCTTACTACCAAACTCTGCTCCATCATTGGCTTTGGTCTTTCCATCTGGGACTCTCCTTTCAGGTGTAATTCACAGTGGCATCAGTGTGTGGGGCAGACCAGTGTCCCTCTTCTAAACCTGCCTGGTTCTCCTGATTTGTACCCTGAGGTGAAACCTTCGCATTCCCCCCAGTAGGAACCGCCCCTGAAAACTGCTCTCTGGTGGTCTCTGCCTTGCCCCATTCCTGCCTTAAGCCCAGGAGTCCAACCCTGTACCTCCAGCAGCCCTCCCTTCAGTCTTTGCGTGTGTCCCAAAGCCATAATCCAAGAGGTTGGCCCTGCTCTGTTCCCCCCTCATGTGAGGTTGCAGAGTGTCCCTCTCATCTGCTCTGTTCAACCAGATTTCTGGTGACACCAGAAAATAGGAAGGAAAGATCCTGAGGGAAGTCTGAGAGCTGATGACTGTCCTGAACTGAGTGTCCCCAAGGCCCTGTGACTGACTGGATGATTTTTAATCCGAATAAACTGGTGCATGGCTACATTGAGCTGGGGACTTCATCCTGTCAGTGGGCAGCTGGATCCTGTCCCTTCTATGCACCAAACATTCCCTTCGGGGTATGTGCCAGCACCCAGGGTCTTGTATGGCCAGTGAAATCCTGATTTCCTGAGAACCCCACATAGGCAGTTGCCACTGGTGTACTCCAAGAGCACAGGGCTGTGTGAGCTGAGGTCCCAGGTGGGAGTTTGTATCATGGAGCTGCAATTAAAGCCTACAGGGTTTGAATGTAGGTGTCGCTGAGGAGAGGACACGTTCCCAAAGACTGTCTGCCTTGGGGCATGGGGCTATCCTCAACCACTGGAACATAGTGGAGTCTCTCCTTGCAGCAGCCCCACGCCCCTACTGAGGCAGGCCTGGGGGCATTACCTCTGAGTCTGCATGAGCTTTCTCCATCTGCTGGCACCTTTCCCCCCTGCAGCCATACCAGGGTATTTAGCAGAGCAGTCTTCATTTTTCATTCCTGCCCAGGGCAGCTGTGTTGCCCCCTTTGGAGCCGCGACAGAGTGGTCTAGTGCACCCGGCCCAGTCTAGTGCTCGTTGTTGCGGCACTTGCCAGCAGGCTGGAGCTTCTCGCCGCTCCCTGAAAGAGGGTTTGTACTTCCACACCGCTTGTTTACTGGCCCGGTGCCCGCAGCCGCTGCGTGCTGTCCTTTGTGCAATAAACCGCTTTCCGTGCTGCTGCCGCCGCGGGTGCTGCGGGTTCCTGTGCTGTGGTCCCCGGTTCTGCCTGGCTCCGGGTGCTGCCTCCTCCAGCCCTTTTACCCCGCCTGGGGTCGTTCTTCCGTCGTTCTTTTCTCTGTACAATAAAAGCACCCTGGAGCACAGCCCTGGTCTCTCGCCCTCTCCTTGCCGCGGGACCCTTCGGGGCTGGCCGCAGGGGCGGGTGCCCGGAGGGGAGGGAGCCCCCTCGGTGATGCTCCCCGGGATGCGGGGCCGGACTACAACCCCCGGCGTGCAGCGGGCAGGGCGGAGCCGCCGCCGCGCTGCCGCCGCCGCCGCCGCCGCCGCCGCCGAGCCCGGCCGGGAGTGGGACCGGGGCCGGGCCCGAGCGGAGCGGGGAGCGCTCCCACCGCCCGGTGAGTGGGGCCGGGGGGCGGCGGTGCCGGGGCTGGGGGGACGCGCGGGGAGCCCGGCGGCATCCCCGCCCAGCGCGGCGTGACTGCCACCGGCTCCGGGCCTGGCTTTGAAGGGCGGGGGGCTCCGCCGGGGCCCACGCGGGGCTGTGGGTCTGTCGAGTCACCCTCGGAGAAGCGCCTGCTCTCGGGGTGTCTGGTTGTCAGAGCATGGCGGCTTTGCCTGGGGGGAAAGGACCCTTCGGTATCCTCCCCCGGCCCCGAGAGAAGCATCGACCCCCCTTGCAGCATCCTCTGCCCGGTGGGAGCTGCAACCCACGCGGACCCACCGGCCCGTCGCTTCCACGCTCCTGCCCACAGGGGAGAGGGCAGCCTTTCCTCCCCTTTCCCCAGGAATCTTTGAGCAGGATCCATAGCACAAGCACGGGGTTTAAATAGCCCAGAAGCAAAGGGTGGGCTGGGCAGGAAGAGTCTCTGTAGGTACCGTCTAGGGGAAAAAAATGAAAAAAAAAAGATATTTCCCTTGGAAAGCGATTTCCCGTGGCTGTGTAGGTCCCTGCAAAGCACTGCCAGGCTTTGAGGGTTGGTTTCCTTCAGCTTGGAGGCACGGGGATGAGATCTGGGCTGACCAACCCCCAAAAGCTGCGATGCTGGAAACACCAGATCTTCAGGTCCAAAAACTTCTGACCCATCTCGTGCTGGTGATCACCCTGGGCGTGAACTGCAAGGGGCCAGTCCTGCTTTTCTGGTGACACGGTGTTTCTGCTGCACACGTGGGTCACTCCTGTTGAGCTCAGCCTTGCCCTTTACCCGGGAGCACGTGCACAGCGGCTCTTGCAGAGCTTGCAGGAATTGGGGTTGGAAATCAGGAAGTGACCCGTGACACCGGGTCTCGTGCCCAAGGAAAGGCGAGTCCTGCTGTGAGGCTGCAGCTCCCCAGCCCCACAGCTGGGGCTCAGCCCCCCATCCAACAGCAGCAGTGTCCTCTACCTGGATTCAGGGGACAAGAGGTGAGTTTTCCTGCTGTATCTCTGGTAGTGTGAGGACACCTGGGGGCTGCGACCACCCAAGCTGAGACTCAGGGAACTTGTTTCCCCAGTGTCCGCATCTGATGCCCAGGTTGCACCTTGTTAACATAACTAATGTTTAACTTCACCCCCTTCTAGGAGCAGGGCCTGACCCTGTGTTGCTGCATGCCAGCCTGCCTGTTCGCTGCCCTCCCTGCCTGATGGAGCTAGTGCTGGCAGAGGACCCTCCTCTAGGAGACCAGCTTAGCCTGGTGCAGGACCACTAGTGGGACGTGGACAGTGGCGCGTGCCACCCTAGGAGGGACAATGGCTCAGGGCACAGCGAGCATCAACAGTGACTACAAGGACTGGGAGTGGAGCGACGATGCCGGGGAACGGGCCAGGCTCCTGCAGAGCCCTAGTGTGGAGACGGTGCCCAAGAGTGCGGAGAGCCAAGGAAATGGTCTGGGGGCCACATCGTCTCTGGGAGCCGTCTTCATTGTGGTCAACGCTGCCCTCGGGGCTGGGCTGCTCAACTTCCCTGCTGCCTTCAGCACGGCTGGTGGTGTGGCTGCTGGCGTCACCCTGCAGATGGTGAGAGGGTGGGGAAGGGAAAGTCCCCCGTCCCATCCTGGGAGGGGGCATGAGAGGGACATGTGGACCCCCAAAAGGGCTCAGGGAGCACCAGGCTCCTGGGAAGAAGCTCTGTTGGGTGAGGTGCACCAGAGATGCTCCGTGTGTTCAGGGGTGGCTGCTGTGATGTTGCTGTCTCAGTGTCCCCTCCCTGTCTCTTCCCCTGTCCCAGTGCATGTTGATCTTCATCATTGGAGGTCTGGTCATCCTGGCGTACTGCTCACAGGCCAGCAACGAGCGGACCTACCAGGAGGTTGTGTGGGCTGTCTGTGGGAAGGTGCCTGGCGTGTTGTGCGAGGTGGCCATCGCTGTCTACACCTTTGGCACCTGCATCGCCTTCCTCATCATCATCGGAGACCAGGAGGACAAGAGTAAGTGTGTCCTACAGAGCAAAAAATAACCAGTTGCTGTCTCTTCAGCTGCAAGAGACTACCTGATTGTCCTGGCTCTTCCCACAGTCATTGCTGCTCTGGTGAAGGAGCCCGAGGAAGCTGGGAGCAGCCACTGGTACACAGACCGCAAGTTCACCATCAGCATCACTGCCTTCCTCCTCATCCTGCCCCTCTCCATCCCCAAGGAGATCGGCTTCCAAAAATATGCCAGGTGGGTGGGGAGAGCCCTCCAGGGCTGGGAATTGGGATGGGGCTAACCAGCACTCACCTAAGCACAGTCACAGGGGATGGGGAGTGGCAATGCTGTGGTTCTAGTGCCATATCTGCCTGCTAGCCCTTTGCCTTCCCGTGCCTCAGTTTCCCTATCTGGGAAGCAGAGTTGCTGCTGAGCACCATGCAGCCACAGTGTTGTATTTTGGGGCTCATGTCCCTCCCTTCTGCTTGCTGGAAGAAGCAGGAAGAGCTGCTTTCAACTGTGTTGTCCCCTGTCTTTGAACATCCAGCAGAAAGGAGGCCCAGTAAGGATCCCCAGGCTGTGTGGTCTGCAGGCGAGCCCTGCTCCACCAAGCATCCTGGTGTAACCTGGCTGATTGAGCTCCACCAGTGCCACTGAGGAGTGTCACTGCTTCAACACTTGCCTCTTTCTCCTGCCCAAAACCCAGGTCTGGCAGGTTTGCCACTCACAGGAGCACAAGGCAAGCCCTGAGCACAGCAGAATTGTGTTGGTGTCTGCTCGGGGGACAGAGGGTGACACTACTGGCATATTCCCATGGGAAGGGAGAGCAAGGGTGGTTCTGATGGAGAGGAGTGGGGTGGCTTGGGCTGTGCAAGGGGGAAGATGGGGCTGGAGAGACTGGGAGGCGACCTTCCACAGAGCAGGGAGGCAGAGCACTGATGGTCTCCTATCCCCTGTTGCAGCTCCATCAGTGTGATTGGCACATGGTATGTCACAGCCGTCATTATCATCAAGTACATCTGGCCTGACAAGGAGCTGGTACCTGCGGAGATCCCCACCAGGTGAGAGGAAGTGACACAATGCTGACAGTGCCATCACAGCACTGCAGAACCCGGCAGGGGTGTGGGAGCAAGGGCTGCAAAGGGTGGGGACAAATCTTTCAGGAGTCTCATCCCTGGACCTGGGGATGCTTCGTCTTGCTGCCTTAAGCTCCCAAGGGGATGCACCTCTGCCTGTTTCAGAGGAGCAGGTGGTGAAGAAGAGGAAAAGGAGGGACCTTCTTGAAGATCCCCATGGCTCCATCACAGGTTTTGAGGAGTACTGAATGACTTTCAGCTCTGATACATCTGGGCACTGAGTTCCCTGTGCAGTGCTTGTGCTCACCCAGCAACAGGGGTTGTGTTTACTTTGGGATAATTTTGGTTGTTTCCTTGGCCAGCACAGCCCCTGGGGCTCGTTCCCTCCCTCACAGTGTGGGGATGTTTCTGGAGCCAGTGCAGGCACTGGGAATTTTAGGGCAGAGCAAAGGTTAGACCAGTTTTTTGCACTGCCCAACTAGTTCATTCTTTTTTACTGATACTTTTGTATGCTCAGGTTTGGCTAGGTCTGTCTCAGGCCCTAGTCTCCAGGGACTGCCAGTTCTCAATCACTCTATGCAGTTGCATCATCCTGGGTGGGGGGATGCCATAAGAGCAAAGACACTGAGCACTCCCAGCTCATCCTCCCCTGGGGTGCTGGGTGGGGAGTACAGGGGCCCTGGTCTGACTGGTGGGTGTTTCTCTCCTGCCAGCCCCTCCACCTGGACAGCCGTCTTCAATGCCATGCCCACCATCTGCTTTGGGTTCCAGGTAAGGCCATGAGCCTGGCGCTCCCCTTCCACACCATGGCTTCTTGAGTGGGGGACCAGCATGATCCAGGGATGCGTCCCTGGGTGATTGGCTAAAACCTTCTCCATGTGCTCACTGCTCAGCTTTGTGAGGAGGCTGAAGCCTTTTTAACATCTCACCACCTCTAGTTGGAGACAGATCCATTTCACTCCTGCTGGAAAGCACAGGGCTCCCTGTCCCCCAACTTTTTCTTCTCCAGTGACAAACCTGGAGGGATCATGATATCACAACAAGCCTGGGATATCACAAGTGGGATCCCAGGTGGCTCAGCCTATTGTGTATCCCTGCTCTCTCTCTGTGTCCTGGCAGTGCCACATGAGCAGCGTGCCAGTCTTTAACAGCATGAAGCAGCCGGAGGTGAAGACCTGGGGGGTCGTGGTGACAGTAGCCATGGTGATTGCTCTCTTTGTCTACACAGGCACTGGTAAGTGAGGGGATACCATGGGAGTGTGGCACACTCCTTGGAGAGGCTGTGAGCTTCCAGAGGGCAGGGACCCTCTGGTCAGCAAGGGACAGAATGGGAAAGGAGGGGAGTCCATCTAACCCCCTCTGCAGTGTGCCCTGTGCCATATCCATCCAAGTCTAGTTCTTCAAACACAAGTGCAGGAGACTTGTCCCTGTCCCCTGCTGACTGCTCCCTTCCTGGCAGGTGTCTGTGGCTTCCTAACCTTTGGAGCTGGGGTGGAGCAGGATGTCTTGATGTCCTACCCCTCCAACGACATCCCTGTTGCCCTTGCCCGGGCCTTCATCATCCTCTGTGTGCTGACATCTTACCCCATCCTGCACTTTTGTGGCCGGTGAGCACTGGGAGAGGGCAGGGGCTGGTGTGGGCAGGAGGGGCAGCACAGGGAAACCACCTTGCCTTGGGTCTGTGCCCACAGGGCTGTCTTGGAGGGTCTGTGGCTCCGCTACACCGGGGTGACAGTGGAGGAGGACGTGGTTCGGGAGCGGAGGAGACGCCTGCTTCAGACCATCAGCTGGTTCCTCCTGACCCTGCTCCTGGCTCTCTTCATCCCTGACATTGGCAAAGTCATCTCTGTCATTGGGGGCTTGGCTGCCTGCTTCATCTTTGTCTTCCCAGGTAGGGCATCCTGGGATGCTCAGGGGCTGGCAGAGGTCTCTTGGCCAAGTGTCTTGAAGAAGGAGGGAGCAGGATGGAGATGTGGGAAGCAGAGGTTTTTAGAGAACGACAAAAATGCGGTGTGAGTTCAGTCAGTAGCCCAACTATTTTGACTGGATTTTGCTCTGTAACAGGAAGTGTGGCTCCCTGGTTTGTGGGGTGTCTGCTCAGTCCCCAAGGGACAGTGCTCATCTGGGTCTAATTTGCCTCCCCTGTCTTTCAGGGCTCTGTCTGATCCAAGCCAAGCTCTCTGAGATCCAAGAAACAAGGGCAGTCAGGTAACTGAAATGTGCTTTCCCTCTCCCCCCTTCCCCTGTGGACACAGGGCTGAAGGTCCCCTCTAAACATGCCCTGTCCTCCTGCATCCACAGCTGGTGGGCCCAGGTCAGCTATGGGGTGTTCATGGTCACCCTCGGAGCCTTCATCTTCGGACAGACCACTGCCAACGCCATCTTCCTGGATCTCACAGCCTGACTTCTGCAGGCTGGACTGCACTGCTGCTGCTGAGGGGATGCAGATTTCCCCTAGGACCAAAGGGAAGTGGGAAGAAAGCATGTTGGCGTGTTGGGAAGATCCAAGAGGAGCGTTGTAACTTGGGGCTTGGCTGAACAAGCCCAGTGGTGGTTTGTATCTCATTGTCTTAAGGCACCAGGCAGTCAGGTTTCTCTCAGCCCTGGCTCCCTGGTGAAGCTTGAGCCACACTACAAGGGAACCTGTAGTCCAGGGCAAACCCTTTCTGCCCCTCGGGGTGGATGTCACTCTGTTAGGAATCACTAAGGGGTATTGTTGGGGTTTGTGAAGCTGTGTTGCTCTCATCCATATACCCCTGTGCCGGTGGAGCTCCTCTCCACAGCTCAAACTCCTTCTTCTCCCAGCTTCGGAGGGAGAAAAGAGTGTTTTGCATAAAGGGAACTAGTAATCATGTTTATCAAGACAGAGTGACATCCCTATGGTCATCTTCTGTGTCAGTGTTTAGTTTGAACTCTGCTTTCCTATGGCTCATCTCAACCGGTCTCCTGCCCCTACTCTCAGATCTCCCTCTGCCCAGACTGCACTTTCTATTACAAAGGGGGACTGTCACCTTCAGCCTAATATTTTGGGGTGATCAGGATGACCCTGGGGTAGGGACAGGCCAGTGCAATGTTCTCCCTACCAGAGGTTGCTCCCTCAGTAGAGAAGTTGCAGTGGATGCATCGACCTACTGGAGACACTACACTAGAGCAAAACTCTACTACAGATTTCCAATCCTGTTCTTCCAGGTGTCCAGGGAACGGGACTAGGCCAAGTGTAGGTTTTAAGGGATGCTTTGAGGATAAAGCAGTCAGTATTAATCTGTTTTATGTTGTTCCCTTGGTCATTTCCACTCTGTGGCTAGTGTTGCTCTGGGCTATCCCTCTGTTGCCTGTCTGGATGATAGTTTCATTCCTTTTACTGGGTTGAGCAGCTCCCTCGGCTGCAGATTTGTTTGAGGGAGTTAAACCTCAACAGGAAAGTGTTCTGGTTATGTCTTTGGGTTTCTTTTGACCTTGTTTGGCTTCTGAAACCCTGGGGGAGGGAGGTATTCAGGTGTACCTATTGCTGCAGCTGTGAGAAGGGTCCAGCCTGGCTTTGTGCAAAACCTGGCCTGGGCCTCCTGCATCTTCTGGAAGAAGCCCAGGCTGTCACGGTGAGCACCACGGTGAGCCATGGCATGTGCTCCTGTACTGCTCACCATGGTTCTCTCAGTCAGCAACCAGAGGCTGCAGGTGGGATGGCAGCACTTGGGTGCTCCCCCACCTGGAAACTTTTGGTTTTTCCTTACTAACTCTTGCTGTGTGTAAATGGGGATCTCCCCAGCTCTGCTTGGGAGGGGACAGGGAATATCCAGATGAAGAAGAAAGAAGAGAAGCCCCAGGCACAGCAGGAATGTTTGAGGAATGCTGTGAAGGCAAGGGTCCCTCCTGCCTCTCCCAAGGGACCTCCAGCCTTTGTGCCCTCAACTTTTGACAAAACCAGGCTCCAGCAAACCTCCCATTTGTATGGCACCAGCCGCCTCCCGAGCCCCTTCTGCCAGCAGGTGCTGGGGCTTGGCATAAAGATGTCCACTCCTGGACGTGAGGAGCACAAAGCCACCTCCCATGTGGCCCAGCAGAAATGCTGGAGGCTCAGCAGATGTCAATGCCAAAATGCCTTCCAATGCCTGTCCCTCACCAGGATGGGGGGAGGTTTGATACCTGGTGGGTCTTGTGACCCTGGCTTTTCCAAAGGTTTGCTAGGCACGAGGAGATTGAAGTGCAGGAGGACAGCGTCTGCATTTGGCTGAGGGCAGGGCAGGTCTGGAGGTGCTGTGGCTGCTCCTGTTTGCCTTACTGCTCCCCTGACTGTTTACAAACACCGGCCTTTTAACATGTATTTTGTACATGTGGGAAGCGGAGGGACTCGGACTCAATAAAAGTGACGTTGCGTGTGTGCCGGGCCAGCAGGAGGTGGTTTCTGTGGGAGACACTTCCGGGTGGGATATGGGGATAGAGCCGTGTCCTGAAATGCCATCCCAGCTCACCGTGGGGCTGGTGGTCCCACCGCCTTCCTCAGGCCTTCACCCTCCGGGGTACCCTCGCACGCAGGGCCTGTGGGCCTCGGTGGTGCCACCCGGGGGCTGGCAGGCGGGTGCGGGATGGCTGAGACAGGCGGGAAGGGGCTGAGAGGGCGCAACCGGAGGGAAAATTTCGGCAGAGGGGCCAAAGGGCCGCCGGAGCTCC
>JAWWEU010000020.1:13290845-13354064 GCA_035583155.1 Acropternis orthonyx
CAGCGGCGGGACCCCCGGCCGTCCCCGGCCCGCCGCCGAGCGCGGCCCGCGGGTGGTGCCGGCCCGCGGCGCTCGGGGCAGGGCGGCGAGGCCTCCAGCGCCGGGGCTGCTCGCGTTCCTCCCCCTCGGCTCGCGGGGAGCCGACGGTGACAGGCGGGGTTCGGAGCGGGCTCTGTAGCACATCGGCGTTGTTGTGACTTGCCCGCGGAAAGCACGGAAAAAGTGAGCGGTAGTAAATAATCCGGTGACATGAGCTCCCTGCGGACCGCACGGAAGAAATCCTGCTCAGTGCTGTTCTCCGGCTAAGAACGCGCCGCCCAGTAATATGGACTTGCTTAATTCGAAACCAGAAGTAGCAACAGTTGGGTGTTTTGACAGATGTTGTTTCAGTACAATACCTCCTTTGCAATAGTTCTCTAACTTGGATTAGTACCATTTACTCCTTAGACAAGAAGTTTAGTGAGTAGTCGTAGTTCAGTTTTAACAAAGCACGAAGAATTTGGACTGTATTTACAATAGAAGTGACATAGTACTAAAAATACAACACGTTGATGTGTCGTGAGTTCAGGCTGCTTCTGAATCACACTTGTTGCAGGGAAGCATGGCATCTGCTCTCAGGAACTTTTTTTTTTTTAAGCAGGTAACAAAATAGGTGTGACCCTGACCAGTCATTCTTAGTGCACACAACTAAAGTGTTTCCTGTTTCTAAGGTAACTACTTTGTCGTTGGCTGAAATTATAGGCAGGGTGAGTCCAGGCGGGATGACTCTTCTAACCAGGAAACAAACTTACTTGGTAATAGGCTTGTTTGTCTTATCTGGGCTTGTTGCCTTGATTTTTTTTCTGCACTTTTGTTTTCAGGTTTGCTGTTAATTTGATGCTGTTGGCTTGGTGTCTCCAAACCACTCATAACCAGCTTACTACCTACCTGTCTCTCCTCTTTGGAGATGTTTAATTGATGCTGGAATGGCTATTGTTGGTAGTCAGTTGAGTAAGTGGAGGAGAAACTGTAAACATAACTCAGGAATTGAGTACAGTGATGCTTTGTGACCCCTTGGTAGGACACCAGTAAATTGTATTGGGAGTTCTTATCACTGAGAATCTTGGTGGAGGCCATCACTATTTTAGCCAGATTTATCACTGTTTTTCGCTGAACATTCCAACTGTATGAATACTGCAGTTCTTTGACTTTGAAATACTATTTAACTGTTTTAAAACACTTTTTGGATGGTAAAACAGCACAGAGCCTTTGAGAAAAGGTCCTTTCTTTGCTCCAAGAGGAACTTCATTCTGCAGTCTGTCTGAAGGAGAAGTGGGGGTTTCTTGGGGTTTTTTTTAACAATCCAGGTTGAGAAGTGAAAGTGCCTGAAGCAGCCATACCATGCCTGGTGCACGTCTGATGTATTTGAGGTGGGTTCCAAACCTGAAACTCAACTGGCCTGAGCGTGTGGGAACAACATTGGTGCTTAGTTCAGCCACTCTGTGGAAACAAAAGTTGCTTTGTGACTTCCAGTTGACTGGAATTCTGTGCAGCTTTCTAGTACATAGTGTGTTCAGGTGGCTTTTCTGTGTGTAAACACCTAAATTTGAACTGTTTGAATTAATTGGGAGCTTATTTTACTGCTGATGTAACTTACACTGCAAGGCTTTTCTTTCAGTTGATCTCAAGATGGTAGATGTCCTGAAATCTAAAGTGTAGTATGATTCAAAAACTCCTTTCTGCCTTGGATTGCTTCCCGTGTGGGGCTTTGGAGAGGTGTGCTGCTCTTCTGTGTGTTTTATTTGTTCATGGATTTGAAAATAGGGTAAGAGCCTGTTCTGAAGAGCAGGTTTAGCAGTGGTCCCTTTAGCATGTTTTTCCTGATGTTTTGTGACAGGAGTTTAGAACCTAATCAGCGTAAACACCTGTCTGTTTGTGTCAGTTGAGCTGTTTTATCCTCCACATTCAGCAGGTGTAGCCTAAAATCATTACAGCTCTTGAAACCCAGTGGGAATAGTTAGTTAATTCTGCAAAATACTAAAACCAAATCCAAAGTTCAACTTAAAGTATTTTGAAATTACTTTCTTTGTAAGGCTTTTTCTGAATTTATGGGAGATTTCAGGTTTGTCAACTTCAGCATCAAGGCTTAGTTCCTCCTAGTGATTTCTGGTTAATAGGGAATGTCTTTGTCACACCTGATGGCTGATTTAATATTGACTGTCTATTTTGTGCTTTTTGAATTCTTTCCTAAAATTTTATGGCATTTATGTTTTAATAGCCCAGCAGAACTCTGCTATTGAAAAGATTCTACTTAAATAGATGCCAAATGTTTTGCTGAGGACCTGTTGTTTTCTGTAGAAAACAGGTTCAGGCTGTGTAATGTTGTAAAGACATTGTTGGTAAATATTTTCTGTCTCCTAAAACTGGCTGTGTGCACATTACAAAGTGGTGATATTGTAAGAGCTCCTGAGTCTTGTGTCTGGTATCTTAATCCATTACTGTAATGTAGGATCTGTGATTGAAAGTAGCTAATTTTGACAGTGAATCTAAATTTTTTTGATAAACTCCCTCTGGCTGAGGCCTGACTAGTCTGAACCTGGCAAGTTTGTCCCATGGACTGAAAGCTTCTTGTATTGTTGAGGCCGGCATAGGGAGATTTGTTCCCACTAAGGATATATGCATCTAAAAATAAAGTCTGCTTCACATAGCATTCATAGCTTTCGTAATCAGAGCTGTAGTAATTGAATTTTAGCCTTGCATTGAATGATGAGAGATGTACCTGTGGAGTTGTGCTTTCCAGGCAGGGCTCCCTGGATTGCTCTGATTTTGTGAACTCTCCTAAGCTGTGCTGTTTGAACCTCTGAAATGCTGTTCATGTGGTGCTTGTGGGAGCTGTCAGGGTTTGCAGTGTGTCGGGATACACACCGTGCAATCCATGTATTTAGAACATAAGTGAAAAGCTGTTTCCTCAGCTATTGTGTTCTGTCCTTGAGTTGCCTGTTTGCTCAGGCTCTTGTTCTGCTTCCTTGACAGGGAAAATCCCATTTTGCCTCCAGCTTGGGTTCTCCAGTGGCACTGCCAGATTTTGCAGTCGGAAAGTGGCAAAGCTTGTGCTTCCATGCAATCAAGGCATGCTGAGATGGTAGTCCCTACTTTTTTGGGAAGACAACAGAGATGCTAATCGGAGGGTGGGACTGTCAGTGTCCCTGCTCTGCAGGGTGTTGTGCAGCAGCAGGGAGGATCACATTTAGGATTGGGCCCAACTTGAGAATTCCAGCACCAAAAAGCTTGATTTTTAGGTGGAGTAGGTGTGATTGCTGTGCTGGTTGTATTGGTCCCAGGAATAATACCCAGAGAAATGGGGGTTTTCTTCCAGGTGGGAAGGGGCCTGAAAGGTAACTCTTGAAATTCTGTTTTTGCATTAAAAAATTATCAGGTTGAAGTTTTGCTTTGTGCTCTGTTCTTGAGTCCTGAGTTCAAACAGCCCGTGAGTTTTTCAGGCTGATTGCTGAAATCTGCTTCTCTGATGGGCCCAGATTTCCTCATTGACTGCCTGGCTTTGGTAGGTGCAAGTACTGTGCTAAGGTCAGTCTGTTAAATAAGAAGCCTTGTATTGGTCATGTTAAACATTGACAGCAAGATTGTCTTGAAAGTATGTACTTGCCATGCCCAGTGACACTTTCTGGATTATTCCAAAAGATCAATTTTAGGGTTATTTAAAAAAAAAAAGTCAAGATCAGGTACTGTGCTACTGAGAAATGTTCTTAAACTTTTGTGCCTGTCCTCCCTTCTACAAAGGTGTTTTATGTGCAGTGGCCTTTTAAACTGTGTATGAAGGTAATGAATTTTAGCTTGTCAGATGTAGTAAAAAGAACTGGAAGTTTTGTGTAATTCTCCTCACTGCAGTTTTAGACATGCCCTGAAATTCTTTCAGAGCCCAACTACCGTGTCCTTGAAGAACACGCAGTATTACTGCTTGAAAATTTGTTCTTCATGAGATGTAAGTTTTATTGTATAAGAAGGATCTTGCATAGTTTCTTGGAGTAAGCAGGGGTTTTCTGTGGCATAATCAAAGTCTGGAAGTCCATTAATTTGATTTTCCTTACAAATAGTGTACCCATATATTTATTTAATGACATAAAGTTTTTGAGAGCAGAACAGCCTTCATTATCTCTGTTAGGATTTGCTGCTCCTGATGCTTTGAAATGTAGACAGATGTCAAATAAGGTGTAGTTCTAAGTGTGAGTGAGTGAAAACCTTTGTATAAAGGGAGATGGGGAGAAGAGTTGTAATTGTATACAGCAGAGCATTTTTGGCTCCCGGTGTGCTGCTCCTGCTGGGATCTCATGGAAGGAGGGCTGAAGTGTGGAGCTGTGCTGCTGCAGGAGTTGCTCCCTGGACTGGTTTGCCCTGGGTGTTCTGCGTGCCAAGTGAACACATCACCTGGGCAATCCATCTCCATGATGAGGCAGAAATCGTGTACTGGTGGTTTTGGCCATAGAGCCAAGACAGCAAGGCAGTAGTTTTTATTCTGAAAAAGGGATCTTCAGACTCTTGGCATGAAGCCCAGTGACCTTTGTGTTTTGATCCAGTAGAGCTTCCAAGCAGCTACTTTCCAGCTTGATTCTATCCCTGATAATGTACAGTGCTGCTTCATGGATCAGCTTAGGGCTTCTTTTGAGGCTCCTCAGGCTGTTGGATATGCAGGACTTGCTTTGGAATGCAATTTTGTCTCATTGGCAATCTGTAATTTAACAGATGAGATGTCAAGTGCCAAGTTTTGTGTTGTCATAGAAATTTATTAAGCTGGCAAGCTCTGCTGTTGTAGCTCACTGGAAAGCTGTTTCAGTAGAAGCCAAATGTTAGGGTTAGTTTATTGCAGTTCTTTGTGTGTTGCTCATTCACAATTGCTTGTTTTGGTGTGCAGGGTTGAGGCAATACTGCTTGAATGGTATGGAGGCAAAATACTGCAGAGATGGTAAAAGCTCGTTTTTCGTATAAACTTGTGATCGATGGTTTGTATGATTCTGACCTCTGATTGTTGCTGTGTGGTATCTAATTCATTATTCATCTCATTTTCTTCTTTCTCACAGTGCTGAAAGGGTACTCATTCTTCTCACTGAGCTGTTTGCTGGCTCTTTCAGACTGGCAAAATGCAGAAACAAATAAAGGTGGTTGGGTAGTGTGAAAAGAACTAAATTTGTGTTGTAAAAAAACTTAATAGTACTTCTTTTTCTTTGTGGACATAGTATTTGAGGTTGCTGCAGAACTTTAATGTGATAATGTTATTTCAGGTGCCATGTTTCAGAACAGAGGAAGACAACTGAGAAAGAAGAGCTGAAGAAAGTAACACAGAAACAGATACAGACTAATTGGGGGAAAAAAAATTGACCTGTCTCTGAGGTGACTAAAGGGGAATAATGGTGATTTTGCGCCGGGCTCGGCCGCCTGCTTCCGCCCCAACCAGCAATGAATCTTGACTCGCTCTCGCTGGCCTTGTCTCAAATCAGCTACCTGGTGGACAATTTAACCAAGAAAAACTACCGAGCCAGCCAGCAGGAAATACAGCATGTAAGTAAAGTGTTACCATGCTACAAAATAAATTTTGGAAAGAGAACTGGAGTGTTAAATGAAGTTTCTCTTCGCTTTTGAATTGTACTCTGTGGTGCTCTCCTTTGTGTTACTGTGTGGTGTTGGGAATCGCAGTGTCTGACAGTCCTGTTGGTTCAGGTCATGGAATACAGCAACTCACACTCCGTACCAGTACTAACTTTGTAGTTGAATATTAGGGTTAACTCCTGCTCCTGAAGGGTGGTATGCCAGTTCCCAGCTACTCTGGGTTAACTCTTTAAACTTTTGGACATTCTATATAACACTGATTGGAGGGGAAGGAAAACATACACATTTAGAGTTGTTGCACTGAAAGCATGAGTATGTGATAATTTACCTCTGAATGCTTTCACTTACCTCAGGTGGAAGTTTTTTGTTCCTCTTCTCATTCAGTGAAGCCTGGCTTGGTTGTGAAGCCAAGCTGGCTGTCTTGGCCCTGGGTTTTCAGAAGGCAGGCAGAGTAACTGCGTGTTGAGACCCCCAAGTATCTGTGATCTGAGCAAGAATTCTGGTTTAACTGACCTTTTTAAAAATAGCTCTGACTAGCAGGGTGGACTCAAAAGCATTATCCGAAGAGGAGTGCTTAGGAGGAAGTGAATGTTACTGAGCCAGTTTTAGAAACTGGTTTTGTTCAGTTCCCAGCAGACAGCTGGGCCAGTTAAATGTTTTTTTCCTGCAGCAGTGAGATCCTGCAGCAATTTGAATCAGATTAGAAGGCCAGAGGGCTTAAGGCAGAGTGAGTTTCTGATAACAGTTGATATCTTTAAAAGCACATTCATTGCTTATCTTGAGGTAAGAGGAGGGTGATTTCTGCAGTATTTACAGCTTTGAATATAAGACATGGAGATAGATCTATAACTTCTGTAACTTTCTCATGTTTTTCCAATTTGAGTACTCCAGGGGCTCATCAGCGATCAGGCTGTCCTTTTGAACAGACAGTTTTTGCAGCAAGGTGTGACTGAAGCATGACTTGCAGATCTGTCATGTGAACACTTGTGTAAAGGATAATAAACATTTCTTTGATTTGAGAGAAGATAGGGTTGATCTGCGATTCAGTTGGAGCATGGCTCTCTTAGACAGGGACAGATTGTTCCTCACCCTTCATGCCCAGCCTGTTCTACTCTCTGTGGTGAGACTGAAACCTGGTGGGTGGAAATGACTGGTTTGTGTATGTTTGGTTTAAAGACAGATCTAGAATTTCAAGACTAATTTCCTAACATCTTCTTAATCCAGTCTTTTTTTTTTTTTTAATTATTTTCCTGGTATTACTTTAATTTTGTGGTTGCTAGTACAATTTTTCCTTGGATAGTTAAAGCGATTATATGTGTGTGCTCTAAGTCTGTCCCATGGTACACTGCTTCATGTAAATTTTTGGCATGATTCACACAGTTTTACAAAGCTTCCATCTAAGCATGTACAGATGTGGAAATCCATACTTTGAGTTGTTCTTGTCACAACTGACCAAAATGACACATGCATTTAAAATACATCACTGGAGTGTAACAGTGGCAAAGCTTGAACAACTAATTTCTGTGTAAACGTGCTATCAGTAGTCGTTCCACAGAGGTGATGCTTTAATTCTGCTTTAAAAAAAATAACATACATGTTAAAATGAACCTTTTATGCATTTTTCAGGCACAAATTCTAAAGACATGCTTCCTCTGAAGTGAGTTTTTGTGGTCTTCTTTTCCTAAAGTAGTAGTAAGGAAGGCCTGGTTGGAGAGGTGGAAAGGGCTTTGCAGACAGGTTCATCTAGGAAATCAAAACTTCCTGAATCTAGAAAAATACTCTTATTTTTTATCTAATCACGTATTTGCCTAAACAAAATCCTACTAGTCCCTGTATGATAAATCCAAATACAGGTGGCTCAATCTTTATCCTGGACCACAGACTGGTTGAAGTTGGAAGGGACCTGTGAAGGTCACCTGGTCCAACGTCCAGCTCTGTCTTCTAGACCAGGTTGCCCAGCAGTGTGTCTGGACAACTTTTGAGTACCAACATGGATGGAGACTCCATAACCTCTCTGGGCGGCCTGTGCCAGTGCTTGGACACCCAAAATAATCTTTAGATAGTATTTTATGACTTCATACAGTGTCTTGTAAATGTATATCTGTAGCTCTGGACTGACCTGCCACAGGCATGTATATTGTAGCCTCTGATCAAGAAGCTGGATCTGACTTGGAAGTTTCTTTCCAGCGGAACAAAACTTGGCAGCCACTGGAATAAGCAGGCTGCAAGGGAAAGGGAAGCATAGTGTCAGGTAACAGTAGAAAAATTGAGATTGAAACAGTCAAACATCAGAGCCTGAGCAGGCAGAGTCTAAAGCAGCCCTGTTTGTCTCTTTGCACAAAGAAATCACCAGCAAACAAGGACATTCAGGATAGGGTGAGGCAGTGGGCTGCATCACACCAGAACAGAGCTGCAGGTTTGTGCTAGCACAATTTTTGTGTCTCTTGCAGTTAGAAAGGGGGAAACAACGGGGAAAATGTTGCCAGTAGATGAAAGTTGGATTTGTCATTAGCTGCTACTGCTTAGACAAAAGAAGCAAGCTGCTGTTGGTTAAGTGACTTCAAATTTCTGTCAGTATGGATTCTATTAAAACAAGTAATGCTTTGCACTGAAGTGGGGTTTGAAGAAATGAATAAGCTCTGAAACAATCTGGAGCTACTTCAGACAACAAGCTGATGAGCGGGACTGTAGCCAAGAGTTAAGGCAAATGTTAGGGGATGCTAACAGGAGTCTGATATTTTTAAGGTTTAGTGATGAATGATGGTGTTGAAAATTAACAAATGCAGATCACCTGTTTCTGACAGGTACTGGATTCAGTTGAATGAGACCTAATGACCGGGAAAGACTTAGTTAAAGGTCTCAGCTGTAGATGTCCAGCACCTGGTCTTCAATTTTAAGCTTGCTAATGAGCAAGTTTGAGATGAACTTTATTCTTTAGATGACAGAGAAGTCTTCGTGTATAATATATAACGTTTCCTTGTGTCTTAAAAGACCTTGGAGTAATGGCAGAGTAAAGTCAGTCATGGCCAGGAGTCAACATGGAAGCTGCCTGCAAGATCAGGGAAGATGCTGTCTGATGGTTTGTGTCCTGGGTAAATTCCTGCTACACAGGCATAACACAGAGGTGCACGCTGTCCCAAGGCTGTACTCTTGTGGAGTTAGGCACTGCGTCTGGAAAAAGTGTGGAAAAATGAGGCCATGGCACTGTGGATTCTGGGTTGCTTTGGTGGCAGAAAAGCTTGAAACCATCCTCAGGGTGACTCTTTTTACTTAGTTTTTTAAACATACTATCCCTGAAATGCATAGCTTATGTGTCAGTGACTTGTGTCTAGATTCTTTCTTTATCTCTTCATTTATAGTTTTCATTTGTAAATAGGGTTAATGACTTGGTGTTTAGGTTACTGATTAAAAAGGAACATTCTCAGCAGTTTTGTTGAGACTGTAGATGACAACCTCTAGAACTACCGTTGTATCCATGGTACCAGATCCAGATTTTGCTTTGTCATAACTGTTTGCTACCATGTGGGTTTTTTTGATATTTTTTTCCAGATTGTGAATAGGCACGGTCCGGAGGCAGACAGGCATTTATTACGCTGCCTATTCTCGCACGTGGATTTCAGTGGCGATGGTAAAAGCAGTGGCAAAGATTTTCATCAGGTACAGTTTGCACTGAGGCATCTTGTTTATTAGTTTTGGTTGTTAAAAAATCTTCAGTAGGATTTGATCCATGTTAAGCACAAAGGCAAGTTAGAAGCAGTAGTTTCAAACAAACTTCTGATATATGGCCTTTCAACTGCAGGCACCTTTCACCAGCATTAAGTCAGAAGACAACAAATTGTTGGTGTCTGACTCTTGCAATCTATTGATCTGGAAAAAAACCAGATAGCATCAGTACAATTGCTCTTTCTACCACATGCAGTACTCTTTTTTGAAAGCCCTTCTGCGTGTTTTAAAACTTTGTCCAAATCCACTGACATTTCTGGTGCTATGTCTATTGGCAGGAGTGTTTTCATCCTTAAGCAATTTTGCCACAGACTTTTTAGCTCATAAACATGAATCAAATACTCTTAGATTGTCTGTTGAATGTGATGCTTACAAAAAATGAAACATTGCACATATGGCAGAGAATGTTTCATCACTTTCTCAGTGTTAAAAGCAAAACAAACCTGAAGAAAGCTTGAATGAGAAGAAACTAGTTAATGTTAGAATCTGGACAGTTATAAGTATCTTATCGTTGTTTATTTTTACTGCACACAGTGAACAGTAGTTTTGGTTTATTGCCCTGTTATGAAACTGTGAGTCCTCAAGTTATCTTGTTCTTTTCAGACTCAATTTCTGATCCAGGAGTGTGCGTCGTTGATTACAAAACCAAACTTTATCTCGACGCTGTCCTACGCCATTGACAATCCCTTGCACTATCAGAAGGTTTGTATGCTTCTTGAAGGGGATCCCACTGTCAGAAACTGCACTGAAGTGGTCTGTAGGAGACCAGCTGGTTTTCCCTTGTGTTCCCTTGTACAAAAAGTGAGCATGCCCAACTGGTGTGGGCTTTTTGTTAAACTAAGCAAGTTAGTCAATCTCCCAGAATGACTGCAAACTAATCTTGAAGCTTTATCTAATGTCCATACTTTATGGCTTGTTTGTGGCACCAGAACAAAAATAAGTCATTAGTGCTCCTGTTTCTTTCTACGTGAAAGCCATGGTAGTGCTTTAATATTGAAAGAGTGGGATATGTGGAAGAAGCTTTTAGTTTAGATGTATCCAAAATTAATAAATCATCACAGTTCCTGTTTGTTTCTAGTATGAAAGCCATGGTAGTGGATTGATTGTGAAGGGCTGGGATATATGGAAAAAGCTTTCAGTTTACTTGGAAACATGCTTGTTTAGCCACATAAGCTTTGTATTAACCTGCAGCAGAATAGTTACTAATATTCCAAACTTGCAAATGGACTCTAGATAGCCTGACACATTGTGAATGAGACTAACCCCATAACAACTTATATTTAAATCTTCTTACCTGTTTCAGAGTCTAAAGCCTTCACCCCATTTATTTGCCCAATTGAGTAAAGTCATCAAATTAAGTAAAGTTCAAGAGGTAGGTGAACACTTATTTCAAAAATATTTTAATGGTTGTTCTTTTTACTAAGCTTGTTAGAAAGGATGATGTCCCCTCACTACAATGTTCGTTCTTGTTTTTAGGTGATTTTTGGTCTTGCTTTGCTGAACTCTTTCAGCTCAGATCTACGAGGTTTTGGTAAGTGAAGCTTCTGAAGTGCTGCAGCAGGGATATCCTTTTTCATCAGTAATCTTTCTACATGGGTAGATGCGTGTCTGCCTGGTCTGAGTTTGCAATTAGTGGTGCCATTGGGATGGGCAATAGATAACATCATTGTCTTATGAATTTGAAGGTCATTGTCATTAATGGCTTGCTAGATAATGATTCAGATTGAAGTACTGTGGTAACTTCTAGTTGTCCATTAATATTGGAGTTCTGAGGTATGGATTATGGGACTTGTATTTAAATTTGAACTGTTGTGGCTTGTGGTAAACAAACTCAAATTAAGAGAATGGTACCCAGCTCAATGAATCTTTATATTAAAAAGGAATTCCAGGTTTTGACTCTTGCCTCTTGTTCCCAAAAGCTGCCCAGTTTATCAAACAGAAACTCCCGGATCTTTTGCGCTCTTACATTGACGCGGACGTCAGTGGAAATCAAGAAGGTGGCTTCCAAGATATTGCAATAGAGGTCCTGCACCTTCTCCTCTCCCATCTCCTCTTTGGGCAGAAGGGAGCCTTTGGGGTAGGACAGGAGCAGATTGACGCTTTTCTCAAAACATTACGTAGAGGTAAGTGGTGCTGTCCAGGAAACCTGACTAGATGCAAACTTTGGAATGGAATTTCCTCCCTTGCTTTCAGTGCTGAGTGCTGAAGTCATGGGGAGCTTGGTGAGGTAGAACTCAGTAAATTTTCATAGCTCTCAACTGACAGAAAAATGTTCTGGCTTTAGGCCACAATATACTGTTTTGCTTTCAGTGAGCAGTATTGCGGTCTCATGTTTTTGAAAAGTTGTGATAAATACACATTAAGTAGGGTATATTCAAGTCTGTGTTTGCTTGTGTGGCCTCGTATTTGTGGATTTAACTAAAGCAGCTCAGTGCACTGCAATTGAGAAACTCCTTACAATGTAAGGAACATATATGGCCATTTGAAACAGGTACATTTGTAGCGCCGTGTTGTTTATATTGGATGCAGATCTGTGAGGAAACACTAGAACAGTGAGGGAGGTGCTTCTGAGGTGCTTTCCTGGAAGCTACCGTAGTCCTTGCAGGGAACATTATCTATACAGTAGTCTCTTCCTTTCCAAAATGAGTGTTTGCTGTCAACCTATCAGAATAGGGAGGATTTGAACTCAAGATGCTAACTGAATTTAACTTCGCCCACTCTTGGTTTTGCACAGATCTAGAGGAAGGTACCCTTTATACAAGAGCAAAATACTTGTTCTGATTGTTTAAATACAACTTTTTAGTTCATACTTATTGTAATGAAGCTTAATGTATTAGCTTCTGCAGTTCCTAACACTTTGCTTTGGGAAATTGGGAACTCTTCTCTGAATGGCCCTGAAGGGTATGTAGACAGGTGTCATCTTGAAGGCAATGCTGTCTCAGGAAGGCCCATCCACAAGGTGTGTTTGCTGCTTTCCACTGTGAGGAGAACTCCCATCCACACATCTGATCTTCTTGTCCCTCTTAAACATTACCTTCCAGAAGTGAAGAGGGAGTATTTTCTCTTTCCATGACAAAAGTGTCTGGCTTAGATTTGCTATACTTCTTAGACTCAGTAACAGATTCTTTGTTTCCTAATACTTCCTGAGTTGGAGGAGAGGATTTTGGTGGACTGCTGTACTATTTCCTGATCTGTACTTTTTTTGGGATGACTGCTGTTAATGACAGTCTAGTTCTAAACTTACACCAGCACAGCTGCTGTCCCTTTTGGGCAGCTGCAGCGAACCTGTATGGACCTAGTCAAGTCTACACTCTTGTTCTCTAGGGATCTCCGAGTGCCATTAGAGCACTCAGAGTGGGATGGAGGGCTGCTGCATGAGTGCCCTCTTGATTTCTGCAGCAGCAGGGCAACTCTAGCACAGCAGTGGAATAATTTTGAATAGCCTTTTGCATGCAACTGGTGTTCTAGAGGTTTTGACACTTTTTTGTTACTCTCTTGCCTTTAGATTTTCCCCAGGAGCGTTGCCCTGTGGTGCTTGCACCACTTCTATACCCTGAAAAACGGGACATTCTAATGGACAGGATCCTGCCTGATTCTGGAGGGATAGCCAAAACCATGATGGAGAGTTCTCTGGCAGATTTCATGCAAGAAGTTGGCTATGGCTTTTGTGCAAGGTTTGTAGGAAAATGTAATTTTCAAGCATCTTGGGTGGCGGTGGTTTTCTTTGTTGTTTCTTAAGGCAAAAGGTAAAGAACACCTAAAGTACTTAAATAACTAGAATCTCATTAAATATTATGAGGTCATTTGTTTGGATTCCTCTTTTATGTTTTGCTTTCTTCTAATGTGTATAATACCTCTGCGGACACTGCAAAGGATTTTGGCATGTTAAGAAGTGCTACATAAAAGTATTTGTATTCCTTGTGAAAGTTTTAGAAGAATTTGACCATTGCCCTTATTTAAGTGAAAACAAAAGTGCCTGGATAATCATAAATTCCAACTAAAATCCTACTAGATTTTTGGAAGAACTTTGCTCTTGTGACAGACTCCTGTTAGCTCCCTGTCCATGTGACATAGGTTACAGAAGAATTGAAGGTGGTCTCACTTTGAGAGTTGACCAGCAGCAGCTTTCTGTTTATATTGTGTTTTGACCAGTGTGGTACTGATCAGTTGATCAGTAATGATGGAGATTATTTATAATTGTAGAATCTACTTATGGTAGTGAATTGATGGAGTATCTTGACAGCTGCATTAGTCTTTGCCTGCTTAGGCTTATTTTGGTAAAGTTACAACTGTCTCAGCCTGGGTTTGTGTGTATTTTGGTAGTCATACATTATGCACATCTTCAGTAGTGTTTCATATTCTTGCTCCCTGCCCCAGTCAGAAATGTTGAAGGAGCAGCTCTGGACTTGCTGGAGCCAGGTGAAATGGGCTGTTGTCCATATTGCTGTGGGGGTTTATGGGATTGATGTCAGCAAAGATCTTTGCTTAGGGCACCTTACCACACCTCCTTATGTGGGCTGTTTGTTTATATGCATATGGGAGTTGGAGTGGTGACTAGGAAAGGGAAGGGAGAAGCTAAACTTCAGTCAGAAGCTGTCTATTGAACAGTTAACTTGAATATATTAAAGGTTCATTTCCTGCTGTGTATCTGCTGTCTGCACAAATCCAGCTCAATTTCTGAATGCAGTTTATCAGAATTTAGGATAGTGCTCTACTGCTAGTACTGATAACAGAAGCCTGCAAGCGTGTGGCTGGTTTTGAAGGGGGCCTTAGTCTTAGCCCTCAGTATGAACGTAACCTGTTTTTGTAAAGGAAGATCATTAAGAAGCATAAGCTAGAAGTAGATGATTCTGTATTTTAAGACAAAAACTATTGCCTACTTTGGGGAGGTGATCACATGTCAAAGGTATTAATGTAAATTTCTGTTTAAACCACAAAGTAGAAACACAGTCTGTTGGAAGATACTGAAAATTATTACTGTTAATAAAACAGTTTGTATCTGTACTGATGCTATATAAGTCTTGTTGGCCTAGTTATGAACTGTTCACAAGATGGAAAAAAAAAAAAGGCAGAAAAAGCCTTCAGTTCCAAAACTGAAGCTTGTGCATCTGTTCATTGTTTGCTCTTTCGGCTCCTTGAAGGTTTTTGCTGGTGACCTCTGCTCAGGGATGCCATGCCTTGCATCAGGCTGAAAGGCAAATGTTCACGGCTTACCTTTGAACAGTGCGTGTCATCATTTTGAAATGTGCGTTCCCAAAGCCTTTGTTTCACTTTCAGGCAGCAGCAAACTTGATTCTTTGAAGCTCTGTATCACGGGTCAATACGTGGAAGTGCTTTTAACCAAAAATGGTGCTAAACCTACCCTGTGCCTTTGCTTTGACAGAGAGTAGTCTGTGAGACGTCTCTCCCTGTCACTCCAGTACACCTGGCTTTGAATTGCAAACATGGCACAGAATGTTTTGTGGAAATAATTGCACTGACTCTCTACAGAATTTTTCTTCTGGATTGTCCTGGAATTTTATGTTGGGTCATTTGATTAATGTGACTGAAGTAGAGTGAATGGTCAGGTTTTAGTATCAAATTAGTTTCTTGAAACAATCTGTCTGTGGTCGCAACTGTACTCACAGGTCTCTTTTTTTCTCTGTCTTACATTGTGCCACAGCGAAATCTGCTTTCATATTAAGGTCTTTGTGTTTTGTTGCATCTTAGTGTCGAAGAATGTCGCAACATAATCATGCAGTTTGGTGTTCGGGAAGTCACGGCTGCCCAGGTTGCCAGGGTTTTGGGGATGATGGCTCGCACTCATTCGGGATTGACGGATGGTATTCCATTACAAGTGAGTGGCCTGTTGGGCTGGGGATTATATTTCAGCAGAAAAAGAGGAGTTAAAATGCCAGCCTCTAGTAATGTAACAATTGCTAGCATGACTCAAGACTTGTGCTTCTGGTAGTTCTGCTGAAAATGTGTGAAAATACTTGAGAGAATCAGACTCTCAGAAGTGTAAAACTGGTGTCATTACTGGTCTGCACTTCTGATTACGTTTTCCCAGTGCAGGGAGTTCTGTAGCCAGTGGCTGTTGAAACTGCCTTGTTTTTAACTAGTGTTTGATTCAATGTATTTGACTTGCAGTCTATTTCGGCTCCTGGCAGTGGGATTTGGAGTGATGGGAAAGATAAGAGTGATGGTACCCAAGCCCATACCTGGAATGTAGAGGTCTTGATTGATGTTCTTAAAGAGCTGGTAAGTCTTGTGTGCATCTTGGTCTTTTATGTGGAATATCTGAAAGCAGGGCATGTCTCAGTGTGATTATAAAGCTTTTTAAGCTCGAACAGCCTGAATAACTTTGAATCTCCTTAATGCAACTGTACTTAAATGATTGGGGTTTTTTTTCCTCATGAACAAGAAAATTTTCAGGAGTTGTGGGAAATAAAAGCTGCTTCAGTGAGTAACTTCGGTGCAATTTGAGATTTATTCCACGCTGCTCCCACGTACTCCAGCATGTGGGCTCTTAGGGTTTTTGTGTGTCAGTGTATTTCTGGCAGGGGAAAGTTTTGTGCATCAGTCACCTTGTTTCGAAAAGCTTCTCACTGTAGGCATTAATGATGAAAATGAAACAATATTTTTATAGCTACTTATTCCAAAACACTAAATGCTTTTTGTGTATGATGATGCTTTAGAAATAGGAAAGTTTTTCACCACTTTACAAGCAGCAATTTCTATAATTAACTCAGGTAAATGTGAGCACCGTTTCCTTGGCCTGCCTTATTTTTTGGTGCAGTTTTTTCTTTTCCCCTGTGTATTCTCTCTAAGATATGCGAGTGTCAATTATGTTTTCTAAACCTTGGGCCATACAAGTAACTCTGTCTTTTTGCTCACCTTTCTCTGAAATGAATGGTTTATGTTCCACAATGGCCACAGTTCCCTCCAGGCTCTCTCATCCATTTTGTTTCACACTACTTCTGAAAATGTAATAGGTGCTTTACAAGGGCTTGCAGTTAACATTTTGCAAAAGGAGAAGCAAGTTCTGCTTGCCAGTAGGTCAGACCCTTCTGCCTTTTATTGGAAGGGATATGGAAGCCTACAAAAGGTATAAGTTTGCATCCTCAGAAAGAAGTGATGTGTTTGGGTTTTTTAAAGTCTCCTTAATGAAATCTTTGCTAGGATAGACGGTTCCTGTGCAGTGCTGGGCAAGTGCAGTCTCACAGGCTAGTTTCACACATTAACTTGCATCAAATTCTCACAACCATCTCAATACTTTCCTTTTTAACAAGAAACCCTTGCCTTCAACTAAATTAAGTCAGGTGGATGTTAAACTGGATAAAATACTGAAGAGAGGCTCTTACAAGATTGTACTGAGGATTGTAATGTTAAGGCTGACTTACCCTTGTTTGTCTGGTTGCAGAACCCCAACCTGGACTTCAAAGTAGTAACGTATGAATTGGACCATCCAGGATTTCAGATTCGAGACAGCAAGGGCCTGCATATTGTAGTGTTTGGCATCCAGAGAGGGCTGGGCATGGAGGTTTTTCCAGTTAATGCCATATACAGACCTTGGAAGCACGCAGAGGGCCAGGTAGGTTTGCCAGTGTTTCTGCTGTATCTGCAGAATATTTGTGGAGGTCTTGAATTTTGTATATTGGTAATGTGAATTTTTAGATAAGCCACATTTGAGACCTTGGCTTGTAGCTCCTCAGTTGTGTTACTGAAGTACAGCCTGTAATTCACCAGCGTGTGATTGTGTGGGAGATTATCACTTTCAGTGCACGGTGACAGCACCTTTAGCTTTAGCAGAGTTCTGGTGTAGTGCTGCAGAGGGTAGAACTGCTGCTGTGTGGCAGTGTTCTGCAGTTTTTACCTGGTTCCACAAACAGGCCACAGCTTTGTGCAGACAAGTCCCCTCAGCATGCCTGTATCTGTCACTTTCAGAAGTCCTGGGAGAATTGTGAGGTTCAGTCTTAAGTAAAACATACTGGTAGTAAAGCTTGGCTCATCTCTGCTGCTTTGTTGATTTGTATCATTCTCATAAAGGTGTCACATGATAAAGTGGGAGGAACCTGAAACCCTAAATATCTAAACTGTTTTTAATGTCTCTTTTTATTCCAGCTCTCCTTCATTCAACATTCCCTCATAAACCCTGACATCTTCTGTTTTGCTGACTACCCTTGCCATACTGTTGCCACAGACATCCTGAAAGCGCCACCAGAGGATGACAATCGAGAAATTGCTACATGGTAATCCTGTTCCCTACTGCATTTCATACCTAGAGTTAGATTACTTGTCTGCTCAAAGATGGCTTTATCTTTATGCTGCCAGATTTATTTGTAGCTGTGTGCACATCCCAGTAGATCAGCCATTCATGTTTGTTCCATGTTTGATTGATGAAAGTGCTCACATTATCAGAACGTACTGTGCGCTTCCTTAATACCTGAAAATGTACTGCCAGTTCTTGCTTTTATTGGAGTCCTCGGCTTGTCTGGAGAATTTCTGCTGGTGTATTTTGGCATATACTGCAAACTGAAAGGAGGGGATAGAGGAGGTAGTGTGAATTTAAATCTGAATTTCCCAGGATGGCATTAGAGAAACTTGCTGTACTTGTATGAAAGAAGTTCTGGGATTTAAATAGTAAATTTGTGTAGCTATTGGTGAGTTACTGCATAAAGCTGTCTGGTGTGACTTTCCGAGCTGACCTTTACACTCTTTCTTTTGATATACCCATGCAGCTCATTTCAGTAAAGATATTTGCTTCTTTTTCAATTGTATGGCCCAAAATAGGGAATTTAAGATTGGGAAATACAGGTAAATTGACAATGATTACTTGTCCATAAAGCAGACTAAAAAAGTAGAATATCTTCACTAAATTTCACAAGTGGGGACTTGGAGGTGTTTAAAAAAGTGTATTCCATTTCTGGAAGTACATTTCAAGTTAAATTATCTAGGTGACCCACCTCAAGCTGAATTTCTTCAACATCAGCTTTCAGTTTGTAAATTGTGAATTATTTTTCATGGTTACTTGCAGGCTTAATTGTATGTGGTAAGAGCTGCAGTGGGCATTGCTTTGTGTTATCTTACAGTTGTTCCTACGAAATGCTTGGCTTTCAGGATCCTGTAAGATTTCTGCTTGGTAACTTTGTGGGGGTTGTCTGTTTTTTTCTCTTCTGGTAGGAAGAGCCTGGATTTGATTGAGTCTCTGTTACGATTAGCTGAAGTGGGACAGTATGAACAGGTTAAGCAGCTCTTCAGTTTTCCTATCAAGCATTGCCCAGACATGCTCGTTTTGGCCTTACTGCAGATCAACACGTCCTGGCACACCTTGCGCCACGAACTCATCTCCACGCTCATGCCAATTTTCCTTGGCAACCACCCCAACTCTGCCATCATTTTGCACTATGCATGGCATGGACAGGTGAGTTTTCACTGGAGCATGCCTGTAGCCTGTTCATGTAACTTGAACAGTTAGAAAAATATTTGTATTGATGATTTATGAAGTGGTCAGTTTAAAACCCAAGGGGTAAATTATCCGTGGTGTATGCAAATAAATGAGTTGTCGCCTCCCTGACTTGCAGCAAACTGTTATGACTTCATTTTCAATAATATTTACTGAGAAAATATACCTGAAAAAATAGAGAGACAAAGTTAAGTTTAATTTTTTTTAAACCTTTCAGTTTTAACTAAAGTTGACCACAATTTGATTTTAAAAAAAATAAAAAAATCAAGCAACCCAACAAAAGAAACCCCCAAAAACCTCACAACAGCATCACCCTGCTCTGCTCAACTCAGCCTCACACATTTGAAGTGTAGAAACATGAAGCAGTAAGAGGTGAAGAGGTTTATACCAAAATTATCTTCTTTGTACTTGCCAAAAGATGAAGCTTATTCTAGTCAATAAAGAAATTACCTGCACCGTAAGTTTTCACAGTGCGAGGTGTTTTCTGAAAACTTAGGGATGTCTGCTGACCTTTTTCAAGGAGAATTTCCATGTAGAGATAGGGTAACTATATATGCAAATCCCATACTTTTAATGGTATTGCTGTTTGATGTGCCCTTATCATTGTAAGTGCTGGTAGTTGAGCAGAGAGAAGTGAAGAGAAACTTAAAGCAGAGAAAGCCTCTGGGGTGGGCTGCGTTAGGAAATATCTTGCCCTGGTCATGTAGAGTTAATGGCAGGAAGCTTGACCTCTGAGGTCATTGTCCACATTCACTGCAAAATCATGGCTATTTGCTAGATGAATGCTATGAATGTTTTGTATTTCTCCATATAAAAGTCTTTTAATTGAAGAATGGAGGACTGGGATAGATCTGATGTGCTTTTTGCTTAAGGTCTTGAACTGTCAAAATAGGCAATTTTTCCACAGGATAGACTTCAGAATAAAGCACAGAACAATGGCTGCCATGGGACATGGTGCCATTCCGCAACTTCAGGAGGTTTCACTTTCCCTTTAAACAAAACTCTTGCTGCCATCAAAGTCTTAGTTGTGTTGTAGTTTAAAATTGCCCCTCTGTGAGCAGAGCTAGATATACTGTGTCTTCCATCTTAAGGTCTGATGCTGAATTCTCACTTCAGGACATCATGTCAGGCATGACATTTTTTAAATGACTTACGTATTCCAAAAGCAATTTGTTTACAGTTGAGATGAATTAGACCTGGATGGTGGTAGGAAAGAGATGAGGATGTGCATTGTTACCATTTGCAGTCATGTTGCATCCTTTAGTTGTAGCTCCTGGATAGTTTATTGTTGCATACAAAAGGCTCAACTCAAAAGCAAGTTCTGAAGCTAAAGGGTAAATATGTATGTTAGGCTTTAGGTGTAAAATACCCTGCTTAATGTTCACATAGTTGATCCTATTCCTAGGACTGTGAGGTACTATTTTAATTTCATTCTCCTCAGGGTCAGTCTCCTTCAATTCGTCAGCTTATCATGCATGCAATGGCAGAATGGTACATGAGAGGGGAACAGTATGACCAGGCAAAATTGTCACGTATTCTTGATGTGGCGCAAGACCTGAAGGTGAGTTTTGCAAAACACTGCCTGTTATTTGCTGTCTGGTGTCTTTTGCAGACTTGCTCATCTTTTAACAAATGCTAAGCTTAACTTAGACTAATTTAGTAAGGATTATTTTGTTTAAGCATGTCTGAATTCTTTTGTTGCTGCTGTCCCTCATCTTAAAACAAAAAAAAAGCCTATGTTCATGTGACTTTAAGTACTTTTCAGATGAGTTGTGGTATCTGACTATAAATGCTTCCAGCCTGCCCAGTTGTGAGTCCAAGGCATTTCACTTAGTATTTACAGTGGAATTGGTTATCGTGGCTTAGCTGACAAGTACCTTGGGAACCAGTACAACAAAATTGCTTGCTGTGTAAATCCAGAAAGAACTTTGACTGTTTTAACCTTGAGTATTGTTGAAGTGAGAATGTGGAAAATATCTGTGAGATATTTATGTGAAGGTGGCACTGCTAAGCATAATGGAATGGGGATTTCTTTACCATGCTACTGCTTCTTAGTTTTTATACATTCACAAAAGACTGGAAGTCTTGACTAACTTCTTTGAGGCCTTTATTGCTTCCTGAAGTTAGGTGCAAAATAGTTAGGTGTCACAAAGTTCAAGAGCACCTGCTACTGCCTGAAGTCAGTTTTGCTGTAGCAATTACTTGTTCAGAGATGACCCCTTACAGCAGACGTATTCAAAGTGTCTCAGAAGGGGCTGAGGTCTGTTTGCAAGGGAGATGCTTGGCTCTTCTGCTTAATTTTATTGCAATGTCAACTTGGTAGCTCTCGACCACTTGCTGGTGGATTTTCATATAGAGGAATTTAAAACTGTCGGCTTCAATGAAGGTAAAGTCATGATTTCAAATCCGAGCTCTTGCTTATTTGTCTCATGAGTGAGCTGTAAGTGAAGTTCATAGTACCAGTCTTTTCTGACAAAGAAAGCATAGCAGCATGTGATAACAGGACTTCTTTACTAAAAAGTGTCTGGGGGCTACAAAGAAAAGGAGAAAGGGTGTCCGTGTGTCTTCACTAGTAGTCTTCTGATTTTCTTTCTTTAGGCGTTGTCAATGCTGCTAAATGGTACTCCATTTGCCTTTGTTATTGACCTTGCTGCACTTGCCTCTCGACGGGAATACCTCAAACTTGACAAATGGCTCACAGATAAAATTCGGGAGCATGGGGTAAAGCAGGATTTTTCTTTTTATTTCTGCATTCATATCAGTGACTAACTTAAGTCACTTTAACAATTTTGTAAGTAGCTTTAAAGTTGTGGAAAGTGTCCATGGTCTGATAGTTCAACATTTTCACTGAACTATGGTAGCTTAGTGCAATTCTTTGCACAGTACAATTGCCAAGTTTGAAATAGTGTCTTGAACATAGTTTGGGAGATTAAGATAATGTTTTTTTCCTCAGGAGCCTTTCATCCAGGCCTGTATGACTTTCTTAAAGAGAAGATGTCCATCTATCCTGGGTGGCCTTGCTCCAGAAAAAGATCAGCCCAAAAGTGCTCAACTTCCTCCAGAAACCTTGGCAACAATGTTGGCCTGTCTGCAAGCTTGTGCTGGGTAAGGATTGTGTTGCTTATGCCAAATGTGTAAGCTGTTTGCAGCTTGTTTTCTGGCACGTGGTCACAGCTGGTTTGGAATTTCACATGGAGAATGGGGTTAATGAGAATGTATAAACTTGCAGGGATAGGTGCAGTACTCTGTTTCATTTTGCATTAAAGCTGATGTTGTAGGCTAGATCATGAGAGCTTGAGCATTCTTGCCTTTCTCATCAAACAGCTGTGGTGATCTTGGTGCCTGGGGGGCTGGCTGGTGAGTCAGATCCTTAGTTGTTAATGACTGGATACAGGGTTTAATTCAGACCAAAGAATACAGTCTATGGCCACAGAATGGGACAGCATCTTGGAAAACTAGCTGTATAAAGGATTTTGTGATTGTGTTGAGCAAATGCCGATGTCTGGTTACTGCTCTGGCAATAAGGGGTTTGTGCAGTCCCTTATGTGTAGGAGAAATGTGGTGAGTGATAACTGTAGTGTAACTGAGACTGAAATTAGATGTGTGTAACTTCTGTTGTCTTCTACTCAAAGTAGTCAAAGATGGAAAATTTCAAAGATCTTTTGCAGATGAGATTGTTTAGCTAAAGAAAAAAGGGATGGATCTGAGAGCTGTTTTGTCCGCTAGAAATAGGGATAGACTACAGAAGGGCTAATGGAAACTGAAACTGGTCAAATCGGTCTTCACATACTGTGTACACACACAGTAAATGTAACTGAATGTTGTAAAATATTTTCAGTGTCATTTCTTCATGCTGTCAGACCAAGATGGTATTTCTCTCCGCAACACTGCCACAGTTGTCCAGACCTGTTGTAGGGTGATGTGTGAGCCAGAGTGACTGGAAGCTGGAGATGGTGCTGGTTTTGCTGCTGTGTTTTAGCACCAAATGAGTCTGGCACATCCCAGTGCATGTTACTGATTTGAGGCTTATGCTGTGTCCTTTGACTTAGCCAGTGTTGTCTTGAAAAAGATGAGAAAGATCTTCAAAAGTATCCTGGATAATTCATGGCTCTCCTGTAGGTGCTAGGAAATGAGTACCAACATAGGGTTGTCACAGAGGGTATTGGAACTGAAGGGAGTTTGAGGTACCTGGAAAATTTGAGGAGAAAGGATTCTCCTGATTTCTGCTGGAACCTGTGCAATTGAACTTCAAAATGCTGTTGAAATACTGTTTGTGAAATATATGTGTCTTGAACTGAAGAGTTAACTGTTTTCAGCTCAAAGTGCATCTTCTGAGACTAGTTCACAAATGAACTTGGATTCCTTATTTTGCATGCTGTGGTGCCCATGTTTTAGAGGTTTATTAATTAACTGCAGACTTGACTTGCATCTACTGTCACTGTGTTCTGAATCTTAATGTGTTACCAAGTTTTTTTTATTCCATTAATTCCAAAAGCCACTAGTTCTCTACTGGCACAATTCTCTCAGCTTTTGGTTTCTTTTTATAGCTCCTTGTATTCCCTTTTATACAAGAATGTGACCTACTTGCAGTCATTTTCCATCAGTTATTCTCTTTGAGCTTTAGAAAGAAAAAGCTTGGATTTCTTTCATGAAGCAGTTGCTTTGATGAACTCAAGTTTCAGTCACGAATGGAAGCAGGCATTGTGAAGTCTAGAGGGTTAAAATCACAGTAAATATTAAATACATTTGGGAGAGTAGTTCCACTTCACTAGGTGAAGTCTGCTGTCTCCTAAATCTGTTGATTTAGGAGCCTGCTCTTTAATTAGACTGTAGCAATTTCTTGTCCTGTTTTATGTCCAGGGAGACACTTTTTTTAGCCACCGGGACCCTGCATGTTTTGAGGCTTACTTTGATGTAATGTGTTACCACTGGTGAGCGCTGCAGTTGTAGCGTCACGTAACAGTGAGTCTTCAAAAAATAAATAAATGTTCCTTCTATTGCTGAGTGTTTTTACAATGAAGTCAGGATGGTTGCAGGCACCACAGACTGACCAAGCATGCGATTAATTAACAAGCTGCTAGTGAGAAGCTCCCCTGGAGCTGCAGTGAGTTGAGAGGGGCAGCAGTGTTCTTCCATGCAGTCGTGTGCTGCACAGTCCAAGTATGTCAGTGTGGGGAATGGTCACTTCTCAGTCCCTGCCTCAGGAAGGGAAGAGGCTCCTGTGTACTTGTGCCTTGGGAATGAAAAGGCTTTTTCCTGATCTGTAAGAAGGCTTTATTTTTTTTTTTTTTTAAAAAAGGACAATAGATGTGAAAGTGTTATTCCAGCAAGCTGGAACTTCCTTTACAGTGACAGTTTTTTTGCTCTAGAGATGGCTGACTGTGGTCGCTGCTTCTCAGGCCAACTTCTTTTGCCTCAGATGCAGGCTGGGTTTTTTTTGTGAGCTTTGGGTTTGTTGAGTTGTTTTTGTTTTGTTTTTGGTGTGGGTTTTTGTTGCTGTTTTGTTATTCAGAAATCCTGCAATTCTGTAGTGTCTAAAAGTATTGTAATGTTTGCGTCTTGATCCAGCAGTGTGTCTCTTGAAGTGATACAAAAGTTACCCTTCAAGCCTGCTTGGCAGATGGCAGGACAGAACCTCAGTGGTTCTCTCAAAGCACAAATGGCCCAGGTAGTCACCATAAGTATCCAGCTCTGGGACTGTAAGCCTGTCCTCATTGTGCACTGCCATATTATCTATTTTCAGCAGATTGGAATTTGTTTTACAAGAGCATGCTGTGGTATTGAAGCATAAAGATTGCAAGTTTAACTCCTGAAAAAGGAGAAGGGCAAAAGACAGAGTGGTAACGGACATGTGAACTCTGCCCTTCAGTCCCCAGTCCCATTTCATGGCTAACTGCAGTGCTGTATGGTCTTGGAATGCCTCCTGCAACAACAAAAAAAACCTGTGCTGCTTGTTAATTGATCATACTTACATTTAAATTTTGAGGTTTCTCAGACTGGGGCATTTTTTGTAAATACTTTGTAAATACTGAAGCTACTGTTTGCCATGCTCTGAGCTCTGTCTTCATGCCTGGTTGCACTTTCTGAAAGAGAAATTTTTGGGTTTTCTTTGAAGGTAGGTTTCCGATTGCATTGTCATAAAACTCTCCAAGCCCCTTTCTTCTGAAATTTTTAGCACAAGGACCTGCTGAGAGGATGTTACAGCATGTAAAGGAACCAGCTTGTGAAACAGTTAATAAAATGTTTATTGCCCTGAATGGAAAGCTGCTCACCCACAATCTCTCTCCAGATTCCCCTGTCTTTTGTGGGTGAGCTTTTCCCCACACTGCATAGTGGATCGCTTTGGAGAGCAACTGGAAGCCCTTAACTAACTCTGTGTAGCCTGTAATGGGATACTTGCCAAAGCTGAAGGCTGATTCACACTTTGTTTTCCTGCCCGAGTCACCAGGATGGTTCCTCTGTCCTTTTTCCTCTCATTCCAACACTTGTGCAGTAAAATCTTGTAAAAATTGAGTTAAAACGAGGAGTCTCCAGACAAGGTTAACAGAGAAATAAAGCTGTGTTGGTATAGTTGGCGCCATTATAGGAAGGAACCTACAGCTTAAGCTGTGCTCAGCAAAAAGTTGCAACTAAAGTTTAGAAAAGCATAAATAATTTGCTGTATTTTCCATGAGGAAAATGTTAGTGTTCTGTTGGGATGTTTGTGGTTAGGTATGTCAGCAGCAGAGCTGGCTTTCATTCCAGTTTGGGAAGCTGGCAGTCAGATGTGGAACACTTTGGAAAGAGGTTGCGCATTGTCTTTGTGCCTGAGCTTGAGTTTTCCAATGTTTTTTGTTTATATTTACCTTGAATAGCTGAGTTTCCTTACTCCATTTTGGTTTCATATTAGCGTGTAAAGCATGTCTCTCAGTTTGTAGATAGGTGAGTTTCAGTGAAGCAGGTGATGGCATTTACCTCTCATCATTTTTTGTCTTTGAGTATGTAGCCCATGTATCTCCTCTTTTAGGGAGACCTTGTGTGTAATGAGATTCATAATGGGAATAATCACAAACAGTGAGGTTTAGGGACAGGAAGGAGCCTTGAGGAGGGGGTTTGAAAAAAGGAATCATGGCATCACTAACTACGTTTTAGTTCACACAGCTAGACTGTATATAGCCCATAATATGGACAGCAGCAGACCAAGGCTGTTGTAGCTGGTCTGCTCTTCCAAGAACTGTTGCAGCCATGTGGGTACATATCCCAACTTTCTCTTAAGTCCTTACTTGCTGGGGTAACTATAAAGGAATATTTGCATTATTGAAAACAAGGAAATAGTCCATTGGAGTTTAATTTTTAGAACTACAGTTTAAACTTTTCTATTTAAATATAGCTGTTTCTCTTGGGAGACAATCTAAGGCAAGTTTTGCAAATAAAATTTAGCTTCTGCTGTGGTTGTTTTGCAACTTCTTTTTATGAAATATGGCCTCAGTTTCTGTAGGAAAACCAAGTTAGGCTCCTTGGTTTCATGAATGTCACATGGCTCACTCTCCCGCTTCTGTGTCCTAGGAGTGTTTCTCAGGAGCTGTCGGAGACGATCCTCACCATGGTAGCAAACTGCAGTAATGTCATGAACAAGGCTCGGCAGCCCCCCCCAGGAGTGATGCCCAAAGGGCGCCCGCCCAGCGCGAGCAGCCTGGACGCCATCTCCCCTGTGCAGGTATGAACAGCGGGCTGCATCTGCACAAGGTGGTGTTGGTTTAGCACTAGTTCTGCTCTGTTAGCTGAGCTCTTTCTGCAGGACTAAGTCAAACATCATCTGGCTCATGTAGTTTTGTGCTTGCATGTCTGGATAACTTGCTTGTAACTGCAGAATATTGTGTGAGGTCTGTAGTTCAGAACTGTCCTTCACTTCACAAATGTCTGTAAGAAGTATCTGTGAAGTATTACAGGATGGGAGCACTGAAGAGGGACGGATATTTGGTTTATTTAAAATAACTGAGGCTTTCTTTTAAAGTGCTAAAATTTACTAAGACTTTTGAGAATTAAGCACTGCCTTTGAACCTGATGTGTCTTGTTTGTAGCTTCACGGGCCAAGCCACAGTGCTAGAGCATAAGGACTTGTTATAACTGGGGCTCTTCAGCTCTCAACTGAACTGCTCTTTTAAAAACAAGGTACATTTCAGTTACTCCCTGCCACTCATCATCCCTTCCTCCTCTGGGAGCAACACATTACAGTCAGGTTTTGCTTCTAGCAGTTACATTCAATTTTGAAGTGGTGACAGGTTTTTCACATGAAATAGTGGCAATTCAGCATTTAAGAATGACTGAATTGTCAGTAGATTACATAAACTAGAGAGCAGTTTTCTTGTAGATTGTTGCTTTATTGAAGTTGCTCATCAGATGTACCATTATCTTGGCAACGTGCTGCAAATAACTGATATGAACAAACAGAGCAGCAATTGCTAGTCTGTAGTCGTGCTGTCTTCTGGGTAGATAACACCATTTTCTGCTTTCCTAGTCAGTTCTGGAGCTTACTGCTTTGTCAGCCTGTATTGTTCCTTCCCTCCTTCTCATCACCTAGGTCTTAGTTCTTTTTTTATTGAAGACTTCATTCAGGTATTTAGCTGGGAAAAGTGGGCATAGTGGGATCCTTCAGACAGTCAAAAATACTCTGTAAGGTTGAGATTAAGTAGCTTTCTAAGTCTTGGGGTGAGGTCTCAGGTCACAAACTGCAGAGCGTAGACTACTATAGTATAAAAATCTGCAAGTAGAAGTAAATGCTGCTTATTATAAGCATTTACTGTTGTGTTACACTTAGCTACAGACTATGGAAAAATCAGCCTTTCTGTAAAAGCTCTTAGAGAATAGGATTTCATGGGATTGTAGAAGAAAAACTAAAGCACATTCTCTAGACAAGCTAATCTTTTGGGGTGATCTGGATGACTTCAGAATTTACAGCAACCATGCAGAAAGGCTTTTCTCAGAAATGTTTTGATATGTAGCCGTCTTTATACAAAACATGCCAAAAATCAGCTGGATTTTGGTTTATGGATGTCTGTATAACCTTCCTTTCTTCATTCAGATTGACTCGCTTGCAGGAATGGCATCTCTTAGTTTAGGTGGCTCAGCTGCTCCTCACACCCAGAGCATGCAAGGCTTCCCTCCAAACCTGGGCTCTGCGTTCAGTACTCCTCAGTCACCAGCAAAAGCGTTCCCCCCTCTTTCCACCCAAAACCAGACAACAGGTTTCAGTGGCATTGGAGGACTCTCTTCACAGCTTCCAGGTACTGCTGTTGGGGTGGAGTGGTTTGGTTTTGACATGGCAGAGCTTAAGGCATTGTTATTGCTGAGGTTGGAAATACTGGTGGGTTAGGTGCTTCCTTCCCGTTAAGGGTGGGACATCATACCAGGCAAACAGCTGTCTTGTGTGGGAGGGAGTTACCCACTCCTGGGTCATTGCTGAAACAGCACTTCAGAGTGTTGCAGCTGCGGTAGGTAAAAAGTTGATCGTGAAGAGAGTGAGTGTTTTGACAAATTGAGCAGCATCATTTTAAGTTGGGATGGAGATGCTTAAGTTAAAATTATTAGACAGCTATGAGGCTGTAAAGGTCTTGAGTTCTTGGAAATGTCAAGTGCTAGGAGGAGTTGTGAGAGTGCAACTGAGATGACCAGTTGTTTGCTTTTCAGTAGGTGGTCTTACTACGGGTAGCCTGACTGGCATAGGAACTGGAGCCCTGGGCCTTCCTGCGGTGAACAATGACCCATTCGTGCAAAGGAAGCTGAGCACATCTGGACTGAACCAGCCTACATTCCAGCAGAGTAAGATGAAACCTTGTAAGTGGTAGTGTTGTCTGTGGCTGTGAAGTGTGACTGTGGTCTGCAGTTAATCCGTATTTCCTTCAGGGGAGGCTTGGAACTGTAGGTGGTAAATGTCAGAAATGTGGCTTTGTATTAATCCATTTGTTTGAAAAAAATGCTTCTAAACTTTTATCCTAACAGCTTGACAAGTGCCCTGTGGGGGTTAAAAAAAAAATCTGTTAGCATAAAAATGTAATGTGTGTTACAGATTTGCATGAACAGCGTGTTTCTCTCCTTTTTCTGCGGTGTTGTATTTTGAACAAAAATCTTGTCCTGCCCTTGACAGAGAAAATTGTATGTACTTGGTACCAGGGTGTTTGTTTTATTTCTGACACGGTTAAACAGAGCTAGGTAGGTAAGGTCCTGTTGCTGCAGCAGGGAACTTGATAGGTGAAGCAATGAAATAGACTGCAACACTGGATACAAATAAGATTAACAAACGTTGGTAGGAAGGTAGTTCTTGGAAGGAATAATTTAGTTCCTAACACTAAGGCATTATCCTTAACTCATTTACGCCTCTGCAGCGTGCTCACAATGAATTGTTGAAACAGTAAAATGTTCAGGAAGCACAGCCATATGCTAAACTTTCTGCATTGCTGTTGGGGAGGAGCTATCAAAGAAGCCATAGGCAATAACAGCAAAGTTACCTGTCTTTGCAGATGTACTAGTGGAGGTGGCTGTAATGACCATTGGTTTATATTTTGGGTTTTGAACATTCACTGTAAACTTGTTGGAAGCTCACTGACTGGCCTGAAAGTTTGTGTGCAAGTTTGTGTGCATGTCAGTGTTGTGTAGCATGCTTTATTCTAGTCTGTTCTGCATTCATTAATTTAGTTGTCACCTGAGGTTACCTTGGGATGCAGTGGGTTCTAGGAATACAACAGTGTGAGGTTAATGCTATCTTAGGATTCAGATTTTGGAATAAATACAGCATATTGAAAACAAATTTTTCAATAGCAACTCCTGTCTAATGTGGAAGGGTTAAATATCCTGCTTTTCAGAAAAATTAGAAGGTTCTGTATAGATTGATGGAAGAATTGAAAAGGATTAGATGAAATCCTGACTGCCTGAAGTTGTCCTGAGCATGATACCTATTCCCTTTTTTAACAGCTGACTTATCTCAGGTGTGGCCAGAGGCTAATCAGCACTTTAGCAAAGAAATAGATGATGAGGCAAACAGCTACTTCCAGCGTATTTACAACCATCCACCACATCCGACCATGTCTGTGGATGAGGTGAGTTGCCTTCTGTAGCAGTTGCATCACCTGTCCAGAGACTTGCAATAAAGTTGATAGAAAAAAGGACTCGTGGTAGATGCTTGCAGCGGTGCTTTTTGGCCTGGTTGAAGTTGTTTTCACAGCAAACTTGCAGTTGATCATTACATTCAGCTTTGACTTCTGTGGACTGAAAACTTCAGAGGTCTAATTAACACTCCTAAAATGCTGCTAAGTGGGAAGGATTCCATGTGGTGTGGAAGCCTTTGTGTTCAAAATAAGTACTAAAGAGTGGCTTTACATAGTCTGTATAAATTATTTTGAATATATGTTTTTAAGTATCTAAAAACGACAACAACATCCATATATATAAAAGTGACTCAAGTTCTACCTTCTGAGCTTTTGATAATTATTTTTGTTAGTCTCTATGAGAGCAATTATTGGTCTGATGTACTTGCTCTTTGAAGTACTTCAAATTTACTTTAATATATTTGTGTGGTTATAAATCATGGAGGACACAACATTAATTTTAATTTTTCTAATTTGAAAGTAATTGAGTGGGCGGTCACAAAAAAGTTTTGTGTGAAGACAGTTACTTGAAAGAAAATGGAGAAGACTCACGTCTGAAAAGGAAGCTTGTTTTAATGATGTAGTATCTGCTGGCCATGAGGTGTTCTTGAAGCAGTTACTTGTAACTTGTGGTAGCACAATTTACCTTAGTAGTTGCAAACACTCCTGAAAAGTGAAGATGTGGAAGGACTGGAATAAAGCAAATCTGTTGGTAACGATTTCCAATTTCTTTGCAGGTCTTGGAAATGCTGCAGAGGTTTAAGGACTCCAACATAAAACGTGAACGAGAAGTGTTTAACTGCATGCTGAGGAACTTGTTTGAGGAATATCGTTTCTTTCCCCAGTACCCAGATAAGGAGCTGCACATCACAGCCTGTCTCTTCGGTGGGATTATAGAGAAAGGACTGGTTACTTACATGGCACTGGGCCTGGCCCTGCGCTATGTTCTCGAAGCCTTACGAAAGCCTTTTGCATCCAAAATGTACTATTTTGGTATTGCTGCACTAGATAGATTTAAAAATAGGTGAGTGTGGGTTTTGGTAACTTCTAGTGGTACATGTATTGTCTTGTGAATGTTGAAGCTGCTCTAATCACGCTGTACAAGATTGCTTGTGTGTGTTAGAAATTTACAGTCCTCAACTTCAGGATTGCTTCAGAGATAGGCTGAGCTGAAACAAAAAGTGTAAATGTGCTAGTTAAAGGGTGGCTTTCCCAAATGAAAACGTTAAGTGTGGCACCTCTATAAATGTAAGACCAACAGATGCTGGAAATTAGTGGACTTTGTTTATAAAAATGATAAAGTATTGAGTTAGATGTAGTTGTCTGCTAGAAATGGAGTGAATGTTATTACTCTTCACAGGTACATGGCAGTGGAGTGCAATTTGCCTTGTTCATTAGTGAAGGACTGATTAGGAACTTAGCTCTAAGGCTTTGGTTTTACACGGAAATCTCAAGTATGGCTAAATAATCCCAAAAAACCCCAAACACATTTCTTAAAGCTTCTCATCAATTGCAGATAGGGAAAATTCTGGATGTGAAGGGTGGTCTGGTTTGCTGTTTAAAATGCACTGAACCAGCCTGCAAATTAGTTCTCCAGTAATCTTGTTGCAAACACTGAATATAAGTGCAGTCGTGTTCTCAATCAGAAGTATAGAGGTGTAGGATGAGTTGCTGCGAATAAACTTTGTTTTACTGTTAAATGAATTAATTTCAACTGGGTTTTGTGACAAAAAGTACTTTGTAGAACATGTTTTTTTAAAATAGCACAGCTGCTGTAAGGAGTCCAGAAGTAATTCTGTGAGGCAGTATGGGAATGACATACCAGTCTGATATTTGTGTTTCTCTAGTATTGTTTCTGATCTGGGCTTATGCTTCTGGCTAATACATGTTTTGTCTGACAGATTGAAGGACTATCCCCAGTATTGTCAGCACTTGGCTTCTATTAGTCACTTTATACAATTCCCACATCATTTACAGGAGGTGAGTGTGTTTGTATTAGTAACACCAGCTTTCTATGATTTTACATCCTTTTGAGAAAATTTCTGTTTTCCTTTGGAAAAGTAGTGTCAGCTGTTGTGATTTTAGACCATGTACATCCACAGAATCAAATGCCTTTTCTGAAAGGTTTCTCTGTGGGATGGGGTAGGCTGGTGAAGGTGGTTATCTAGTAGCTGTCCTGTTCCCATAAATCTCTTTGGGTTGCTTGTGTTGAAATAGTTACTTGAATGTAACTGAGTGATCAGCCAGTGCACGTGTTCATGCACAGAAGGTTTTAAAGTGCCTCAGTGGATTCATATTCCAGTCCCTTAAAGATTTGGAGTTTTCCTCTAAAATAGAGGGCATTCATCTTGGTTTATACAATTTCATACTCAGACCTGCTAAAAGAATCCAGGAAAAATTTCATTCCTGAAGGTCTGATGGGAGCCATGGAAATACTGTGTAGTCCAAAGCAGTGTTCATCATACGGTGTCTGCCTTGAATGTGCTTTTATTGGTGGAAATACAGAAAAGCTTGACAGCATGAGCTAAATAAGGAAAAATGTTCCGTTAAGTAGAGAGGCCTCATACGCAAAGCTGGAAAGTCCAGTAGCAGTCTGGGTTTCACTGACAGTTTTCAGACTCTATCCTTTAAATGGCAGTCTGATGTTACCAATTTCTGAGGAAATGTATAGAAGTAGGGAAGAAATGTAGTTTTTACTATGGAACTACTTCACAATATGTAATATCTTGAAGCTGGCCATTTCAGGACTGGTTTTGCTTATTAATGGTGTGCTTCAAACTTTTCTATTTGGCTGTTGGAGTCCTTCCAGAAGACTTCTCACCTGCTTTGTAGCCAGCTTCTTGATACTCACACATTCCTTTTAAGCTCTTTCTCCTCTTTCACTTTGCTGTTTCGGGGTTGGGGGGTGGGGCTTTTTGAGTAGTGCTCTGTAAAATGTAAAGGATGTCAGGTCTCATGATGCTTGACATTAACCTGTTGAGGCCAGAGGTATAGTTTGAGGCTCCTTTCAAGTTAGAATGTGAGTAGTGATAGGATGTGCTTTATAGGGGTATACAGTTGTATTTTGCACGTTCCCTTATGGCATTAGTGTCAAATATTGTAACAATTATTGGCAAACCTTCATAGTGCTCATGCTAAAACAGTCTGTAGTTCTGTTCCTGCATGTGAACTTCTGTATGCTCTTCTTTGCCCTATTTTAGTATATAGAGTATGGACAGCAATCCAGAGATCCTCCTGTGAAGATGCAGGGATCAATCACCACCCCTGGAAGTATTGCACTTGCCCAGGCTCAGGCCCAGGCCCAGGTTCCAGCAAAAGCTCCTCTTGCTGGCCAAGTCAGCACTATAGTGACCACCTCAACCACCACCACCGTTGCAAAAACCATCACAATCACCCGACCAACTGGAGTCAGCTTCAAGAAAGACGTGCCGGTGAGCATTGTGCCTTTCCCAAAGAAGCAGAGGTGTTACAGTGCTGCTCTGTACTGAGTTCAAACTGTGACCTGTATTTTATATTTAAAGCATATAAACTTTTAAAGTATGACCAACATTTTTTAGAGAGAAGGTGTATTTTAATCATTAAACTACACAATTCTTTTGGTGTTAAGTTGAAATGTTTTTATTGAGGTTTTGTCAAGACAATTACAGAGCCATTGTTTCTGTTAATGACTTGCAATAGGACCCTTGATATTTAAAACTGCATCTCCTTTTCCCTTAGTTGCAATGTACCAGGTGCTAAAGCCCTGGGGTTCAGACCTGCAGCTGTAAGGACCTGGGTCACATTCTGTTGACTTACACTTGACATGCTCTCTCAAAAGTGAACCCTTGGGATTTCTCCTTCCCATATCAGCACTGAATTGCTCCTAGAGACTCCCTGCTGTACTAAGTGCTGCTGACTATTGTACTGTGATTTTTCTCTGAGCTAAAATTGTATGCAGGTTGTTAGTCTAACAGGTGACATTGCAATGGCATCTGTTATATATGAATATAAAGGGGTTTTGTGCAGCAGCATTCTTCTGCTGAGTATTGATCATGATTTTGAAGGTAAAAAAATCACTTGGCTCCTTTGGAGTGCTGCTGAAAATGAATCTGAGGCAGTAAATGTGTCCTGGTAGAGCTCAATTCTATTTTGGCTTGATAGAACAGAGCAAAAGTTTCTTTTGATGTCACCTCTAGGTATTGTCTATTCTTAACTTCTTGTCCTCTCCCCAGCCTTCCATTAATACCACCAACATTGATACGCTGTTAGTAGCAACAGATCAAACGGAGAGAATTGTGGAGCCTCCAGAGAATGTCCAGGAAAAAATTGCTTTCATCTTCAATAATCTGTCTCAGTCAAATATGACACAGAAGGCAAGTATGGAAGAATGCTGGTAAAAATATATTTTTTTTTTTTATTTTTTATCTATATTGTTTAATATATTTTTAAGTGCTGCTATTTCTACAAAATTACACCTTGCAAAACTTCAGGAGGGAGCACAATGAAGAGAAATGGTAATTTCCAACTCTTTCTGTTTGAAACCCTTTGGAGATAAAATTTTCTAGGCAGAGGAGAGATGAGTAAAAATATACCTGTTCTTAATCTTGAATAAACATTTCACGTCATAAATGAATTGGGTACCACTTAACATTGCAAGGTTAAGCTGCAGGAATCTTGTATTTCAATCAGAAATTAAGATAATTCTTTCTGAACTAGTAGAAACAGGCAGTCCTGCTGCCACCTGTGCCACTCGTGTAATTTACCATCTCGTGGTTTAATGACTTGAACTTGTAAGATGACAACATTTATTTTCAGTTGTTCGGTAAAAAGCTGAGAAGTGAAGGAGAGGTGGATTACTATGCCTTGCTGATTTCATGATTACATCTTTATTGGTTGACCAGATCTTTGGATAACAAGACCGTGATTTCAGTTTTTTTTTCTTAGAAGAACAGTGTTAAAAGCAGTTGACTGACCATAGCTATGTGTTGGTCAGAGCTGACCCCAGGAGGTTTTGGTTATCTTCTCATCTATATTGTGGTGTGCTTTCTCTTTTGTTTGGTTGGCCACAGGTGGAAGAATTGAAGGAAACAGTGAAAGAAGAGTTCATGCCTTGGGTATCACAGTATCTTGTGATGAAGAGAGTCAGTATTGAGCCTAACTTTCACAGTTTATATTCAAACTTCCTCGACACACTGAAGAATCCAGAGTTTAATAAAATGGTTCTGAATGAAACCTACAGAAATATCAAGGTGAGTGGTGCAAGTTTTCTAATACTTAGGTATACCTGAGTTGATGATTTAGGAGTGTGCTGTTCTCATTCTGTTTGCTTACTATGTTGCTGATCCTCAAGTATGGAATATCACTCAAAAATCTACTTCCTAGCTTACTATTAACCTTGCAGGTTATCTTTATGAATACTGGGATTCTTTTCAGTTAGGAAAGTACAAAAGACTTAAATCATTAGAACAGAAATTTGCATTTAAATCTTTTTATGTAGGTGTACTTGAAATTTGTATGAGGTTTGCAAATTATAACTTGGGGGAAATTGCTTATGGTGTGGTTGTTTTTTTGTGGGAAAGGATAAAGATAAGAAAACCACACTGCTGTTTGGTCAAAGAAGAGTAAAGGGCAAGGGGAGTGTTTAGAAAATCGTGGTGTAACAACCAAAATTTCCTAGATGGCTGAGGCAGTGTGAAGGGGAGGGGGAGAAAGGGAGAGTAGCCCAGAAGTGATGAACAGATGAAAAAAGTTGGTGAAGCAAGCACTATTTTTAAACCTGTTGGTGGGATTTCCTGACCACCATGGGTTACGCTATAGTGCAAAAGCATCTCCTGGCTCTTTAGAGCACAGCTGACCTTGCTCTGTTCAGCTGATGCTCCTCTGGAGCTAAGGAACAGAACTAACAGCACAATACTTGTGGCATGGTTTAAGTCTTGACATGAGAATTGAATTTCCCTGTAAGTGCAAGCTGTAGCCTTCAGATCTGATAAGGCATTAAGAGGAAGCATTGCCTACACAAATTTAGATATTCCTAAGTGAGTAGTCCTAACAGTCTTGCCAGAGTAAATGGTAAGTGTAATCCTCTTTTCTGATCCTTTTAAAAAATGAACTTTGCAGTCATTACAGGGCAGATTTAAAGGTTGCTGTCTCAAAGAAAAGGCTGCTCCAGTATCCCTGTAATGAGACAAGCTGAGAACCTAATGTTCTAAAACTTTGCCTTCAGTCAGATCAGCTGTTGAATTTCGTTGAGAGTCTGATAATCTGCCCTTGTTGCTCAAGCTGCTTTCTTTTTTTTGTTTGTTTGTTTTCATTAGGTGCTATTGACATCGGATAAAGCTGCAGCCAACTTCTCAGACCGTTCCTTGTTAAAGAACCTTGGTCACTGGCTGGGAATGATTACGATGGCTAAAAATAAGCCCATCTTGCACACGGTGAGCTTCTGTCTTTACAGATTGCTTTGGCACTCATTTGAGATGGTGTTACGCAGTAGCATAAGCTATTTGGGAAATGTTGTCACCTTTCTGGTGCCTCTTTTGTGTGCCAAGTACAAAGTATGTTTCCAGAGTTGGCCATGTAAGGCTTCTAAATATTTTGGTTTTTATATGAGGAAAGTTAGTAGCTATATTTATTTTGGCAGGAACTTGTTAATCCCATGTGAAAATGTAGATATATAAATTGGTGTTCAAAAAGTAACTGCGGCTTAACAGTCTGCAAAATTCAAGGGCTCTCTTGACTCAACCTTGCCTGTATCAGAAAAAGAAGTAGCTTGTAAGTGGAGTTTTGCAGTGTGTTTGCTGTTTTCTCCGCCCTCCTTCTCACTTCAATTGTTGCTGGTATTTTTCAGGATTTGGATGTGAAATCACTACTGCTGGAAGCGTATGTGAAGGGACAGCAGGAATTGCTTTATGTAGTGCCATTTGTTGCCAAAGTCTTGGAATCCAGTGTCAGGAGTGTGGTAAGTGTCTTTGTGCTGACAGTTATTACTCAAGTGGCAAAATATCTCAGAAAGCAATTTTTGTCACAAAGTGAAAACTAGTTGAATTCCATGGAGAGAAAGAAAAGAGATATAAGGGCTTAAAGTGAAGGAGTTCTGTTTGAGGGAAGGTATATAGCCCATGCATTTTTGCCATATAAATAGGTGGTGTTAGCTGAACTGTACTGTGGTATGCCTGAAGAGAACGCTATTGAGAAATGGCAGGATGTCATCAAAGAGGTTCTAGGATATATTTATTCTTTGATTATTTTTTTTCATTCCTCCCACCCACTTTGACCCGTGATCAGCTTGTCAGTTCTACTTGACATAGAACTGATCTCTCAGAAGGACCAGGTCATTGTGTTTCCAGTGTTTCACTTAGCTTCCTAATGTAGTTCCAGTTAAACTTAAGTTAGTGGAATAATTATTACTAGAATACTAAATTTGACCATAATTGCAGCTGTACAGAGGTTTCCATGGCTGTATGCACACGTAGCAGGCTGTGTTCCAAACTCCCAGTCACAAGCTATCCAGATCATTGAAGAAGGTTCTATAATACTGCCCTCTTCTTTCTCTTGTAGGTTTTCAGGCCTCCAAACCCATGGACCATGGCCATTATGAATGTTTTAGCTGAGCTACATCAAGAACATGATCTAAAAGTAAACATCTGTTTTTGTTTTCTGTACCTACTGAGTGTGAGGTTCTCATTTGACATAAGTCACAGAATGTTGTGAAGGACCAAGCAGCACTTCTTGCTGTTTTAGCATGGGGAGATTGTTTGGGCACTGCTTAATTTGGTAGAACTTGGATGAAACTCTTCTGTGAGGTCAGAGTGCAAGATATTTACCTGATCCTCAGCCACTATTAGTCTCTGAAAGGTGGGGGGTTAGAGTGGGAAACTTGGGCACAGAGTGGCCCAGTAGGTGTTCTGTGCATTTTCCTTTTGACGTGACCTAAATTAGAATTCTTTTGCAGTTGAATCTGAAGTTTGAGATTGAGGTGCTCTGCAAGAATCTTGCACTAGACATCAATGAGCTGAAACCTGGAAGTCTCCTGAAAGATAAGGATCGTCTGAAAAATCTGGATGAGCAGCTGTCTGCTCCAAAGAAGGATGTGAAGCAGCCAGAAGAGCTACCACCCATTACAACAACTAGTAAGTACATCTCATATAGAATCCAGAACCACACTGCTGAAGTTCAGATAAGACAAGTTTGGCTATTATGAAATAAAATATGAAGCTACATATGCTATTGTAACTTTCCTGGACGCTTGGGAGCACTTGGGTAATAGAAGTAGACGTACAGAGTTTGGAGATGGGAAGGGAATGGAAGCCTCATGAGGGCTAGTTCTGCATATGCTGTGTGTAGCTACTCCTTATTAGAGGGGAGTGAGGCAGGATGATCTATTAACAAGACATTGGGGGCTGAACTGTTGTCACAAACAGTTCTGTTAGAATGTCCTGAAGCTACTTTGGAATTCATTACTGGGAAAATGGAGAATGAAAGTTGCTCATGAGTTTGGGAGGTTTCATGATGAAACTACAAACCTTCTGTTTCTTGGTCATTTTCTGGTTTAAATATTTATACTTGCATTATAAGCATTTGCTTTTCACTAATGGGTCAATATAAACGTCTTTGTGTTCTCCAGCTGCTTCTACAACTCCAGCTACCAGCACCACTTGTACAGCCACAGTCCCTCCACAGCCCCAGTACAGTTATCACGACATCAACGTCTATTCTTTAGGAGGATTGGCTCCACATATTACCTTAAATCCAACGGTAAGTTTCAGAGCTGATTTGGTTTGCTAAAAGAATTCTTACCACCCTCTTTGCCACAGATCTCAGCTGTTGGGAGCAGTGCTTTGTAAACTGAAGGTATTGGAGAGTCACTTCTCAAAAGTAAAGAGGATGTTGAGTGCTAATGGGTAGCCAAATGGAGAATTTTTGAGGTGATTAGTAGTTGCATTATCAACCTGAGATACTCAGGTGATCTTTCACTGTGACATTAGTATCCAGTTTATTTCTGGCAGTATATCAGTTGGGACAGTTGCTACGGTGCTCCTTTTGACCAGTCAGCAGCCTAACCCTTCAGTCTTTCCATTGTGCTCAGCTGCAACTTAGTAAGAAAGGTGATTGTTTGCCCCAGGTTCAGATTTATCAAACATTGCAATAGCTGCATGTGGAACAATGGAGCGCAGCACAAGCTATGACAGCGCGCTTACGAGTTGTCCAGCAAACACAAATGAATGGGTAGGTGGGGTTCCACTGTACTTCCTTCTCTCAACTTTGCTAATCCCCGCGCAGATTCCGCTGTTCCAAGCCCACCCGCAGCTGAAGCAGTGCGTGCGGCAGGCCATCGAGCGAGCGGTGCAGGACCTCGTCCATCCCGTGGTTGATCGATCCATCAAGATTGCCATGACAACTTGTGAGCAGATAGTCAGGAAGGACTTTGCTCTGGATTCGGAGGAGTCACGGATGCGCGTGGCCGCCCACCATATGATGCGGAACCTGACCGCTGGGATGGCCATGATCACCTGCAGGGAGCCTCTGCTGATGAGCATAGCTACCAACCTGAAAAACAGCTTTGCCACTGCACTGAGGGTAAGAGGCCCACCATCTGAAGTTTATTTGCGACTTACAGGACTGTAGGCATCCAGCGTTAGCAAATCAGTTCTCCGCACTGCAGACTTGTTAGTTAATTACATGGCTTAATTAGCATGACATTAATACGCTGGATAAAAGTCTCGTGACTCTTGTGGAATCACAGTGAAAACAGATTACAGCTCATGTTAAGCACTCTTAAACTGGTAAGGTGGATCTTGCTACGTCGCACACAAACTTCCTGACTGCCCTCTTATCTTACCCCAGTGTCCTCTCGAGTTAAATCACATCACACAAACCTTGGGGTACTTAACTTTCTGTGGGCTGTGAGGTAGAAAAGCTAAAGTGGGAGAGGACCAAATTGATTCTGGTGATGTGTTGAATTGTTTCAGTGTGCATGCTTCGTGCAGATTTTATTTACTTACGCCGTTAGCAGATAGGTAGTTGAGACTTTTCTGCAAGCCTGTGAATTCACTGGGTTTTCTAGAGGCTATTTCCAGGTCTCTTAATGAGCAAAGTTTGAGCTGAAGGAGTAGCTTTCCCTTCTGGACTGAATGGAACAGCTTGGGAACCGCTGGCCAGAACAGCAGCCACCACTTGGAATTCTTGCTGTGCTTACCATCAGTGTCAGCAACTGGCAGAGTAGCATAAGGAAGATGAAGACAGACATTGGAGAGATCAAGACAAGCCATAATTGCAGAGGTTCAAAAAAAGTCTTAAGACGACCCACTCCTTGCTTAAGGGCACATAACTTTCCCATCTAGTGGGGAGTGACAGTGCAAAGGCCCTTTTGCAGTGGGGTTACTCTCCTGTGTGGTGAGTGGCTCGGGAGGGCAGCATTTAATAGTCCAAAGGGAGAACAAAATGTCTTAAGTGCTACCAAAGTGTAACTTAGTCAATTTTTTTATCCCTGAACACACATGGCATTGATACAAAGTCACTTGTAATCCAAGGAAATTTTCTTAAGGGATAGTTATAGAAACCATTTTGTTGCAGAAAAAGTGCTGTACAAGACACCTTAAAATTCATACCTGACTCATTGCATGAAGCTGTCTAACAGATACAGTTCTCAAGAATTAATGAAAGAGGGATAGATCTTAAGAGACAAGGAAATCCGCATGAATAGGACATGTTGCCTTTATAGATTTCTAGTGGGAGTTTCTGCTTTGCTTTGCACCCTGAAAAATAAGTCCATCTGTTCAGGGTTCCCTTAAAGCAGAGTCTGAGAAGGAAAGAAGAAAATCCGTATCAGAAAGGTAACCCACTGAAAATAGCTTAGGACTGCTGTTTTGCATTGTTAGTGCTGTGCCTTTATATCTTCCAATTACAACCTAGAGACTGGGAAAACTTGTGCTGTGATGTGAGGCTTTCCCTGCATTAGCATCACTGTGTGTGCATCTGTCTAAAGCAGGGCTTTATTTCTGTGCCCTGGAGATAGGGAGGTGGAGAAGATGGAGAACTCCTGCTGTTTTGTTCCTTGTTGAAAGTCTTTACTGTCATCTTGCTTACATGTTTTATTCAAAGCTATGCAAAATTAAATTTATTGTTGTATATTCCATGGGAAGGACTGTGATCCTAAGAGCATTCCTTTTTATTGCTGATGTTCTGTATAGGCAGTGGTGTAGCTTTTAAGGCTAGTAATATACAGGGGAAATCTGCAGCCTTCATTAATTGTTGTGATTTTCAATAGGCAGCCTCCCCACAGCAGAGGGACATGATGGAGCAGGCAGCTGCCCAGTTAGCACAGGATAACTGTGAGCTTGCTTGCTGCTTTATCCAGAAGACAGCTGTGGAAAAGGCAGGCCCTGAGATGGACAAGAGGCTCGCAACTGTAAGTATGGGACTGCTGTGTTTTAAAAGCATTATATGTACTCATATACATCCAGCCTCGGTGTCTGAAATCCAGTGTGGGGTTTGTATTTTTCCCAGGAATTTGAGCTCAGAAAACATGCCAGACAAGAGGGCCGTCGGTACTGTGATCCTGTTGTGTTAACTTACCAGGCTGAGCGGATGCCAGAACAGATCAGATTAAAGGTGAGGACATGAACTCAGCTCTGTCCTGATGCTGCTCTTCTCCCCCTCCTGTTAATGAAAATTGGATGTCAGGGCTTTAACTGAGCAATCATATATATATATAGTAGTCTTGCCTAAAAGTGCAGCTGCTGTTATCTTGATTAGTATGGAAACACATAAATACATTATTTCAAAATGAGTATTTATGTAATTTTCCTCAGTCCTTGAGCGTGTTCTAGGTCCAGTCTCTTGTTCTGTGCTGTTTTCTCACTGAAAGATGACTCGTCTGTTTTGTTGTCTTGCCTCCTTTATATTTTCTTCCTTTGAAGGTTTTACCATGTGCTTTTAGCAGAGCATTTCTCAGTATTCAGTTATTTCTGTTTCTGGGAACGTGAGTTTCAGTTTTCGAGAAAGATCCTCCTGTTAGGAGGTGTCATAGGAGAGGTAAGACCTCAGTGCAGAGCAGCTGTATCCTACTTCTTGATGTTTAAGGATGTGACTGAGCAACTGCCTGTTACACAAACTGCCCTAATGTTTTACTGCCCCACTGCTGTTCAGAATAGGTTAATGCCTGTTCTTTTCTTTGCAAAGGTTGGAGGTGTGGACCCAAAACAGCTGGCTGTTTATGAGGAGTTCGCACGCAATGTCCCTGGCTTCTTGCCTACCAATGACTTAACTCAGCCTACAGGATTCTTGGCTCAGCCTATGAAGGTAGAGATTTCTGAATTAATTGGCTTGAGAGTACTGTAACCCTTTTGGTGACTGCTGGAGAACTTATGTCTTTTGCTAGAGAACTGCAAGAGTCAGGTGGTTGTATTGTTTGAGAATAGCGGTTGAAAGGTGCATTAGTTCTAATGACAGAGTAATGGCAACATAAAACTTCCATCCAGTCCTAGGGGTTTGAAACCAAACTGGGACAAATTCTGAAAGTTATGATTACTACATGCAGTTTTTCATTCAGATTTCAGGTTACTTTTGCAGGAAGGTCGTAGATGGCAAGCATGAATTTTGAGCAGGTTTTGTATCCATACTTGATCTTCACGACTTAAGGCCTTAGTGACAGAACAAGGTGGAATAGCTTCAAAGTAACAAAGGGCAGGTTCAGATTAGATCTTAAGAAGAAATTCTTCCTTGTGAGAGTGGTGAGGCACTGGAACAGGTTGCCCAGACAAGCTGTGTCTGCCCCATCCCTGGAAGTGTTCAAGGCCAGCTTGGATGGGGCTTGGAACAACCTGGTCTAGTGAAAGGTGTACCTGGGCATGGCAGGGGGAATGGAACTAGATAGTCTTTCAAGTCGCTTCCAGCCCAAACCATTCAGTGATTCTACTTCTAGAATTGTTCGCTGGTTATTTCTACTCCTTAATTTGCTCGTATTTGTGTTTAAAATGCCAGCATAACTAAATACACTACTGTAGAGGTCTTAAATTCTGGATGCTATAATTTGTGAAGCAGAAGAGCCAGTCAGTATTTGAGTGTCACAATCCTTGCAAAAATCACTCATTCCCCCTTTTTCTTAAGCAGCAAGCTTGGGCTACAGATGATGTCGCACAGATCTATGACAAATGTATGACAGAACTGGAGCAGCACCTGCAGTCCATTCCACACACCCTGGCCATGAATCCTCAAGTTCAAGCATTGCGTAGCCTCTTGGAGGCCGTGGTAGTGGCTCGGAACTCCCGTGATGCCATTGCTGCACTTGGACTCCTGCAGAAGGTGAGTCTTGACAATTCTTCTCCGTAACAAGTTGTCTAAAGTTTATTAATCATCTAGCTCATGGATTGTCTTGCTGGTGAGTGTGTTTCTTCATGTGTCCTTTGGAACTTGTTTGGTGAACAGTACTGAGCTGCTGTCTTTGGAAATCCAGTAAATAAAACTGGGAGGGAGCCATGGTGTTCACTTGGTGTATTGTGCACACGGTGTCCGGGCTGCTGTGGAAAGAAGCAGGTACAGAATCTTGGAACTGGAGGGAGTTCTATTCAGACATGGCAAGTAGAGAGCTGTTGCAGTCCGGAGTAGTCTTTGATTTCAAGATGATTTGGAGGCTAAAAAGATGTTTGAACAGTCCTTGTAGGTAGACAGTATTGAGCACAGTACTAGATTTCTAGTGGCACACCTGCAGGGTTTATTTTGCAGTGACTGATAAATGAGTGTGCATGGTGAGTTGACACTGGCCAGCACCATCCACCGGCTTGCTCATTCTGCTCTTCTGCAGGACAGGGATTAAACAGAGGGAAGACAAGATGATGTGTTCATTCATGTTATGACAGTTCAGTAGGGAAACCAAAAGCTGTGTGTGCAAACAAAACAAAAATAAAAATCACTACTTCCCATCGGCAGGCAGATGTTCAGCTGCTTCTCGGAAAACAGGGCTTTGGCACATGTGACATTTGCTTAGGAAGGCAGACATCAGAACTGTGAATGCCCTTCTTCATCCTCCTTTCCCTAGGCTTTTATTGCCAAGCATGATGTCATATGGTATAGAATATCCCTTTATTCAGTTTTGGTCTGCTGTCCTTGCTGTGTTGCTTCCCCAGCCTCTTGCCCATCTCCAGCCTACCCACTGGTGGGTAGGCTGGGAATAGAAAAAGTCTTGATGCTGTGCAAGCACTGTTCAGCAATTGGCAAAACTCTGGTGTGTTGTCAACACTCTTTCAGCACAAATCCAAAGCACAGCACCATATGGGCTGCTATGAAGCAAATTAACTCCATCCCAGCCAGAATTTGTAAGGCTGTACCAGTGGGGAGTGTTGCAATGAGCTCTGCAAGCTGAGCTGGCATCAGTGCCTGTGTAGTAGAGCAGAGCAAGTGACAGACATGGAGAAAAATTCATTTGAGAATAGCAGAACACTGAGCTGTCTGCATGAGGATCCAAGAACAGTGCCAAAGCAAAAGTAACTGAAAGCTGGAGAGAGACTCTTTGTTCTTCTCTGATAGTGCTTGTACCTATTAAAGGATCCAGTCCTGACTAGGACTTGACCAAATGGATTGTGGTGCCACCATAAGACTCATCTTCAGTTTGCTCTAGGCTAAGACAGATGCATCTCTTGAGTGCTGCAGCTCTTTCTCTAAGAAACCTGCTCACTTAGTTCTAGTAGGTTCTGGAAATCTTTTGTCTTGTAGTTTTGTATGAGCCATATGCTGAAAAGCTGAGGAAGCACTGACTTACAGAGGCTGCAGCACAAACTAACACAGTCTGTCATACTATTTGATGCACGTACAAAACTAGTGGAGCACCGGGAGACTTGTAGGTTTGTCTGTGGTAGCACAACTGTGTCCAGTGAATGCATAGATGCCATAGTAGCTGGTAAAATCTCACATGGTCTTTTCAGAGGGTGAGCACACTTAGGAAACTGATCAGTTTTTATTTTTTTTCATGTCTGCCTAGTGTTTTGGTAATTGCTCTTGCTGATGTAACGCGCAGAAGATTTGGAAGAGGACTTGTTTTTTCCTCTGCTAACAGGTTGCATGTGTTCTAGGCTGTAGAAGGCTTGCTGGATGCCACCAGTGGGGCTGACGCTGACCTGCTGCTCCGCTACCGGGAGTGCCACCTGCTTGTGCTGAAGGCTCTGCAGGATGGCCGCGCGTACGGATCTCCGTGGTGTAATAAACAGATCACCAGGTCAGTTACGAGGCAACAGGAACATTGATGCAGCTTTGATCATCTTTTGGGAATTCCTGTGTTACTCTGAATCACTTGCTTGTTAATATTTTGCATTGCTGCAATTTGGACAGGCAAAAATTACTAGCCTTTTTTGTCAAAATTAAGTAGATCTAATAATGCTGTTTCATCCCAGAACATGACAGGAATCTTTAACAGAATTAAGCACTAGAGATGCTCTGGGCTTCTTTTTCCCCCCTTCATTTTGCAGAGAGCATCTTTATATGCTGTCACAAACTGTGTGACATGGCATATGCCTGTAGGAAAGCACTAGTGCTTCAGTCAGGGAGATGTGCCACTTTGTCCTTGGAAGAAAGGCTTCTTATGCTGAATAAACTGCAGCTCTTGAAGGGCTGTTGAGACCAGTTGTGCAAAGCAACAAGAGTCTGACTGTTCTGAACTCCAACATTACCTTAGAGAAGGCTTCTTTTGAAGCAGAGTAATGAATCACAGTGAATGGCACAGTTTCTGAAGTACTGAATTTGAGTTGCTTCGCTTAAGCTGTGTTGCTGAGGTACCCTTTTTAAAAGCAGTCCATTTCTTCAGGTGCCTGATTGAGTGCAGAGATGAGTACAAGTACAACGTGGAAGCTGTGGAGCTGCTAATCCGTAATCACCTCGTTAACATGCAGCAGTATGACCTTCACTTGGCTCAGGTAAAGGGAACCCTCTCTTTTGGAGGAGGGATACGGTCAATCCACTGTAAGATTTGTGGCTGAACTTTAATTGCCTTTTTCGTGTTGACAGTCCATGGAGAATGGCCTGAACTACATGGCTGTGGCATTTGCCATGCAGTTGGTGAAGATCCTGTTGGTGGATGAGAGAAGCGTTGCTCACGTAACAGAAGCAGATCTGTTTCACACCATTGAGACACTCATGAGAATTAATGCTCATTCCAGAGGAAATGCCCCAGAAGGGTGAGATTGTAGTTCTGTGCAATATGTTACTCTTTTTTTCTGCTCATTTATTGAATGTTATATAGGCAATGTCTCATTCAATCTTTAAACTTTCTCTAGGGCTGCAATCCTATGTTAATTTGAACCGTCACTAATGTAAATGTGCTTGTCTTAGTCACAATAGAGGCAGCGGCAGCATCATGTCAAGCTGAATGCTCAAGCAGAAAAATCTCTCTATGCACTGTGCTCCAAAATACTGTAGTACTGTAAGAAACTTGCTTGAATTCCTGCTTTATCTCAAATTTAGGCAATATTCTTTCTTCTTTAAGTCTTACATATTGAGGTGTTAATTTGTTAATCACAAGCAATTAGTCGAATTGGGCAGTCCTTTTTGTTTAAAGCCTATGAAGCAATCCTCCACCACTCGCCTATGGCTTGTGTATCCACCAGCAGATAACTGGGCAGCAAATGTTGCCACAGTGCCTGAAAATACCTCAGGGACTTGCAGACCTCCCGTTACTAAGGTGGAAGCAGTTGTTGCTGGTTTTGAGAACAACGTGGATTGGAGCTTGGAGTACTGTGGATTGCTGTGAGAGCATCCAGCAGCTGGCTGGTGGCAGTGGCTGCCACTACCAGCACAGCTGCCAGTGGGAGGTCCCAAAACAAAAGTCCATTCATCTGCAGATGGTGTGGATAGATGGTCTTCACTGTATGGCTTGACTTTCACTGCAGCCAAATTCAGTGCCCCAGTCAGGCTGTTCAGCGCTTGTGTCTCACTGCCTGGGAGCATTGTACGCCTCCTGAAGTCTGCAGAAGTGATGCTCTTTCTAATCCCTGGAGTGCCTTGTTGCAGCAGTCTGCTGTACAAATTGGAGTGGAACTTCAAAGCTTGTGTGATTTCAGTGTTCCTTCTTTCATCATAAATGTATCTGCTTTCATGACTTATTTCTGCTATTCCAGTGAGGAATGAAAGATACAACGATTTAGTATAAGAAATAATTTGCTTTCTTTCAGAGCCCTATTTGACTGAGCTTCCAGTTCTTGCATCCTCTGGGGGAGGAGGAATTCTAACCCAGCTCTTGCTCTGGTCTGTTGCATAGATTACCCCAGCTGATGGAAGTGGTCCGATCAAACTATGAAGCAATGATTGACCGTGCTCATGGAGGTCCTAATTTCATGATGCATTCAGGAATTTCCCAAGCTTCTGAGTATGATGACCCACCAGGCCTGAGGGAGAAGGCAGAATATCTGCTGAGGGAGTGGGTGAACCTCTACCATTCAGCTGCAGCAGGCCGTGACAGTACCAAAGCATTCTCTGCGTTTGTTGGACAGGTAGAGCTTTTGGAAAGAAAGGTGCTTTTTATTCAACATAAGTAGGGTGTGATGCCCTCCATTTTAAAGCAGTGTTATAAACCTGTGATAGGCACTCTTTTGAAACTTCTAGGTGTATGGCAGTTGACTGTCAAAATTTTGACTGGTTTTGGTGGCAGTGTTTGGTAAAAACCCCTATCCTCCACCAAATCATGTTCTTCATATACTTTAGGAAGAAGCTGTCAGTTCAGACCATGAGTTCTGAGAAAAGTTTGGTGGGAAAAGAACTTCATCTGTGATAAGGGTTGGGAATGGTAATGGAGCTGGACTAGTGTTGCTCCTTACAGGTAATAGTAGAAGCTCTGACAGCCTACAGAAGGAAATTGTTGACAGAGATTCAGGTAAATTGTTTCAGATCATGTGGGCTGAAATCATTAGTGAGGAAAAACTTCAAACTTCATTAGCTGAAGTGGTGCCTAAATTTAAACAATGTCCAACATCTTACTCTGGGGCAGTTTAAGAGGTGTGATGAACAGCACAGATCTGCCTTCCAGGTGTGATAGAGAAGGGAGATATCCTCAGTAGCCCAACACGTGTGGTAATAAACTCCCTGTATTATCTGCAGTCAGCTTCCTAAAACTGTGTTCCGTGCAGGCATCTCCTTGGCTGCAGCTGCAAGGAAGCCCCTGACTTAGTCTATTTGCACTGTGTTCTTTTCAAATTTCTGTATCACCACCGCAGAAACACTGCAGATTTTGCAGCTACTAATGAAAAGAAGTTCAAGCTACAAAGTATGGATAAAGACTGTGACTGATGCAGTGATATTTTCATGTTACTTTAGCGTCCTTGTGTACTGGCTTGTAGACAGCCTCTTGTTGGTCTGACTTCTACTGCATTTTTGAATGTTTCAAATAGCTACTCTGCTAAACTCATGTTTTAAAGAAATATTTTGCCTATTCATGTGACCTCATGTTTTTTTTTAAACCTTAAATCATGCTTCTAAAGCACACTTCAGTATAGTATAGTCATAATACTGAATACACTTTTTTGTACACTTCACTGCTTACCTTTTATACATACTTGATCAGTTTTGAGATAGTAATTGAAATATATTGAGAAGTGCAGTGTTTATTTATAATTGGTCCCTTACAGGCTTCAGTGATGGATCTTAAAGGAATTTTTTTTTAATAACTGCATTAAATAAGGTTCTGTTACTGAACTTAAATGACTGTAATTTTGGCTGCTTAAGTGTTGCTTTCTTTCCAGTTGTCTTTAGGACAGAAGAAGCATAGAACTTTGAAGGCAGATACATGAATTCCTTTTTTTAAAATTTAGGGGAAAAAAAAAACTTTTCCAGAAATACTATAAGTTCTCCAAGTCATCAGTTATGCTTTTTTATAACTTTGTGTCTGTGCAGTAGGAGTTTAGAATTAGGATGCTTTATTCAAAACCCAGAAGTTTCCTGCAGTGTAATTTGCTTCATTCTGATGGTTTTAATACTGAGAGTAACAAATAAAAGGAGGTCTCTGGGTTTTCAACTCCCCACTGCAAAACAAAAAAGCCCACCCACTTTCTCTGCATTTATTGTTCATGTAAGGAAAATTCATTCTCCAAATGCAGTTTGCTGCTACAGAATGTGGCTACAAAGCAGTGATAGTTCCTGAGGTAGTAGCTGGAATGTGCCATTCCCAGAGCTTGTACTCCCCCTGTGGGCTCCTAAAGTCCCGACAGACCGAGCTGCAGCCACTTCGTGCTGTCCTTCATGCGAGGTTGAGTGCTGGTGGCAGAACTGACACTGAAACAGGCTCCTCAGCTGTGCTGATGTTTGAAAATATTTGAGATTCAAAAGATTCTGCTGAGGAGTAAAATATGTTTGCTAAAATTGTGTTGCCCCTCTCAAATTGCCTTGCAAATATTAATCTCTCTGAAGAGTATCGTAAAAATTAATAGTGGCAGGCAAGGTGAATGCTTTGTAAAAGGTGTGTGGTTTGAAATAAATTGTAAAAGGAACTTTCTGTGGTTATGGTGCTGAGGTTTTTTCCTTTCCTGGATAGATGCACCAGCAAGGGATACTGAAAACAGATGACCTGATCACCCGTTTTTTCCGCCTGTGCACCGAAATGTGTGTTGAAATCAGCTATCGTGCTCTGGCGGAGCAGCAGCACAACCCTGCAGCCAACCCCACTATGATTCGAGCCAAGTGCTACCACAACCTGGATGCCTTTGTGCGACTTATTGCACTGCTAGTGAAGCACTCTGGGGAGGCAACCAACACAGTCACGAAGATCAACCTCCTGAATAAGGTTGGGGACCCTTCTTGTACTCACTGGATTTAACATGTGTTAGTGGCTGAACCTTTGCTGATAAATATGTAGACCTTAATGCAGGGTGCTGCTGAAGTGTCAGATGAGGACTTCAGGTTGTTCACTGAAATTACAAGCTTTTGAGCGAAGCATCAAGGTGCCAAGTGGCTTGCTTGTTCACAAAGATTTAATTTCAAACCAACTTGAAACTCACCCTTGTGCCTTGAAGTGAAAAAGTCAGCTGCTGTTGTTTTGAGGCATATGAAGTGTGGTTTAAGGTGATTCCTGAGTGTTTGCTTTGATGTTGTGAGGGCCTTGCCTGTGCTCTTACCACTACTTGGTTTAGGGCTGGATGGTCTCAGCTAGCTAAGACCTTCCAACACCACCCAGTCAGTCATTATGATTGTAATACAAGGGACAGGGAGAGCAAAGAATAGCGGTTGGAAGTTGCTGAAACAAATTGTAATATTAATTTGCGCAGCACTTCCAATAACTAGGATTTTTGGTTGTTTTTAGAATCTACTGATTATTTCTTTTACCAGTGGTTAAAGTATTATCTGTAGGCTGACTTGCAAAGTTACTCTTGCTGCCACCAATGAAATGTCTTGATCTCTTCAGGTTCTTGGTATTGTGGTGGGAGTTCTTTTGCAAGACCACGATGTTCGGCAGAGTGAGTTTCAGCAACTTCCTTACCATCGCATTTTCATCATGTTGCTGTTGGAATTAAATGCTCCCGAGCATGTGCTGGAGACCATCAACTTCCAGACACTCACAGCTTTCTGGTATGTATTTGGGATTGGCCAGAGTGCTCATCCTTTCTTGGTAGGGTCAAGGACTTTTCACTTAAAGGCTGTGACTGTTCCTTTATGGTGGCTTAATCACCTTTGGAGTAGCTGGTTCTCCTGTGAACTGTCCACTTGGTTTAAGGAAAATGACTGGTAAGAACCCCGAGGTGCTCAAATGCCTTTGCTTTTAGGGCCGTGTATGTTTTTCCCTCAATGTTATGAAAAGCAATCTTATTGCTGTGTACTTCTAACCTGCTCTAACTTTTCTTTCAGTAACACATTTCACATCCTGAGGCCTACAAAAGCTCCAGGTTTTGTTTATGCCTGGCTGGAACTGATCTCCCATCGGATATTTATTGCAAGAATGCTGGCACATACACCACAGCAGAAGGTGTGGCTGCAGTTTATCTCTTCTGAATTAAAAAGCTCACACAGATGCTTATCTGGTGTGGTGCTGTTTCACATCTCTGGAAGTGCACTAGTAGCATGGCTGTTTTGTTTCTGTTGTCTTCCATATTCACAGTAACCTAACTGCATGGAGGAGAGTCTGTGTGTCAATAACTATGGAATACAGGGTGAATTAAATGTAATAAACATGCCTTTTTCAGTGTTTAGAAGAGCTGTAGCCTTCTCAGCTAAATACTGTCAGCTCAGTATGGCATGTTGAGTGTTCTGGAAGCACCTGTGGCACAGTGATGTGCAGCTGAAGCCCTTGAAATTAGCTGTGCTGCACTCTGTTAGTAAAGCTGGCAGCAGCTAAGCTCTTGCATCTGGGCTTATATAAAGATCAATCTAATTATAGTTTTGAAATTAACATAACTGCTCTTTGTTGCATGTTTTCCACCTGTTGTTTTTTCTCTTGACAGGGTTGGCCTATGTATGCCCAGTTATTGATCGATCTGTTCAAGTACTTGGCTCCTTTCCTTAGAAATGTGGAACTCACCAAACCTATGCAAATTCTTTACAAGGTAAAAAAAAAAAAGTCATCTAATAGATGCTGCTTCCAAACAAAGTTGTCTGAAAGTAGGGGTGTTCTCATAGCAAAATAGGATTTGTTACTACCTTATGAATTGAATGCACATTGGTGTGGGATAGAAGCAGGCAGCCTTCTCAGATTAATTTACTCCTGGTAATGTTAACCACGTGACACAGAACAATGTGTGTGCAAGTTTTGGGGCAGTTTCAGCAATTATACACCACCTTTTTTTTTATTTATTTTATTTTACAGGGCACTCTGCGTGTGTTGTTGGTCTTGTTGCATGATTTCCCAGAATTTCTTTGTGACTACCACTATGGGTTCTGTGATGTGATCCCACCTAACTGTATTCAGCTAAGGAATCTGATCCTGAGTGCCTTCCCACGGAACATGAGGCTCCCAGACCCTTTCACCCCCAATCTAAAGGTAGAAAAAGCCTAGTGTTTCCTCTTCATTGATGGAAGGAAAAGTGATCAACAGCAGTAGTTGATGTAATTTACAGATCTGCTTTTCCAATTTGTTACTTTAGAGATTGTTTATGGCCTAACTGACTAAGGTTTCTCTCAACAGGTGGACATGTTGAGTGAGATTAATATTGCTCCACGAATACTCACAAATTTCACTGGAGTGATGCCTCCTCAGTTCAAAAAAGATTTGGATTCCTATCTCAAAACCCGTTCTCCCGTTACTTTTTTGTCTGACTTGCGCAGCAACCTACAAGTAAGTTTGAGGTTTCTGAGGATGCTCAATTTAAATAGTGGGGAACAAGTGATCTCACTGGCTTAGTCACCATTCTTTCTTGCAGGAATTTTTTTGGTGTGTTGGTCAACATGTATTCCAGGCAGTAGAAAAGCCTGTGAAAATGCACACATCTCTGAGTAATTATTCTGCCTCTCTTTAGCAAGATATTCAAATGTATTGCAGTCTTTTAGAATGTGATTAAATTTTGACTCCAAATAGATTAATTGGTATAGAAATACATGGATCTACATGCTAATGCTTTAGGGATAAAAAAGGTCAAATTAGCTAAAACCCAACGCAGAGTTGTGGCTAAAACCACATTTCAGATGTCACATGGCTTGGCTTGCAGCAGACATCAAGTCTGAAGTCAGACTTCCTCAGAGAATTGCTTAGACAGAAGCGTTCACACAGGGTGGGTGTGCTTCAGCATTTGGATTTACCTGAGTTTTTCTTTTAGGTAGGGAGTTAAGAAAAAGTCTGTTGGGTCTATTAACACATTGATGATGCTTTTATATATATATATATATATATATATATTCTCAAATATAATAAGATAATAAGCTACAATGTATTAGAAATGGGTAAATGCAAGATTGAATTTGTGAATGTTCAAGTGTGTTGTCTTCTGTATAATCAAGGTGCTGGGATGCTGCTGTTGTACATGCTCTTAGCTTCAAGTACTGAAGGAATATAGACTGTTAATGCTTTTCATATCTTTGTTATTAGGTATCAAATGAACCCGGCAACCGCTACAACATCCAGCTGATTAATGCACTGGTGCTCTATGTAGGTACTCAAGCTATTGCACACATTCATAACAAAGGCAGCACACCCTCCATGAGCACCATTACTCACTCAGCTCACATGGACATCTTCCAGAATTTGGCAGTAGACCTGGACACTGAAGGTGAGCTGGAAGCACCACTGGTTCATGTGATGTCACTATTACAGCAGGTGGGCCCCTCACTTTAAAAAGGACATTGAAGTGCCTGGAGCATGTCCAGCGAAGGGCAGCAGGGCTCGTGAAAGGTTTAGAAAACATGTCTCATGAGGAACAGCCAGGAGAGCTGGGTTTGTTTAGTCTTGAAAAAAGGAGGCTCAGGGAGAACCTCGTTGCTCTCTGCAACTACCTGAAAGGGGGTTGTAGCAAGGTGGGGGTCGGTCTCTTCAACTGTGCCTGCAGTGAGAGGACAAGAGGAAATGACCCTAAGCTGAGACAGGAGAGATTCAGATTAGATGCAGGAAAAACTTGTTTCACTGTTAGGGTGGTCAGGCATTGGAATAGGTTGCCCAGGGAGGTGGTGTAGTCAGCATCCCAGGAAGTGTTAAGAGGTGTCTGGATCTGGCACTGGGTGGTGTGGTTTAGGGGTTAAAGTGGGAATGCTGTGTTGACAGTTGGACTTGATCTTAAAGGTCTGTTCCAACCTTGATGATTCTATGATTTCATGCAGCTGTTAGTGAATTCACAGTAAGGAATGCTATGTTAGAACAGTAGACTGCAAATACAGGATCTATACTATAGCCCAAAGTTTGGAGTATTCAAGGGAATTAGAAACGCACTTAAATGAAGAATTGAATCTTACTGCCCCATCAGCCCGAGTCAATACAGATTTTACATCTGTTAGTTGGTTTTGTTTCTTGTACCTTCATAAGACAGGCTCACAAATGTTAATCTCAAGCACTACTAGTTGTTTCTTTATTCCTCTGTGTGTGTGTGAGGGAGGCTGTTTGTGCTCACCATTCCTCTCCCGCAGGCCGGTACCTCTTCCTGAACGCCATTGCCAACCAGCTGCGATACCCCAACAGTCACACCCACTACTTCAGCTGCACCATGCTGTACCTGTTTGCAGAGGCCAACACTGAGGCCATCCAGGAGCAGATCACGAGGTGAGAGGGAAGGCATTTCACTTGCCAACATTCAGCTTTTTCCTTTCCTTCCTTCTGTGTTTTGGATCTTTGAGCTCTAAATGCTTTTACTTTTGGATTTCAGGGTTCTCTTAGAACGACTGATTGTAAATAGGCCTCATCCCTGGGGTCTCCTTATTACTTTCATTGAGCTGATAAAAAATCCAGCGTTTAAGTTCTGGAACCATGAGTTTGTTCACTGCGCTCCAGAAATTGAGAAGTGAGTATAACTTAACCACAGAATCATTAAAATCATATAACTAAAGCAGTTGGACCTTGAGTTTTTGGTGCTGCCTTAGTGGAAGGACCATTTTCTGCCATAAATGCACCCACCACTGCTTTGCTTCCCTGTGCAGGTTGTTCCAGTCGGTTGCACAGTGCTGCATGGGGCAGAAGCAGGCCCAGCAAGTCATGGAAGGGACTGGTGCCAGTTAGATGAGCTACATCCCGTGTTCTAAGCGTGCCAGCCTGGAGGTCCTGTCCCATCGACTGACTGAAGACTCTGTAAGGCTCCTCCTGACCTTCCCAGCCCCCTTGATTGGGTAGACGCAACAGACCCTGGGTGAAAGGCTTATGTGGGCATGTTCCAAAGTTTGAGACAAATTTTTTGACTTTTGGCCAAAATTCAGAAGATGCTGTGAATATCATTTTAAACCAGTGTAAATACAAGGAACAGAAACATTTTGTCTGGACTTTTGGGTTTGTGCAAATTGTGTAAAAGGCAGGTGGGTAACTCGTGCCTGTCCAGCTTGTAATAAAGGGGCAGCTGCTGATGCCAAGCACTTGTCTGGGGCAGACCTCCTTGTCCTGACATTCCCAGACTCCCAAAGAATATTGAAAAGCCAGTTATAATAAGTAACTTATTTTTCTTTATGTGGATGGGGGACCTTTCAATCACTAAGTTGTTTAAGAAAAAAAAAAAAAAAAAAAAGGGGGATGTGTTTGAAATATGGGAATTTTATGGAGAATGGGAGGGGTGAGGGAGGGGTTAAGTTTCAGTGTTGTTTTCAACACCTCACCCTCATCAAATGCTGATAGACAGCAAGTGGAGTGGCAGTTGGAGAGTGCCTCCTTCCCGTTGGAGAAAACTGACCTTTTAGGTGAGGGTCAGATGTTTTCAGTAAATAAACCAGAGACCAGGCCTATAGTTTCTTTTTTTTTTTTTTTCTTTTTTTGACAGTTGTAAATTTTGAAAGATGAGGAGTTCAATCTAGACCTTTTCCCATCCCTACCCTGTGACCACACAGTATAAGTTTGTAAAAAAAAATTAGAAAAAAAAAAAAAGAATAAAAACAAAAAACCCAAAGGACCAATACAGCCCATTTTGTAAGGATTTTCAATGTTTTGTAAAGTATTGGTCCATGTGTTGTATTTTGTAGCCTTTCTAGTTCTTGGGCTTTAGTTCTCCCACTCTTGTATGTATGCATACTGTAGTTACACATTAAAAGTCATGACATGCAGCACGTGCCACTGTGCTTATTCTCTCCAGTTCCATCCTGGCCAGTTGGTGTCTTTCAAAGTCTGTTCCACACCTCCAAAACATGCAGGTTTCCAGTGTGTTTTGGGCACTGCCTGTTGAAAGCAACTGGGTTTGTTCTCTAGTGTGAAGTCAGCCTGGAGATGTAATCCCTAGACAGGGCCTTGCTTTGAAGTGCAAAAGGACGGTCATTTGGAAACAGAAATGTCTTAGTTGCAGGTTCATGAGCAGAGTTTGTCTCAGGAGACTGCAGTGGAGGGATAGAGAGTGTAGACAGCCCATTAATTTCATTTCTAGTGCCTTCCACCCTGCTGTGGTGATGCTCCCTGCAGCAGGGATCTGCCCAAGGCTGTGGTTGCCTGTGGTAAGGGTAGGCAGCTTCACTGTTGCTAACACTGCAGAATCCCTTAGCCTGTGCCTTGCAACCTAGCAGATGCTAGGAAATAGAGCTTTACTGTTTTCTTTTTCATAATGTTACTTCGTTAAAGCTAGTTGATTGCTGTGGTCTGGGCAGAGAGGTCAGGATTTCCTACTCAGGGTTAAGGAGTTCTGTTGTCTGGTTTTGTGTTTGCTGCATGGAGCATAAACCAGCTCCAAGGGGCCACTGAGCTGGCAGTGCCAGTGGAAAGCAGCTCAAAGGGAATTATCTGTTTGTTCTGGGCACTGTTTTCCAGTCACCTGTGTGTCAAGTAGACTGTGTCCAGGTCCTACCATTCCCTGGCATTTATTTAGCAGATCAGCAGTTGTGCTGAAACTGAGCCTTTTGAAGTTAGAATTTTTTGGTTCTGCTGTTGCAACTCCAGCTTATTCCTCCTCCTGTTAGGTTAAGATACAGAGGACTATCAGCAACCGGTTTTTCTTTATCTGGTCCAAATGCCATGGAATTTTTTTTTTAACTTCCATTTAACTCTGGCAAAATCATCTGCAGAGCTTATTGCCTTGTCCTGATTGCTCAGAGGCGCCTGTGGTTCTGTGCTAATGCTGCTGTATGAGACTGGTTCCCTTCAGGCTTTAAGAGCTGTTAGGCTGGTGTGAAGAGAGGCTGGAAGGTGAACAGAACTCAGCCAAGATCCCAATAACACAAGTTGGGCTGGTAGGATGGAGGCCACTGCATGCCATATCCTCCCCTCCCCTTGTTGCTGAATTTTAGGAACTCTCTCAAGGTGGACAGAGAGTCAGGTTTAGAAAGGAAACATTGTTTATTCTGCTCAGGCTGTGAAGTGGAAGTTTTTCCACAAATCAAGCACACCAAGGAGAAAAAAGACAATTTAGACACTAAAGTAAGTTTACACAAACCCACCAATCTAATAAATAGTTACCTCCTACCCAAGGCAGAGTCGTTTAGCTTGTGCAACTTTATGCAGTCCTTGTTACTGTGCCTGCCGGGGCCTTTTCGGAGGTCTCTTGTGATTTGGGGAGGTGCTCCCTACTGTGTTTCAAGCAAAATTCAGCTTGGACAGAACCCAAGGTTTAGTGCCAAATAAGATGTGATCTGCAGCTGTGGCTCCATGTCTTCTAAACAATTGCCAAGCAGGACATAAAATACAAAGCTTTCCATAAGCATTAAGCTACACCCATTTAACATGCCTGATAACATCTCTTTGTATTCAAGAGGGGTTAAAGGTGAGAATGATAACCATCAGCTTTCATTTGCAAGAGAGAGATCAAAGGAAAGGACAGAGAATTCTGCTTGAAGACATCACTTCCCCCCTTTGGAGTTTTTGAAATATTTTATTAAAACCTTCCACGTTTTTTTTTTTTTTTTTGACTACTGTTGTTCCCAATTACATTTAAATTTTGGAAGTAGGTGTTTCATGATTCTCTACACTTTCATGGACAATCCTAGCACTAAAATAAAAAGCAGACAGGTTAGCATTAGCAATACAATTATGGGAAGTACCATTTTAATAAAAATTCCTGGTGCTGTTGGAGCCCATCCAAATAAAATATCCCACCATTGGAGATTTCCATCTTCCTTCACTCTTTCCACTACCTCGTGGATTTCTTTGGTGTCATGATGGACAGTAATCAAAGTCCTTTTGACTGTTCTCTTCAGCTTCTTTTAACAGCCTTTGCAAATTTTTGTTGTAGCAGTTTGTTACTAGCATAAGGCTTATACCCATAGAGGTGGACTGTATAGTTAATTAAGGTATAATTTATTAGTTGGAAGGAAGTTACTGGGGCTTTATAGTTAAAATCGCAGCCTCTGATCTGGGTAAATTTACAAACACTAAAATTAGAATGTGATTTAATTGATTATCTATTTCTGTGTATTCCCAAGGAATACTAAAGCATACACACCCTTTACCTATGCATACAAGTACTGGTTTTATATTAATCTCTGGCTGAATTTCAAAATTACAAATACTCTGTTCTGTATCTCGGCAAGTATCTTGAGCTTCAGTTGTATTTCCTTCACAGACAAACCCTTGTTCTTGTGCTACGCAGGTGCTGACATTTGTCACCTGTTTCTTTCTGTATGGGCCCATACTCTGTGTTCTGTTGGATGCATTGTGGTTTCATTATTGATCATGGCTAGAGCAATAATAGGATGAATATCATATACTTCAGTTTTAAGTACAGTCAATATTAAATAGTATTTGCTGTTTCCCTACCTCCTTAATTACGTACGGGCTGATTTCCCAGACTTGAGGGGATTTGGGAGGCATTAAGGGTTTTCCTTTCACCTTTACTTGTATCCAGTGGCCTTTTGCTACTACCTCATCTGCTGTGGCTCAGCAGTGATATTTACCTTCATCCTCCTTATGCATCAAAGGAAATTCTAAAGATTATATATTGTTGGATTCTCATCTAGTTGGAACATTAATAATTTAAATTCTCTTCCATTTTCCTTAAACCATTTTACAGTTGGTTTCTTGTTACAGTATTTGACTGGACAAGACAGAACAAAAGGATTATCTACGCAAGTTTCATATTCAGAAAGATTAAGGCAATTCAGGGAAACATGTCACAGTAAGGGTCTTAATCAATGTAAAATTGTACCAACATTATACCAAGTTTGACATCTGGCACTGTCTCAACAACTGTGATCCGTGCAATTGCATTTATGTAAAATAATTACTGCAGTTAGAGGACATTCAAGTTCTACATAAGACAGGCTTTCTTCCCAGGTACAGTTCATGAAGTTACTTTTTAATTTTTTTAGTCCCAAAGATACAGAGGGGGTGGCTTCTCAGTTATCTAGTCCTATAGTTTTCTTCACTCATGAACGGTGGTTCCACAGCTCTAGTCCCTGAAGTTTTGCAGCCATGTATGTTGGGACAAGAACCTGGTACAGTCCTTTCCAGGGTACCTTTAGTGGCTTCTAATTCCACAGACATAGACAGACCCAACCTTCCACCTGGATGTCATGAACAGGAAGGTCCAATCCAGTCAGATTTCTGTGTTAAGCGTTTAGTGTTGTCAGCAGATGTTTACTCTGAACCTCTGCAAGGTAAGAGCTACCAGCTGGATTTCTGCCCTCTTAATCTGGACACGGAGCAGCTCTTGCTTAAAGTTTCTGATGCTCTTCTGACAGTGTATGTCTGCCTTCCTGAAACAGCCATTAGAACATCTGGGGTTTCTTAAGGCCTCTGGAAGGTGGTGATATTTGTGCTTCAGAGCTCTCATTTTATGATAATGCCACCCCAAACTACTTCAGTGCTGTGAAGATACTTCTTTATGTAGAAGTAGCTAAAAAGCCACATGCCATATGAGGGACAAGTGGACCCACAGTCCATCTTGCCATCTGCCCTCCCTGCTGCAGAAGAGATGTCCAGAGGCTGACCTTCCCCTCCAGATCAGTCCTAAGCAGGTCGTGTCCAGGGAGTTTTCTATTGTACCAGCTCTAGCAGCTGATGCAAGATCCTTTTCTGTCCGTAGCGCACGTGCAGAGCTTGCTGCTCCCTTCGACTCAGTTTCTCATAAGCCTCCTTGTTACTTAGCAAGTCCTGCTCTGCTTTCAGGTCTGACCCGTAGGACTCCAGGGTCAGCAGCACACTGTCATAAAGGAGCTTCTTGCAAGGGGTTTTAAGTCTGGAGAGAGCCTCATTTGAAAGGGTAGAATTTTCCTCTTCCTCGCTGTCATCTTCCCAGCCATCTTGTTCCTTATACTCCTTGAATTCTTCTTCTGACATGCACAGCACCTGTAATGATTCAGGCAAAGGGACTAGTCACTGGCAGTGTGAGTACATCAGGCTTTCTCCTCTGTGGAAGAACCCAATGGAGCAGGCAAGTTATTCCTCAGCTGCGCTAAAAGTTAAGAGACTAAAACTGGCTAAGATACCTAACTGCAAACAACTTATGGGTTGGAACATTCAAATTGCAAACCTGGGTGTCAGTAACAGTTTTGAGAGCTCTCTAGAACAGCAGTGGCCACAGAGCCATTCAAAACAGGTATGAGTACAGATGGATGGCTAGTTGAGGAGAGGAAGATGACTTGGGAGCTGGGCTACTCACCCCCTACCACTGTTCATGCAGGAGTGTTAGTACCAAACAAACTGCCTTCCCATGCTTGTCCCCTTCACTGAACCATTCTGCACTCTGTGCTCTCCTTGTGTAGCCCTTCCTCCCACCCTGACAGTGCTCACCTTCAGGGTCACAGACAGCTCCTCCTCTGTCAGCACCTCATCCCAGCCAAGCACAAAGGCACCTTCCTCCCCCACCATCTCCTGCTGGCACAGGAAGTCCCACTGCTCTAAGACCAGCTGCTGCTGCGCTTCACTTCTGGCACCTGTTTTGAAGACAGCAGAGCTACAAACCTAGCCAAAACCAAGGCATGGCCCCAGCACCTGAAGTGCTGCAGAACAGGCTTATTTTTCACTTCATCCTTGACCCCTGTCTCATTCCATCCTGCCCCATCCTCTCCCCGCATGGCCGTGGGTGCCACTTACGCTGCAGCGCTGCCGTGCGCACCGTCACCATCTGGATGTCGGCGGTGTCGTGGGTGTTGCCGGGGTATGGCTCCGCGAAGCCATACATGTGCAGCAGCTGCCAGTTGGCCATCTGCCCGTAGGTGTTGAAGATCTCCTGTCCCTTCCCCACAGGCTGTGTTGTCACCATTCTCAAGCAGTGCTGCGGGCAGGGAGAGGAGAGCTCAGAGCTGTGCCGATCCCCCAGGGAGACCCGGGGTTTCAGAGCGGCTCAGCTGACCCTGAGCTCTTCCCAGCAAACACCAAACATGCAGCAGGGCTTTATATTAACAAGGTCCAGGCCAGACTCGCTGCCCAGGTGTAAGTGTGCCCTTTCCCAAAGGCCTCACAAAAGGAGAGCCAGGCTGTGACAAGGCCTGGCACAGCAGCTTTGCGCTCACAGGAGAGTATTCCAGGTTGGCGTTGTGGTTGGCCACATGATTCAAAATGTCTGCTACAGGCACCATCATGGGAGGATTTGGCCCCTTCTCATCCTCATCTTCCTCCTCCAAAGGTTCCTGAAAGCTAAAAGAAGGGAGGTGAAGACAAAGCTGGTGGTACACGTGGCAGCACAGGGTAAGCTGCATCTTATACTTACTTAAAGGTTGCAGTTGCATAGGAATGTAACACAGCCTGTAATCTTTCCTATGATCCTACTCCTGTTGGACTTCTGGAGAAGCCCTCACTTCTCACCTGTAGGCCATGACAAATGCCACCAGCTCCTTATACAATTCCAGTGTGTGCAGCTTGGGGTCAAAGACGTTTGGGTGGGACTCCATGAAAGGGAGGATGATGGAGCTGTACTCCAGGTGGATGTTAGCTAGATCCTTGTCCACGGCTTCCGGAATGCTTGTGCCCTGCAGGAGCCTTGTCCGCTCTTCTTTTGGCCTGTTGCAAGAAAAACAGGTTCTTTTCCATCTGACACTAACAGCACAGGGCTGGAACAGAGGGATGGGGTTGCCCAGCAGGACGACATCCCTGCCCAAGACTCTGCTCAGCCGCCCCTGGCCTATGCCTGCCTCCAGCTGCCAGACTGGTCCTCCCCCCAGCCCCGCTTGGTTCCACCTTACCAGAACATGGGGTGATCCAGGCTCCGGAAATCCTGCCAGAGGGAGAAATACGGCTGCCAGTGGGAGTTGCTGGCTGTGTACTCGTACAGCAGGGCCAGCAGGAGAGGGACCCACCCGGACTGGCTCTGCAGGGACTCCTGCGCTGCAGAACCAGACACAATGGAGAACGCGTAAGTTGATTTGAGGTGTTTTTCCTCCACGAACCAGAGCCCAATACAAGCCTGAGTCCTGTCTTGAGCCTGGAGACAGGAGTTCTGCTTTTACTCTGGTCTGTCATGGGTTTTTCCTGAGCTGAACCAAAAGCTGCTGCTCTCTGGAGCTCTCCCAGGCCCCACTGCCTTGCCATCCTCAGCCTGAGGTTGTGTGTGCCTTCAGGAACCAAGGAGCTGTTCTTTTTCCCAGCAGTGCCTATCCTGGGTCTCCAGGAAAGCATAAGTGACATAAGCATGTCCCTTAGAAGTTGGAGATACTGGATTAATTCCTTTAAAAGGGAAAGCAGACGTGAGTGCCACAAGAAGTTCGTGCTCACCTTCCTGCAGGAGGGCGTGGATGGAGGTGGTGTGCTGGGACAGCAGCGCCGTGCGAGGGATGGTGAACAGCACCTCTCCCGCCTCCAGCTCCTCGGCGGCCAACACGCCATACCCCGCCACGGCGCCCTCCCTGCTCAGGCGCACCTGGGCCGAGAGCGGGGCGGTGACGGCCGGGCCGGAGGGACCGGAGCGGCCCCGGGGGCGCCCGGCCCGGCCCGCAGTGCCTCACCTTGGGGCTGAGCTCCACCCCGGCCCGCCCGCACCACGCCAGGAACCCGGACAGGGGGTCGGCGTTGCCCTTCCCCCGGGCACCGCTCCCGGCCGCCGCCTGCGGATGGAAACACGGCGTGAGAGGGAAAGGAGCCGCGGGGCCGGTCCCGGTCCCGTTCCGCACCCGGGGAACCCTCGGCACCCTCCCGTACCTTGAACCTCTTGGGCGCCGACGCCATGGCGCTGCCGACACGTGGTTCCGCACCACGTGGCTCCGCCCGGGCCCTTCCGGGTAGGCGGGGGCGCTCCCGCCCCTTCTGCGGGCCGGGCTGACGGAGGCCGCGGAGGGACAGAAAGGGCCGGGGGTGGGGGGGTGGGGGGGACCGGCGGCGGGAGCGCGCCCGGCAGGCGCCTCTCGGAGGGTCGGGCGTTCCTCTGCGGGGCTCAAAGCGCCCCTCGTGGGGCCCGGGCCCCTCCGAGCAAACCCCTGGGGGGCCGGGGAGCCTTATCGGGGGGAGCCAGGGGCCGCCACGTGTCTCTCGGGGGGGCCCACCGCGTCTCTCCCCCCGCTCCGCTGCCCCCGGTGGGGTCACACCCCCAGATACGCCTTCAAAGCAGCGGGCTCTAATTAATGAGGGTAATTAAGCTCGAGCCCTGTTCGGTCAGCGCCGTCACGGCTCTGATCTCCCCGCCAGGGCTGTCCCTCGCTCATTAGTCCCGGCACAAGGGGGGCTGATTCCAGCGCTGGCTGCTCTCATTAAGCCAATTAGCGCGCAGGAGGTGTTTGAAGAGGCCCCGCGGGGCCGTCCCGGGGGCTCCCCCGCCCCACCAGCATTTGGGGTGGGCTCCGCTCACCCATCCCCTCCGGGCTGGGCTGGCAGGGTGGGCTCCCTGTGGGGCAGAGGGGTCCCTTCCTGCAGAATGGGGAGAAAGGGCAAGAGAATAAATATGTGGGGTGGCCTTTGGGTGCCCACCCGAGCTCGTGGCCCCTCCGAGG
>JAWWEU010000020.1:13354164-13372665 GCA_035583155.1 Acropternis orthonyx
CCCGGCCCGCCCTCCGCCCCGCAGCCCATCGCCCCCGCGCCCATCGCCGCGGCCTCCAGCGCGCCCGCACCGGGGCTGCGCCGCCACCGCGCCCCGCCCCGCGCCCCGCCCACCCCGCGGAGCGCCCGCGGAGCCCGCACGGGGGGCGGAAAACGGGGCGTCGGGGCGGCCGCGGGCGCGGCGCCGGCAGCGGCGGTATCGCCAGCACCGGCGGCATCACCAGCACCGGCGGTTGTCGCCAGCACCGGTGGCGTCAATCACCCCGGCAGCATCACCGCCCCCGGCAGCATCACCCACCTGGGCTGCGCAGCCGGTCCCGCTTGCATTGCTGCCTCGGTAGTATCGCCAGCTCCAGCTGTGTCACCGCATTTGTGTTGCCAGCCCACCCTGCATCGCCACTCTGTATCACCAGCCTTAGGGTGCTGCATCGCTAGCCCTAGTTGTGTCACCAGCCCCAGTTGCATTTCCAAGGCCAGTTGCCTTTCCATCTCAGTTGCTTTCCATTCCAGTCGTATCATCAAGCCCCAGTCCTATCACCAACCCTGGCTATGTCACGAGCCCAAGCCGTATTGCCACCCTTGTTTTGTCATCAACCCCAGACACACTGTTACCCCGATCACGTTGCCAGCCCTGGCCCTGTTGCCAACTCCAGTTGCATCACTGACCATGTGTTTTTTCCCAAAGCCCCGGCACCCGGGGTGCCTGCAGGCAGCGAGAACCTCACTTTTTGGTTGTGGCTGACTTCATTACCCTGCTGCAAAGGACAAGGCAGGCTCAGCATGCAGAAGCATAGTGTGTTTATTATGTTGTAAATCTGCTGATTTTGAGTTAGTCTTGCCTGAGGAGCCTAGCTCACTGCCTGGCAGAGGTGCTTTTGTAAGCAATACCTTCTGTGCCGCCCCTGTGCCATCTCTGTGACCACACCGGTATGTCAGAGCCTGCTCTCTTTATGTAAGCTGCTCTCTCCCAGGTGAGCAGAGGCTCCAGCACTGTGGGTTCCACTGGCTCTAAAGTGCCTAAACGTGGCTTGCTAGTGACAAGGGCTTGTGTGTACACTGGAATTCACGAGTGTGATGTTAATGAGCTGGCAGCATGGTTAATTATCCACCCACTAGTGGAAAGTGACAAGCCTCTTAAATATAATTAATCGCCGTTCCTGAAAGAAAAACCAATCAGTGTGGAAGTGGGTGCCAGCCCATCCACGTGAACTGTTGGTCTTGCTCACTTTCCTTCCAAACTCAGCTCCAAGTCCTTTGCTCCCCTGCACGGCAATTTGTGGTAGCTACCGTCATGGAGGGAAGCTGGCCCTCACTCCTTTCAGTTCTTTTTAGGCTCCTTAAGGACCTTGTGCCCAGGTAAGACCTTTCCCTTCTTCCCACCCTCTGGGCTGAATCTCACCTCCCCCAGCTCCCCCTGCTCCTGATGGCTCCCCAGCAGGATCTCATTGATGTAACCAAGTGTCAGGTTGCTGAAGACCATGTTAAAGTGATGGGCACCTTGCAGCTCCTGGACATACACCTTCTGCTTTTGCTGGTTACGCCACCGCTTGCACAGCTCCAAACTGCGTGTGTTGACACTGTCATCCCCATCACCATAAATTATGTCCACAGGGTCCTCATAAGGGAAACGCTCATCGTATATGTAAGTCTCTGGGGTGGGGAAACCTGTGCCATAGAGGCAGTACATGTCCACCCCAGGAGGGGGTAAGTCCTTCAGCAAGTCCTTCATGTCCTCCCACATGTACCAGCCATCCTCCAGGTTGACATCGGTGAAGAAGCGTTGGTAGTCCCGGTACGTGTAGTTGCAGGAGGGTGTGGAGATGAAAACATGGCTCTCAGGCCAGGCCAGGGTCGTTGGGAACATCCAGGGGTTGGTGGTGGTCATGCGCTGCTCTTCACGCAGCTTGATGTTGGACATGAGTGGGATGCCCTGATTGTCACCTGCGGGACACACAAGGGCTCATGAGAAACAGCACCACAATGTACCCTCACAGATGGGGCCTTTGGGATCAGTCCCTCCCAGCAGTGACACATGGCTGTTTCCTGACCAGATGCAGCTCAGCTCTTCCCCTCCTTACCCCTACCCTGCCCATGACCGTACGTCCTCTCCTCACCCCTCTGGCTACAAGTTACCTGGAGCAGCCTTCCAGACTCTTCTCTCCACGTCTCTAGCTGCTTGGAGAGGCAGAGCACAGGCAAACCTGGATGTGTGATGGCCCAAACCAACTCATCCCTGAACTTTCGCTGAAACCCCAGCACCTCCGTACCTGCCTGCAGGGACAGGAGTGAGCTGAGCCCAGTAGTGGGTGCCTGACCTGAATGTCTCCTGCAAGTCTTGACATTTTTGGTGTGTCCAGAGTCCTAAAATCATGGAATGATACCAGATGACCTTAAAAATACCTCTGGCTCTTGTAGCAACAGAGAAAAATATGAGCAGGTGACTTAAGGATGATGCAAGTGGTCAGATGGTAAAACTTTCAAGCACATGATTTTTAATCCCATGCACTTTTGGAGGCTCAGCTTGTTATGCATATTCTGAGCTGTCAGCATTAGGCAAATGATTGTGGCTTTCTGGGCTGCAAAGAGGCTAAAGAGGAACTGGGTCCTCCACCTCTTCCACCAGTGTGCCCTTTCCCTGCCCATCTCTTCCATTTCTGCAGGAGGGAAAGAAAACAAAGAGGTGGCCGCACACAAGGGGTCACCCACCGGATGCCAGGATACGTAGGGGCTTGACGGACCCTCCCCAGGGGGCACCCAGGGAGATGAACCCCCCAATGTACTGATCTTTCCAGGCTTGTGTCTGCTGCAGCAGAAAGTAGAGAACATGCAGGTTGCCCATGCTGTGCCCAATGAGGAAGACCCCTCTCTTGTACTCGTCATGCATCTCCTCGATCAGCGCCTTCAGGTTCTGGAAGTATTCAGGCTGGTCCTCTGTGGACAAGAGGGGAGCATGATGGCATGAGGCTTATCCTGCTTCCATCCCTGCATGGAGGGCCTGGCCACAACCCCCAGACTTACGGGGTCCAACCCTCCAGTCGTAGGGGGCTGCCCGAACCGTCTGGTCCCTCACGTAGCCATTGTTCACCAGGTTCTGCACAAGCGTGTGCAGGTAACCTGCAAGCAGAGAGAACAGGTGGGAATTAGGTCTGTGGTCTTCTCCTGTCAATCTTTTTCTGTCCTGGTCACAACCAAAACATTCTTTAGTAAGCCCTGTAGCTTGGTGGCTCCAGCCAGATGCAGTGGCTCTGTGCATCCCATTGTGTACTGGGGTCAAGGTCGGGGTGATCCCTGCTGGCACTCAAAGGGAGTGTGTCCCCAAGGCTAACGTCCCTCATTCCCAGTGACCTGAGCTCTCTGCAGAACCAGTCCCTGCTGGAAACACGGAGACACCTCCCCATGTGCAGGATGCATGTGGGATCCCCAGATACCCCAGGCCTCTCCTCCTCTCACCTGCCAGCTTGCTCTGATCCAGATATTCCACAGAATAGGTCTTGCCAAATCCAGGCACACGGATGTGCACCCCGGGGGCACTGGACATTTTCCTAGAGGTTCGGTTGTACACCACCCTGTGGGGACAGGACAGGAGGCAGCAGAAGAGCCATTTCCCCATGGGGACATGGGGCTGGGGTGGAGATCACTGGGTGGCAGGTTGGACCTGGGTGGCTGTTTCCAGACCTTATATGAATAGGGAAGTGGATTGGTGCCCAGCCAGTGTCCACTCCTCTTGCCTGGCATCCTGGGACAGGAGGGTCTGATGGAGCAGGCTGCAGCAGCCCCCTCACCCTGTGGCCCTGGGCAGGCAGCATCTCCAGTGGGTGCTCAGGACATTCTGGCTGGGCATGAGCATGTAGCAGGAACATGAGCCAGGCAGTTGTGTTCCAAATCAATGCTATGGTCCTCCTGTGCTTTTGCATGTGTGCTAGATCATGGCCAGGGGGAGGAGAGGAGAGGGAGATCCTCGGTAGGTCTTTTCTCCAGGGAGCTCCCCCGGTAGGGTTGAGTGGTACCTGGTGTTATCGATCCAGCAGTCAACTCCCACTGGCAGGAAGGTGTTGAGGTTGAGCCAGATGGTGAAATAATCCTCTGTTTTGCGATAGCACATCCAGTTCACCACATCCGGCTTGTCCAGCTTGGCTTCCAGCTGGTTCCCAAGACACCCGGGCACTGGAGGCAGGACAGAGGGACAGCAGAGCCATCTACAGACCCCATCCCACTGGCCCCGTGGTGCTGCCCAACCCAGCTCTTGTTCCTGTTCCCTGAGAAGGGTTTCCCTGGGGCTTTCCAGCTGGGAATGGAATGGCTGGGCACCTGCTGGAGCAGCACCCTGGAGAACAACCCACTCTGCACAGGAGTGAGTGTGCTCAAAGCAGAGATACAGGGTGAGCATGAACGCAGCTCTAAAAACGCATCCTCAGGGACCCTAGAGCTGCCCTCCTTGGCCCAAATGTGCCAGTCCCCACCAGCAGGAAACATTCTGGATTATTCCTCCTGCCTGGCTGGTTTTCCACCCTCCTCTCCTCCCTGCAGCCTGGAGGAAGGAGTCAGTGCTGCTTGGGGCTGCCCATCCCTACTGCATTCCTGGCACCTTGACCTGGGATAGTGGGACAGCTCAGGGATGCAGAGTTCCCAGGGAGATGAAAGTCCCAGTGCTGGCTCCAGAGACCCCTGCACTGTTTTCTTGAACTTTAAACCCTCCACACAGACTGAACAAGGTCTCTGAAACTGTTTGGTGCTGAGCAGAACTATACTCTGTTCATTGGGAATTCAATGGGAATAATGCATGCAGGAAATACAGTACAGCTTTAAGCAAACTCACTTGTGTGACCTGGACTCCCTTGGTGGAGGATGATAGTCACAGGGGTGTTTGGTCTGTTCTGGGAGCTTCAGTGTGGTTACCAGCAGGGGTGGGACACCCATCCCAGTGCCACCCTGATTTATATGCCTGTGCTGGGATCAGACACCATGGAGAGCTTTCCCAGCTGGTGTGCAGGAGCCAAGAGCTGGCTCCTGGTGCCAGCACTGACCATGAGGGTGAGGACAAAAGCTGAAGGGACTACAGGGGACAGTGAATCTGGTCAGATGGGAGCACCAGGTGATTCCATGGCCCCAGCAGGTCCAAGGACTTGCCCACAATACACAGCTGGGGATCGTATGGACCTTCAGTGCCAGGGGCATGGCTGCAGCCTCTGAAAGCCTCATGCCATGAGAGAAGGGAAGGAGATATAGCAGTTACCTCCCTCAATCTGCTTCACAGCTCCCTCATGCCTGTGGCATTTCCTCAGGGATACAGGGAGGGTCTAATCCTGTCTTCAAAGCACCTGACTGGAGATCCAGTGGTCCCTGGTGTAGGAGACCCCAGGCAGGGAGCGGGCAGAGGGGATCTCCCTGGTCAGCAAGAGGAGTGGGACCACAAGCTGCTCTGATGGTTCCTGAGGTGCACAGCCAGCACCCCCTGGCCCTGGCACACAGCTGTGAGCTCTGCCTCCCCTTCCAGAGGACATTAGGTAATTATTAAGGGAGTTCCTGTGGGGGCAGAGGGGTTATCAGTGGTCCCAAGGGCACTGGGGGTTTCCAGGACGCCAGGCCCCGGGGGATGGGTTACTTGCGGATGCTGAGCAGCACATGGGGCAGCCAGAATCCGGATGGGCATGGGACAGGCCCTGAGGCTGGCACTGGGGGACAGAAGGAGATGCTCTGACCATCACAGGTAATCCTGAAAAGAGGCACCTGGTGACAGTGACCTGGGTCTGCTGGCCACACCAGGAGGACTAGTCCCAGGTCATGGAGGCTCCAGACACCATTCCCTGCTCCCTGATGCCTCCAGGAAGGGAGTTTTCGGGGTCAGCCCTTGGCATTGTGGCAGGGAGAGATCTTCTGCTTTTTCCTCTTCTCTTTTTTTAAGGGGAAGCTCGTCATGATTCAAGTAAAAGGAGGAAAAAACCCAACTCTACTCGGCAGAGGTTTCATGACAAAACCGAAACTCAGGTCCCTGGTGACGGCACCGGGGCAAAGGAAGGCCGAACTGTGCAGGACAGAGGTACCAGCAGGTGGTGGCTGCTCCCACTTCCCTGAGGTGATAGACCCACCTCTCCCTTCACCTCCCTGTGCCCCTTTTTCTGCTGGCTTGCCCACAGGCAGGGTTGGCATTGGGTGGGGTGTGAGATGTCTGCCCTTTTGCCGCAGCAGAGGATGACTTAGCCATCTCCAGGGAATGGAAAAAGACACAGGATGGGGTGGGCTTCAGGGGACTGAAAGGTGGTGGATGCACCCACTGCACCAGCAGCAGCCACCATGGGAAGTGGCAGAGGAGGTTGTGCTACAGCCCCTGCCCGTAAGCCAGCAGAGTTCCCCCAGTCCCAAGTAAGCCCTACAACATCCTTGGGGGCAGATGTGAGATATCAGAGTCCCATTTGCTTTCTGGGGTGTCCAGCTTGTCCCCCCAGCTCCAGAAAGGTCTGGCTGGGCATGTCCAGCCCTGTGCCCTTATCCCAGCAAACAGGAGGGGACCGGGGAGCTGTGTGTCACCCCCCCCTCTCCCCCTTGGTGGCTCCTACTCCAGACAACCAAAAGCCATTGCAGCCAAAATCCACTGAGTCACCAGAAGCACAACACCCCAACCTCACTGTTTACTTTGGGGGGACTGCACTACACCCAGGCTGCCCACCTGTACCCCGCATGCTGCCCGAGCTGGAGTGACCTTACCGAGTACCACGGGTGGTGTGCTGTTGGTCGGGGGAGCTTCGGGGGTGGTGGTGGGTGGAAAGAGGACATTGAAGAGCCAGAATTGGGACGTGGGCTTCAGGAGTAGCAACAGCGTCAGCAGCGCAATCCCGGCGCCGCTGCTCCCCATGGCAGGCTCGGCCGGGATCCTCCGCACGGCTCCAAGCCAAACAGCCTTTTATAATTTTTACGCAGGTCCAGCCAAGAGGCACCCGGGCTGCAGGGGAGGGGAGAGTTGCAAGGGGCTGGCCATGATGAGGAGGAGGGACGGGGAGGGACGAAGGACTGGCCTTATGGACAAGCCATGCCCTGCCAAAGCCAGACCAGCAGCACCCAGGGGCTTTTCGCAGCCCGAGAGTCCTGCTCGGGAGTGCCACACATTGAGCAGCTTCCTGGTGCCTTGGTGTCCCACCGTGTGCTGGGGTGGTGGCTGCCGCGTTCTTTCCCCTGCACAGTGCTCTGGGGGTAACTCCCAGGGCTGCTCCCTCCCTGCCTGGGTGAATGCAGACCCTCTCAGCTCCTCCTGCCTTCGGAAGGGGATGCTGGTGCTGCCGACGTGGCCAGGTGGACCCCAGGCATCTGGGAGAAGATAGCGGGGTTGGGACAGGTGAAGACACATCTGGTCAGCCTCTTGTGCCACCTGGCAGCACCACATTGCCCAGTGCCACCCTGTGCACTGCCCCTGCTCCATGACCCCCTGCCCAGGCTGCCCCATGCAGTGTCCTCCCAGCAATCCCTCCGAAGGCGCTCGGCCCTGGGACCCCACAGCTCCTGGAAGATGCGAGCTCCAGGTCCCCGCAGGTACCCCCTCATTGCCAGCCCCAGCTGCGGCAGCACCTGCAGCCCCAACCTCCATGGGCAGGGCTCCAGGCAGCCCCGCCTGCCCTGGGGACTGGGGACCCTCGGGAGCCAAAGATGCTCAGGCTGGAAGGCACCTCAAGGTACATTTCGTTTCAGACCTCTGCCGTGGGCAGGGACACCTCCCACCAGACCAGGTTTCTCCAAGCCCTATCCAACCTGGCCTTGAACACTTCCAGGGATAGGGCAAAATCATACTCTCCTGCTGAAGGGAAGATACCTTGTTCCTCCCAGGGCAGTGAGGGGTGGGATGGGTCTGCATGGGCTGGAGGGCACTGGTGGGTAGGCTGGGCTGGCAGGGTGGGCTCCCTGTGGGGCAGAGGGGTCCCTTCCTGCAGAATGGGGAGGAAGGGCAAGAGAATAAATATGTGGGGTGGCCTTTGGGTGCCCACCCGAGCTCGTGGCCCCTCCGAGGGCTCCGTGTCTCTGCAACCCAACCCCTCGCAGCCGCCTCCCTCCCTCCCTCCCTCCCTCCTTAACGCGGCTCCTGCAAAAGTGCTGCTGGGACTCGGATTCGAACCGGAGTCGGATTCTCTCCCGCGGCTGGACCCTCCTGCCTCCCTCTGGGGGCCGTGGGTTGCGGCGGAGGTTTTACAGCTGCTCCTGCATCATCCTGCTCCCCTCCCCTGCCAGCGCATCCCGGCGGCACCGGCATCTTCCCAGGGCGCATCCCCGTGCCGGATCGGTGCCCATGGGATTCCCGGGAGCCGGGTGTTCAGCCCGCTGTGCGCTGGCAGCCTCCTTGGGGTGGTGTGGGGGTGGGAGAGGTCAAAGCAGGTCCCCACATTGTCCTTCCAAATGCCGCAGCCAAGTGGGGTCCCCACTGCCTGTTCTGGACATCCCCCGAAAGCACCAAACATGAGCCTGGATAGCTCAGTTGGGAGAGCATCAGACTTTTAATCTGAGGGTCCAGGGTTCAAGCCCCTGTTCAGGCGATGGATTTATCCTTTATCAGCAAGAAAGGGGAGCGTTGTGGGCAGAAACAACACCCCCTCCTGCTGCTTGGGAGTCCCTGCTTCTTTTCCCACCATCTTCTCCCCAAGGAACGTTCCAGACCCAGCTCCGTCCCGTGCGACACCCACACAGCACCACTGTGTTCTTCCAGACACCCAGTACTGCAAAGACAGGGATCCCATGTTGTCATGGCCAGACAGGCAAAGGTGTTACACGGGGGTACACCTGAATATAGTCAGAAATAGAATGGATGGAAGTGAGAGAGCTGCAGCAGAGCTGGAGGGACAGAAGCCAAGGCTGGAGTGGGAATTGAGGGCTTAGGTCACCCCAGGCTGAGGGTAAGGAAAGCTATTGGGGGGGAGGGATCCTGGGGCTGACCGTGCTTGAGCCTTTTGGAATGTCCAGAGCATCCCTGCCCCTTTGGGTGTTGCTCATCCCTATCCTTACTCCCCACTGTTCCCCATGCCCACCTCCCTTTTGGGTCCATGCTCGGGCAGCTCCCGGGAACCCACCCCTGGTGCACGGGATGCCATCTCTGGTGGCCACGTCTTCGCAAGACCAGGGAGGGGACGGTGCTGTTTTGCAACGAGACGCTGCAGCCGCATCAACCCACGAGCTTATTTTATTGTCCTGATGACCTTTGCTTCCCAGCGGCTCCGATCCTTCCATGCGCACACGCCGCGGCTCCGGCCGAGCGCCGGCCCACGCCTCCCTCGTCATTCATTTCTTGCCAGCAAGAAAACAAAGAGATAATAAATAGGAAGCTTATTTGTGAGGAGGGCCCCGGGGATGGCCTGGGGTCACGGGCCAGGCTGTGCCTGGCCCCGGCCGGGGCCAGCAGGGGGGCTGCAGGCAGGACAGCCCGGCCCCGGGCCATGCACTCTGCAGGGCCGGGTGCCCGGGGCGGGGGAGGGGACACCAGGGGATATAGCAATCTCTATTTAATTACATTAAAATAGACTATTTAAAAAAATTATTTCTAGTAGTTAAAAAAGTGTTGCGGTCCATCCCACCGCGGCAGGAGCTGTCCTGGGGTTTGGGGGTACCCCAGTCCGCTTCGCCCCTGGGCAAGCCTGCCCTGGGGGGGTGTCACAGAGGGTGCCCGGGGTTGGGGCTGGCAGGGTGGCCACTGCGGGTGACAAAGCAGGGCACTGTGCCCCCCGCCAGCCCCACAGCCACTGGCAGACCAAAGGCAGGGGAGTGGGTGCCCTCCCAGACCCCACAGCGGGGCTGGTCCCTCACCCCGGGGCCTTAAATGACGTGGCAGCAGTTGAACTGCCCCAGCGAGAGGAGGCTCTCCTTGGAGCCCGGCCGGAGTTTGAAGGCCAGGGCTTTCTCGCAGAGCGGGATCTGCAGGAGCCTGTCCCGCAGGCTGCCCCCTTTGCTCTTGCCTGGGTCCAGCTTGATCACACTCTCCGCACCCCCTTCGGTGCCTGAGCTCTCCACGGAGTGCCGGGCAGGGCTGGTGGGAGCCCCCTGCCCTGGGGACGTGTCCGTGGGGCTTGGGAGGCTGGCAGGGGTCGTCTCTGCCCCCAGCACCTGGGGTATCCCAGCAGAGCTGCTCTGGGGTGACAGGATGGCTCCCCTCTCCTTGGGCAACTCTGCTGAGGAGCCACCAGGCTCTGTGTCCTCCTCCCTCCTCAGGGGCTCAGCTCCATGCCCCTGCAGTGCCAGGAGACCTTGGCCCCCACTCCCCCCCTTCCCAGCCCAGGCTGCCACCGGGCGCCCGCCCCGGCCCCCCAGCTCAGCCCCCGGCCCCCAGCCCTCCCCGCGGCCGGGCGGGCGGTGGGCGCGCAGGAAGGCTCGCATCTGCTCCTGGTTCAGCGAGCTGCTCTTCCTCTCCATGGCGCTGGGCCTCCCCTCCTCGTCCTCATCATCCTCCTCTTCCTCCTCGCAGATCTGCTGCAGGGCCGGGGTGCTCTTGGTGATGGTGGTGTCAACGGCGGGGACCTTCAGCAGGGTCCCGGTGGGCTGCCGGCCACCAATGTCCCCTCCAGGGGGCAGCCGGGACCCCGCAGCGAGGCTGCCGGGCTCCGTGAAGGGCAGGAGGCTGCCGGCACTGCCCCCAGAGCCAAATGCGTCTGATAAGTTGGTCCTGAGGAAAGGGAGAGAGGGAGGTGTCGGTACCCAGCTGGGCATCCGAAGGGCTGTGGCAAGGAAGGGGACAGGGGACCTGGGATGGCATGGGGGAGGACATGGGACAGGGGGCAGCGGGAGGGCTCACCTGCTCTGCACCTCCTTGGCCAGGTTGTAGACGAGGCTGAGGCTGTGTCCCTGCTTCTCCTGCTTCTCCCGCAGCATCCTCTCCGCCAGCAGGAAATACGTGGCCGTGATGTGGTTGTAGCGGTCGGCTTCCAGCGCCCTGAGCAGGACAGAGGGACTCACATCAGCACACGATGGACGTGCTGGGACCCCCAGAGCCCTTAGCAGGGGCTCCCACCTTGGCATCCCACCCCATCACTCACTCCTGAATGGTTTCCCGATCCGCAATGTTCCCGCAGATCATGGCCTGGAGGATGATCTCGTGCTCCTCCTGGGACACGCGCTTGTGGGAGGTGAGGGGCAGCAGGGAGCGGCTGGCGGGGGACGGGTCCACCCCCTGCAGCCACTCGTGGCTCTCGATCTGCTCCAGGGATGCTCGTTGCTTGGGGTCCCGCTGAAGCATCCTGGAGATGAGACTGGGGGGAAAGGAGCAACGCTGCAACCCTGCAGCAGTGTGTGAACCCTAAACTAGGCAGCTTTACCCCTTTTTCCCCACTTCAGCTCCCAGACATTTGCTAGGGATTGGACAGCCACCCCAGGGGCAGCATGTTGGGGCCCAGGGGGTACAGTGAGGGGGGTGGTGCTTACTCAGAGCACTGGGCCGAGACATGTGAGGGGACAGTGTAGCGGCAGTCCATGATCATGGTGAGGGTCTCACTGTCATTGGCCTCCTGGAACGGGGGGTGGCCACAAACCAGCATGTAGAGGATGACTCCCAGGCTCCAGATGTCTGCAAGAAGCAGCAGAAGCAGTTCAGGTTACCCTTAACATGGCCCAGGAGAGATCCCATACCCCAAGCAGCCCGGGAGAGGGGGGCCATCCCACCAACCCCTGATGCCAATCCAGCAGACACCAGTGCTCACTGGGATGCTCCTTGGAGGTAATGGATCCCAGCTCCTGTCCTGTGGACAGGGGGACCACAGCCCCACCGAGGCAGGGAAAGACCTTCCCCATCCCCACATCCAAGCAGGTCACAAGGGGCTTCACCAAAGCAGTTGAGGTCTTATTCCCCTGTCCAGGCAGCGACAGGGAGGTCAGCCCTGAGCTCTGTCCCACTGGTGACCACCCACCCACCCACCCACAGCACTGTCTCATGTCATTCCTCAGCTTCCCAGCTCCCAAACTCCACCACAACCATCCTGGCACTGGGCTGTGCCACAAGAGACCCTACAGTGATGAGACAGGGACACAGCACTGATCTGGGCTTTCCAGCTGCATGGGAAACAGCCGGAGCAGGATCCCTGCCCTGTCCCCAGCACAACGATGAAGGCAGCAGCATCTTCACTGGTCCCTCCTGCCCAGAACACAAACTCCTGGAGAAGGCACATTTAGGATGCTGAGCATGCCCTGGGGTTCTCTGTTAATACCTTCAGCTGCTTAAGTCAAGTGTTAGAAAATTTCTCATCTGCGTTGGTTTTCTCCCTTCATTTCCCTTTGCAGCGCCACCAGTTTATTCTTCTACCGCCTCCATAAGCTGTCCCTGTGCTCCGCTCGGGATCCGCCTTTTCCTGAGCCAGCGCTGGGCTTTTTCCTTTAAGGGCTTGTATTTTGCTTTGCTAAATCCTTCTGCCCTAATTCCAGCCAGCCAGCCAGCTCGGATCCTGCTTCCCTCCCATGTCCCCTCTGTCACAGCAGAGCCTCTCAGAGCCCCCAGCCCAGCTCACTGTGCCTTGGGACAGTCTCCCCAGAGCCCTGCGCACGGGCCAGGGGAGGAAGGGCGCTGGGAGCCATGGAGAGGAAGTGGTTTTCAGGGTGTGGATGGAGCAAAGGAAACTTTCAGAGCTCCTCCACCCAAACAGCAGCATCCCAAGCAGATTTCCTTCCGGCCTCACCCCCCAAAATAACCACTAGTGCCAGATTGTCGTCAGCTGCGTCCTCACTCTGCTTCCCCCGAGCCCCGGCAGATGCCAGGACAGACTCGCAGCCTGCTTGGGCTTTTTCCCCTCCCCTCCATGAGCCATTACTCTGGGGGATCTAAGTGGGTGTTGGGATGTTCTCTGCAGGGAGGACCCCCCTGTGCCAGGGCAGGGCTGGGCAGCCAAGCGCCCAAGGGACAGGCCTGCTCCCTGCAGGGACAGCAGTGCCAGCGGGTGCTCCCAGCATAAGGGGCCAAAAGGGAGGTGGTGCTTGGCTGGCTGGACCACGCTCCAGGCAAGGGATACGAGGGAGGCAGATCCCCAGGGTGCCTCCCCACCCTTACCGACAGCCGGGGCATCGTACTCGTCCCCGAGCAGGATCTCTGGCGCTGAGTAAGCCAGGGAGCCACAGCTGGTGGTGAGCATCTTGCCAGGCTGGAAGCGGTTGCTGAAGCCAAAGTCAGTGAGCTTGACCACCCCCTGCTCTTGGAAGAAGACCACATTCTCGGGCTTGAGGTCGCGGTGCACCACGTGGAGCTTGTGGCAGTAGGAGATGGCGTGGACGATCTGGGCAAAGTAGTGCTTGGCCCGTGGCTCGGCCAGCCCGCCCTCGTGCCGCATGATGTGGTCGAACATGTCCCCGCCGTCGCCCAGCTCCAGGATGAGGTAGAGCTTGGCGTGGGTGTCGATGACCTCGTAGAGGCGCACCACGTTGGGGTGCTGGACCAGCTTCATGCAGCGCACCTCCTGCAGGAGCTGCCCCGCCGCCTCCCCCGCCAGCTTGCTCTTGTCGATCACCTTGACGGCCACGCGCTGCCCGGTGAAGACGTGCCGCGCCAGCTTCACCACGGCGAAGTGGCCCTTGCCCAGGGTGCGCTCCAGGTCATACAGCCCCGCGATCTTGCCCTCGCCGCAGCCCTGAGCCCCGGCCATGGCGGCGGCCTCAGCTGCACACGGGCATCGGGCGCTGCGGGACGGAGGAGATGCTGAGCACCGTGCCGTGAGGGAAGGAGCACCCCCGAATGCCAGGTCCCACAGCACCACAGATCCCACGATCCCAAAGACAACAGAGTCCCCGGCAGCCTGGGCACCCCTGACTTCCCAGTCGCCATCCCAGGATTTAGGCGCCCATCTGTATCCCCACTTCCAGTTCCCAGCACTCAGGACGTTCCAGTACTCCCACCTCCGCTCCTGAACATCCTAGGGTGCCCCATTCCCCACATCCAGCTCCCAGCACCCTGAGCACTTCACACCCTCCCTCTCAGCTCCCAGCATCCCGGGCATCCCCATATAACCGCCCTACTTGCCAGCAACCCAGGGCATCCTGATACCCCCACCTCCAAGGCGTCCAGCATCACAGCACCCTGGGCACCCCAACAGCCCTGCCAACAGCCCCCCGTCACCCCATACTCCCCCTTCCACACCGCAGCACCCCGGGCACCCCAATACTGACAACCCCCGGGTACCCCGCACCCCGGGCACCGCAATGCCCTCACCTCCAGACCCCAGCACCCCGGGCACCCCCGCAGCCCGTGCCCCGACGGAGCCGCTCTCACCGGGGCGCGGAGCTGCGGCCGCCGGGGCTGCGGTGCCCGGGCGCGCCCGCCCCGCTGACGTCAGGGCGGCTCCGGGACCGCGCCTTAAAGGGCCCGGACCGGTGCCCGGTGGGACCGGGACTGGGGGGATGCGCATCACCCGCCCCCGGGGGGCGAGCCCCGGGCACAGCCGCCCCGCCCCGCCTCGGTACAGCCCGTCCGCGGTGGCGGGACTGCGGTGGCATCAGCGGGACCGGGGCTGGGCGATGAGCGGAACGAGCCGCCCGCCTGCCTGGATGCTCCCGAGGGGAGAGGGAGAGCCCCCAGCCCGGGGTTGTCTCCCCCCGCCCTGGGGTGGGCTCCCGCTGTGCTGCCCGCCTGCCCGGGGTGCCCGCTCACGGGCACCTCTGCTGCGCCGCTGCCCCGCTCCATCGCCCGCTCCCACCCTCCCTGGATTCGGGAGCATCGAGCCGGGGGCGCAGCCCTGGCCCCCCTTTCCCCCTCGCTGTGAGCCCTCTTTTCCTGGAAGCGGCCCGGCGAGCGGCCGGCCGCCTCATTTAGCTCGTTACTGGCCATCGGGATGCGCACAAAGCAGATGTTGCTGCTGCAGATTAAAAAGCTCTCAGCGCGGCCGCCCTCATTCCCGCTAATGCCTTCCCAGAAGTCCTGGCCCGCGGCCCCGCCGGCTGCAAACAGGCCCTAATGAGCTGGGCAGAGGGCCCGTGCGGGGGTGGCATCAGCGGGGGCCCAGGGCAGCGTGGACTGGGGACCCGGAGCCCCCGGGGATGGAGGAGCTGGGGCTGGATGGGGCACTCGGCACCCACCTCGGTCTCGGGGATGGGGATGGGAATGGGAAGGGCTGCCAAACCTGCCCCTAGCCCAAGATAAGCCTTCATCCAGGCATGTGGGTGCAGGAGACATCGGGATGCTGTGCAGGGGGTTCCTGGCCGGATGTTGTGCACCCCAGGTGGGTTCTGAGTATTTCCAGCAGCCGCCTGCAGCCAGAGGGGATGGGACACGGCAGCCCAGCCTCTCGCTGCTCCCATGCTCGCTCAGCCTGTCCCTCGGATGCAGCAGAAATCAGATGGTGCTGGGACAGGATGTGTGAAGGGCAGAGGGGGCCTGCAAAGAGCGCCAGGGCTGGAGCTGCAGCCGGGAGCAGTGGCTCATGCCTCAACCTCCCTTGCTGGGTACATCACAGCCCACTGAACCCCTGTCATGTCTTATCCTCCCATTTCCTTGCAGGGCTGAACCCACTTAAGGCCATGAACGTTCCCTAAAGGAGCCTGGCTCTGGGGAGCTGCAGGTTTTCCAAAGGAGACATGAATGAGAGACACAGTTAGCACAGGTGGAAGCCTGGAGAATGTGCACATGGCCAGTAATCAGAAGCTGGAGGACTTCTGGAGGCTCTGGACTATGACTGGATGCTTGCCAGGAAATATGGATAGGTTTGAAAACCAGTCGAGCCTGGCATGTTTTTGGCAAGGAGCCTGTAGCCCTGATAATTCTGTTAGGAGATGTCCTCATGTTGCAGCCTTGGTGCTCCTCAGGCATGGCTGGAAAGGGAGGCAGTCTGGAAGGGCAGTGGGGATCACATCCAAAAAACTTGGGAGTTTGGGGCTAGCGGGGAGCTGTCCCTCCCACAGTCCCCCCTCCTGCTCATTGCCCCGGCAGCTGCTCTCCATCCAGACAAAGCCCATTTTCCAGAGAATCCCACGTACCTGGTAGTTAGTGGAGTCATGTGGCTGCAGCACTTAATTAATAAAAAGCCGATATAAATCCCAGTAAGCATGTGGGGAGGAGGACACTGAGGCAGAGAGCGGTGGCGGCGCTTCCAGCGGGCTTGGTGGAGCAGTGAACGACAAGCCCCCTCTCCGCTGGGAGAGGTCAGTGCTTACCTTGGGAAGGGTCTTGGGAGTGTGTGGGGTGCAACACCCACGGGTGTGGGGCTCCTTGTGGTACAGAGGGGTCTCCCAGAAAAGAGCTGGGTGGTTTTGTGGGATGGGGAGAAAAGGAGTGGCCAGCATTGGGCTGCTGGAGCCAGGGCTGGAGCCCCAAGGTTGCTAAAAGCAGCAGGCATTGAGTTTCTCAGGATTTGGCTGACAGCAGCAACTGTGGTACCCCCTCCTGGCCCCTTTTCTTTTGCTCCCTAAGAGTCTGCTTTTTAGAGCTTTCAGGTCCCCAAAGCCCACAACCTGTCCCCCAGCCCAACTTACCCAGTTCTTCCCCCAGCTGTGCCTGTTGTGGTACTCCTCCTACCCAGCACCCAGCCTCTACTGGCATTTCCATGCTCTGAGCTGGCAGGAGCTGGATGTTTTGGCCACATCCCGTGCAGCTCAATGCTCTGGTAGCTGCTGAAGGCTGTGAGTGGGGCATTGCACAAAGGACTGATCAAGTCTCAGTCCATTCTCTGCTGCTCAACCCTCTCTGTGGGGAGATCATGAATGTGCCCACATGTGGGATGCCCCACAGCACGTGCAATAGCTCTGGAGGGTCCACAAGAAGCTCCTGGGTGTGTGGGAGCCCAAAAAAGGGCTCTCAAGTGGCTGTGCTGGCAGGGGCTGCCCTCTCTGCTGCAGCATTGCTCGGGGGGTGATGGCAGTGGGGGAGCTGACACCGGCTGGGCCCCTCTGCACAGGCTGTCCCCGGGGACCATGCTGAACGTGCTGCTGCTGTGCTGTGGGCTGCTGCAAGGGATCCAGGCTGTTCTGGATCTCAGGACCGCTGACCTCAGCTGTGGCCACCTGCAGAAGGCGAGTGTCGGGCTGGAGGGGGTGGACAGAGCCCGCCACGCCAGCCTGCAGCGGAAAGCCAAGGAGGCGTCTGCAGAGCCAGTAGGTGAGTCCTGTGGCCCCCCACTCTCCACTGACCCCACCAGCTGCTCACTGCAATGCCCAGAGACCCAAAGTTTAAGTGGGGATCCCACGCCCAGAGTCAGATGCAGGGGATGCCCCTAAAGGAGTACAGCTTTCTTTAGCCCTACTTGGTGAGAGCTGCCTGTCAGCCCCCAGGTAGCGGGGCCTATTATTTGTGGGGAGCAGAACCAGAGCTGACCCCCCAGCAGCCTCCTTGTCCAGCCTCTCTGTATCTCACAGGACCTCTCCCCAGGCTGGGGTTTGAGCAGATGGCCCTGGAGGTGCAAGAAACTGATGGTGACCTCATGAGGAGAGGTGGTGTGCTGGAACCACAGGTAACCCTGAGCTTTCTTACAGACACCTCAAAGAGTAGGAAAGCCTCGGGCCACAGCAGGTCCTGGGGCCAGGGGCATTTGGAGCCCAACATGGTGTGACCTGGGAAGAGACCCTCTGTTCATTGCTTGGGGAGCAGCTGGGGCTGGCATGAGCTGAGGCTGCCCAGAGCTGCTACAGCACCCTACAAAGGAGGGTAGTGCAAGCCTGTGATCCTGCAATCCATTCAATTAACCTCAAGCACAGCCCAGGAAGCCTCTGCAGAGCAGGAGCTCACCAGGCAGTGCCGCATTTCGCCTGGCTCAGCCCCTCAGTCCCTCTGAGCAAGACAGCACCCTTCACTAAAATCCAGGCTGTGCTTCAAAATAACGGTGTGCAGAAAGGCCTTGAGCCACAGTGGATGAGGCAGCCAACCCTGCAGAGAGACCAGGGGGCTGAGCAGTGACTTCCAGCAGGCTGAGCCCGGAGTCGAGCACGACCACAAGCCTCCACTGCTGGCAGTGGGAGGCTTCAGCAGCCACTCGTGGGCCTCTCCCACGCAGTTCTCTATTGCTGGCACAGCGGTCCAGCACCAACCCTTCCCCTCCTCTTCCTCCCCTCTCCCCTCCAGGCATCCTCCGCAGAGCTGCAGGCTGCGGGCCGCGAGGAGCGCTCCCCGCGCCGCTGCGTCCGTCTCCTGGAGTCCTGCCTGGGCCACCAGGTCCCCTGCTGCGACCCCTGCGCCACCTGCTACTGCCGCTTCTTCAACGCCTTCTGCTACTGCAGGAAAATCAGCACCAGCTTCCCCTGTGGCAAGAACTAGCGCCCTGCCCGCGGGGCTGCCCTTTTCTGCCTCCCCCTCTGCTGCCCCAATAAACCTGCCCTTTGCACAAGCCATCGCTGCGTGGGAACGGGTGTGATGTGTCCGCCGGGGGAGGGAGCCCGCACGCAGGTGGATGAGAGGCCAGGGCACATCCAGGTCACCCCAAACGTGCCTTTCCCGGAGGGGTGGGGGGGTCCCAGGCGGTGTCCTGGCTGCGCTGCTGCTGCTGAGCACAAAATCGTGTTCGTTCCCTGATGCGCAACAGGCCAATAACGACACATGTGAGAGGGAGGGACCCTGATTGCGGATCTCGGAGCTGCCCGAGCC
>JAWWEU010000020.1:13372885-13407043 GCA_035583155.1 Acropternis orthonyx
GATAGATAGATATATGTTGAAAGAAAGAAAAATGGATAGATAGATACATAGATAGATAGATAGATAGATAGAAAACATAGATAGATAGAAAACATGGATAGATAGGTAACATGGATAGATAGATAAGATAGATGGATAGATGGATAGAAAGAAAACATGGATAGATAGATAGATAGATATAGATATAGAGAGATGATAGAAAACATGGATAGATAGATATATGTGGAAAGAAAGAAAAATGGATAGATAGATAGATAGATAGATAGATAGATAGATAGATAGATAGAAAGAAAACATGGACCTGCAGTATTTTGCCAAATTAGCACCGTATACATAGACATGAACATCTTGATTTACTATGCCCCTAAAGCTTGCTTAGCTCCAGGATGTCCCCGGGTAAGGGCTGCTGGCTGTTCCACCGGTTAGCCCTCCTTTCCTGCTGACTAGGCTCGGAAGTGTCACGCCGCTCTCACACCAAAGGCCACCCTGTTTGCAGTCTCCCCGGCACACCCGGTATTTCCGCAGCACGCCGCCCCCCACACACCGAGCCCCGCCGAGCCCCGCCGCCACCCCCCGCTCCCCTCAGGCCGCTCCCCCCGCCCGGGGCCTGCCGGGAACGCGCCCCTGCCACGTGACCCGCGGGTCACGTGAGGCGGCGGCGGCGGCGGCAGCGCTCCCGGGCCGTCCCCGCCGCCATGTCGTGCTTCCCGGAGCTGTATTTTAACGTGGACAACGGGTACCTAGAAGGGCTGGTCCGCGGCTTTAAGGCTGGGGTGCTCCGGCAAGGGGACTACGTGAACCTGGTGCAGTGCGAGAGCCTGGAGGGTGAGTGGTGGGGGGGGGTCTGAGGCGAGCGGGAACACCCCCCCCCACCCTGGGCCTTTCCCTCGCCATCCTGAGGGGAAGGTCCGGGCTGCGGGCTGAGGGGAGATGGTGAGGGGCTGTGGGGAGGCGAGGGACTGTCTGGCAGCGGCGAAAAGAGCGCACAGCGGCGTTCATGAGGCGCTGCCCCCTCTTCACCCCTTGGCTGAGGCCGGCGCCGCCTCCGCTGACTCAGTTTCCCGGCCAGCCCGGCCGTGTGATTGCAGCAGCTGATACAGCGCTGTAAGGGAGCTCGGGCTCCCACGGCTTGCTTGGGGTGGCTGTGCAGCTCTGCTGCCTGCCCTGTGGTTGCTGGGAGCCTGGTGGGTTTTGTCGGGCATTGCTGGTGACACTGGGGTTGTGCCTCCACTCTCTAAATGCCAGGAAGCCTTTTTAAGGCCAGAAGTGAGGTTATTGGGGGAATCTAACAATCCCTGATACCCATGATTAGTTTTTAAGGGGATCGGGTCACCTAGGAAAGTACCTGCTGTTAGTGAAGGATCACTAGTGGAAAAACAATCCAGTGCACATCTGAGTAAATTCGCCAGTGAATTACCTGTTGCCAGGGATCTTGAGTTCTCTTTCAAGGCTAATTCTGACTCCCAGACATCATCTTTTTTCTATATCAGTACGTACAAACCTGAACAACTGTGAAGGTTTTGCTCTGTGATGTGCACTTTTTTTACAGTGAGGGTGGTGAAACACTGGTGCAAGTTGCCCAGAGAGGTGGTAGCTTGCCCTGTCCCTGGAAATGTTCAAGGCCAGGTTGGAGTGGGCTCTGAGCCACCTGGTCCAGTGGAAGGTGTCCCTGCTCATTGCAGCAGGTTGGACTAGATGGCCTTTAAAGGTCCTCCCAGCCCAAACTGTTCTAGGATTCTGAGATCACTTGTGGTCAGCTCATCAGCTTAATTAGTTGCTGCTACAGTGTTCCTCTGATCAGTGACCTGCTTGAGAGTTTTCACTCAGCAGTGTCTACAACCTGGGTCAAAAATCACAAAGATTAAAACCATGCCTCCCTTGAACTCTAGACTAGAAACACACATATCCAGAGATGTTGGTTGTTTTGCTCAGTGGGACTATAATTACTGGATCATTCTTTCTTCTAAAACTATTTGTTAGGCATCAGCTTTATACTGGCAATCACTGCTGAGTGGTTAATTAACACTGAGTATGTACATGGACCTCTGACCAACTGAACCCTGGATGCAAGTGACCTGGAGCTGCTCACGCCAGGTAACAAGAGAATGGGAACAGAGTGCTGTGATGTGCCCCAGCCTCTACCTTAAAAATTCCCAGGGTGTTTTTACTTAGGACAGAAACTCCTTTTCAGCTTCTCTTTTTTGCAGCTCTTTGCTTGCAGCAATCACTGTCATTCCTGCTGTAGAGCCTGGACCCTGAAAGAGGGCAGTGAGAGTTTCTCCTGCTCTCTGGCTAGTCACAAGTTTCAGCATGGCTGAACTGTGGCTGTATCACCTTCCCTGCACTTAGCTTCCTCTTTGGAGTCTTTCTGTGCTGAGAGCTTCTCTTTTTTTCTCCCTTCCTTGCTTTCTGAACCAAGTTGCTTAAACCTAGTTCTCCCTCCGAGTGGTATTTGCTGTATTTGGAATGAGTCAGGTTGGAGTTCCTGTGTGTTTTGTCATAGTATTGTTCTGTCTCGGCAGCTCTCTGGTCATGGCTTCTTGTCATGTTGGGCTCCTTCATTCAGAACCTGAAGGCTCTTCCAAATTCACTGTCAATCTTGTTCCTCCTCCACCTGGCTTTCTGTGCCCCTGCCTAGTGTGCTTTTGTAGAGGTGTTTTCATTCAAAGGAGTGTTGCTCTCGATCACTTACATGGGTCTGTGGTCAGGCCATTTCTTTCCTCTGACCTTTTAGTTCCAATTTTCCCATTTCTGTGCTCCACAGGGTTCTAACATGCGTTCTTCCTTTCCCAGGTACTTGTCTGTGCTGAATCCAGGCAGTGGCTGGCATGTTAGCAGCCAGAATAAGTACTGGGGCATGAAATACTCATACATGCTTCTCTACTCTTTATTTTGTCTTCACTGCTGCCTCTTGTGTGCAAGTCTGGCTCTGCAGTTCATCCCTGTCCTGGAGCGAGTGATCACCTTGGCCATGGAGAAATCCTGAAGGACCAAGGCTGTTCTGGGTCTGGCCCTGGGAGTGGGGTACCTGGCAGCTTGCTGCTGTTGACATTGCTTGGATGAGGCTTTGCTTCCAGGTCTGAAATGCTGCTCCCTCCACAGAATTGACTTCTGTGCTTCAGGGCTTAGACTGGCAGCTTAGCACTGCTGGAAGGAGGAAATCAGGCTTTTCTGTGATCTTCTGTTGTCTCTGCTTGTCTGATCACAAAGTAACCTGATTCAAGCTCTTGCTTCTTGTTGAGTCAGAAGTAGCCAAGTGGGCTGTCTGTGGTCAGGCTCCTGAGCTGGCCTTAAGAAGAGCAGAAAAACATGTCCAGGATTGAGAGGGGTGGTGAGAGCTGTTTTGGCTTAAGCTTTCTCGTAAACCCTGCAGCAATAACTTGTTTAATCCTTTCATTCAGCTCCAAAAGTCCAGGTGCTTTAGTTGTTTCTCAGCCAGAGGCCCTGTGCTGTGCACCTGTACTGGGATTGCTTGGAAGCTGCCTGGCCCTCCCCCTTGTATCCAGTTCCTTCTTCTGACACAAGGTGTCAGTGAAGGACCTGGAGCCTCCAGTGGTGTGAGCATGGATCTGTGCTTGAGTGGAATCTGTCTGGGGCAACCAGACTTACAAGTCACCCAAAAGGTGGCAAAAGGTTGGTGAGTCATCTCCAACTCCTGAAGCTGTGGTAGCCTGTTGAAGGTCTGGTATCCTCTCTGGAGAATGAAAAGCTGTTGATACAGTTGGGCAGCGGTGCTGCTTTTAAGCAGCAGAGTTCATCCTGGGTCCAGAATGTTGATTATGGGCTGGCTTTACTGTTGGTCTGCAATGCTCCCTACTGCAAAAAGCATGTGGAGCCTGAGAAATGCACAAAAGCATCTTGTTTAGAATCAGGAATGTCTTTACTTTCAGGTCAGTGTTCATGAGCCTCTTATTGCTAATAATTCCTCTTGCTTCCACAGCAGCAGTGTAGAAAACTGCTTTCTTTCTGACCTGCCAGTGTTGTAGAGATGATTGGTGTAGTGAAAGAAGCTGCTAGCTGGGTGAAGTGGTCTGCTGAATAGTTACAGGGACTTGATTCAAGCCTGTGGGCCTCTCTTGGGAGAGGTTTTCCAGAGTCTGCTTGTGTGTGTGTGCTTGTGCCTCTGTCCATGTAATTGGCTCAGCTGGGGACTTGCATGCTATATGGAAACAGTGGTGTGCACATGGCAGAGTGGGATCTGTCCATGGAGTGTGTCCTCTCTGCACCAGGCTGAGTGCAGTGTGTACTTTTGTTTTCACAGTCCCAAGGATCTTTTTTTTCTTCCCTAGGGACTGCTTTTGTTTTGAGGTGTTCAGCACATCTCTTTTCACTGAGAGGAGAGCTGGAGAGGTTGTGCTACCCTTCTCCTTTCCATTTTATCACTGTGGTCCTGGAATTTGGACCCCAAAAAGCTGGAGTTGGTCTTCTCTTTCAGCATAACCACATGGACAACACATCCTCCTCTCTTATGTAGGGAAGCTGCATTGCTACCAGAGCTCCAGACTGCCTCCAGGAGTGCTTTTAGTGGAGCTTATGGTATTCACACAGGTGCAGGGAGAACAGGATAGATACTTTCCTGTGCAGCTGTTTTGCTGTACCACCAAGCAAGGAGAGGCCACTTGATGGTCCTGAAGTGTGGCTGTGCTTAGATTCATCCAGAACTCCAAGAGTGGTTCAGTCTGAACTCAGTGGGTGTAGAAGCAAAGCCATAATGTGGTGGAGACCTTTCATCCTCACCCACGTGATGAGGATGGCCTCTGTCTCCTGGCATATCTAGAAGACCTGTGTGAAAAGGTGACTCTTGCATGCTGAGATTGTGCAGGAGGACTGTCCCCTGTCCCCAAGAGCTTTCTCCTGCCAGATGAGGCAGTGTTTGAGCATGGTGAGACCTGAGGAGGGTATAGAACCATTCTGTCCTGTGAACACTGGCTGCTCATACACAACAGTGTCCAAAAGGCTGTCCTGCTAATCTCAGTGCTTTGTCTTGCATCCTCTGGTATAACCATTGGCTGTGGCTGGTTCATCAACTGTCCTGTTAAAGCAAGCTCCAGGAAAACATTTTTTATGGCAAGAAAGATAGCACTTCCATAGCCTGCTAGATCATGGTGGCAAACAAACACTGTGGTCCCTGGCTTCCTGCAGGGTTCAGCAGAGGCTCTTTGCTGTTTGTTCTGGCCTCCTTTACTGGGCAGAGACCTACTTCATAGCTTCTCTGAGCTAAACTTCAAGCAGCAGCCGAGGTCAGCTTCTCAGTACTGTTGCAGCTTCAGCCCTTGTTTGGGTCCTGCCCCTCATTAGAAGATGATGGTGTCTGGGTTTCCTGGCAGGTACTGCTGCTCGGCAGCCTGTCAGTGCTTTCATCTTGTTGTTCTAACTCAACTGTCAGCTCCTGCAGCATGAGACTGCTTTCTGCCCTGTTTATGTTAGCTTCTGAGTGATTTCTTGCCTCTCCCCAAAAGCACTGCATTAGGTGCTGGGCTGATGTCCTGTTAGTGCTCTGGACCTCTGAGGTTACAGCTGTGGCTTAGAACTCTCTGCTTTTAGAGGGGAGGAGAAGCTTACTGGGGATGCAGGCAGATGAGGAGAGGGGATCTTACCTTTAGGATGGATTAGGAGAGGGCTGCCTGTTTGAGGAAACACCACCTGGCCATGCTAGGTTTGAAGCTCTGGGAGGGACTGAGTTCAGCACCAGGAAGGGATGGGATAGAAACGCAGGTTGCTCTTTGGTGCTGAGGACATCTCAAACAGGTGAAGAGCTGGAGGTGAGACACTGATGGAGAAAAATGCCAAAGATGATGTTTCTGTTTGCGGGTGGCCCAGAGGAATTTGCTGCCTGACAACAGTGGTACGTCACTGCTGGTGGTGTGCAACCACAGGAGAGGTCTTAAATTCTGCAGGAAACAAAGGGTCTCTGAGTACTTCTTGGGCGAGATTTCAGAGAATAAGCTTCAGAAGTGTCTGAGGTGGCTGTACACAGACCAAATAAACAGCAACAAGGCAAATGGTAATGACTGCAGTCTCCTGAAGGGAGATGCGGAGAATGTATTTGATCTGCAGACTGCTGTGTAATCCCTCAACTGCTTTACTGCCTCCAGCCTGGGAGACTGGAAACGATATTTTAATTTTTATATAGGCAGTGGTGGCTTCAGGTGCTTTGGAGTGAGATGTTGGGGTTACAGCAGATAATTTATGTGAAAACATCAGTTCAGCTTGGAAGTTATGGAAGCTGATGCTGTGCCTGAGAAGACAGATCAGGCCTTGCTTGGAAGTGCTTGAGCCCTTAACTTGATTCAGAGCTCTGCAATGCAGTTAAGGCAGGATGCTGAAGAAGGAAGGGGTGGAAGTCTGAGCTGATGGAGTCATGGATCACTCTGTCTGAGCAGGGCTTACAGGACAGGCTTTGACTGACAGATGGCTGACAGACTAACAGCTTGATTCCTTCTTATGGCAGAGCAAACTTGCAGGAGAGGATGGTTATATTACTGTGGACCTGAAGTCTCTTGAGAAAGTGTCATCTGAAATGTCAAGATGTTGGCACAGCAGTGTGTTGAATTAAGTTTTGGTTGTGTTTGAGGCTTATGTACAGGCAGCTGCATGAAAATCAGAGGGCCTGACCTGAAAGTTGAATGGAGGTTGGCTGTAAGTATATGTCATGGTAATCCCAAGCACTGCCCTACTCAGCTGAAAAAGGCTGTTGTTCTGACAAGCTGTTGTGTTCTTGCACAAGGCCACCTTCTGGGAGCTGTGACCTGGCCATAATTTACCAGTTTTTGCAGGGGAGGAGAGCGAACAAAAGTATTGTGGTCATTCAAGTACTCCCTTGCCAAATATTGGCTCAGTCTGTTACTTAAAGTGTGTGAACCGCTTGGAAAAATGCCAAAACAGGCAAATGTATCTCTTAAAATCACTGGCTGGGTTGAGGCCATGTGCTGCTGTTAGTCAGCATCTGGAGGAGCTCCTTGGGAGGAGCTGGGCTCTAGGTGCAGGTCTCCCTCCTTTCCGGCAGGCAGCTGGGGAAGAGGCATGGCCCAAGAGTTGCAGCCGGCATCGTATTGACATGCAGCGTGTGGGATCTGTGGCAGCTGCCCCTGCCAAGGTGCTGCTCTTGCTGCCAGAAGCCGACTCCAGATCGGTCTGAACTTGTGTTAGGAACTTGAGCTTTTGGAGAACTTGGGGCTTGCTCAGCAGTGGGTCCACTTATTAGTCACCATGCTACTGGGACGTTTCTTCTGGCAGGAGATTTGTGAAACCACGGGATTAGTTTGTTCTTGACTGAGAAGCCTGATATGTGGATAGTCCTATTAAAAGCTCCCAAGCTTGGGAGCTCACCCTCTTGGCTGAGGCTCAGTGACCAGCCCAGCGGCTGGAGGAGGACAGGCTCGTGTAAGGCGCTGGTACACTGTGCGATGCATTGAGTCAGGGTTCATAAATCCAGTCCAAGTTTTGGAAAATATGTTCTGTTTTGTCTGCTTGGATGCTAAGAGATTCAGAAAAGTTTAGTTTCTGCAGTTTGCGGCTGGCCTTCCCTTTAGAAATGAATTCCAAGTGTTATATAAACATGGCCCTTATTCCAGTTGCAACATAAGGTGCTGGCTCTTGTGCTATGGAGTTTGGGGGATAACCCCCTCATGGAGCAGGGCAAAATGTTCTGGCCAAGCAGCTCATGGGAGCTTGCTCAGAGCTGTTGAGGGAGAGCCTGCAAGGCACAGCGTGCATACTGTGTGCCTCTGGTCTAGATGCAGTGCAGCTCTGACTTCCTGGAAGTACGGCAAACTCTCCTTTTCATGTCACTGTGTCTCTAGCATGAAGTGACCTGACAGCAGAGCAGCTTCTTGCAACCTCAAAAGCAGAGTTTCAGGTTATGATGACACCAAAACAAACCAATGGTATTGGACTTGAGGAAACAAGCTGTGACCTTTGGAAGCTTCCATACTGAAGACAGATCTGGTAGGATATGCAATAGCTGCTTCCTCTCCAGGGTCCTGCAAAACAACATCGCATGCCTTTTTGTGCAGGCTTAGCTTTCATTAGAGCTCTGCACAGTTACAGGGAAGTGCAGGTAGGAGGTATGTAAGTGTAGATACTTCAGTCCCCTGTCTCCTCCTTCACAGCCTGATTTTATGGGTGTAATAGTCTTACCAGGACCCTTTCTCTCATGTTCATCAAACATATTCATTGATCTGTTTTGCTCCATGTTTTCTCCATCTTCTGCTAAAAGCAAACTAGTAAAGTCCTGATCTGTGGGTGGAACTTAATTCCACTCAGACTCCAAAGCTCATCATTCAAGAGCTTTGGAAAGCAGGACAAAAACTCAGTAAGATGTAGTTCCAGTAGATTTCCCTTCTGTAACTATATCTTAGCTTTCAGAAATCAAGCTGTTACAGAACAGATGGGTGAGAACCCTTGGCACACAGGGTGCTTCCTGTGAGCTGGACTTTTTGTAGACTTTAGGACGTGATTACCATCAATAACAGTCCTATGCAGGTTACATAGAGGTGAGCAATATACCAGGTTCTGGCATGATCTCGGTGTTTGACTTTGTGGCAGGGTTCATGTTGAAAGCTCGATTGTCTGAGTTATCCAGACAATGTTTTCTCAACTTGAAAGTGTGAGCATAAGTCAATCGTGCTTCGGTAGAATGAACCACAGCTATTCAGCTGCAGCATAGTCTGGGGAGCAGAGATCTAGCTTAGGTTTCTGATTTGCTTCAGCCATGATGTGTGTTGTTGGGCAGGAGATGCTCTGTTGCATCAAGGATGCATAGAATCACAGAATGGATGGGGTTGGAAGGGGCCTTAAAGACCATTTAGTTCCACTGCACCCCTGCCATGGACAGGAACACCTTCCACTGGACCAGTTTGCTCCAAGCCCCATCCAGCCTAGCCCTGAACACTTTCAGGGATGGGGCAGCTACAGCTTCTCTGGGCAACCTGCCTCTCCACACTCACAGGGAAAAATTTCTTCCTAATATCCAATCTAAACCTACTCTCTTTGAGGGTTGATGCCTATCCTCCTTGTCCTGTCACTCCATGCCCTTGTCCAAAGTCCCTCTCCAGCTCTTCTGTAGTTCTTTCAGGTATTGAAAGGCTGCAGTAAGGTCATCCAGAGCCTTCTCTTCTTCAGGCTGAACATGCCAATTCTTTCAGCCTTTCCTTGTAGGAGAGGTGTTCCATCCCTTTAATCATCTCTGTGTCCTCCTCTGGACTTGCCCCAAAAGGTCCCTGTCCTTCCTGTGCTGAGGACCCCAGAGCTGGGCACAGCACTGCAGGTGGGGTCTTACTAGAGTGGACTAGAGGGACAGAATCCCCTCTTTGCTAAAACTAAGGGTGTCCTCAAGCTCTGCTGTAAACCACTGAGAAACATGACAGAAACTGAGCAGGATTTAACTCTCTGGCCTTTTGTTTCCCCTCTCTATAAACTCCATCTGTTTCCTGCGAGACTGAGCAGTGGGAACATCTTTTAACTAAAAGTGCTGGTGAAAACCATCTTGGACCTCTTGGAAATACCCAGAAGAATTAAAGTTGGCTTGAAAGACGTTGTACCCTTCCACCTCTCGGGCTGAGGACAGTATCATGCTGTACAAGCTCAGGTTGGAGATGGAGGAGGAGTTCTCCAGCTTGTGACTGTGGCTGGGTGGAACATCAAAACATAAAACTCCTCAAGCCAAACTCAGTCCTTGCTCTGACCTGGGTGCCACGGATACCCTGAGTTTGAGTACTCGTATGGCTCAGCAGAAGGGAAAGGCAGCCTCAGTGCTGCTGCCTCAGAGAAACCAGAGAGAAATGTCTTTGTTTTCTCTGGATGGTGTGTTCACATCTGGTTTGACTCAACTCTTCCAGCTGCTCTCCTTCCCCTATAAAGGTCTTAGATTCCTGGGAGGATGCTTGCCTAACTGGCCCTCTGAGGTGAAGCTGAAGGGAGATGAACATTGTGTACCAGTGCAACTAGTAGAGCTTTGAGGAGTAGGATTATATGACGTTTCTCAGTTCTGGATTCAGTTTTTCCATAGAGACACTTAAATGCTTTTGGCTCAAATAGGGCTTTTATCTTGACAGAGCTCAGCATGTTGTGGTTGCCTGTTGGCCAGGACTGCAGCTTGGTTGGGCACCTGACCTGCAGCAGGGGTAACAGAGGAAACAAAGGTTTCCTCTGCTTGAAACCAGAGGAGGGGAAGACCTCTGAGCATGTTCTTCCATCCTGGGCAGGGATTGCCTGCCCTGTGAGATGGATTTAAATGGTCTTCATCTTCACTAGCTCCTCTCTACTTCTTAATGCCCAATTTCTCTTTATCAGTGCAATTAGCTGGGCTGGCTTTATGATGCAATACTAAGCTTATTGTGTCTTTGGCTTTCAGATGTCTCCACATCACTTCTGTCTGGGGAAACTTGCTTGTGATTACTTCAGAGAAGCCTGCAACCAGAGCCTTTTTGGCTAGAGGGTGTGTTTAAGTTGTTTCTTTTCTCCTTGCTACATTTCTAGCAAACAGTTCTGACAACATGATTAAGCTCACACCTTGACCAAGCACAATGAACAGCTGGCACCAGTGTGTGCTCAGTTACACAGATGGTGTCACAGTTTCCTCTTTAAGATGAAACAAGCCTGATATGGTGAAACACTGATCTTTCCCTGCTTTTGAGTTGTTCATGATAAAATTGAGCACCAATATCAGTGTATAATGGGTTCTGTCTAGGAGATCTTTCAGAGAAGAGAATGCCTAGAGAAGTGCTGAGCAACAGCTTTCTTGGCTGTGCTGAAAAAAAACCCCCAACCCAACACAGAACCCTGTAGAGCAGAATTATTCTTTTTCAGACTTGAAACTGCACCTCCAGAGCACAGACTATGGGAACTTCCTGGCCAATGAAGCCTCCCCGCTCACCGTGTCCGTCATAGACGACAAGCTGAAGGAGAAGATGGTGGTGGAGTTCCGTCACATGAGGAACCACGCGTACGAGCCCCTGGCAAGTTTTCTGGACTTCATCACGTGAGTACCAGCTGCTCATGAGCAGCATTTGAAACATTTTGTTTTTCCAGACTTGGGAGCCCTCTGATCAGCTTCCCGCTCTCAGCCCTGTGCCTGCTGGGTTTTCTGCAGCTTCTTGAGTAAAACTGTTTTGGTTGTATCTGGGGGTCTCGAAACAGCAGCACCGTGTCGCTGTGTTGTTAAAGGCTTCTGCTCCTGGAATGTGCATGCTCCATTGGCACAGCTGCTTGGCTGCCTCTCATTGAAGAATTGGTACAGTCTCCACTAGAGCTGTCATTGTGTTAAATGCTCTTGGTTTTTTAAAAAAAAAATATGATCCTGCTGCAAAATATAGGCATGCCATGCATGTGCATGATGGCAGTTGCCTGCTAGTTCTGAGCCGCTGAGGTCAATCAGGCTTCATCAGGGTTGCAGTGATCCTTCTGTCCCACCCCAAGGTCTGTAGGCCTTCCTCTGATCCCATCACAAACTGGTTCAGGGAGTTGAGCTGGCCAAAAAACTGAACGACTTTTCCCATTTGGTGTTAACCTTTGACTGGTTTGTTTTTCTTGGACAGTTCAGTGGAATCCAACAAATGCCAGCATTAGGAGAAGGCAGGGCCTGGAATGCTCAGCAGGGAAACACGGGGCTGCAGCAGCCTCAGCACGTCTCTGTCAGTTCATGGAAACACACGGTGCTTCCACAGCAGTTTCTGCTGATGTGAAAAGCTTGAAATAGCACAGTGTTCTCGAGGTATTTTCTGTTGGTTTTGCACAACCCTCTGCTTCCATGTATGCTGCTCTTGTTTTATTCAGTAATAAAATTGAATTGCTAGCCTTGGAGAGATTCCAGTTGTCCCAGTTTGCATCTGAAACACGGAAGTAAAATTGAGATTTTTCCTTTCCTTTGCCTATATTCCTGTAAGCTTTAGCTTGGCTTGCAAACTGCACAGCCAATGGCATCCTCTAACTACCAAGGAGATGTCTCACAGACAAAAATGAGTTTGTGGTTCAGTAGAACATCGCTTTAACTTGCATCTCTGAGAAGACTGTACTCTGTTCTCAAATAGCACAGTTAATGCACTGGCTCTGCAACACGAGCCTGGGCTCATCACGGGCACTCTGGCAAGTGGTGTTTAATTTTGCATTTTTGGTAGTTGCGTGTGTGTTATCCTGCTTCCCAGCCAGAGGTTTTTGAATGATGCAGGCTGATGTGGAAAGACCTTTGTGGTTGCTGAAAAAATTTAAATTTTTGTCCATCTGTGGCATCTCTTGCATTTGCAAATATTGAGTTAACACCTGTCTCTCTGCCACGTGCCTTCATGTTGACTCCTTTCTATGTCTGGATGCTACCACTGTCTCACTTTTCTAACCCAGTGGCTCATATCTTTTATTTTCAGGGGCACTGTTCTAAAACTGCCTGTCTCTTAAGCCTTTCCTGTTTTTTAAGAAGTAGCTTTTTCTTAGATGTCTGTCACTAAAATTTCTGGAGTTTTCATATTTGGACCCAAATATGGGGCAAGATTAAGCCCCCATTTTGCAGCAGTGTTTGCAGTGCATGAAGCAATTTCTAGTCAGTCTTAGTTGTATGGCACAATCTCTTCTATTCTCTGAAACTTAACTTTCAAAACACCTCTTTGCCCATCTTGACTTTGCTGTAAAGACCTCGGTGGTGTTTGAGCTTGGCACTATTATGTAGGTTGTCCTCCTCTGATTCTTTTCCTTTGCTGCCTTATGGGTTTATGAAAACATTTAGTCTCTGTGGAATTATCATGGTACTCACTAATGCTTCTGTCATACCTGTTTAAAGGCAGTAAGTAGTTTGCAGAGCACACATGAGTGTCTTGCAGACTTTAAAACTTTGCTGTTGCCTGACAGTCTTGCTTTGAAAAGCAGTGTGTGGAAAAGAAGAACCGAAAGGTTTCAGATCATGCCTGCCCTGGTTACACACTGCCTGACTTGGCAGGAAGGCTGTGGATGGCCATGGAGACCCAGTTTCCTGTTACATCAGTCCTTTTGACCTTTATCCAGTGTCTACATCCAGCTCAAGTTGTCCAGAAGACCTTAAACATCTTGTTTAGTCAGAAAGGCTGGTTCTTACCAGTTTTCGGAGTCACTTTTTTAAAAAACTGACATTTTACCCTCAACCTGATTTAACTTGATCTTGTGCTGCTTCTGTCACTCTGATTTTGATGAGTTCTCTACAGCAAAACATGGTTCTATGTAGATATCTATCTCTTGCTACTGCATAGTCTATTCTTGAATATGTCTGTTCCATTCGGCACAGGATGATTCTTCCTCAAGTTGTCTTTGCTCTTATCTCTTCTTTTCCTTTTTACCCACAAGATTTGGTTTAGTGCCACTGTCTGCAGTGCTGCCTAGAGAAAGGCCAAAGGTGAAGCAGGAAAAAGCTGTTTTCCCACATGGATTGTCTCCACTCTCTTGCAGAACCTTTTGTGCAAGGAATCCAAGTGTTCAGTTGTGGTTTGTTGTGGTTCCGCTACACCAGTGATGGGAGAAGTCTCATCTGGGTCTGCATTCATCACACCAGTGGGGTATTAATGAAATAGAGAAGGTATTATCAGCTTCACCTGGTCCAAGGTCACTGTCAGGGTATTAGAATCTCTAACTTCTAGTGACACTGTAGACAAGTTAAAACAGAAGGTTGAGGACAGTGAAACATAAGGAGTTTGTTGAGGGTGGTAGTTTTGCCCAGTGGGTCTTAATAGCTTCTCTTCATAAACCTAGGATTTGGTGATGGGGCTAGTAGAAAAGAGGGTAGACTAGATGTGTCTTCTTGGGCTGCCATTGAAACTGTGTTCCCTGAAACTGTCCTACGGGTTGTAGTAGGCCTTGGTTTGGGGCAAGGGACAGAAACATCAGAGATTTTGTCTGCTGACAGTGTGAAGTTTCCCATGTATATCCCAAACAGCAGGAGTGGAGAACAGGTCTGTTTGGAGCTGACAGTGCATACTTGTGCCAGTGGCTTTCCTCTAACCCGGTGTGTGTGGAGGCAGTGCTGTAGAAATATTCAGCCAGAGGATGTTGTCAGTGCTGGGGATGTTGTGCCTGTGCACACAGAGGTACTGTGTCATCCTGCCTGCCTGGGGACACTGGGACAAGCCTGTGCCACTTCATCTTTTACCCTGGCTGCACACACGGTTATGGGGTGATTTATCTTTGCCTTTTGTACATGACTATTGCCCGCTCCATTCTTTTAGGGTAGTTAATGAAACTTGAGCAGGAAATGGTAAAAGCTGCTCCTGGTAGACAGCTCTGGGCAATTGAGGCACCAGGTGGTCAGAAGAAGAAATTGTATTCAGCTGGATGTATCCGTGTGCTAAAAGGGTACTACAGACTGAAGTGAAATAAAAAATGGTAGAAAGATGTGGAAAGTTTGAGCAGGGCTGGCTTCTGCAGGAGGAAAACTTGAGTTCAATGAGACTCTCTTGAGCTGTAAACAGAGCTTGAGTGGGATTGTAGGTGTGTCTGGCTCAAAATGGGATGAAATGTTTTGCAGCATGTCCAGTTCAGCTCTGAAACTCATTGCCACTGGTTTCCTTTGTATGTACTTACCCTTTTGGCCTTCATAGAACTCTTGGATAACCTCACACAAGACAGGCCCATCAAGGCCCGTTGACACTTGGATACCAGCTCAGTGAGGGTGGTCAGGGTGGTGGGTCAAGCATTTAAAAACCAGTCAGACTTTCTCCTTCCTGAATGTCCTGCTGGACCTTTGGGGTGGTTTTCAGTGGATCATCAGGTCTGGTTTTGGAGGATCCTCAGGTCTTGATCCAGGGCATGTTGCTGAGAAGATCTGGGAAACTATCTGATCTTGGTAGCAGCTGAAATCTTTGTCCCATCCGATGACTCCAGAACCAACCTGCCAGTAGCCATGTCGTTTGTCCCGAGTGGAACGATGCCATGTCATTTCACTTGCCTCTTCGAAGCTGCCCATGATCTAGGTGAGGCCAGTGGAAGGAGAAGCAGCAATGGAGGCAGTGCCAGGGCTTTGGAGCACCAGAAGGATGTGTGTTCCTTGCGCGGCTCCAGGAGGATGTGCCGTGCCCGGCCCCGGGGAGCGGAGGCAGTGCTGCCGGTGGCCTGCCGGAAGGTGGCACTCCAGCCCCGTGCTGCCTGTCCCCAGGTGCACACCGAGCGTGGGTGAGAGGGGTTACCTGTGGAGGTGGACGGGAGCTAAGGAAAGGATGGTGTTTAAAAGCACACGAACGAAAACCGACCCCAGAATGCAGCTAGGCAGCAATCCCAAAGCAAGGTCTTTGTTCCCCATGTCGCTTGCTGACATTGATTTTTGTCCTGTTGTGCTCCTCTCCTGGCACCACGCTGACTCTTTCCTGGCTCCAGTCCTCTCCAGGAACTGTTCTGTGGCAGGTGTTGCATTCTTAGTACCAAAATAAGGGAAATCAGCCAGCTTCCTCAATTTGTTTTTTCAAGTGGTGACTGTAGCTGGCAGCCTCTGCCACTGCATATTGTGGCAAGAGAGAGCTCGACGTGCTGAGCCTGCTGCAGTCTCTATAAACACCTGCTAGCTCTGCATCTTGCCACACAGCTCCTTGCTGGAAGCCTGCTGGTACTTTCCGGTGTCTTTCAGCCAGCCATAGTAGGTTCTGACTGATAGGCACGACTTGTCTGTTAACATCTCTGCTCCAACACAAACAGTGGACTGTTTGGCTGAGGGAATGCAGCGATGTTCTGCAGGGCAGCAACAAACAGGTATTAAGTGTTCTTGAAACAGCAAAACCCACTTCCTGAATTCAACAGGCACATATTGACTTGTGGGATGGAAGTGGGTTTTAGGTTCTTCTCAGTGATGTGCTGCCCTGCCTTTCTGTGAAGGCTTTGTTCTTTGTGTTAGCGTGACACGGTGTCATGTCCCGTCTCTCCTTCCTTCCAGTATTCCTGTATATGGTTTAGATAGGGGTGACACTGTGATAAAGAATCCTGACTCTAGCCGGCTGTAGCCTGATCAGATTGTCAGCTTTAGTATTTTTCCAGTGGCAGGGAAAAGGGTTTTGTTTTGGGTTTTTTTCCCCCTTGCTTCAGCACAGTCTCTTCCCTGCTCTGTAAAGCCTGGCTTTGCGGCAGGTGTCAAGGCTCTGGCAGCAGTTGGGCCCCTTGAGCCCTCACAGCAACCTGATGGGCAGAGAAGGGGTTGTGTTCAGATGGAGGAGCTGCTAGTGACTGTGGGGACACTGAGTGTGTTGTCAGAGTGAGATGTGGGGATGAGCTGGGTCTAAACACATCTTCCAAATCCGTGATCAAGCCTGTTGTCAGAGGACAGAGTAGGTCATCTTTTATCTTTGCCTTGCCAGGCTGTAAGGGTTGGGAACAGAGTTCTTTTTTTTTTTTTGCCCTGAGGATGCAGCTGGGAACTTGGCTTCCAGTATGTTTTTGTGGTCACAAGACGTGTTTTTGATGAGGCTGCATGTACCTTTTCCCCTTGCGCATGCCTTTTCTTAGCTGACACTTCCCTCTGTTACCTTCTCCCTGACCCAGTCCTGCTCTGCCTCTCCCCTGCACTGGATAGATCTAGTTTCTGCAGCACAGCTTAAAGTTCAGTTTTAATTTTGCAGCAGTGGTTTTTCTGGAGCCAAAGTGTTTCAATTGCTACTTGAGCTGAAGAGCAATAATCCTCTTCTCTGGAGTAGGAATTTGCCTGTCTTTATTCTAAATGTAATGGAGTGTGCATCCTGGCATAACTGTGGAGGTTACAAAATATGACTGCAGCCTTTTGAAGTCCTTTCCTGCAGAAGGAAAAGGCTCCAGATGCTTTCCATTAGACACTTGCAGTTCATTTGGGCAAATGCAACAACCTGAGGGAATCTTTCCTAATGCTGCTGTGGTTAGAATTGCACTATACTATTTCAATTAGTTGTTGACTCCTTGATGGTGATGGGATTAGGAAGCAGAAATCACCGTAGTGGCTGAGGATCCTGCAATAAAAGGTTTAAGAACCTTTTCTGCCAGGGATGGTTTTGGCAAAGCAGCACAGGTTTCTGACAAACAGCTTCCCTGTTTGCAGAGAGTACAAAGTTGAACTGATAAGCCAAGTTCTTGGAGGGATTATGCAATATTCAAAATAAGAGGGCATGTAGCTAATGGTCTGGAAATGATCACAGAGTTGTGTCCTCTGGAGGGTGGCATCAGAACTCCATCTGCCCTCCTGTGTACCCAAAGGACGCTGATGTCATGCCAGTTTCCCAAAACCAATGTCTGTGATGATGGACTGGGTTGCATGGTGGTGGCTGTGGGAGCTGTGGTGTGACTGCGGGTGCCCTCATTGGAAAGGGAGTCTTTGAAAGGTGTGTTTTGCTGTGTGTTACATTGGGAGGATGCTTTTTTCCCAGACCTTTGGTGCCTGGGAAACATTTCATTTCGCCAGTGGATTTGAACTGTAACAACATTGTTCCTCCTGACCAGCACTGTTCTTCCCTTGGAAACTGTTAATATGGTGCTGAGCGAACACAGTGAGCTGTCGTAGTGATCAGAAGAGCTAACAAAATGTTACTGGGGGCAGTAAAGATGCAGCAAAAGCAAGTGATGGGGTCCAGATGTCAGCCCATGTTTCACTAAGAGAGAAATCTCTAATGAAACTCTGCAACCCTGAGAAGGGGCTCTGGCATGCAAGGTCTGGGTGATTAGATGAGAACTTACCACCTCTGGATAACATCCCTGTCCAAGCTGATGTGGTTGCATCCATGGGAGTGTGTGGACTTCTCTGTCTTCCTGAGTTTTTTTTAAAGCTGAATTCTTCTGGTGATTCTGTAGTTCATGGGAATGATCACTGTACTTCCCCCATGTTCCTTCTTGCAATCCTTCCCTTGACAAGCTGAACAGCATGTCCGTTAGAGGCATAAAACAGGGAGGGAAGGGAGCATGTGTGTTAGGAGCTTTTCAGTGCTCCTCTGATCAACTTACGTGTGCTTGTGACTTTTCTAGAAGACAACCTGTGTGCAGTGCCTTCAGCTGGGTGAACGCTCACTGAACACTTCTGTTCCCATGTCACATGCTTCACTCCTTGATTGAAACCATTCCCAAGGCTTTCTGGTGCTAGACCTGAGCAGTCTTCATTTTCCTTTTACCTTTCCATTGAATTGCCTCACCCAGTGCTTTAGATGGGCAAGTTCAGCCTGGAGAAGGCCTGGAGGCCAAAGGCACTGCTTCTGAAGGCTTCTTGGGGCATCTTGAATCCTAGTCACCTCTCCCAGATCCATTCTGTATGCTAGTTTGAAGTCTGTACTTCAATACTCATGTAGAGCTTTGCCTAAGTACTGCAAAATTTAGAGGCTGAACTAAATCTTGTGTCTGCCTCATGTGGTTTGCTGAATGTCAAGTGGAACGATGAATTTTCTTCTGCTGGCAGCAGGTCTGTATGCACAGAAATGTTCTGCACTTTGGCTGGGTCCAGACTGCACATTCACTGAGAAGCAGGTAAAAGCTTCTAAGCCATTAAACTCATTCAGGTTTCTTAGCTACTAGAGACAGTTTGGAGGATAAAGGGAACAGTGCAGCCTTTCCTCTTGTTTTATATCCTTGAAATGTTTTGGGGTTTGGACTTTACATGTAAAGTAAGAAGAGGTTTATGCAAGTTTAGCTTTGCAGCTGGTCTGCGTGAAAGCAGCATGGTTAGTTGTTTCTGGTCAGTATTTATAAAGTGTAATTAGTGCTGAAGTCTGCAGAAGCACGGCACAGAGTGCCAGAACTCAGCTTTGCATATCAGCCTAGTGTTTCTCAAGCTTTCAGGCATCAAGTTTAGGCAACCAGAATTTCTTGCATGAGGCTGCAAGGTGTTCAAAACATTCCCTGGTGTTTTGAGGAGTTTGTATAGATCTAGCACACAGTGTCAAATTCATAAAGCCTTGAAATTAGAAGTACATCTGTCTTTTTTCTCATTAGCCTTTCATGCAGCTAGCACTGTATCACTGCTTAGAAGTTAACAGATGATACAAGTGGAAAACTGAGGTCAGTATCCCAAGAGACCTAGACTAGAGGATGGTAAAAATCATGTGGAGATGCAGCTAAATATAGATTAATGCTGAGAACATTCCTGGATGCTTGGGTTTGAAAGGCTGCCACAGCCTCTGTAGTACTGTGGAGTTATAACTCTTTGCTCTGAAATGGTCTTGTTGATCTAAGTTTAGCAGGGCACCCACTTATTGGCTGAAAGCCCTTGGTTTGTGGTAGCTGAGAAATTCTCAGCTTTCTCTTTGGCAGGTTGACGAACCTACTACTTAAGGTGTGGTTTGTGTTGGTGTGAGTCTAGGAAAGACAGTGTGCAGAGATAGGAAGAGATCAACAAGGAGACTGAGTGGAGACCGTCACACACTGCATCTGCTTTTGCTGGACCGTGTGAGCTTCAGCTGCAGATGAGGGGCAGAACTGCTCCTGGCCAGAAGCTGCTGGTCTGACATGTCCTAGTCTGAGCTGAAAAACGGATTCAAGGATTTGACTCTCTTCACATCCATTGTCTATTACTCAAACAAGCCTCAATGAGACACTGAGCTCTTCCTGATGTGCAACATTCCTCTCCTTTCCAGTTCAGGACAGCTGTGCAGTTGTTTACTAATGATCTTAAACCGACCCTCCAGATACAAACATCTCAGCTGTTGGCACTATTCTTAGTGTCAGCCACTGCTCTTTTGTGCTTTGAAGTCTATGTGTTGCTTTCCCCCATGACTGCTTAACATTTGGAGCTTGAGAGAGGTGTGACAAGTGGCTCTGTGTACCAGTACAGTATCCAGTGGGATATAGAGCTGAGTCTGTGTATTTATGCACAAACCCAAGGAAGCAACAGTGCAACCCGCCTGAAACTTTTTCCCAAAGTTACTTCCCCCAACAGCCCCTGAGTACATGAACTGGATGAGGTGCAAGAGGGAAGCTAAAGTGACTATAGTCAAAACAACTTCATTATCTTTTAAAGCTGTCTCTAGAATTCATGCCGAGTTCAGAGCACTGCTCTGATCCCACTGGAGATTTCCCTTTTTCATCCCAAAATAAACACATGCTTCTATAGTAATCTGAGTAGCTGCCCAATGCAGTCACACAGGGACTTTGGCCTTGCTTGCAGTAGCCTGCATTAGGGTCTAATGCTGGAAAACATTAAAGTTGCCTGAGCCATGAAATACCTTACCCCATCCCAGCAAACCCCTGCCATGCACCTCTGCATCGGCCCACTGCTCTCTGTGTTGGCTGTGACACGGAGGGCTGTCCTCATGACCCCTTGCAGAGCAGCTGTTAAGCTACAGTTTGGCACAACTTTTGGAGGATCCCTGAGAATCGCAGGTCATGCAATGTTCTGTCATTAGTCATGCTTTGTGACCACTTGCAGTATTGTTAACGGTTTCTTTAGTGTCCTGGAACAGAAAGCAATAAAAAAAACAACCTATCTGCTGTAGGACAATGACTCTTTATGATTAGATTAGATTAGTAAGTGTGGGAGGGAGAAGCTCTAACTGCTTTGGGGTCACTGCCTTGAAGGGCTAGGCCTGAGTGCCTTGAGGCCAAGTTGTAAATGCCCCATGTGATGAGTGTTCATGGATTTCACGTGCTCCCCTGCTAAAACAGCCTTTCCCAATATTCAATGAGCCACTGCAACCTTTCTTGGATGTCTCATTTATCAGTGCCTGTACTTAAGTAATGCCAGAAGGAGGAAAACATACGTCGTCAAAGTACCTGTACATGTCTTTTGCACCTATGCTCTACTCCAGCTTGATTCTACTCTGTAACTATCCATGGATGGCTATCCCAGACTGTAGCTTCTGAGAGCTGCTTCTCCTGTTCTCTGTGAGGGGTCTCTGCTGTATCTGCCTGAGACCATACCTCCCAAAACTAGCAGTGAGAATGAACTCTGGTCTGCTGCTGCTGGAAGGAAGTCTTTTGTCTTATCTAGGCTATGTCCTGGCCTGACTTTATTCTTGTTATCTGTGTGCCACCCATTGTGTATTGTGCTGAAGTGGACATGTTGCTGAAGGAGCAAAGATATTGACTCCGATTGTCCTGAACTTCAGGAAACTGTAAACCATCATCTCGCTCCTGGTGTTTTTGATACTGATGATTTTTCCATGTTTGGTGACTCTTTTCTGCCCTTTAATAAAAAATTCTGCTCTCGTGTGAGATGTTGCTGACACTTCCTAGTATTGGCTAAAACCTTGTTTCTGTGAATGTGAATTTCTGGAATATACCACGCCTCAGTTCAGTGATGACAGGAAGAGAGAGGCAGGGTCTAAGTGTGCACATCAAACTTTGAGTGAACATACACTGGTTTTGTGTCCATGTCCCTTGCATGGGCAGAACGCAGCTCAAAGCAGGATTTTCAAACACATTTGTGCCCAAGAGAGTCTTGCTATGAAAAGACTATCCAAGTGGACTGAAGTAAGATTTCATGGGGTTGCAAGTGAGCAACTACTGTTTTCTCATGTGTGCCATAGTTTGGTGCTTTTGTTAGCTGCACTGAGAACTAGTGAAGGTCAAAATGCTCTTGGAGGGGTCTGAGCATGCATTAACTGCATCATTTGAAGCTGGTCAGAGCATTACAGGAGATGAGGAAGATGATGACAAAAGCTGCTCTATTACACAAGTAGTTGGAGGTCCCTAGGAACCACTGCTGCCACTGTAATAAATCTAATTCTTTGGACCTGGGAGCAAATGTCAGCATAACCAGGACCTCTGCTGTGTTCTTGGGACAGCTGTGCTCGTGGAGGCAGATGCATTCTTGTTGAGACCTGGCACAAGGAAAAAAAGTGTTGCCCCTTCCACAGATGAGAAGAGGCTTTTCCAGCTGCCCTGACACTAGAAGACTTGCCTCGCAGTTATGAGTGACTAAGCCGTGACTGGTTTTACTGGGATGAAGCAGTGACTGAACATGAATAAGTGTGGTCTGGGCTTGCATTAAGGAAACAGAACTATCGGAAAGGATTAGGTTGTGGTGCTGGTGTCTGCCTGGCCGGGGCAGGCACAAGAAGGCCTTTGTCCTGCTGGTATCTCCTTTGTTAATCTGAAGGTTTGAAATGCTGTCATGATGGAAATCTAAATGAGAAATTATCCCTCTTATCTTGCCCATGGTTACTTCTCCTGCAGGGATGAATCCTTCAACAGCAAGATTTAAGTGGTGTCTCTAGGTGAAGTGCTCTTTAAAATAGTTGATGGCTCCTTAGAGGCCTTGGCTTTTGGACTACAGACTGTGCATTCCCCGAGACTTCCTTGAAGAATGAGGAAACAGACAAGTTAAGGGGTATAAATGAAACAAGAGCCATGCTTTACTTTCGAGCAGTGGAAGCCAGCTGCCTTGTCTTTCCTGGGACCATCAGTCTGAAAGCATAGCTTCCATGTGTGAAGAGTGTCAGATTTTGGCAGCTCTCCCCAAACCTGGCTGTGGCTTTCATGCAGAGCCAGACTGAGAGGGCACGGATGAGCTCGGGGTGACTCCAATAAGCTGCTCTGAAGACCTGCGAGCAGAAGATATTTTTCCTCAGTTTCTTTTTGTGCAGTTGACTTTGGCCAGGCTCCTTGCAAGTTGCAAATATCTTGTGGAAAGTGATAACTCCGGTAAGCTGGGGACAGGAGGGAGGTGTGCTAACATACTGTCCAATGACCATGCTTCCTTACCTATCCCCTCACTGTGGGCTGAGTTGAAGCAGGAAATCTGGTCTCACCCTGTGCTGTTGCCTTGCTTTGGTGAGAGTAGTGCTGCCTAAAGCTACTGTGTCACACTATAAGGAAACTTGCATATTTGAGGGCAGATGGTGGAACTGGGAAATGATCTTCTGTATCTTTACTTTGACATACCTCATGGAGGTGCATCTGTGTTAGGGTGCAGATGCTTGTATTTACCAGGAACCAGCTGCTTTCTGCAAGGGACTTACTTAGTTCTCATAAACAGGTCCTTTTTGCTGTCCTGGAGATTGCAATCATCTCCATGGTGAGAGCTGCACAAACAGAAGGGAAGATAATGACCTTGTGGATTAAAGGGCAGAAGGAGGTTTCCTAGTACATGAGGCTTGTGCTGGTTGCCCTGGTTCTAGATTGAACCAGGAAAGGTAGGCTGCAAACACAGAAGGGCTCTGCAAAAATCATAGGGCCAGGAGGTGTGTTACTCAGCCCAGCAGTGTGGAGAGAAAAGAGCAGCACCTGTTTGAGGAACTAAGGTGTGGATTTGATTTGTTCATGGGCGTGCCCTTTGAGCATATTTGAGAGGCAGTAAGCCCATCTAATAAAAACTACTGAAGTCTGCCTTTAACTGGTTCTGCTTAGTTGCCTTTGATGTGGTTAAAGGGAAACAGGACTGCACTATGTCCTTGTTAGCTCAGAAATACAAAGACCGGCAGCATCTCAATGCCTGTCTGGCAAACATCAGCAGAGCCTTGCCATCCCTGCCCTCACCCCACTCCCGAGGTTCTGGCCTTAACTTCCCTTTCTTCAGTACATGTGGGAAGCCTGACCCTCAGCAGAGCTCCAACTCCAGACTTGCATGGCTCCTTCTGCCATTCTAGTTCAGTCCTGATCTTGTTTGTTTTGGAGCAGCTCCTGCCAAGGAACTTCTTCAGGTCTTTTCCATCATCTAACTTTTTAGAGTTAGAACCAGCAGTAAGGGCTGCTGAGGGACATTTGCAAAGGCAGCTTCTGCTGACTGAAAAGGACTCCTCATCTCACTTGATGTTTTTCAGGTTCTCAGCTTGGTTGGCTTGTGGATTAGCTAGTGGTGAAGGTGCCTAGAGCATAACTCCTGTCCTTGCTAGGGACACTTAGTATTTATGTGATGCCTTGATTCCTTACTTGGGCCTTCTAGCTGGAGAAAGCCACCAGCTTTTCATGTATTCCCAGTCTTCAGGCCAGCTGTGTCTCCATTGACTGGTTTGGGAGAACTGGGAGATTTTCTTTCCCCTCTACTCAGTACTGGTGGAGGCCTCACCTGGCGTGCTGTGCCCAGTTCTGGCCTTCTCAGTGTGGGAGAAACATGGACATACTGGAGAGAAAGGCCACAAAGGATTTATGTTGGTGGGCATTCTGACAGGTGTTGTGACTCCAGACTGAATGTCCCATTGCTGCAGTGCCAAAGACCGAATCTGCTAATCCTGAACAACCTAAGTGGACAACTTGGTTACGGATGCCATAACTTGGGCTAAGGCAAAGAAGCGTGTGTCTTTTGGTGGTAAAGGTGTGAAAAACCTTGTGTGTAGTTTTGTGAGGGCGTGGATGAAGGTTGTGCCAGCCCTGTTGTTTTTGGAAGGGAACAGGGCTGCAGAAACGTGACCCTTCCTCCTTTCTCTTGGCAAGATGGAGCAGTGTTGCTGGCACTGAAGCTGAGCTCTACTCAGGCTGTTTGCACATTCCTCTTTGCGGGTGTCCTACCACGCACACTTTTGCACATGCTCTCTGCAGAGCATGGCAATGAGAGGAGAGTAGTTGGGAATGCTGGAAGGACAAATGTTCCCAGCTACCTTGTGGGAGGTGTGGGGAAGCTGAAGCCAGGCTCCTCTTGGAGGTGTGGGGAGTTAGGATGAGAGACAGTAGACAAATGGCCATGGGAGAATGTTAGGAAAAGACTTTTCATTGTGAGTGGTGTCAGACACTGAAGCAGAGCCCTGGGGAGGTTGTGAGATATACATCCTTGCAAATAACCTGGAGTTGATCTGAATAAAGCCCTGAGCAGTTGGAGCCAGCCATGGTCAGAGCAGGATACTGGGCCAGAGACGTCCAGAAGTCCCTTCCAAGCTAATACTCTTTGGTGGTAGGTAGGCGATACCCAGATGGTGTGGTTCAGCTGTGGCATAAATCACAGTTTGGGATTATGCTTGACTGCCTTTTCCTAGACTGGCATGATAAGCAGACACTAAGGAGGTGCCTTACTATTTCTTTGTGGGAAGGGTGCATCTTTCTGGAGCAGTTTATAGGGAGATGATGTGTGCCTGCTGCTGGGTTTCATATTATTTGTGTTGTTTCAGTCTTCCTCTTTCTTTCCTCCAGGTACAGCTACATGATTGATAATGTTATCCTGCTGATCACTGGGACTCTGCACCAGCGTTCGATCTCCGAACTGGTGCCCAAGTGCCATCCTCTGGGAAGTTTCGAGCAGATGGAAGCTGTGAATATTGCTCAGACACCTGCGGAGCTCTACAATGCAATCCTGGTGGACACTCCCCTGGGTGAGTGGAGCCGATCAAAATGCCTCTCAGCTGTGTGTGGTGGAACAGATGTCCCTTTCTCCCTCAGTCTAACTAGCTCCAGCCAAGCCTAAGTTGTGCTCCGTGAAGACAAAGCAGTGGGTAATGCACAGCTGTGGCGGTTCTGCCTGTGGTGGCTGGGCTTGAGTTCAGGTTTATGCCTGTCCTATGCCAGTTTTTCCTCTGGAGTACCAGCTAGCTCTCTGTACCCTTCAATCAGTGTCCAAGCCAACACTGGTAGTGCAGACTGCTGGAAAGTTTGGTTTGTGTGAGCCATGCCTTGAGCTTTCTTCGTGAAGGGCTATCAGGCCTTCTGGAAGGAGTCACTTGATTCCAGCATTTTTAGTTGGACCATTGGGTAATTTCTTTAGGCAGCTTTTTTTAGATATTTACAGAGATCTGCACATACCCAGTCTTGGTCTAAGAATACTAAAATTAGCACTAGTTAAATGAAAGCTCTTTATGTAAAAAAAAAAAAACCCCAAACAACCACAACAAAACAAAGAAATCTCCAAAAGCTTTTTAAAACTCATTGTATAGCAGGATCCTGCACTGAGGTATTCTGTCTCAGACTGAGGTATACTATCTCAGGGCTACCAGCTGGTTCAGGAGGCATATAATGCTAAACCCAAAGTGTCTTGTGAACAGCTAGTCAGACAGATACGTTCTCTAAATATAGAAGGTGTAGGAATTTGTTCTGGAGAAAAAATGGTAGTCTTTTTGCAGTAGTAGGGGAGGTAGTCACAGGTGACTTGTAAGTTTAGCCTATGTGGGCAAAAATGTAATGAGATATGCCTGAGTCAGTGATTAATCATTCTTTTGGGGTTGCTCGAAAGAACAAAACACTCAGTCATCATATTGTCTTTGATAGAAATAGTTGGTTTTGGAACTGAAAATGCTTTTGCAAATGCTCTGTGGAATCATGGGGCAAGTGAAGTAGTTGTCATGGAAAAATGACTTGTGCCCAGCTAAGGAGGAAAAACATCTCTCAAGAGATCTGGGTTGCGAGGCAGGGCAACAGTGCAGGAGGAGAACTGAGGCTCTGCATGCAGCTGAGTTGAGCTCACTGTAGGGATGATATGTGGGAAGAAAATCCTCCTCACAAGTAAGTGGAGGCCTTCCCATTTTGGCAGTAAGATGTATCAGAGTATTTCAGAGATAGTAGCTCTCAGAGACCCTAAAGCTTCCAGCAGTGCATGCAGTGAAAATACCCCGTGTCAGTGGTGAGGTGGTTCTGGAGAACACAGCTGGCAGTTGAGGGTCTTTGCCTCTTGTGCATTCATGTACTTTTACCTGTATCAGTTTTGCCTGTTTCTCCCCTGACTGGGCTGACTTCTTCTCCAGACCTTTGCCCTGGCCATGCCCTTGGGGCTCTGTACCAATCAGTGTGGCATTTCTTCAACAGGGGAACATGGGGAGTAGCTGTGTTGCCTAAACAAGCAGGCATGCAGGCTCCAGTTGTTTAACTTGCACTCTTTCCAGTGACCACACGCAAAGAAACAGCAGCTCTATCTCCTAAAAGTACTTGAATAGCTACGTGGCTTGGTGGGAATGCCTAACCCCAAATGGCTTTCATAGGTTAGCAGGGCAAAATAAGACTTGCTGTAAGCCTAATTTGGGATATTAGAGGGCCAAGAACTGAAATAGCTGTGTGCTCATTCCCCTGATACTCTGAAGTAGCCACTGCTTAGCTATCCAGGCTGGCCAGCGGGTCCTGCAGTAAAAACCAGTCCTGGCACATTCTGTTTGCGTTTTTGCCAACTGTTGGGAGCAGTGCTCCTCCAGCTACGTGGCACTGGGCTCTGGTGCTGTTACAGAGAAACGTCTGCAGGGGTTTAATCCCTGTTCAGGACCCTCCAGACCCACAGTGTGGCTGCTCTAGAAGTGGTGCAGGCCAGAGGTGTGAGCCTGCATCGCACCTGGTGCATCACACAGCAGAGCACTGGTCAGTTCTCAGCATGAGTGTGGTGTCCAGTACCCACAGCTGGACTGTGTAAGCTGAGATAGATCAGATTTCTCTTTGTAGCAAATTCAGCAAAGTTGGTTGCTGAGTGAGAGTTAAAGAAGTCATAAAGTCCCACCCCTGGGTTTTGTTGTACCACTCACTTGCAAGCAAGAGCACAACAGCATTAGGTTACACTGAGATGTAGAAGACTCATCTTTATCTGCAGCTTGCAGCACCCTGTGTTCAGTCTGAAATTTTTGTTCTTTAGGTGGCAACAACTTCTCCAACTCCCTCCCAGAGGTACTCTGGCAAAGCATATAGGCTGAGCATCCTACCAAATCCTACTCCAAATCCTACTAATTCATTCTGTCTCTTGTTACTGACCCTCAACCAGAGAAATAAAAGCCCTCAGAAGAAATGGAAAATGGACTCAATAGACCTGACCAGGAGAAACAGCGCCTGACTCCAGCCATGGAGTGTCATGGGCCATAGGAGCTGTGGCATCCCCATGCCTCCCCAATCCCACTGGATACTGGAGAAGGAGGGAGAAGCATCAGTTTCTCAGGACTCAGTGGCTGCTCTCTCACAGGTGCTTAAGCGCTCCTGCCATATTGCAGCAGGCAGTTCGAAGCTACCTTCTCACCTCCAAGCCCCTGCCCAAACTGGGTACAGTTTGGGGTTTGCTTGTTTTTAAATACAGACTGCTTTGTCACAGATTCTGGGGCCTACAGCTGAGAAATTCTGCTGAGAATAGGCTGTTAGCCAAAACCGTAGGACTAAGGGGTGAACAAAGATTTTCATGTGAGAACCCCAAAAATTATTATGGCTTAGGGAACCATGGTGGAGCATGAGGTTTTGAGTCATTGCAGTTTGGTGGCTGCTGAAGATAAGGGCCAGGCCTAGGAGGGACAAGCTCAACACAGGGTGTGCTTCTGCCTGGTATCGTTGAGGAGTCTGGCAAGTGCTGAGCATGGGTTTGGTTAGGGCAATGCTAACTCTGTCTGTGGCTCTGTTTCAGCTGCTTTCTTCCAAGACTGCATATCTGAACAGGACCTGGATGAAATGAACATTGAAATCATTCGAAACACACTGTATAAGGTAAATGAGCCTCTGGGAAGGGAAATAGATGTTAACTTCCCTATTTATTCCTAGTGTGACTATAGCTCTGTCTTGGGTCATGAGCTCCAACCTAGGCTGCCTTTCTCCAGTCAAAGAAGAAAGGGTGTTTTTCTCTTCGAGTAAACATAAAAATAATGTTGCTTTCTGTCTGTTTTTCTTCCCTTGGAATGGTGATTAAACATGGCCAAGAACTAGTTGCGTCCATTGGAAAGTAAAGGTAGTGCTCTTGGAGGGGCCTGACATCTGATCACATAGCTCTGCTGAGGCAGGGCACCAGAGCTAGGCAGAGTGGAGGGTTTTTTTGGAATTGTCAAGAGTCTGTGCAAGAGATTTTGCTTTTGACTGAATCTGCTCAGGCAGACAGGAGAAGGTTGCTGCCTCAGGACAGGAGTTCAGACGTGTCATTAACTGCATTCAAAATGATCAGATCTTAGACTTGTTTGAAGGACTTCCCCGGGCTTGGCTCCCTGTCTTGAGCCTTTTCTGAAGACCCTCCAACAGTCTGCTCAAGCCTTCTATGGCTGTGATTGGGTTTAGTTGTTCTTGGCAGAGGAGTATAAAAGGTGCAAGCTGAGGGGAGAGTGTTGGCACAGGGATGTGGAGGGGCTAAGGATCTCCTTGTCCTGAGCTGTCATCTCCTTTACAGGCCCCATCTGGTTTTAGCTGGCAGTGTCAAAGCTTGTGTTTATGTGCAGGCTGTGGCTATCGCTCCATCTCGACTCTCTGGATCAAGGGTGGGATGCAGATTGTATCTGCCAGCCTTGTTTTGGCTGGTCACAGCCAGCCTGCAGTTGGTGTGACCTCTGCTTCCCAAGGAAGCTGTGGCCCGTTTGGAGAGGCAGAGAGCAGGTCAGGCGTGAAGGGAAGAAGGCAAAGGGAGGGGAGAAGGAGTGGCATGTCGGCAGTTATGCCCAGCTTCCTGTGGCCTCTGGCATGTCCTGGCCTTTGCTGTAACGGGGAGGGATGGCTGTGTGCATAAACACTCGCAGCCATGCAGGGCACAGGCCTCAGTGCTGAGGTGAGGCAGAGGGGAAAGACAGGGAGCAGACCGAGCACAGGAAAACAGGTTGGGAGGGAGCGGGGTGGGGGGCATCTCCTTGGGTCCCGGCTTCCATGTCCTCTCCCATCTCCTTTTTGAGGTCTGATACTGCTTTGCATTCTGCTCTTCCTACCCACAAATGAAAGCGTGGGTGCCTGGTATCCTTTGATGTATGCTGGGACTGGTTCGTGCTAAAGTGCAGCCCCTGGGGAACACAGGGGCTCCATCCATAACAAATCACAGGGCTGCAGGGGTGGAAAAGGTGACTGCAGCTTACAGACTCTCACTTGAAGCCACCTCTCTCCCCAGGGACTGGAAAATGTGTAATACAATGCAAATGAGGGAAACAAAATCGGTTGTGAAATATGCAGAGAAGCTGCTCCAAGGAACAGAGAGGTGCCTGGGATGGATGCCTGTGTCCATGAGGAATTGGCATGGGAAGGGGAAGTGCTGCTTCCCAGACAGACTGGAATTTTTTTTGAAGGAGTCTGTGAGCATGTTGACAGAAGGTTTGAGTGGGATTCAGAGCAGGAAAGCCATTAAGAGGTTTCTTGTTTGCAACGAGAAGTGAGAAGGTTCTCAAATGGAAATACGGTTAAGATGGGGAGCAGAGGTTAAAAGTGGTCAATGCTTAGTGTAGAGGGCAGGCAGCAGCCGAGTCCTGCAACAGAGGTGTCCTGGCATTGCTGTCTTCAGTGCTTATTTCCTTTGTTCCACCTCCTCAGTGGATGTTTTGAAGTGAAGCTGACTGTTGGCCTTTGCTGTGAACCTTCTTGTTGGAACCAGCTGAAGGAGCTTTGTGAGTGGACAATAATTACTGTGGGTAAATGTGAAGTGATGTATCGGAGAGATAAGGAGATAATCCTAACTCTGCTTCTACATCGCGGGTCTCCTTATTCCTTCCTACTACTGAATGAAATCTTGCCTAGTGATTGACCTAAGCAAGTGTCTCTCTACAAGATAACATGTTCCTAACAGTAGAAAAGAACGACAGAATTATCACTGTGCTGCTGTAAAGTGTGTTTGACATGGACACTATCTCACTCCTCTCATCTCCCAAGTATGAACAGCAAACAGGAGAAGGTGATTAGGAGGACACATTTAAAGGCTTGGGTACAATGACTTCTGTATGGAAAACTACAAAAAAAGGCTAGGATTCCTCACCTGGAAATGGAGAGAATCCCAGCTGTGGTGGTATCCACAGATAATGTTGGAAAAGTCGGTGTGGATGGGCAAGCCACAGGTCTTCCTTTAGGCTGGATTTGGCAACAAATGAGGCTGCAGGAGGCAGAGGGAGTGGGTTCGTGGAAAGTCCATTAAGGATCATTAAATGCAAGGAAACCCTCATTCCTGAGATAAAGGCTTCAGGACACTAGAGAGTTTCTGTAAGTTGCTGTCACTGGGAGGGCACCCAGTGTGGCTGTTTATGGTGTTTCCATGGTGTGTGTGATACCAGATCCTCATTGACTGCTGCATATTTGAGTATACCTGATTTTACTTCTAAAGCCTTAGGTTTGTGCATGAACTCTGATAAGGGCAGAGGTAGTGACTGAACCTCTTAGCCATGTTCCCTCTCCTGTTGGCCTCAAACAAAGTCCATTATCCATGCCCTTGTTCCTGTGGTAACTCTGCACACCAAAGCTCTCCTCCACCTGAGCAGTGGTGAGTGCTGGAGAGGATATTTCTTTGATGTGTGATGCTCACCCCAGTGCTCTCCTCTTGCACCATGTAATAACAAATATTTACAGAACGCAGTCATCTAGGTGCTTTCCTAGTGCTGAGAGTGTCTAACACCTGCATTCTTGATCCATCTTCAGTCCTGGAGTTGTTGCGATGCCTCAGCATCATTTTATTCCATCCCTTTGAAGTGACTCTGGTTGCAGCTCTCTCTCTGCCCAGGGAACTGTTTTATCACACAATCACTTCTTCTGAGAACATTTTTGCTGAACGATACTTTTAGCCATGCACAGCCTTCCTAGGCTCCCCTTGGGAGACACAGTCATCTTCCAGCTGGATTATGGTACATCTCCACAAAGGATTACGTTTCCTGGAGGCAGAATAGCTGTCCCTGGCCTTATATTTTCTGCAATGCTCCAGTTGGGATGGAGACCAAGAGGCCACAGTGTGAAAAGAGAATTAGAGAGAATGGCTGGTTTCTTTCACAGATGTCCTGTCTCATCTCTTGACTCTGCTTACACAGCGGTACTTTCTGAGTGTTGGTCTTGCAACTATGGTTGTGTGGCTTGGCATGTTTTTGGAGGCCAGGGCAGGGTCAGGAAACCACGTGAGACTTCAGTAAATGAGTTAGATGATTCAAAGGAGAAAAATAGACTTTAGCCTTGCTGTCTGGGGATCTTGCCCACAGGAAGCTCATGCATTCACTTGAACGAACCCAACCACAACCCTTCATGTCTGCAGCTCCTGGGGAAACACTGTCCTTGTGGGGGCAAGTTCACGTGGAGCCAGAGTGCCTGTGCTGTGTTAGACAGCATCTGGGATTCTCCCTGCTTGTTGTCTGTCCTCTGCTGAAGCACCCTATGGGGCAGTGGGTGAAGCTGTGTAATAGAGTGCTCATCTGCCCTCTCTTTTCCAGGCTTACCTGGAGTCCTTCTACAAGTTCTGCAAGACTCTGGGAGGTACCACGGCAGATGCTATGTGCCCAATCCTGGAGGTAGGTCTGGAAGCTCCCTTAGCTGGATGGTATTGCTGTGGTGTTCATTGCTCTCTGCTCAGGCCCAGATTGCCTGCCAGCAATTAAGGATACTCAAGATATTCTTCAGCAACCCCATGCCCGCTCTGCCTGCTCACTGGGAGAGCTGGGGAACACTGCCTGCACATAACTTTGGTTCCCTAGTCCTGATCTTCCCAGGTACTGACAGATTTGTTGCCTTTGTGGCAAACATCTTCATCCTCTCACATGGATAATGAGCAGGAGAGCAGCCAGAGCTGTTCAGGGCACAGCCTGTCTCCATGTCAAGACTTGCTGTGGGATGTGCAGGGCTCAGCAGTAGTAGGTGAGAGACACTTCTTGACTTGATCAGGATTTGAAGTGTTCTTGGGATGGGGATTTCCTCACGTGACTGCTCCCCAGGCATCAGCTAGTGGTCATACTGGGATGCTGCACATGTAGCCTGCCCTGGCTGAGCACTGGAGAGCTGCTCACATCCTGGCAGGCTCCTCGTGCTGCCCTGTGATGTGGCTCTGTGCAGAGCTGCTGTGGTACCTGCTGACCTCTGGGAAGGATGCTGCATCCCAAGGTGAACTGCTCTTCTCCCGCAGTTTGAAGCTGACCGGAGGGCCTTCATTATCACCATCAACTCCTTTGGTACTGAGCTGTCCAAGGAGGACCGAGCCAAGCTGTTCCCGCACTGTGGCAAGCTCTACCCGGAGGGCCTGGCTCAGTTGGCCAGGGCAGATGACTACGAGCAAGTCAAAAATGTTGCTGACTACTACCCTGTGAGTACTCTGGGGTGAGGGGCCATGGGAACTGGTACAAGGACCTGCTCTGGATCAGAGCTTCTCAGGGATCTGGGGGAACTTGTGGGTTGACAGCTTGGGGAGAGGGGTGCCTGTCTTCTCTTGCTGCTGTTGGTCCTGTGGTCTGCTTGGGCAAGTCAGACTTGGCTTTTCTGGGATGCCATTGGCTTGTCAGTCATGGCTGTCATTTCAGTGGTGTTTGGGAACCGATGTGCTCTGTCCCAGGGTGTGGGGACTGCCCTACCCACCAAAACCTTGAGGTGTCAGTGTGGCAGCAATGACAGGCTCTCTTTGCCTGATTTGGGAGTGGAAATGTTTCGTCAGGAAGAAGTGGTGTGTCCTGTCTCCAGCCCTGAGCTCTGGTTCTGCTTCAGGCGAGACACTGACCTGGAAGCACGTTTGGATGTGTCTGTGTTCCTCAACTGCTCTTGTGCATGGCCGGGGACCTGTTTGGAGTCAGAAAGCTCAGTGTCCCCTTATTGAGCAGCCAGGGCATGTGCCAGTATGTTTGTGCACAGGGGCCTGGCCCCAACACTACAATCTGTACCTGATGCCCCCTTCCTGCAGGCTCCAAGTGGCAATATGGCTTTGAGGAAGGAGCAGGACTCTTCACTTCTCTGTCCTCTGCTGATTTGACCGGGTGGTTGGTGTGTCTGTCTGACATAGGGGGTCACCAGGTACTGCTGGGCTTGGGTATGGCATATATCCTCATGTAATGCCTTCCTGCAGGAGTACAAGCTGCTCTTTGAAGGTGCTGGTAGCAACCCTGGAGACAAAACCCTTGAAGACCGGTTCTTTGAGCACGAGGTGAGACCCGAAGTGCTTCTTGTAATGTGCCATTTGCAAAGCTTAGGGTGGCAGCAAGCTGGTCTGCTGCCCTGTTAGCAGAGCTAAGGATGAACAAGGCCTGGGGAAAGGAAAAGCATGTTTGCCCTCTGCTCCTGCACAGAGAACTGGGGGCCCAGCATGATGCTCAGTGCATTTTCTCACCCAGACAGATTAGAGCATGTTTGGGGCTGCTGGAGAATATTTGGTTCATCAGTAGTAAAACCAGAGTGTAGTTACATGGGAAAGGAAGATTTTCACAGTACCTGAGGGTATAAGCGTTTCTCCCTCTAAATGTCAGAACCTGTCCTGAGCCATGTGCTGTAGGTTAGAGCTGTCCTGAGGACCTGTAGAGATGCAGAGCAGGATACCTGTGCTGAGCCTTCCAGCCTGCTGGGAAGTCATGGGCCCTCCCAAGCGGGTCCACACTTCTCTTGAACAGCTCCTCCCATCTGAGGTGGGCAAGTGACATGTCCTCCTTTGGGCTTTCCCCAGGTGAAGCTGAACAAGCTGGCCTTCCTCAACCAGTTCCACTTTGGAGTGTTCTATGCCTTCGTGAAGCTGAAGGAGCAGGAGTGCCGCAACATTGTGTGGATTGCAGAGTGCATCGCCCA
>JAWWEU010000020.1:13407143-13426041 GCA_035583155.1 Acropternis orthonyx
GGAGTGTTCTATGCCTTCGTGAAGCTGAAGGAGCAGGAGTGCCGCAACATTGTGTGGATTGCAGAGTGCATCGCCCAGCGGCACAGGACCAAGATCGACAACTACATTCCCATCTTCTAACCCTGCTCTGCTCCTGTCCGACCCTCCCGCCCCTGGAGTCCGCAGGGACCCCTGTCTAACTCCCTGAGTTGTCCCTTGCCCAGACTCCAGGGATGTCCCATCTGTGGAACTGGATCAGATGAGGAAACTGTATAGTTGCTAGTTAAATTATTCACAAGCTGAAGTTTGAGTTGTGTGTGCTGTGAGGCAGCTGGAGGGACCAGTGGCCCAGGGCTGGCCCTGTGCAGCGGGAGGGACACCTCCTGTTGTGTATCCAGTAGTCCCAGTGTTCCTGTACTAATTGCTGTATACGCTTATGCTCATAGAGCAAGCACGAGCTGGGGGGGGCTGTCTCCGAGTGGGTCCCACCACTGCAGAGGAACAGGTCAGGTCTGCCATGGCTGGGGGTCCTCTGTCAGTGCTCTGCACGCCTCCTACTCAGTGTTGTTCCTGTGAGGTGTAGTTTGAGTGTGGTTTGTAGCGTAGCCCATGCTGCTGTGCAATCCCTGCATCCCCTTGTAGCTAACCCTGACCTGGGAGAGACTGAGCAGCCCTAGCCAAGACTGGGACGGAGCCTGTGGGAACGTGATGGCAGAGCCAGAGTGCTTGTAGAACACACTCCTCCCACTCTGGCAGCGTTTGTACTCGTGCAGGCTTGCTGTGTCTGCAGAAGCAGCTCTCATCAGTCTCCCTGCTGCCCTGGACAGGGTTCCATAAGCTGGCTGAGCTGCTTCCTGCCCTGGAGACCCACAGCTCACAGTTTACTGTCCACAACCATGCAAGAGCCAGGGCTTCTTTGGGTTGTGTGTATGGTGATGGACCCCTGCGCACGCCCAGGGCAGACATCCAGGCTCCTCTTCTGTGGAGGGCAGCCTGGCAGTGCCATGGGGCAGTACAGCACAGCTGGCCATGGGACAGAGAAGGCCTTGGTCACCCTGGTGAGGGCAGATATGTCCCAGGCCCTGCATGTCCATGGTCTGGGGTGGGAGCCAAGCCCTGGAAAAATGGTGTGGCAGCCCTGCTCCTTACTGCTCTGTCCTGGCTAGCTCCTATTTGCACTTGAGTTCTGAGAGATCTGCTGTGGCAGCAGAGAAGCCTTGCTGGTGGGAAACATGCTGGATGCTGCTGTGGGGAGGGATCAGTGGAGAGCACCTCTGTTCCAGCTTGTGCTGTGGTCACCTCTGCAGTTTGTTTTCCTGTGATCCCCTCCTCTCTGCATCAATAAATATCTGCCTACTGCACAGTGCTCTCCTGCTGACTTGGGCATCTACTCCCACAGCCCCAGGCAGAGCCTCCATCAGCCACATGGCCCCTTCCCCAGGGAGTCTGATAGTTGTGGTAGTGGAGCCTGGTGTGACTCCTGCGTGACTTGGGACACTTGTTTCTACCACTGGCAAGGTGGTCCTACTAGCCTGTGGGGCCCAGGGCAGTGCCTGGTCTGTGGGTGCTGAGCTGGTGGGTGTCTGAGGGAGCTGCATGGCTTATAACCCTGTGTGGGGTTGTCCATGTGTGGCACTGTCACCCCTTCCCTCCTTGCCCCAGCAGGACCACAGATTTGGAGCAAAGCAAAAGGAAGCCTTTGGGATAGGGTTGAGAAGGAGCAGGGAGTGGGCACAAGCCCTTCCTGGCAGACTGACCCCTTCTCTGGGACTGCCTGTGGCACCTGCTGCCTGACACGTGGCTCCTGCCACAGTACCCACCGTGGTGCCAGCCGTGACCCAGCTGAGCTCTGCCTGCAGGCAGGGCCTCCCTGACCAGTATCACAGCGCTACACTGCGAAAGGAGACAGCCAGAACCCGCTGGAATATCAAGAATGGATTTATTTAAAAAGTGACAATCACGCAGTTCATCTCGTGAAGAGCTCTGCAGCACTGGCAGCCCGGCCTTGGCCCCTGCGCTCACCGGGAGCACGTGGAGTGTGTAATGAGTGGCAGGGAGGCAGCAGCCACAGGGTCCCAGCCCTGACCCAGCCAAGAGGTGACGGAGACGAACAGCTCTGAGAGCAGTAAGGAAGATGGTGGGTAACTGAGGAAATGCTCGAGGTGCATCCCAGCCTGTGGTGCAGAGCTGCTGAGTCAGGCAGGGATGGGCCCCTTGGAGGATGCACGGTTAGAAAAAATACAAAACCAAGGTCTCTAGAAAACGTTGATTCTCGCACAATAGAAAATAGATCTACCTGATTTTGGAAAGAAATTTGGTTTTTAACGTCTAGTGCTGATTGTTCCCCCACGGTGCAGGAAGGGCAATGCCTCTGGCTGTGAACACGCTCGGGGGCTGGTGTGCCTGGAAATCCTGGGAGAGGCACGTTGGTGTGCCTGGAAATCCTGGGAGAGGCCACGTGCCGGCCGAGGTCAGGCCTTCTTCACATCGTTGTGGTGCTCTCGCCGCAGCGCTCGGGGCAGCTTGGGGTTGATGAAGAATCCCTTCAAGAACAAGTCTCGGACAAAATAGGGCAGGTAGCGGTGTATGAAATACATGAACCCAAGGCCCTGCCCTGGGTAGTAGCGCACGGCTGGGTTGGCAGCCAGGAGCCCGTCCGTGATGCTGTTCACCACTGCGCTCAGGTCCTCCACTGCCACCTTCATGAACTGGATGAACTGGTGGTTGATCTCCTCCACGTAGTCCTCGCCGTAGGCCTGCAGCAGCTCCCGGGGCAGGCTGGCCAACAGCCGCTGCTTCTGCAGGTTCCAGAAGGCAGGGTCGCATGTCGTCCCTGCAAGGACACGGTTTCCCCGTGAGCTGTGTGGCTCCATCTCCTATAACCCCCCTGCCGTGGGTGCCAGTGGCCCCAGTCATCTCCCAGCCTCCTGAGAAGGTCCTGCTGAAACCCTGGCAAGGATCTGCCATGGGGAAGGCGCAACGGGAGTACCACAGTGGCTCTTGGTAACCTGGACTAGACCAGACATGTCAGCATCTGCTTGCAGTGGGGACGGTGCTACCATAAATATGACTGAGCTGCTTTGACCAGCCCTGGTGGCATAGAATCTGCTGGCAGGACTTGATCCCGACCCTGTTTTCCAGAGCCCATGGGCCACAGGATAGCCACTGTTCCCAGGGAGGTGGCTGGAAATGCTCAGAAGCTACATCCTGCACCACCAGCTGCTCATCCTATTGCTCCATCCTCTGCCTCCCTGCAATACTTGCCCTTTGCCTGTGGCCACGGGCAGCGAGCGGGCACCGACCCTCTTACCTGTTTTGTAGTAGCCAGGCAGGATGAGGCTGACTTTGACACCCCAGGGCTGGAGCTCGCTGCGGAAGGTGTCCATGAGCAGGCTGAGGGCTGCCTTCGAGGCCCCGTAGGCTGCCAGGCAGGGGAAGGGCATGTCACCTGGTAGGAGTGAAGGGATGAGTTAGTGGGTGCTCAGGCAGGGGCCCCTGCATGGCCTGGGGGCAGGAAGGGACCAGGGAGGGGTTGGGGAGGGGCGTTCTGTAGTGTTGTGCCCCCGGCCCCTGCACAAGAAGAGGGCTTAGGGTTAGTTTTGCTGAGAATTCAGCTGGAATTGTATTCAAATTAATGTTTTAATGCAGAAAAAAAAAAGTGGGGAAGGAGAAGGAAACTGGTTTTTCCTCCCCATCCAGCCAAACCTTGGGGTCATCATCCCCAGTGGAGGATTAATGTGTTTTAATGGGAAAAAAAAAGGGTGCGGGAAGAGGAAGGTGGTTTTCCCACCCTGGTCAGGGCTGTCATCCACGATGGAGGCGTGCGGCAGCCGGGCTTGGGTTGCCCATGCTGTCTGCAACTGCGCTGCCTGACCCCAGGCCCCATGGCTCCCCCATTTCCCTGTGCCTGCTGTGGGGCTCAGCAATACCACCAGCTCATCCTACCGTGCTGGGTGCCAGTCTGATGCAGCTGGCTGGGAAAACGGAGGTGCCCAGGGGATGGGAGTCACACCACACCACGGGGATGCTCGACTGGGGGTGCCCAGGCTGGAGGGAGGCTGCTCACCTGCGGGGCTGCTGACGGTGACGATGCGGCCGCCGGCAGAGCGGAGCAGGGGCAGCAGCCCCTTGGTGAGCTCCAGCGAGCCAAAGAAATTCACCTCCATGCAGGTGCGGAACTTGCCCAGCGGTGAGAGCTCGGCGTCGGCGATGGTGTCATTGAAGCCGGCGTTGTTCACCAGGCCCCAGAGTCCTGCAGGGATGGGATGCTTGAAAAGGTGACCTGAATGGGGACCCCCACCCTGGGGATCCCAGCTGCTCCCCAGGCTCACAGGGGACCTACAGGGGAATTGCAGAGTGCCCCAGAACAAGCCCTGTTAGCAGAGGCTGTTGGTGCAGGCAACCACAGGGATGCAGCCCACTGTGGGGCCGGGTGGAGGCTTGGCACTGCCACGCTGGCTGCAAACTGAGGAGGAGCTGTGAGGTGTACCAGGGGGCCACCAAGGGCTCCTACCTGTGCTGTTGGTGTGGGCCTGGATGTGCTGCAGGACACGCTGGATGTCATCTGGCTTGGTCAGGTCCATCTGCAGCAGCGTCAGCCTTGACGAGCAGCTCCGGCGCAGCTCCTGGGCCCCAGGACTCTGCAGGTCCAGCACGCTGGCAAACACCTGAAAGCCCATGGTGTCCAAGTGCTGGGCTGTTGCCTGCCCAAAGCCTGAGTCACATCCTGAAAGAGACAAGAGGATCCTTACAGTGGCCAGTGACAGCCATTGTCTGTCCCCAGGCCCCGGAGTCTCCCTAGCTGTGCCTCTCTGTCCACAGAGACCAACTCCAGGGACCAGACATTTACCCTAGTATCAGTTTCCCTTGCCTGGGAACCACCTTGCCTCTTCACCCTGCTACAGGTCCTGACCCACCAGGACATGACCTTGCCCTGGGGCATTTGCAGCTTGCAGAGCTGCTGTTTTCTATTGCGGAAGAAAACATTCCCTTATCTGCAACCCCATCGCCCTGAGCGCCTCTCTGATTGAAAGTGCAGATAAACTCGCAGGCACCTGCAAGGCACTGGGACAGTCCAGAGCCCTGCAGTGATACGGGGTGGGAGCCGTCAACCCCCAGAATAGCCTCTAAAAGCTCTATCAGGCACCTTTCAGAGCTGGCATGAGGCTTCATGGGAGATGCTGCCTTTTGCTGAATGTTTTTCACCTCTCAAAAATAGTGGCCAAGAGACAGAGGACCCTCTTGCCTGGCTGGGGGATGAGTGGACTAAAAAGCGTGGTGGGGAAAGGGATTCTGGTCTGCGACCCTGCATCTTTCAGGGGAGCATCCGACCAGGATATCCCACTCTGGAGAGCACTGGGTTCTCCATGCCCCATGCCAACCTCATTTCCTCCGTCTTAGCTCAAACAGGGGCATCAAAGGTGACAGTCACTCTCACAGCCACCATCGGGGTGGCTGGGGGACAGCCCGGGTGGGAGCTGGGTGTTGCGGGCCGGTGACCAGGGTGGAGCGGCCAGGATGCAAACAAACAGTGGCAGCAGGGTACAGGCTGTTCCCAGGGCCGATGGCAGCGCTGATAGCTCGGGGAGTCCGTGCCACAACCGCTGCCCAGACACATTAACCATTAACAGGGGAGTGCTGCAGGGGCAGCCCTATGGCCCTGCACCCTCCTGCCTGGCACCCTTGGGTGCTCCTTAGGACATCCCTGTGCAGCACCTGGAGCCACCCTGGGTGACCCTGGGAACTGTCACCCATGAGATCCCAGCACCCCTCCCACCAGCCTTAGGGCAGAGGCACAGGGACTGGCTGCCCCCCCAGCTTCCTCACCCCCAGGCTGGGATCAGGGTACTTCCAGCTTTTTGGGTGCCAGCTAAGCCCTCAGCTCAGCGGCTCTGGCCAGTCCCCAACTCAGCTTTACTTATTGCTGCGTCAGAAACCCATAATTAAGCCTCTGGCCAGAGGCCAGAGTGATAACACACCCCGGAGGTGCTCAGCTGGCAGGAAGGGGCTGCAGGGACCTCCCTTTCCCACGCAACAGCCAGCATCCATCATGGATGCATGCCAGGCTGGCTCAGCATCACCCTGGCATTGCCCCCACATCACCCCTGACACCCCAGTGCCGCAGGGAATGCTGAAGGTGCTGCCAGTGCAGCACCTCCACCTCTCCTCTCAAGAACAGCTCATGCTGCCAGCAGCCAAATAGATAAGGTGCATTTCACCTTTCCCAGCAGTGCAGGAGAAAACTGCAATAAAGATAAGGTTTAAAAATAAAAGTGCTCGTGGCCACAGCCTCACCATGACGCAGCTGATGGGACACAGTTACCTGCGCTGCTCCCACGCAGCCGGCAAGAAAAGCTTCCAGTTCAACCACAAACTTTCCAATCACCACATGAGCCTCAAAACCCCAGGAAACATCCCAAAAACCTGAAAGAGACAGGTTTGCCAGATTGTTTCGGGCAAATCTGGCAAGGAGGGAGCAAACACGGCCACGTGCTGTCCAAGCCAGGCAGGATTTGTTTTGCCTTAGAGGAGCAGGGCGGTCAGAGGGTTTGTTTCGGAAGTTCTAATTTATTCACACACACACTGAAAAAAAAAAAAAAAACCTCCCGAGAGTTTGGCAGGAGGCCCGGGGCCAGGAGGGTGAGGATGCTCTGGTGTTATTTAAGGTCTCCGACGCTGCTCAGCTTCGCATCTGCTGTGCTCAGGCCTGGCCAAGAGTGCAGGGAGGGACAATGAATCCCCGGGGCCCATAACACGTGGCCCAAAAGCATGGCAGCTCGCCCAGGGCCATGCTTGCTCCCCATGGCCACCAGCACACCAGCTGGCCACGCTGGAGCTGGCGCAGGAGCCATCACCGCTGGCTTGGCCCCGCCGGGATCTTTGGAGCCGGCCAGTCTGTGCAGCCCTGGCGAGGCTGGCGCTGGGCTCGCCGCCCTCCCAGGATGCTGCATCACGAGGAGATGCTGGCGCCAGTTCCTCCCGCCCCGGCTCCCAGCTCGCCAACTGGTTTTGCAGTTGTGCCGGCGGGAGGGACGTGGTCGGACCACGCACAGGAGAAGACCAGCACAGGGAGCGCGGCAGAGGACAGCAGGTGCCATGAAACCCCCTCATCGCATCCCCCCAAGCCTCAGGGCAGCAGATAGAGGCTTTTGCTGCAGCAGGAGCAGAGCAGAGCCTGAGTCCAGTTTGCAAAATCCAGCAGCGCTCGGCGAGCTCGGCAAGCCGGAGCAAACTCCCGCACCAGGGGCCGGCCAGTGTTTTGCCGGAGCAGGGGGTCAGCAGCAATTCCTGCGGACTTTGCAGAAGCGCCACACACTGCAGTGGATCCCCCAGAAGCAGGACACAACAGCCTCCACTGGGATTTTGGCATGGCAAGCCCTGGTATTACTTATCTTGAGCAAGCAAAAAAAGCTTGGCCTCTAGCATTGCCTTTGGGATGGCCTCCCATCCACTCAAGGAGGGCAAAGAGGACCGACCCCACGGCATCGTGCACCCGCTGCCCAGAGATGCCCCTTCGCCAGTGACAGCAGAGCCACCACAGGGGCTGAGTTGTGCCAGCCTGGCACCTCCCAGCCTGCCTGCGCCGGCTGAAGCCGCAGTCCCGGTCTGGTGTGGACACATTTCTTTCAGGTGAGTCAGGCATGGCAGTGCACTGATGTTTTGCTGTCTCAGGTGTTCTCACCCTGCTTCTGCACCAGCACCAAGGCCCCCGTGCACAGACATGTGCTCAGAATCAGCACCGCAGTTTGCTGAGTGGAGCAGAGATGGGCAATAACACGGCTACGGCCCGGGAGCTGCCAGATCACAGCCACCTCCCTGCCCCTGCACCCACTGCCAGCACGGTGGCACACCCACAGCTGGTGGCACGGGTCTGCAGCGCTCATCCCGATGCAACGTAGGAGCAGCTTCCCCTCCCAGGAGCTCTGAGTCCTCATCCCCCGAGCCCCGAGTTGCGCAGCCTCGTCCCTGAGCTGTGGAACTGCAATCTGTGCATCTTAATCCCCGAGCTCCAAGCTGAACATCCTCATCTCCGAGCCATGAGCTGTGTACATCCTCACCCTCAAGCCACGAGCTGTGAATCTTCATCTCTGAGCCATAAGCTGAGTGCCCTCATTCCTGAACCACAAGCTGTGCATCCACATCCCTGAGCCATGCACACTGGGAGAGGACCAGCACAGACCTGCAAAACCACAGCAGTGCAAAGCACAGCTTGGCTGAAGAATTCCCATGTGGCTGTGAAGCTGCCCAGAGCCTTGTGGGTGCCTGGGTGCAGCAGCAGCTCCCTGGAGCTGCTCCCTCCACAGCCACCCCATCTTGGGACCCCAGTGTGGAAGCTGAAGAGGGTTTTCCCCAGGGCTGAGCATCCCTGCGATGGACCAGCTCCCCCAGGGTTATCCTGGCAGCATGGGCAGTCAGCAGCCCCAGGGACTGCTCCCCAGGCACCTGGTCAGCTGGGGGCACTCCTAGAGGATGCTCCATCTTTCATCAATGAAGCACTTGCCAGGTGGGTTGGGCACCCAGAGCAGCATTGTCCTGTCCCCAGCTCTGCATGCCATCACCGGGGTGCTCCCTGCTGTTCCCCAAATCCCAGGACATCAATCCCACCTCCCACACAGAGCTTTAGGACTGTGTGTCCCACCACCCTGTCCAAAGATGCCTTGCCAAGATGGAGCTGTCACCACTGTCACCAGCCTCCCAGCCCTGGGATGGTGCCAGGCTCAAGGGCAGCATGAACCAGTAGGGAGCTGGGGCACCAAGGCCAAATGGATTAACACCTTGAGCCTTGTTTCCATAGGCTTAGGCTCAAATCCTGCCTGAAATGCCAAGCTAAACATGACCTTCTGACCTTGACAGGATTCACCACCATCTTGGCTCTAGCTTCTCTGGGCACAGGATGGGATTTAGCCAGGCAACACTGCAGGGAGGCTCATCCCAACTCAGCTACTTGCGGATGTTCATCTCAGCTCCATCCTGGGATCGCAGGCACCTCGTGGTTGAGGAAGCCCAGGGTGAGGTGGCACCAAGCAGGGATGGTGCCACTGGGGGGGATGACAGTTCCCAAAAGGGACCAGTGCAAGTCCAGGCAGGGTGAAATGCCCAGAAACATCCTGCGTGGGCAGGGCAAGGCCCTGTGGCCAACACCTCCCGGATGCTGCGCACATTTGGAGCAAGGAGCGATAAAGGGGTGATGTCAGCCCTGTGCAAGAGGGAACAAATTCTTGGCAGAGCATAAGGAGGGAGGGAGGGAAAGGCAGGAGCACTTGTGCCCACAGCAGCTGAGCCACCATGGCCACCGACTGGCCACAGCCTCCCCAGCCACCACCTGCTGACACCCAAAGTCCTGCCAGGGGAGTGGGGCTGGGCAGGGCACCCACAGCCCTTAACCCGTCACAGCTGGTGGCATCACTGCTCACAGGACAGTGCACCCCAGCCAGTGGCTCACATGGTGCCAGTGGCATGCCATGTCCCCAAGTGCCACGGAGCCCCCTGGGAGCAGCCCCCGTGCTCAGGCACAGGCAGATGGATCTGAGATGGGCTGCTGGTCCTGAGCACCTGGGCTCAGAAAGCTGCAAGCTTAATCAAATTAAATTAAAGCAAAGAAATGCCTTCAGGGATGACCCAAATCCCATCCCCAAATCCCTAGCAAGTGGGCAATGCAGGAACCTCCCACCCAAGCAGCTTGGGTGGGCATCCCTGCAAAGTCTCAGCCTCCTTCCCAGGCAGGACCTGAGCCAAGGAGGGCACAAACTTCCCCCCACTCCACTAGGACCCCTCCTGCATCGTACAGTTGGCACAGGCACTTGGACTGAGATAGCTCCCATAAGCCCAGGATAAATAGCCTCATCCACATCCCTCCAGCAGGTCCTATGAGTCCAGCAGGGGTGACACAGACTGTCAGTTCCCCAGGGAGACCCATAACCCATGGCAGAAGGCAGAGCTGGGCTGTCCATCACGGCAGGGGATACATGGCTGACCTACCCCCTCCCTGTGCCGGGGACAATGGCCAGATGGTATGAATTACAATGGATTAGCCAAGTGTTTCTGGAGCCTCACACGCCATCACCTCCACATGGGAAGTTATCTTCCACTTAACAAAGCAAGAGAAGGGGGGGAAATCTGATTTTCTGCCTAGACAACCAATGCAACTAGGCAGAGATGACGAGGAGCCCCGAGGCTGATGCACCCAGCTCCTGAATTACAGCCCGTTTCTCAGGAGCTGGTGCTGCAGCACAGGAAACCCAACAGCACAAGAGCAGCTGGGAGATAAATCAATGTCGGGAACCCTTCCCAGCACTGTCACTAAAAGCCACCCAGATGCCTTATTCCCCACCAAAGCTGTGAACAGCAGATGCTGCTTGCAACCAGTGGGGCTAATGAAGGCAGGAGCTTAGTGCGCTGGGGCAGCCAGGACAGGAATAAACCCAGACACCTTCCCCTGCACAAGGGCAGTGCCTGGTGGGATGCTCGAGGAGGTTGGGATCTGGGAGAAAAACCAGCTCTGGCACGGCAGTAATGCTGCTGCTGGTGAGGAGCGACCCTGAGCTCACGAGCAGGCAGGGTGGAGGAAGTGTCACCGGCAGCATCGCTGCGGTGCTTCGCAGAAAAAGGGCACAGGAATTTCCTAGAAGCAGCCGCTCGCTGCACCCAGGGCTGGATGACACCTTCCAGCAGCCACTGTCTCCAATGAGGGGAGACCCTCTCCCCAAAAGGTGTGGCAGGACTCTCACAGTCAGGGCTTCGAGCTTCCCTCAGGCAGGGATGAGCAAGATAAGATGGCAGTGCTGACATCAGCTGGCACAGTCTGTACGTCAGAACTAATCTGGGATGGATGGATGTCCCTCCAAGAAGAGGAAGTTGTGAAGAGCTGTGGAGATAACCAGGTTAATAATCACCTTCAGAGGGAACACGATGAACTGGGAACATGAAGCTGACAAGCTGCTAAAGCCATCCATCAGGAAGAGCTGTCGCTGGCAAGGACATCCATGGCCCAGGGGCAGCTCAACCAGATCAGTGCCAATGCCAAGCCAACACCAGTAACGCATCTGCCTGGGCTCTTGGGCAGAGAACCAGGCTGGAAAGCTGGGATGTGGCACTGGAGATGCTCCTGCAGAACAAGGTGGTGGCAGCAAACCATGGCTGAGGCACCTGCTGGGCTGCAAAAGGGGTCTCCAAGGACTCCCAGCAGGCTGGAGAACCACCAGCCAAGCCCCATATCCATCTTTTCTATGTGCTAGTGAGCAAGGAGAAGCAGAAAGTCATGCCTAGGGTCTGCTACAGGCAAGTCTAAGCCATCCACAAGCAGCTGAAAGGAGGACCAGCTCTTCTATGTGGATCACCATGAGCCATCACCACCCCAGGACATCTCAGGGAAGGTGTTTCTTGCCAGGACAGCAAAGCACCAAAACCACTGCAGGACCAGGAGAATCTCTGGCCATGTGGCAGGACAGGTCAGCCATGGTAGAGCCATGAAATGCCACCCAGGACAGGGTGCCACCCCCCCCACAGCACTGTGGACAAGTCACAGGTGATGTCAGGAGGGACAAAGCCATGCTGAGACAGTGCTGGCCAAAGCAGCAGCTCCACAGCAAGCCCAGGGGATCACCATGTTAAGCAGCTCAGTTTGTAGCACCACAATAAGGCTACAATGGTTTCAGTGGAGCTCTACCAGCTCAGGGGTATTTTGGTGATGACATTCTAGTTTGCTTGTAAGGTGTCATCACCCTCCTTGTCACAAGAAAAAACTTCCACCACGTGCCACAAGCACAGGCAAGCAGAAAAACTGGTGCAAGCCCTGCCCATCCCCACACCATGATGGGCTCTGCAGCTGCACCAACTATTTTCTCTTGTAACTTCCAGATCCATGTGGAGCTTGGGACTTTTTTTTTTTTTAATGGAGCAAAACACTTAAGCAAACACCAGCTGAGCTTCTGCCAAGACACCTTTTGAAACACACTAAGCTGCTTAAGCCCACAGGCCCAGAGCTGTACCCCATGTCCACCTCAAGCCACACCAGCCTTTTCCATACTCAACTCAAGCTGTCCCCTCCTCAGCCTCCACCTGCAGCTCTCACCAGCTCTTCAGAGTCTGAGTATCATAAGACTATTTTGGTGTATTTCCCCCCAAATACATGAAGGTGGACCTCCAGGCTGATGTGCTTGGACACAGTCATGCTGACCCAGGCAATGCAGCACCGACATGTGCCCTTCAGTTTAGGCAGAGCCCCGCACAGCAGCTGAAGCAGGGGCAGAAGTCACCACAGGATGGCTGCACACCCCAGGTTAGAGCTTGTCCCCACCTGGTAGCCAGGACCCTGGAGAGGAACAAGCATTTCTCGTGGTGGGCACTCAGATAGGGGTGAGCCCCCTGGCACAGGTTGCCTAGAGAGGGTACAGATGCCCCATCCCTGAAAGTGTTAAAGGCCAGGGTGGATGTGGCTTGGAGTAACCTGGTCTAATGGAAGGTCTCCCTGCCCATGGCAGGGGGTTGGAACGAGATGGTCTTTAAAATCCTTTCCAACCCAAATCTTTCAGAGATTCTATGATTCTAAGAGGCCAGACATTCAAAGCTACCACAGAAGAAATCAGGGCGGATACCTCAGCTCACCAGCCCATCCCTCCTCTCCATTCCCAGCCTGTCTGGGAATCACCCACCATCTGGCTCCACAGGGTCAACCACCCAGAAAGAGGAAGTGCTGCCACAAAGCCTGTAAAGCCAAAAACTGCTTTTCAAGATTACAGCCTTAGAGCCAGAAAATCCCAGGACAGCACCTTGTGTGACAGAGAAGCCAGCTCCCGAGGGGGAAGCTGATAAAGCTCAGGGGCTGGCAGCTCTCCAGGGGAGAAGGAAGCAGAAGTGATACGTTGCACATGGAAGCAGGCACAAGCTGGGACAGAAGGATGGGAATTGGATACGGTGGATGTGCCACAGTAGCCAGAGGGGAGGGGAGAAGGAGGCAACTTGCACATGCTGGGGAGGTTAAAAATAAAAGGTTCCAAACTATACCTATAGCAATGCACTGACACCATGAGGGCAACAGTCTTGGGCTTTTCCCACCTTACCATAAAACCACAGAAAGGTTTGGTTTGGAAGGGACCTTAAAGATCATTCAATTCCACCCCCTCATGCCATGGGCAGGGACACCTTTCACTAGCCCAGGTTGCTCCAAGCCCCATTCAGCCTGGCTGTATTTCAGATCTGAGATCGCCGGAGGGACATCAGGAGGTGAAGAGGTACATAGCCCTGCAGCCTTTCCTCCTAGGAGAAAACCCTCCAGCTAGCGTTTTAGACCAGCACTGAAAGAAGACTATAGCAAGAAGGAATATACTTGCCCAGGTTCGGTGGAAACACCTTGAAGGGCCCACTTCACCCCATCCCTACTCAAACAAAACCCTAGCTGGGCAAGTCTACCACCCCTGTGCTACCAGTAGTAAAAGCAGCAACAGCTCTTCTGTAACCAGATCCTGGCTTGAGGGGAGCTAGACTCAACAGTGGGTAACACAATCCCAGACCTCATTAAAGATGTGTTGCTCACTGGACTAGAGGGCAGCAACTGCCTACACTTCTCTCCTTCCGAAAGCATCCGTTCCCATCTGACAATCTCATTTCGGCAGGGAAGTCTCTGCTTTGTTGCTCTCATGTCCTCACATAACCCCAAGGGCTAATCAAGTCAGCTTGGGTTTCTCTACCAACTCTGGTCTCCCACAGTATGAAACCTCAATGCGCTTTTCCTAGTAATTAGCTGTGCTCATCATTTTCGGTCAGTGGTGATAAAACCCCCCACCCCGACAGGTCTGTGTCATTAGCAGGCTTTGAAAGTGCTTTTATTATAGATAAGTGAGAAAAAGCCAAGCATATCTACCCACTTGCCTGGGGTGAGCAGGGGTAGGTATCTGTTTCTGAAGAAACCTCAGAAGGGGAAGAAGAGTCCTAAGTCCATGGAGGGCTGCTGGCAAAGCAGGGGGAAAGCTTCAGCCCTGCAAAGAGAAGGAGAGAAAGCAGCTTTCCTGCTCTGCTCCCCAACATCAGCAGCAAAACCTGTAACTAGAGTTAAATGTTGCCCTTGGTTTTTTTGTTTTAAATATGCCAGGAATTGCTTGTACACAGGGGTTGGAGTTTAGGTGTTTGATTTTGGTCCTGTCCCACCCCTCAGCTTGGAGAGAGCAGTTGTCTCTACTGTTAATTTTTAATAGATTCTGGAAAAATCAGAGCAATTTCAGGGAATAAGCTGATTTTCAGCCTGCACATATAGAATCACAGAATGGTTTGGGTTGGCAGGAAACTTAAATATCACCTAGTTCCAACCTCCCCTGCACTTAGCCTGGGGAAAGACCTCAGGTACCTCTGAGCTGGCTCAGTGGATCCACAAGCAGAGTAGAAGTCACCTGTGGAGAACTACAGCGCCTTTGCATGAAGCTTCTCTCATGGTGAGGCTGCTGGCAGGCTCAGCACCAAACACAGGCTGTGATCGTGCTGTGCCGGTGCTCCGGCCACGCCCTGGCACAGACGTGCCCATCCCAGATCCAGCCCCAAAGCCTTGACCCCCTGACATCTCTCAGTCACCTTGTTTAGCTGGAAAAAAGATCTAAGACAACATCAAAATCCAGATGGGAGCAATGCTGCTCTTTTACCACAGAAAGTCATTTACCTTCGCCACAGAAAGTGAGAGTCCCCACATCTGGATTGAATCACTCCATCCTGCTGCAGTCACCAGATGCTTCCACATCTGTGGAGTCCATGGGAAATGCTGAAGAGCTGCTTGACTATGATCAAGTTGCAAAACCTCTGTTAACCTTGAACATGATCTGAGGCTCTGACCTATTTCAGACGGTTAATGGGCCATGCGATTGTAACGAGAGCAACCCACCAGGAAAACCATGTTTCCCCTGCAGGAGGACAGAGAAGAGGGGAGAACAGGGCTGGTTTGGGTCTGGGCAGCCTGATCTGCCAACCAATTTGGCTCAAGAGGCAATTTGTGGGAAGACAGTCCAAACTGCAGGTGCTCCTGGCTTCCTAGGCTGCACCAAGGAGGACCAAGGATGCAGGAGACAAAAATTACCTCCCTCAGGCAGCTATCCTGATGTTTTGGCTTATTTTAGAGCTAGTTCAGGTGCAACCATCACAGACAGAGCAACAGCTCACTATTTTCAACTTTTCATCCAAGCTGAAGGGCACAAACTGACACTTGCAACACAACTCCCGTCCTCCTGTTCTGGCAAAGCCCTGCAGCCAGCCAGGGTCTATGGAATGGTTTGCATTTGGTCTTTTCCAAGGATCTGCAGTAAATTGGGCAACGGGCTACTGTCCAAAGAACCACCCCAAACAGTCACACATGGCAGACCCACACAACAGCGAGGCTTGCACTGCACAGCAGGGCTTCGGGAATGCTCCCTGTCATCCCCTCACCACCTCCAGGCACCATACCCAGTTGTGTTGGGTGGTTTGCATGGACTCACTGAATTTCACAGGCATCTGCTAAGACCACAGGGACCACATGATGGTCTAAGCTCACGTCTAAACTGACTCAGTCAAAGCCAAACCTTGCACTGAAGTGCTGTCAGCCTGGATCTGGAGAGTCCGAGCAACAGCAGCTCATCCCCTCCCTCCAAGGCTGCTCTTGCAGACAATCACCCTTGCACAGGCTCTGCTTTTTGTATCAATTCCCAATAGGAAATAGTAGGGGATACAAGATCACTCTTCTTTGCTCACACAGCTCTGACAAGTCTGGTGGCCCTAAGGGCATCCAGTAGTGCCATTTCAGATTTGGGAGGGGGATGCACATACAAAACGAGTCCTTTGATGCTCAGAGCAAGGCAGCTCTCGGTTAGTCACTGGCACCACTGGCCCAACCAGCAGCATCAGCACCACAGGGTGCCCTGTCACACACCACAGAGAGGGATCTGCTGTTTTGCAGCTTCCCAGTGCTGGATCAGCCCTGGGACAGGCAGCTGCCCATACCCAGCCTGCCCACACCACAGGCATGTTGGGGTCCCTGCAGCTTCCCATGTTTGGCCAAAGCCTGTGCCAGGCACGGGCTCATTTTCAAGGCAGGGTCAGGCTCAGAGGCAGGCTCAGGACAACACACCAAGGGAGGCACAGAGATGGCTGCTGTCTCCCTCCCATCCCAGGCTGGAGCAGCTGATCTCCGCTCCCCTCCTCATCCCCACCATCCTCCTGGGGCTGACCTCTCCCAGCCCCGCTGCACAGGAGGGCATTCTCCTCCCTGCAAACAGCTGTGACCTCCTCTAGGAGGACAGCATTAACGCTTTCCTCACGCCCTGCCTTCAGCCAGGCTGCATCCACCAGAGCCATGCTCCTGGAGAAGCTACACCACTGGGATGAAGAACAAGAGCTCCAAGGTCGCAGTCCCAGACAAACACATCCCTGCAGGGACTAGCAGTCATCTACTTTGCTAGCCCAGGGGACGCACCATGGAAGAGCACAGCATTCCTTGCTCTGCTCTGGCATCAGGCAGCTGCCCATCCCTGCTCCAGCCAAGCCTCAGCCCCATGAGCAACAGCCGAAATGCAAACCTGCAACAGATGGGAAACGCCACAACTTTCCAGTCCCTGCTGCTACCACAGGGTCAGCAGCTTTGCTCTGAAGCAGCTCCACAGCTGCTCAGCTGTTTTCCCACTGAGCTGCACAGTTAGTTTTCCTTAACTCCCTCCCATCAACTAAGTTTTATTTAGCCAGCAACGTCCGGACTAGCACATGGGGCTGGAGCATCACACACAGAGCTCAACTTGGGGTTGTTCCCAGGAAGAGTGGGCAGCTAGAAGAGTTGGGACACATCGACTGGGAGATAAAACAGCACTGTAGCCACATTTTGTTGCATCAGATAAGCATCGCTGAACCTGCTGCAAGATTAAGAAAGCAGCCAAGAAATGTATACAAGGAAATGATGCCCAAAGCTTTTCAGACTGAGACTTGCAGTACTTTAGAGGGTACTTTACATCAGGAGGGACTTTGTGGAATTTCTCAGTTGATCTGCAGGGTCCAGCATGATACACAGAGCGGCAGAAGCTCTGTCCCCAACCTCACACACCTTCACTGATGCCCAGCATCCCCAGGCACCCAACTCCATGCCTCTCACTCTGCCAGGTTTTGTTTTCCATTGGCAAGAGGAGGAAGGCCAAAGCTGATCCCCTGATCCTCCCCAGCTTCTCCCACAGGAGACACCAGCATCAACTCAATACCTAGCTGCCAGGAAGTGTCTGGAATTAATCCGCAAAAGAATCAGGCTAATTACCACGCAAATACTCAAGCGAGGGATGCCATCCCCAGCAGAGCAGCCCTCGCATCTGCCCCTTGGCAGGCACCCGATGGAGCGGCAGTACGGAAACGCAGATCCCGCACCGCGGGCTGCACCTCGAACCTGTAAAACCACAAAGTATTTACAGCCAAGAGCAAACACACCAGAACTGCAGAGGAGTCACCTCAACGCGCTGGGGTAAGAACACCTTGTTCCAGCCACTGACTCACTAATTATACATAAAATGCCAGAGGGCCAGGGCTGCCAGAGCTGGTGTGCCACAGGGCACCTGTGAGTGCATGGCTATCAGACATGTCCTCCCCAGGCAGCCCTGCCCTGACAGGGCTTTGACCTTCACTCAGTTGAATCATTCATTCATCCACTGCCTTGCTCCTTCAGTCTTCTTCCTCCAGAGAGGCTTCCCTGCACTTCCCATCAGTGCCATGGAGCCCTTCAAGCTGGAAAGGGGAGCGAGCTCTCACCTCGGTTTTCTAGGAAACACATAAATCCCCTTCTCCCACTTGGGAGTCTCCAAGCCCAGCCCAGGCATACCCCCCAGAATGCAGACTCCTGTCCTTGGGAGCACCGCCAAGGTTGTGCCCACAAGTTTCCCTCTCCTCTGCATCCATGCAGAGCCAGCAGCACCTTCCGGGCAGCAACAACCACCCCAGCTCCAGCACCTCCTCCTCACCCTGTCTACTGCCATCGCCTCACAGCAAAGCACTGAGGAGCCCAGCTCTCTTCATCATCCTCCAGTCCCACTGCCAGGCAGAAGGCGTGGAGAAAGCATTTATATACCAAGATCTCCTAAAGAGATTCAACATCAAGCCAGAGCTATGCAAAGCCTGGGAACACAGCGAGTGCCCTGTGTGGCCACTTTCTGCATGGAGGAGCTCTGGGCCAGGTAGCCTAAAGAGGAGACTGGTAGTATCTGGGCAGCATTTCGCAAGGAGAACCACACAGCAGGATAAACAGCCTCATTTGCCCTCAGCAGCTCCCAGGATGGAGCTCTGGATGAAGCAGTGATGCTCAGCTCTGGGTAGCCAGCTCTCTTGCAGCCTCTAGAGAGGCGATGAGTAGCTTTCCAAGAACAAGTACGGCTTCAGAGGAGAGGGGAGGAGAGGGCAGCCTGTGGGCCAGCCAAGAGGGTCAAAAGCCAGTGCTCCAGCTCTATCCCATCCAATCTCGGAGCTTCCAGAGGAAGCAGCTCTCGGCATCGTGCTGCAACTGGTGCTCAACACTCGAGGGGCCAATGCAACTCCCTGCTTCGGGGGCAGGTACAGCCTAGCCAGTTCTGCTTGGACGTGGAGGAGGATGAGGGATGCGCTAGCAGCGGCGGCTGGTCCCCGGCGGGATCCCGCCGGCAGCATCACCCCGGTGCCTGCGGGACACCCCACTCCGCTCCCCGCCGAGCCCAGGCGGTGCCGTCGGGGCGTCGAGGCCGTGTCCCCGCACTCACCTGTGACAAGGACGGCTCTGCCCGCCACCGGCAGCAGCCCGCGGGGCGCCGCCCGCCACAGCAGCAGCCCGGCGGCGGCGGCGGCCAGGGCCAGCCCCAGGGGCAGCGGCAGCCAGGCGCGGCACAGGCTCTGCAGCGCGGCCAGCAGCGCCAGCGGCAGCACCAGCCCCCGGCCCAGCGGCGGCCCCAGCCCCCGGCCCGGCCCCGGC
>JAWWEU010000020.1:13426130-13460997 GCA_035583155.1 Acropternis orthonyx
GGTCCCGATCCCGGGCCCGGCACGGCCCCGCCGCTGCCGCTCGCCCGCCCCGCCGCGCCCGTTTATACCCGCCCGGCGGGGGAGCGGGGCGGGGCGGGACCGGCCGCCGCCAATGGGAGACGGGCGGGACGGGAGCGCCGGGCACCGGCACCGGCCGGGACACCGGCACCGGCACCGCGGCCGGGCGGGGGGATGGAGGAGCACCTTGGCACCCACGGCTCGTCCCGGCCCGCCTCGGTGTGGCTTGGCGCGCCGCAGCGCGGCTCGGGACATCATGCCGCCCGGGTAGTTACGGCTCAGCATGGCTCAGCTCGGCTTGACTTAGTCCTGCTCAGGATATCGTGCTGCCTAGGTAGGTGCGCTCAGCGTGTCTCAGCCTGGCATGTCTCAGCTCAGCCCAGCTCAGGACATGATGCCACCCGGGTAGGCACAGCTCAGCTCAGCTCAGCCCTGCTCGGGACATTGTGCCGGCTCAGTAGGCACGGCTCAGCTCGAGTCCACACGGCTTAGGTCGGCTCAGCCCTGCTCAAGGCATTATGCCACCTAAATAGGCATGATTCACCTTGGTCCAGCTTGGCACAACTCAGCTCAGGACAGCTCAGGACAGCTCAGGACATCCTGCCACCTCGGTATGCATAGCTCAGCTCAGCTCAACACAGCTCAGGACATGTTGGTAAGCCAGATAGGCACAGCTCAGCTTGGCTTGGTTTGGCTTAACTCACTTGAGCTCAGGACATTGAGCCTCCTCAGCAGGCACAATTCAGCTCAGCTTGGCATGGCTCAGCACGGCTCAGCTCTGCTTGGAACATGATGCCACGCAGGTAAGGCACAGCTTAGCTTGGCACATCTTGGATTGGTTCAGCTCAGTGGAGCCCTGCTCAGGACATTGTGCCACCTCAGTAGGCATGATTCAACTCAGCCCAGGATGTTGTGCCACCTAGATAGGTGCAATTCAGCTCAGCTCAGTTCAGCATGGCTCAGGACAGTTTGGAACATAATACCACCTAGGTAGGCACAGCTCAGCTTGGCACAGCTTGGCTTGGCTCAGCTCAGCATGTCTTGAGACCTCATGCTACCTAGATAGGCACAGCTTAGCTCAGTAGAGCTTGACATAGCTGAGCATGACTCAGCTCAGCACAGCTTAGGACATCACATCATGTCAGCTAGGTAGGCACAGCTCAGCTTGACTCAGCTTGGTTCTCCTCAGCTTGACTCAGCTCAGTTCAGCTTAGCTTGGCTTGGCTCAGCAAAGCTCAGCCTGACACAGTTCAGCTCATCTCAGTCCAGCATAGCTCAACTTGATTCAGCATGGCTTGAGGTGTTGTGGCACCTACAGCACATTTTGGCTCAGCTTGATTCAGCACAACTTGGGACATCATGCCACCTGGGTAAGCACAGCTCAGCTCAGCTTGGTTCAGCTTGGCTCCGTTTGTTTCAACTCAGCTCAGTTTAGCTTAGTTCGGCCTGACATGGCTTGGCTCAATTTCTGTGCTGGGCAGAGTTTCCTGGCAGGAAATGGCACTGCATCCAGGGCAGCTTGGTGGGAGGGAGGCTCCCCTGCTCGCTGCCCGAGCCAGAACTGGTGCCACCAGCACCCACATCCTGCTGGGACATGGGGAACAGAGGGGCACAGTCACCCCCAGAGCCATCCCTCTATCGGGTCTCCCTGTGCAGGGTGGTGCCCCCAGGACCTGCTGGTCTGCTGGAGAGCCCCACATGGGCGCTGGGCCAATCAGGGCCCAATGCCTTGGCCAGCCACACTCCGTTTGCCCTGGTGCCCAGAGCAGGCAGGTGAGGTGTGAATCTCTCCCAGCTGCTCCATCGGTTTGGGGTCTATGACCCAAACCGTTTCTCAGCACCCAGAGCAGAGAGCACCCTGCCCCCCTCTACCTGTTGTCATTCTGGGACTCCAGCATGGCTTCCATGCTGGAAGGTAGGCTCGCTTGTCCCAGTGAGGCTCGTGGAAGCCCTGCCACGCAGCGCCAGGTGCCAGGTCTGTGCCATCTCCAGCGGGTGCCGGCAGGAGCTCCCTGCACCAGCCGGCTTGGGGGGGGGGGGCAAAGTCCTCTTCTTCCCAGGTTAATTACACAGGGTAATTGCTGCCGCTGGGCTCGCTTTATTAAGCACCTGCTTTAATATTTCACCAAGTCTCTGTACTTGGTGATCCTTCGTGCTTCCCTGCCATGGGCCTGATCCCCAGTGCCCTCTGTGTGGGCTTTCATGTGCCAGCATCCAGAGTGCTCTCCCTTCCTGGAGGTGCTGGGCTCTGCCAGCCGTGATGCCATCAGCACTGGCTGCACCACCAGACCCTGCAAGGCCTGCTGTGGTGGTGGCGTGTGCCAGGGATGCCTGTGCCATTCTTGCTGGAAACAACCTCCCTGGTACTGGCAGAAAAACACATTTCATCAGCAGTGATGGCAACAGCAGCACTGCAGAAGTGCAGTGTCAAACAGGCTGGGGTGGTTTTGCAGGGGTGTGGTGGTGGCACCTAGCTGAGTTCACAGTGCTCAAGGGAATGTTGGGAATGCTGGCGAGGTAGAGGAGGAGGAGGAGGGATGCAACAGCATATCCGCAGGCTCTCCCACAGGAATCTGCTTGCTTGCGGCCCTGGGCTACTGAACTCAGTGAAAACAATGGAGGTGGCCACAAGGCAGAGCCTCAGGGAGCTTGGGCTCTGACCTGGACCCAGTTAAACTTCCCCGTTCATCACTTCACTGGGGCTTGAAAAATCCTGTTGGAGATAAGTTGTTTTCCAAGAGAGAGCATCCCTCACTGCACTGGCCAAGCCAGATGTGCTGAGGCACGCAAAGGAACAGGATCAGGGTTACGGTTCTTTGCAGGGAGAAACAGAACGCAGAGTCTGCACCCCTGACAATGGTTCACAGAGAGTAGATGTGGCAGTTCCCAAAATGCAACATGAATCCCCTTGAGAGCTGGGTTGGATGTCTGTATATCCATCCGTCCATGCCCCCCTTCCAGAGCTCCTCACCCATGGTCTCAGGGTGCCCTTCCTGTGGGATGCCTCAAGATGGGTTGTAGATAGCTATGGTGTTCTCTGTTGTGGCAGTCAGAGCTTTCCATGGATGCTGTCGCCACGAAGTCCAGTGCAATGGGGCTGGACCAGCAGCACCATTCACTGGCCCTGGCTGTTCCCCAGCTTTCCCCTAAAAGGCTGGTGTGTCGTCAGGGTGACCTTGGTGGATCTTCCCTTGAAGACAGCGCCTGGCCTTGTTCATCTGCCCATTGCTCAATACCGAGGTGCCTCCCAGCCGTGCTGTGCTGTGAGGAAACACCAGCGATAGCCCCATTACCTTTTGACCTACTTGAGCTCCTCCGTACCCGTTTAGCTAATTACAGCTCACCTTCTGCAGGGGAAGCGGGGCTGGTTCAACCACAGCCACCTCCCACACCCTTCCCGGGGCTGCTCACGCAGGTCCCCAGGAGGGGGGACACACATCTTCCTAGTGCTCCCCTTGCCCTAGGCTGTTCCTCCAGCTCGTGGAGCCTCCCATGACTAACAGGTTTTGAGATAATTGTTCCACTCCCTAATCTGATCTGCAGAAGATTCACGACATTGTTTTCAAAGTGCCATGAGCCATTTCCAGGGGCTCTAAGCCCATGAGGGTTGTGATTCATCCACATGCTGCTCCCACAGGTACTTAATCTTCTCCAAAACAGCAAGTCCTTCTTCCAGGGCTATTATCTCCTCAGGAAACACCACCCAGGCGAGTGCCTAACAGGGCACTTTTGTCTGTTCAGCACTGATGGAGATTTTTGCCAGCACTTTCTTCCTCACACATGCCATGAGACATAGTCCTTCCCTGAGACCAGTTGTCTCAAGAGAGGGGACCATGGGGCTGGAACCCCCTTGGATGTCACTTGTGGGCTGGGTACCTACCATGGCCCACAAAACCCACATGAAAGCAGATGTGCCACGCTGACTACAGCACATGGGGCTCCTTCTGTCCCACACCATGTCCTCAAACAGCCTTTGGATGGATGTGGGTTCATCCTTCATGCTGAAGATTTGGGACACTGGAGCCCATGGACATCTGGGGCCGGAGACAGTTCAGGGTTGACAAAGGCTGTTGCAGTGTCTGGAATTAACTCTCATTTTGACCCAGAGCGTCTTGAAGAGGACAGTGATTAATTGCTCCTGGCACCAAATATTTGTGTCCTACCACTGAACTTGCGCAGTTCTACTGGTTCTGATTGAACTTCACTGCTGTAGCGGGAACTCTGCTATTGTGGCTTTCTTGTCTGGGGAGGGCAGATCCATGGGTAGCTGTGATTCAGCTAAGCCAGGCTCAGCTCCAGGAAGCCTTTCCTGCACCCAGCAATATCCCCATGATCCTTTCCCAAAACCAGAGCATGGAAACTAAGTCTAACAAAGCCCAGCTTGGAAGCACTTCCCATGCCATGGCTAACCTAAGCCACAGCTGCCCATGGAGCCACTTTAGTTCCTTGTTCTGGGATCTTCTCTCCCTTCTTCCCAGCATTTTCCATTACTTGTTTCCAACTTACTTGATCAAGGACTTTTTGGGGCTTTCCTTATGTTTCGAAGCTGTAAACCACAGGTGACAACTGGGTGCCCATCATCCCCCTGGATCTGCTGCCACGTTGGTGGGCTCAGTCTGAGCCCCAATCTTTCATCCTCCATCTGTGGGGGGGGGTCTCCACACACCTCAACTGGATGATGGGCAGACTAAACCTCTCCCCAGTGCCTGGGCATGACCTCCCTGCTCTTGTGGTGCTGTGGCTGGAGCAGCTCCTTTGGGGAGTACCAGGGCTGCTCCCCAGGACAGCCTTGCTGGTAACATGGAGCATTCAGCCAAGCACTGACCCTGGGTCTGGCTCTTTCCAAACCCCCTTGTCTTTGGAACATTCCTGCCTCTGACTTTTCTTTTCAGGTTGTGCAGGATCCCCAGGTGTTTACAGAACACGTCTCCGCTTCCAGCTGCATTCATGGCTTTGGGAGACGCTTCACCTTCTGCCCCCGTGGGGACCTTGTGTCACCATGCTCGCACAGCCTTGGCAGCCCCTTCGCCAGCTGGATTCTCTGCACCCCGGTTCTCCAAACCAGAGCTGCTTTTGGGCTGCAGGGACCTTGCTCCTTTGGTGTGGCTATGATGCACTGGTGATATTCCAAAGTGATTCCAGCTCCACTAATGCCTGGTGCTCTCCTGAGGCATTTGTAGTACCCTTGCCAGGTTTGCTTTGCCAGTCCAGCATCACCTTCCCCATCTCCCATCTCTTCCATGCCCATGGCAGGGTCTCTACCTCTACACTGGGGTGATGGGGACAGGGAAAATATGGCTCCCCCTTGGTGACAAGTCAGATGCCAGGGGAAACTGCCTGGGCCATGCTCCAAGTGACATCCTGCTCCCTCTGCCCCCAGGGAAGAGGGCAGTAGGTCACAGCAGCTGTGACCTGGTTCCCATCCCACGCCTCCATCCTGCTGGGGAGGGTGGTTGCAGAATGGAGCTTGTTGCCATCCTGGAGTTGCTTAAGAGGGTTGGGCCAGCTGAGGCAGGAAGAGGAATTAGGCAGGTGGTAGATGATCATGATGCTCTTGGAAGGTGGTCGGGGTGCCTCGCTGCTTGCAAGAAATGCCCTGCATGGTTCTGACCTGGGAACAGAGGTGAGGCTGTGCTATTCCTGGTGGGAATTGTGCTTATCACACAAGATGCTGGGGCTTCATGGCAACCACAAGGCCAGGACCATGAGCAATCCCCCACCCTGAGCTTGGGGTTGGCAGTGGGGATATGTCCATGCAGCGTGAGGCTGGAGCTGACCTCAGGGTGTGGCAGCAAACAGGACCCTGTGCTGGGACAGTCCCATGGAAAGGATGGAAAGGAGAAGGCACAGTAAGGAGAAGGCACACTTCCATCACAGTAAGGGTGGGAGCTAGAGAAGAGGGTAAACGAAATAAGTGGAGCTGGGGTCGTCTGCACTGTTCCCTGCTCCTCCCCACTGCCTGGAAGGGGGCCAGGGCAGGATGGGGGCCAGGGACAAGCACTGGAGACACATCTGAGCACAGGGGACAGAAGCTTGTCCTCGCCAGCCAGACGAACAGCCAGGACCAAGGACGTGGCTGTCACTCCACCGGGCACATGAAAGAGGCAGGATGTCTCGAGGGGGAAGGGGAGCAGGGTGCAGCCCCCCCGGTGCCAGGCAAGGGGGGGACAGCAAGCTGAAGGCCAGCGGCGAGTGCCTGCAGAGCGGCGGGACGCGGAGCGTGTCCCGGTGGCCTCGCCGTGCGTGTGGCCGCCGTGCCCCCTCGTGGCAGCACGACACAGATCGTGGCCCTGGGAGCCATGCAGGGATGGGAATGGAGGAAGGAATGGAGGTGCCGGGTTTTGGGGGATGGTCCGGCAGGGTCACCTCATCCCACCCGGAGCTGTCAGCTGGGGGTGCAGCACCCCAACCCCAGCTCTGCTGAGCTGCCTGAGGCCACCCATGCCCCAGGTCCCCAAGCCTCGTGTGACTGCCACGAACCTGCCTCCGCTGCAAATGTGCCTCCAGCATCCCAACACCCCCTCTCCTTCCTGGGGTGGCCGCCCCTGTCTGTTGTATTTTTGGCATAAGCCGCTTGTGCCACGGCCAAGCCAAGCAATTCAGGCGCCGCTCAAGGCCAGCGAGTGCCCAGGGCTGGGCTGGGAATCCTGAAAATATCATCAAGGTTGAAGAAAAAAAAAAGGTGGAAAAACCCAAATGGGTTGGCAGAGGTCTTTGCTGAGCACATGGCTACCCTAAGTGCCACCAAAACAACCTGGAGGGGGACACATTCCCCAGCACCCTGCCTCAGTTTCCCCCAGCAAGGCCCTTGGGAGCAACAGTCTTTGGATTGTCATATGTGTAACGTCACTTTAGGTACCTGAGGCAGATGCAGGGGTTCAGGAAGATGCCTTCCCATCCCCTTCTGCTTCCTGCTGTGGCTCAGTGGTGCCTATCCTAACCTCTTTGTCCTCTCTTTGCAGTCCCAAGTGAAATACCTGGAGGGCAGGAGAGCCAAGCAACGTCTTGGGGTACCTCGGGGACACCCACAGCTCTTAGCATGGTATCTTGCTGTTCCCAGAACCACTCAGGGACATCTCAGACACACCACAAGCTGGGGCAGGCTGGTGCTGCCCAGCACCTCCGAGGCCACCGGCATGTCAAGCCTCATGGGAGAGGGACAACCCTGGACAGAGATATCCAGGAGGAAGAAGTTGCCCTGCCTGGTGGAGTTTTTCTTCATTCCTTGAAAGCCACAGAGACCTGCTGTGCGGGATTCAGGGCTGGAGGCAGCACCAGGGCAGCACCAAGGAGGAGCCGCCGTGATGGACGATATGACATGACACCGTTCCCAAATGCCTCTGCTATGGGTGACAGTGCCCAAAGCAGTGCAGCTGGCACAGGGGGATGCTCAGAAATGCTATCCACCCATGGGGAGTATCACAGCCAGCACCCCACTGTGGGGTTTAATCCATGGGTGGCATGGCATGAGCCACACTGGGACAGCAGGTGGCAGGGACATCTCCCAGTCCCCCATAGGGACAGATGGATGCTGCCCTTGCTGCATTTACAGCACCAGGTAGCCTGTTTCTGCCAAGCACAGGGAATGATTCCGAGGCTTGCGACGTGGCTACTGTGCCCCGGACCTGCTCCTGGAGGGGAACAACTACCCTGTCTCTTACCCAGGTCCAGGTCTGGCTAAAACCCCCCAAGGAGAGGTTTATAAGCAAGAGGTGAGGTGAGAGACAATTTTACTGTGCTGTGGCCTTGTGCTCGAGCTGCTGCTTCTGCCCTTGGGTGCGTAGCCTTGAGCCTGGCAGCAGTCCTTGCTCCTTCTGGAAAGGTCCCCCAGCTGTCCCGGTACAGGGGGGATCACGCTGTCCCCAGAGGGACAATGGTGCCTGCAAGCCACAGGGCTGACTGACTGCTTGCCCCAGGCAGCAGGGTTGAGGGAGACTGGCTTGTCCAGGGGGCAGTACCGTATCATTCTGGCCTCTCAGGAACAGGGACAAGGGACGCTGAGAGCATGTCAGATGACTTTATTGCCACAGCAGCCATGGGCCAGACCCAGTTCCCAGGGGGGGTCTGGATCCAGCCGCTTGACCCCTGTAATACTGCTGAGAAGATTAACCCTGAGCCTCCATGTACAAGTGCTGAGCATCCTCCATCCCTGTCACCATGGAGCAGCTCTGGTGCATCACTCCCATCCTGCTTCCTGCTCTTCAGTGAGCTGGAGGCCAGGAGGGAAAAGCGAGGTGAGACCAAAGGCGTGGAGTGTGCCAGTCCTGGAGTGTGCCGGTTCTGAAGTGTGCCACAGGGGCTGCCGCAACGTTCTGCCCTGGGGGTGCTGGTGGTGGGGAGCAGGATGAGCCCGCTTGGCCGCCTCAGACATCCATGCCAGGTGCCCGGCCCAGGCCCAGTGCCTGCACCAGCTCGTCGCTGAGCCCGCTCTTCAGCGTCCGTCGCACTGCGGGAAGAGGAGAGCATGGCACTGGCAGCACGAGCAGAGCTGGGTGCCAGGGTCCCCACACACGGGGTGCCTGCCCAGACACAGCGGCCCTGGCATGCTGGGGAGAGTGGCAATGGGGTGCAGGGGCATGGACTGGTCTCAGGGTGCATCCTGCTGTGGCGTGGTGGGCTCAGCATGGCAGGTTATTGGTGGGGAAGGAGCCAGGCAGGGCATGGGAACAAGGACACAAAGATAGGACAGGGACTGGGCAGAGCATGGGAAGAGATATATAGAGATGGGACAAAGCACAGGGGGAGGGACAAAGAGATAGGAGACAGTAAGGGGACAGGGACACAGATGTGGGAAAAAGCATCTGAGCAGGGACAGAGATGGGACACGGACATGGAGATGAGACAGAGTACAGGGACAGAGCACGGGAACAGATGGGACAGGGCACAGGGACAGTGATGGTACCTACATGACTTCCTATTGCCACGGGACCTCCTGCGCTCCTTGTTGGTGCAGGGTCGGGGGTTGGCATTGTGAGTCACTGATTTCACCAGCTGGTCCATGATTTCATCTGAAGCATCATCTGGGGAGCTGGGAACATCCTCCTGGGCTGAGGAGCCCTGTGTTGGGGTGGAATGCCCTGTTCCTGCATGGGGACAATGAGAATGCTGGGCATCGGCCATGCCCAGCCAGCCGGGGATGCCTTGAGTGCCTTTGTCATCCCGCTCCTACCCTGGCTGGCCCGGCTGCGGCGGGCAGGAGTATCCGCAGGGCAGGTCAGCACACTCTTCATGTTCTCGTGACCCGCTTCCATCTGCTCCTTGGGGCTGCTGGACACCACGGCAGATGGCAAAACGGCCTCAGCGATGCCAGAGAACTTCTCGGTCTGCAGTGGGAGGAGAGAGGTGGGTGTCAGGGACGTGGGGGGCGTCACCTCCTGGTGGCATCCGGCCGAGCGCCCCCTTACCTCGGTGATGAGCCGTCCCCGGGTCTTGCTGCGCTCGCGGTGGGCGGCCCTTTTCTTCTGCTGCTGTAGGACGCGCTCCCGGCAGGTGCGGTACTCCAGGGCGAACTCCCGCAGCAGTTTGCAGATGGGTGTCACCTTCACGTCCCGCGCCGCGCTCGCCGGGTACCCCAGGTACAGCAGGAAGGAGTGAAACCTATGGGAACGGCAGTCAGGGAAGGCCACCAACAGGACTGTGAGGCTCCTGCTGTGCCCCCAGGACCTCAAGCCACCAACCTGTTGAGGACGCGCCTGTGCACCACCTTCAGGACGATGATGCGCTGGGTGCTGTCTTTGAGGAACTCTGTCAGCTTGGCCTTCAGCACTGGTTTGGTTTCGTGCTTGGCAATCACCTTCAGGTTGTCCCAGGAGGCCCTGCACCTCCTCTCCAGCTGCACCAGGCTGTTGGCCAGCTCTTCAAAGTCAATCTGGAAGAGTGAGACGTCAGCCCTCGGCCACACTAGTGGAGCTGGGCAGCCATGGGACCCGCCTTCTCTCCCTGCCCGGGTGTCACCTGCCTTGCCTCACCTTGGCAGAGCGGGTGATGGAGGCAATCTCTGAGTAGAGATCAGTGGTTTCTGGGAACTTCTCTACCACCATCTGGCAGAGATGGTAGAGCAGGGACTGCCGGTGCACCGTGTCCTTCACTTCCGAGACCTTCTCCAGGTAGCCCAGCTCAAAGCCTCTGCTCTGAAACGCAATGGACTCAGCAGGGACTCTCCATCACTCCTCCAGCAGACCTCCACTCTGCAGACCCACTGGGTCCCCACCAGCACCACCCAGCCTCAGGTGCTGCCTCAGGCTCCCCATGGTCCCTTCCTGGGTACACCCAAGCACCATGGCTGGTCCTCACCCTGCTCCTCACCTGGGAACCATTCAGAAAGTTGCCCATGGCCAGCAGCGTGGCCAGGATGCACTTGAAGGTGTGATTTCTGGCCAGCTGCTCCATGCCCACCTTCAGATCAAAGAGTGGCTCTGCAATCTCCTGGGTGAGGAGAGAGGCAGGTGAGACCCCTTGGCCACCCTCTCCCTTGGGAACTTCAGCATTCAGCCATGAGGACAAACATCTCCTGGTCAACTCAAACCTGTGCTTGGCTTGGGGACCTGCAGCCCATCCCCAGCCAGGATGGCACCTCCCATGCTTGGACGTGGCTGGTCCCCACCAGGAACAGGCTTGGCTGAGTGCTCAGCACTGATGGGGTGGCAGCAGTGGGAGGGCAGAGAGGAGATGGGTACGTGGCTCCGTACCTGCTCCAGGCTCTCATAGTCCAGCTTGAAGGCCCAGAGCTGGAGCCTGGCCGTGAGGTCACTGATGGAAGACAGGGCGAGCAGGAACTGCTCTGCAGAGCCCAAGGGCACGTCAGGGTTAGCCAACTGGGCCTCCTGGATCTTCTGCTTCTCCTCCTCAGTTGGGACCATGGTCAGGATTTTCTAGAGCGGGGAAAGAGGGATATGCCAGGTTCCAGACATGTCATCCTGGGACATGTCACTATAGGCATCATAGCATGGAGATCTTCTGGCCAGGAGAAATGACCCACATGAGGACCTCAGAGGGGCCAAGTTTCTCTTGTGCTCACCTCAATCCCTTCCTTATTGACTGCAAACTCATCAAAGTTGAGCACAGCAGTCTTGATGATGTGGACGGGTGGCAGCACTGTGAGGCCAATGTTGATGGCATTGCTCCTCTTGGGGTCCAGCACCACCACCACTTTCTTCCCATCGATGGCTTTCTGCAAAGAGGACAGGATGGGTGGGGACAGCCAGGCAAAGGGCTCATGAACTCATCATGGACACAGGGAGTCCATCACAGACCCTGTGGTGAGCCAAACCTGAGCACTGCCCATTGCTGTCCCCATCAAGCCTCCAGGCTGCCAGTACCCATCCTCAGCATAGGGCAGGGGTGACAGTGCATGCTGAGGGTCCCTGCAGTAGCAAACAGCCTTCCTCCCACCCCTCAAGTCCCCTTGGCTGAGGGGTGCCCACCGGTACCTTTGAAGCTGGCACTTCCTTTGACCGTGACTCAAAGAGATGCTCCAGTTTTGCAGCATTGACCTCGACGTTCTGCAGGGATGCCCACAGTGTCCCTTGGCCAAACTTGCCTGGCCCCACAGTGCCATCTAGCTGCTTCAGCTCCTTCCAGAAGAGCTTCACTGTCCTCTTCTTGACCTGGGAGGGACCGTCTGTTGCTGAGGAGCCTGGCAGCCCTGGTGGGGGTGGGCAGCCAGGAGCCACAGGAGGTGGAGGTGGCGGGCAACCGGGGATGGCAGGGGGTGGAGGTGGAGGTGGTGGGCAACCAGGGATGGCAGGAGGTGGAGGTGGAAGTGGTGGGCAACCAGGGATGGCAGGAGGTGGAGGTGGAGGTGGTGGACAACCAGGCATGGCAGGAGGTGGAGGGGGAACCATGAGTGTTCCAGCACTCCTTGCTTCAATGCCAGAATGGAGGAAGGAGCTGTTGGTCATTGGCCCTGTGTCCAGGATGTCAAAATCTTCTTCATCTCCCAAATCAGTGAAGTCCAGGTCCTTGATCATCAGCTGCATGGGACTGGCCTCCAGGCGCTCCCATGTCAGCTCCATGTCCTTCTTGATGGGCATCATCCCGGTGTTCTCCAGCTTCTGCGTGTGGGTCTCGGCATCTATGCTGGACGTGGCACGTACCAGCTTGGCGTGGGCACTGGCCACTGGTCCATCTGGAGCCCTGCCATGGAGCCAGGCACTCTCCTGCTCCTGGCTGCTACCTCCCTTGGCATCCATCCCTGCCTCACCCTGGATCTGGGGGGATGATGGAACCTCAGGGAACACCTTCTCCCTTCCCCGCTCCGAGGAGCCCTTGGCATAGAGCATGTCCAGCATAAACTTGGTGTCAGAGGAGATGGTGCTGCAGGAGTCGGTGGCATCAGACCGAGCCAGGTGAGACCCTGCAGGGAGAGAGAGAGAAGATGGGACAGCACACTTGGAGGTGGCAGGTAGTTCTGGGCTCCATGTAGAGTTGGGGTCCTGCCCCCTGGTGGAGTGTGCTCAGAGGCCAGTGTTTTGAGTAAGGAGGTACCACCAGCTCCTCCACAGCTTTGGGTATCACAGTCATGGGGTGGGGGTAGAAGGGCTACTGATCCCCACCTCAGGGACCCTGACAAGCTGGGAACACACGCCCTGGCAGCACCTACTTATGCTGCGTGGCTCTGTTCTGGAATCAGAGGTGCTGCTGTCTCTTTCCCATGCAAGAGCAGTAGGATGTTCCAATGTAGCATCACTGAGGATGTCAAGCCGTCCCTTGGCCATGGAAGAGATCTTCTCCTTCTGGGCTGCAGCCAGGTTCTCCAAAAAGCGAGCTCTGCAAGACAGGGGTGGATGTTGGCTGGGAGCAAGGCAGGGATGGGGACAACGGGGACAATGGGCACACCACGCCATGCCACACTGCACAGCCAGCCCCACAGCACAGAAATCCCCTGCACTGGCCACACTGCATTGGGAACCCAGAGAATTCAACCCCCTCTGAGCCCTGCAAAGAGACAGGTGATGCCCCCATGGCTTGGGGACAAGGCCCCATGGGAGCCAAAGGCTTGTGCCATCAGGGTGCCACTGTCACCAGTTGGTCCCAAACACTTGGTGCTCACTGCAACCCTCCTCCAAAAGCTGCAAAACCCAGGAGGGTGCCCAGGTAGACTTCCAGGGACCCTCCTGCTCCTCATGGCCTGCATGGCCAGAGCCCAGACACCTCCAGCCAGGCACCGGCCCGAGGAAGCGCATGCCTGGAGACACACGCATGCCTCTACTTACTCAAACTTCCTCAAAATAGGCTTGTCCCCATGCAAGGAGGGGGCATCCTCCCGCCTGAGGGAAAACAGGGGTTAGCCCCCACTGCTGGCAGCCCCCTGGGGCTCATGTGTCCTGTAGCCCTTCAGGATGGCACCCTCACCCTGCTGCCACCCTGTGGCCCTGGTGTTCATGGGGAGCTGCGAGAGCCCCGGCAAGTCCCCTCCCACCCAGGCACCACATGGCTGTGCCACCCCCAGCAGGGACACCTCACCCCAAAGTGGGGATCAGAGGGTGCCATCAGTCTGTGGGGGATGCTGGTGATGGGGGAGTGGGCTGGGGTCCTGCAGGCAGGGCTTGAAGGGGAGAGGCGAGGGATGGGGGCAGCGAGGTGGGTGTAAGTGCCCACTCCCCTAGGAGCAACATGGGATAGGACAAGGGAGAATCAATAGATCACGGCAGAATGTCTTTAAACTGAAAGAGAGTAGGTTTAAATCGGATATTAGGAAGAAATTCTTCCCTGTGAGGGCGGTGAGGCACTGGCATGGGTTGCCCAAAGAAGCTGTGGGTGCCCCATCCTTGGAAGTGTTCAAAACCAGGCTGGATGGGGCTTTGACCAGCCTGGTCTTGTGGAAGGTGTCCCTGCCTCTGGCAGGGTGATTAGAACTAGGTGAACTTTAAGGTCCCTTCCAACCCAAAGCATTCCAGGATCCAAGGATTCTATGACCGTGCTGGGAGGGAGCACGCGCATGCAGAGCCCAGGCACTTACCAGACAGGGGCAGTTTGGCGCAGCCTGCAAAAGGAAAGATAGAAAGAGTGGGCAGAGGAGAGGGCAAGCGTGGGCAGAGAGGAGAATGAGGAGCTGGAGCAGAGGTGTGAGTGCCCAAAGGATGCCCTGGAGCCCCTGTCCAGACCCTCTGATACTTGCTGCCCCATCATACATCTCTCCAGCCCCCGTGCCTTCCCAGACTCTGTTTCCCCCTGGGAAGGGCAGAGTGTGCCCTGGGACACCTCGTGCTCCTGGGAGCCCATCTTGCCACCCCGGGGGGGACCAAGCCCCCAGCCCCTGCTCATTCCTTACTTGTAAACACTGCGCTCTCCCGGGTTCAGGGGCTGCTCCTTCTCAGCCTGGGGGGAGGCCAGGGCCAGCCGCACGCTGGACGCACTGTTGTAGATGCTGGTTGGACAGGGTCTGGAATAAGAGGTGACAGGGACTGAGAACAAGTCCCACAGGACTGCCCTCCATGCTGGCACTGGCAGTTTTGACTGCCGCTTATGCTGCATCCCAGTGTCTTCATTCCGGGAGCAACCCCACCACAGATCACCTCCAGCGGCACTTACTCTGTTGGGCTGCCCGGTGAGGGGACAGCTGGGGTGTCCTCAGCTGGGGGCTCCTTTGGAGTGCCAGGGGACTCCAGAAGCAACTGGGCATCAGCACTGGGCTCTGGGCAGCTGCCCTGGGATCGCCACCCACGCCGGCCCTCATCTGTCCTCCTCCGCTCCTTGCGTCCCCCCGAGGGTGGCTCTTCCACATCATCCTCCAGCTTGAGAGCACTCTGTGGAGGAAACAAGGGGCATGGCACTGGGCACAGCAGCTCCCCTGCCACCCCATGCGCACAGCCTCCCTGCTGACACTGGATGTGGCACGTGGCCAGATCCTGCAGGTGCCCTGCTCACTTCGTAGAGCGTGAACTGCTGCTTCAAGTCGAGGTCGGTGCCCTTGCTGCCCAGGTACTCCTGCACCACGTGCTCCATGCCCTGCTGCTCCAGGCAGTCAGTCACGTCGTAGAAGGTGTCCTGGTCCGGGAGGGCTGCCAGTGTCTGAGCAGGAGCAGAGGGATGGTGCTGGGACTGGGGTGACCCCCCCCAAGCCCCATCAGCATAGCACTGAAGCGACAGCCCCCCAGACCTTGTTGATCAGTGTCATGGTGAACACCAGCAGCTCCGTGTCAGCCCCATGGCGTTGCTTCAGGATGGCCATCAGGTTGGACCACGGACAGGCACCTGGGAAAAGCAGCAAGTGCAGATGACATGTGGGTCAGGACGGGACACCATCCCCCAGTGGGGACCTTGCAGGAGGCTGGGGCCGCACCCACCTCTCGCCTGGTCCACGGCATTGACGGCACGGATGAGGAGCAAGGCATTGGGCTCTGTGTACTCCACGAACACCAGAAGCAGCTTCAGTGCCATCTTCACCACCAGGCGAAACTGGGACAAGGGATGGCAGCTGGGACAGTGGCAGGGGGCTGCCAGCACGATGCTGGGGTGACTGTGCCTGGGGGCTTTGTCATGGGGCCAGGGAGCTGAAGCTGTGATGCTGATAGCCAAAGGGGCACTGGCTCCCAGACCAGGAGCAGGACCATCTAACTCAAGCTCTGTGCCTCGCAATGTGGTCACATCAGGACGGGGAGCTCTGTGACTTCCAGATGGGTGGGAGCAGAACCCAACACGAGCAGAGGTACCAGGGCATCAAGCCCAGAGGCAGAGAGTGGAGCACATCCTCTGAGGGACAATGCAAGGGGACAGGCAAAGGCAGGGAAGGGGGTGCAGCAGGGCCACAGACAGCCCCTCAGGAGGAACAGACACTTACTGGGCTTCCTGACAGTGTGTACAGCCACTGGACAGTCTCGTTGTGGTTGATGACACCCTGCATCCCGTCCATGAAGAGCATGATCTGGCTTAAGGCTGCAAGGCAGACAGTGGGCAGGCTGATGGCATGGCAGGGCAGGGGTTGGGCATTCCCATCCCTGCACAGCAATGCCACAGCAGTGTCTGGCAGCTGTGAAGACAAAGTAGCCCTGGCTCTCCCCTCCTGAGTGCCAGCCCTCCTCCTTGAGGATGAGCATAGAATCCTGGAATTGTTTGGGTTGGAAGGGACCCTAAAGACTGTCTCATTCCAACCCTCATGCCATGGGGAGGGACGCCTTCTGTTAGACCAAGTTCCAGCAAAGGCCCATCCAACCTGGCCTTGAGCACTTCCAGGGATGAAGCATTCACAGCTCCTTTAGGCAGCCTGCTCCAGAGGTGCCCTGTGCACAAATACCAACCCCGGAGGATGTAATTCTGGTAGTTCTGGTCGGCCTCTGCCCCCACTTTGATCAGGCATGTCAACCCATCCAGGTTCACGAACTCGGGCACCAGGTCCTTGTCCTCCTGTGGGGTGAAGGCCAGGTGTTACCCCAGTGTGGGGTGGGCAGCCAGCGCTGGAGGAGGCCCTCGGCCCCACCACCACACGGGCATCACCGTACCTGAAAGAGCTGCTTCAGGGAGAAGAGGGATCGCCGCAGCTCCGGCCCCTGCGAGTTGTACAGCTTCTCTGGGAGGAAAGGAGAGATGTGGCGTGACGGCCTGACCCACCAGGGCTCCCAAAAGCTCCCAGCTTTCCTGGAAAGCCCCACATCCTGACTTAACCCCTGTGCCATCACCCCCGGATTCCAGCACTGTCCTTGACTGTGGACACTCTGGGGGGAAGCAGCTGCTGCTCCACAACTACATATTTCAGCCCTCCCACTTTCCTATTTCCTTTTTTTTTCTTTTCTTCTGGCCAGCAATGACACAAATATACCCTTTGGTTTCCTGAGCACAACCTAAACAGGAACTTAGGCAGAAGCCTGAGCTACTTTTAACCATCCCTCCCCAGGCACAACCATGCTATGGTCCCAGAGCCACCAGCAGCCCTGTGGCTTGGCAAAAACTGCAGGATGGGGATGGGAAGGACAGCAGTGTGACACCAGCTGCCTGGGGACAGGACTGTCACTGGGCTGGAGGCTCTGTGTTTATGGGGATGGTGCTTGCAGACAGGAGCCAGCATGGAGCAGCCGGGGCAATAGGAAGCTGGAAAGCCCCATGAGAACACCAAAGCCATTGTGAGTCAGCACTTAGCACACCCAAAAACTGAGTTAGCCAGGCATCCCAACTTATTTAGGTCAGGCTTAGAGCTGTAGCAAGCCAAAATCAAGATGTCCAAGGAGTCCTCCAGACATGCCCTGTAAAACACAGTGTCCTGGCAGCCTCCTCCACTCGCTTGTCAGCTTATCAGAGCAGCTCAGAGGGAAGGCAGAGCAGCCAGGAAGGAAAGCAGAAGAGCCCAGAGCTCAGACAGAGCCTGGGAACTGCTGGCAAAGAGCATGGCCCTGACCCCGACCCTGGGCTTCCTGCCCCTTCCCACATGGCCCAGATGCAGCCCTGCACAGCCAGCTGATGCCCATCTGGCATCACTCTGCTCCGTGCTCGTTTTCCCCCTGCTAAAGATTAAAAAAAGGCTTGAGACTCCCAAATATTTTGTAGGACCTCGGAGCAGGCTGCCCGAAACCATGGCAGCACTTTGTGCTGCGCAAGAGCTGTTTGTTTGTCTCATGCAAAGCTATATTTAGAGCTTGCCTGAATGACCCAGAATAACTGCAGTGGGCGGTGGGCTCCCAGCCCAAGAGGCAAAAGTCTTGATCTCTGAGGATGGAGGGGATTAACCCAGTAGGTCCCCCATGGGAACCATGTGCCCTGATATCTGGGAGGGGTTATGGAGTGGGAGCAGCCCTGGGCTGTATCGCTCCCTCTCTCTGTCATAAGAAGCCTGGCCAAAACTCACCACAGAAGCCAAAACCCCACCATCCTGGCTGGATGAGCCCCTGGACACACCAGCCTGGAAGAGGGAGCAGCCCCAACTCACCGATGATGGCGTGGACTCGGACAGGGAGCTGTGTGCGCAGGATCAGGGTCGGCCGTCTCCCCTTCCTAAGGGCAGAGGAAAACGTGGTGTGAGTACCTGCAGTGGGACCACCACAGCCCCTGGCCCCCTGCCCATGGTGTTCATACACATGTGGGGGCCCCATGTCCTGTCTCCAGGGGGCTCAGGCACCCCACGTGTCTCACCTGACCTCCTCGTAGAAACCCTCCAGATCATCCTTCTGCTCCAGCAGGGACAAGTCAAGGTCCAGGTAGTGTCCAGAGGGCGAGACTTGCAGCGTGCAGTCCTCCAGCTGGGGATGCAGACAACCAGGATGAGCCCCTGTGCCCACCACGGCCTTCTTGGCTCCCAGAGCATTCCTGGGTCACCCTCCTGCCCATACTGAACCCAGCAGGCAGACACATCCCAGAGCAGGGTGACAGGTCCCACCTGCACAGGGGCAGGGAGGTGCCCCAACACCTTTCACCTCAGCCTGGGACAGGGCAATTTGCCCTTGAGGCACGAGTAGAAACAGAGGGAGGGCAATGCCAGCACTTTGCCTTCCCAGCACAACTGGACCTGCTTCTAAAGCATTTGCAAATGCCCCTGCCCTGCCCGCCCTACCTCAAAGGAACAGATCAGCACAGCAGGAGCTGAGGACCAGGGATAAACCCCCATTTTTAATGCTGCTCCTGCTGCAAAAAAGAGCAAGTGGCACAAACAGCAATAGGGGAGAGAGGTTTAAAAGCCCATCCCAATTTCAGCCCCAAATTGCAAAAAGCTCCAAGCACAGCCCTGTGGCTGAGGAGCTCAGATGGGAACAGTCACAGCTCCTTTGTCTTTCCCACCAATAACTTTCACCACTGTGGCCTTGGGCACCTACAGCAATGCTGGGTATGGCTCCTGCAACTCACGGGGGTTCCTTTCCCTGACATTCCCATCTTCTTGAGTCCCAGGTCTGTGCAAGAGCTCATACACATAAATTCACTGCGAGTGGGACACAAAGTAAAAGTGCCATGTGCACTGAAGTAATTAACGCTGACTACGCCTTGGCATAATGGGCAGTCTGGCAGGGCATTGTTGGGTTGGATGTTGATGTTGTTAAGTATCCTGCTCCACCTCCCATGGTCACCAGCCACTCCAGCCAGCCATGGCAACGTGCACAAACACCTGCTGGAACCGGGCAGGTGCTCCTGGCTGCCTCCCACTGACCCCATGCAGGATTTCCTCGCTGGGGAAAACTTCAACACCTCCACAGGAACAGGCTCTCCTGCATCCCTGGGCATCCCTGCATCCACTCAGGCACCCTTGCAGCCACCCAGGCAATCCTGCATCCTCCTGGGCATCCCTTCCAGCCACCCCTACATCCTCCTGGGCACCCCTGCATCCACCCAGGCACTCAAACCCAGCAAAGAGCAAATCAGCTCCAGCACAAAAGCTTTGCCTTCTCTGGGCTGCCAGAGCCCCAGCAAGCCAGAGTTAACATCCCCAGCTCCTGACATGTCCCAGCTGGAGGGGGAGGCCAAGCCCCTGGGACTTGACCCCACGTATTTCCTGTGTGAGCTTGGCAGTGCTTCACACTAGGGATGCTTCAAGCACTGGGCCCGGGTTTGGCTGTGACCCCCCAAGGGCAAACACCATCCCCTGGGGATGGAGACAGGCCGTCCTCGGCTCCTTCTGCCCTGCCAAAAATCCCGGGTGGCACTTCCGCGCCAGGGAGCGTCGAGTGCCCCAGAGCCAGGGTTACTGTGGGTGTTTGGATGAGGGGTTTATGCCCTGAAGGATCTGAGCTGGGACCTCGGGGTCATGCTGCTGGGGACAGCACGCTGGGGTCACGGGTTGCTGACAGCTCCCTGTGTGGGGTGGCTCCGATCCATCTGTCTCCTGCCTGGAAAACCATTATAAAATGAGCCAGGATTTGAGGGCAATGGGGAACTGGAGGGCAAAGCAGAGCTGGGAGAGGAATGAGTCCCACGCTCACACATCCAGCCCACAGCTGCTGGGAGTCCCGGCCATCCTGCAGTAGCATAGATGTGCTTCACCCTGAGGGCAAGATGCTGGTGCCAGCCCCAGCGGGGGACAAGGACCCCATGACCTGGAGAAGGTCCCTCTGTCTGTATTGAATGCCCCACCCCTGGAAGTGTTCAAGACCAGGCTGGATGGGACTTGGAGCAATATGGTCAAGCGGAAGGTGTCCTTGCCCATTGCAGGGGAGCGGAACTACATGATCCCTTTAAGGTCCCTTCCAATTCAAACCATTCCAGGATTCTATGGGAGTGTGATGGAGACATCTCCACCTCCAAGATGGAGACATCCTCCACTCACAGCTGAACTCACAACACCCACCACAGCATGACATCTTCCTGCTCACCCCTATCATGGCATCCCCACATGGAAAGATGCTCAAAAACCAGGCAGTGAATATCCTCTTTATCTGCCAGCAAAGGAAACACTTTTACTCGCTTTCTAACACTTTCTTGTTGCAGCAACCACAATTTCCCAACATTGCTGCAGCTCTTCTAGAAAGGCTATGGGGAAATGACAGAAAAAATATTTTCTTTATATAATATTGTAGGCAGCAGTTAAACACAAGGCACCATCAGGTCAGAAACCCCTGGCACCACCAGCCTCTGCTCACCTGCCCAAAACATCCACGGCCTGAAGGTTTATAGAGCTACACCACAGGAGCAACGCTCACCCCAACCAAGCACGTTCACCACGATCCAGTTCCAGGGCGAAGACGGGTGTCTACTGCCAGGGAACTCAGGTACTGCCTCCTGTCCATTCCTGTGTGATGGATGGCAGCAAGTGGATGGGAACACTGCCATTGCCTTATCATGGGGGCAGGGAATAACACCCAAGCCAGGAGGGATCTCTGGAGGTCACCCAGATTTGGCCCAGAACTTCACACTTGTGTCCCTCTGGAAGCTACTCCAGCCAGGCTCATTGCTCATTAACAGATCCTTCATTACTCATCAACAGACCTGCAGCAGTGTGAGGACCCCCGTCCTGGGAAGCAGCTGGTGCTCTGGCAAAACCATGGCATGAATGCCTGGCTGCAGTCCCACCCTGGGATCCATCAAGGAGAGTGTTGGGAAACTGGGGAGTGCCAGGGGCTGCTGAGCAACAACACTTGGCTCTAAGCATGCAACAAACCCGGGGGACAGCAGCGCCACTGAGAACCTCATCTCAGAGTTTTTGTGCCTTCCAGAGGTTAACTGGGGCAAAGACGCTCAGCAAAGCCCTCAAGCCCATTAAGAAACAGAGGGAAAAGCGGCTGTGGGGTGGACCTTGTGCACACTTCACACACCAGCAGCTCCTCTATCGAGCACAAAGAGCTCTCAGCGAGCTTATGGTACTGAGGCCAGCGAGCTGTTTGCTCTTCCCAGGTTTCCAAGGGAGGAAGGAGAAAGCAAAATTCCAGCCTCTTGGGTTTTGCAATTGTTTGGAAAAATCCCCAGATTCAGAGCTGAGATAATGCTGGGGGCAAGGGAGCACAGTGGCCTTTGGGGACTGAAAGGACAGCCAAAAAAACCCGCTCTGTCAAAACCTGCTTGTGGAGGTTCAGAAAACACCCCCACCCCGCAGGAGCATCACCCAAGGGTACTAGGAAAATGCTGAAAAGCAGGAGAAGATTGTATCGGCCTGGAGGCAAACAATGCAGCAGCAGCAAACAAAGCTGGAAGGTATTTCCAAGCACAAACACACTTTCCGGAGAACATGAAAAAGTCATCAGCGACAGGTCGTGCTCAGGGAGAGGAAGCACCAAGGGTGTCATGGGGCAGGACAGGCTGTTCAAGGCAGCAATGCGGGCACAAGAAACCTCTTGCTCATCATCTCTAGACTGTTCCAAGCACAGGGAGGGCAGGACCCAGCTGCTCCTCCATGGCAGCTCGTCCCCTGGGTGCCTGTGGCTTGATGTGACAATGACAATAAGGGGACCCCTCAGCCCGGTTCCGTCCCGGCTGCTGCATCCTCTTCCCAGTGCTCTGCAGGTCCAGGCACACCGTCCAGCAGGACAAACCTGGCAGCAGGCATCCCCAGCTGAATTTTTTTACACCCAGTTCCTTGGGAAAAATCCAACTGTTCATTTACTAATTTTAGGGTGGAGACTAATGGAGTTGAGCACTACCTGGCACAAAGGGCACTAACGGAGATTTCAGCTGGTCATGCCAGGGTAATGACATCTGCGTGGCTCCAAGGGTGCCAGCTCTGAATTTGGACTGACCTAGGTGTTTCAGGAGACTGATCTCACTCCACAGGGTGTAAATCCTGCTGCAGGAGGCTCCCAGAGAAGACATCGGCTCATGCAAACCCCAGCCAGCATCCCAGCTTGTCAGGTGGGACATGCTGCAGCCCTCACTGGCTCAGAAAGCTCCATGTTGTAAAGCTAGCATGGTTTATAATGTATACAACCTATAGAACTCAGGAATCTGGTTTATAAACCCAGAACAGGGTTTATAAACCTGCTCACCTGCGATTTCACCAAGGGTCATGGGGTGATGCAAGGAAACTACAGGAAAAAACACACCCAGAGCTTGGCTTAGGCAGAGAACAGAACCTGAAATCCCAGGATCAACACACCTCTGCTGGGCACAGGACCTCCCTGCAATGCTCCTGCCCCTGGGAACTCTGCGTCCAGTCCCCTCCCTGTGCCACCATGGCAGCACTCCGGGCTGGCGATCCTGTTACAGCCAGCTCCTGCCCGGGGAGCCGAGCACACGCCTGAAATTTGAGTTTGCTCCATTCGTCATGTCTCAGGGCTGTTTGTTCCCAAACAAACCCCGTTTAGTCACCGCCTAAAAATCGCCTAAAAATCCCATGACGGTGACATGAGACGCTGCTGCTTTGCTTCAAGAAAAATTAAAAGGGGGATAAAGGGGAGGTTTTTTTGGTGTGGGCAAAAGTCTTACAGCAATTCACTCTCCCTTCCTGACAGGCCAGTAAGCTCAGTGCCAGGCACACCAAGCGGATTTCCCCCTCCTGCTGTCCCATCTCTCCCCTCCGGCTCTGACTCCACAATCCCCCAGCCAGTCTGGGTTCCTGCCTCCCTTCTCTGCACTCCTGCAGTGCTGCAAGACTGATGCTCAGACATTGCCAAAGGTCTGCTGGGCCCCGTGTTCCTAAGGAGGAAAACAAGCCTCTCCCTATCCTGTGAAGGATGCATCACACCAACAGGAGATACCTAGGGAAGGTCCCCCTTGTCTCCTCCACTTCCCAGCCCCTTTTTACCAGTCCGAGTCAGGCCTGAAGACACACATGCAAGACAATGCCTCGCTTCACCTTCATCCTCCTGCCTTCCTCCGGACGGGAGGAAATTGCTCAGCACGAATTTCCGCGCTGCTCTCTGGCGGCAAAGCTGCCGCCGGACGGGAGAGATGAGGGGGCTGACAGCCCTCCGGCCCCACTGTCACCTCCCCAAGGCCCAGCTGCCCCAGTGAGCGGGGACACTGGAAGGGTCCCCGGGGTTAGGGAGCCGGTGTGCTCCCGTCCGGGGTTCAGCTCTGCTCCTGCTAGCCGGCGTGGAACTGGGATGTCAGAGTGGGAGCACGGTGCCTGGCTCTGCCCCGACGACACGGGGGTGACCGCCTGCCTCCCCTGCCTGGGTTCCTGCCTGCTCTGAGCAAGCACATCCTCTTCCTCCCCGCCGACTCATCCGGGGCCGGCCGAGAGCTTGGCATCTCCCGCGGGGGCTCACGCATCCCGCCGTGACTCACACCGGGACCGCTGCCCGGGATATCCCGACCCATCCCTGGGACCCCAGCCCTCTCTGGCCGGCAGTCCCCTCCCCGTCCCCCATCCGGTGCCTGCCCGGTGCCAGCCCCACCGCCCCCCGTTCCCCCTCACCGGCAGCGGGGCCCCGAGCAGGCGGTGCAGCGCGGGCAGCTGCGCCCCCAGGGCCAGCGCCTCCACCACGGCGTAAACCGGGGCTCGCCGGGGCTCCGGGAAGCTGCCGCAGCCGAAGGGATCCGCATCCTCCAGGTACTGCACCCGGCAGGGCACCGCCGCCTCCGCCACCTCCGCCACCGCCATGGCCCCGCCGCCGCCGCGGCCCCGAGCGGCTCCGCTCCCGGGGGACAGCGGGGCGGACACGGACCTCGGCCCAGCCCCCTCGGTCCCGCCCCGTCCCGCAGCACCAGCGGTACTCGGCGCGCCCTCCGGCGGGCATCCCGGCGGCATGCTCCAGGCCTTGGGATGCTCCAGGCTCTGCGGGGCTCCGCTGGGATGCTCCGGCATCAGGGATGCCCCAAGCTCCGGGATGCTCCAGGCTTTGGGAGCTCCGGGCTGCCCCGGGGAGCCAGGTAGGGCTGCTTGAATGAACTGGAGCACAGGTGGGCACCTGGGCTGCACCTTCCCATCCTGGGGCACGGGGGAAGCAGCGCAGGGGGGAAGTGGCACGGGATGAGCTGCCCGCAGTCATGGGTGCTGTGCTCGGAGCCTCCAAGGCCAGTGTTGATGCTAATGAAGGTGTTATACATCTCAAGTGTCAATGCTAATGATGGACCGTGTTGTGTTAATTGCCAAGGCTATGAGAGGCTTGGAAATGAGGATGCAAAGGAGAGCCAGGACACCTTGGGAGACCCAGGAAGGAAACATGGATGCACCAGGGATGGGACTGGGGACACGAGGTGACATCACTCTTGGAGTCAGCATTAGTCTACAACTGTCTGAAGTCCCCCAAAAGAGGTTGTGGCAAGTGAGAGTTGGGCTCTTCTCCCAGGTAACAAGTGACAGGACAAAGGGAAATAGCCTCAAGTTGCACCAGGGGAGGTTTAAGTTGGATATCAGGAAAAATTTCTTCATGGAAACTGTTGTCAAGCCCTAGAATAGGCTGCCTAGGGTGGTGGTGAAGTCACCAACCCTGTAGGGTGTTTAAAAGACGTGCAGCTGTGGTACCTGGGGATATGGTTTAGTGGTGAAATTCACAGTGCTGGGGTAATGGTGGGACTTGATGATCTTATAGGGCTTTTCCCACCTAAATGATTCCAGGACTCTATGAAGCATTGCTGGGCACACTGAGTGCAACTCTGCAAGGCTAAGCTTGTGCAAAAGCCACTTTTCTTTTTGAAGATTACCTGGGCAGTGGCAATGGTCAGACATGATGGAGCGGTGGGCAGGGAGCTTTCCACTTGCTCCTGGCTCCAACCCATGTTCCCCAGCTGTTGGCTTCAACTGGCAAATGTTTGCAGCACGTTTGTGCCCAAGCAGAGAGATGGGAAGAGGTGCTGGCACCAAGGCTGCCAGGGAGGTGTCCTGCAGCCCATTTTCCTCCATCCAGGGGGCTCAGTCTGGCACTCAGCATCCAAAGGTGTCCATGCCCTGCCAGCCCTAAGAACCCTGGACAAGGTGGTCTGTGCTGGCTCTGGGGACATGAAGCTCTTTGCCAGTGTCCCTTTCTGTCCCCTCCCCAGCGGCATTGTGTCTCCCTGGGCTGCCTGGGCATCCCTTGCTGCTTGCCCAGGACACAGGGCCCTGGAGTTGGGAGCCTCAGGTAAGGGATATGAGAAATGGGGCACTGGATGGGGCACTAAAAGCAGGAGCTATTAGGGGTATCTGAGAGGGGATGAGTAAGTGAAGGGGAGACAGGAATCTTGGGTGCCCTCCAAGGGTGCTCCCACGCTGGTGCTCAGGCAGTGTCCCTGGCAGGGGTTGGTGGTCTCAGCTGGGAAGGAGCTGCCTGGGAGGGGGAATCAAATGTGTGGGGAGATTGGGACTGAGTGAGCAGGGGCGGGGTGGGGGGACTCAGCCAGAGCAGGGGCACTGGTCAGGTGCCAGGGGATTGGCATGGGGTAGGGGCCACCAGGTCAGATGTGGGGGCACCAGGATGATGCAGGTGGCACTGGGGCAGTTGCAGGGAGAACAGAGACAGGGGCAGGGGGCTGGCAAGGGGACTAACGCGGGGCGGGAGGCTCCAGGAGGGTGCAGATGAGCTGGGATGGAGGGGGATACAAACGGAATGATATTGGGGCAAGTGCTGAGCTCTGGGGCAGTACTGGGGGATGAGGTACCTGGACAGTACCGCGGGTGCCGGGGCACTAGCGGAGAACCGGGAACGGTACCGGGGGTCCGAGGCGGGCCGGTGCCCGGCGGGGCGGGGCCCGTGGCGTGGGGCGGCGGGGCCGTCCCGGCGCGGCCCCACCTGCGTGTGACGCGGGCGGGGGCCGGGACCGGGACCGCGGCGGAGCGGAGCGGCGGGGAGCGGCGGGGAGCGGCGGGGCCATGCAGCCCCCGGCGGCCTCCCCCGGCCCCGCCGCCCCGGCGGGAGCTGAGCTGCTGCGGTGGCAGTGGCAGGAGGTGCAGGCGCCCTGCCTGGTGGCCGCCTGGATCCTGGTGGCCAGCCTGGCCAAGATCGGTGAGTGTCCCCGTGTCTGTCCCCGCCTCGGTTCCCCCGGGAGCAGCCGTGCCCACCTCCCGGGGAAGAGGGGGGAGGGATGCGGCGTCCCCGGCGGGCCCGGGGGCACCCGGCGCGAGAGGTGTCACTGCATACCGGCACACGGGTCATGCGGACAAACCCGGCTTGTCACCACCCCCGGCGGGGCTGCGGAGGTCGGGGACCACCCCACGCCACATCCTCCGTGTCCTGCTGTGGCGTGATGCGCGGGGACGGGGTGAAGGGACCACCCGAAGGACGAGGTGGGGCCCTGAGGCCGTTTTCCCCGCGATTGATGGACGGGTGGATGGGTGGGCACAGAGGAGGGAAGAGATGCCCCAAAGGATGTCCCGTATTCCCAAAGGCTGGCACGGCACATGGAGGTCTGGAAGCCATTGATCCCCCCGCCCCCCAGCCCAGGGAAGGGCTTGGTGATGCCAGTGTCAGGCAGGATGTGTTGCCATCAGCCTGGGGACGGGTCCGTGCCTGCAGTCCCCTCCAGTGGGTCACTCCGGATCGGCGTGGCCTCGGGTTCTCGCGCTCCCCAGCACGGGACCACGCAGCCGGGGGAGGCTCCGCCGCCAGAGGCTGCGTGGGAAGGCGCAAGGAGGATGTGTGTGAGCTGCGCAGGGCTGGGCTCCCCCACCGGCACCCGGGGGGCTGGGGAGGGGACGCCCGCGCGTGGGTGCCAAGCAGGGTCCGCAGGGGCTGGTCCCCCGCAGTGCCCCTGCCTGCAGTGCTGGGCCCCGGGGATGAGACCGTGACCTTGAGGCAGGTTTCCTCCTCGGGGACCCTGCTGTGGGCACAGCCCCCGTCATGGGGGTGCGAGCACCCTTCCTGGTTTGGAACTGACGGGTTCAGAGTTAGGCAGGGGAGTCTCCTGCAGCCAGGGACCTGCAGCAGCACTTGGTACACAGCGGACAGCTAGAGCTGTGACCACTAGCTGGCCTCTGCCTGTCCCAGGCATCATCCTGGACCTCACTCTCCTCTCCTTCCTTGCCTTCTCGCAAGGGAGACCTGAAGCATCGCGAGGAATGAATTAAAGGGCGTTGTAAGCTTAAAAATACAACCCTCTGCTGTAGCTGTGCCACCTCCAGCTGCTGAGTGTGTCCCTCCTACCTGCAGAAGATGAGAGAGACAATTGCCTTCCCTGGCTCTTATTTTCTTCTCTCAAACCTCTCCCTGGAGCTGCTCCCTGTGCAGGTTTCCCTTGCTGTGCTCCCCTCATCACCCTGGACTTTGCCCTGGTGGGTGCAGGGGCGCCCTGAGATGGGATCATTCCCAAGCCCCCAGACCACACTCTTACAGGCCTGAGGAAAGCTGATGGTCACTCTCCCTCTCCACCTGGGAGAAAGAACCCTGATGTTTGGTAGCTCCGGGCTGCCTGGTTTAGCATATCCAATGGCTTCGGTGGATACTCAAAGCCCAGAGTTCAGGAGCGACATCCAGAACATCCAGACCTGGATACAGGGCAGCGGGCAGCACCTTGGCACGGGTGTCCCCAGAGGCGGCATGTGTGGTCCCCAGGGTGCACAGGAGCCCACAGAGGGGATGAACCACGGCTGGAGGATTTTGGGGAGCAGAGAGCGCAATGCCAGCTATGGCGGCCGTGGACTCGGGGCACAGGCTGGCGCAGGGGAACCGTTGTGGTTGTGGTACTGGGCTGACAGCTCAGAGCCCTGTGACTGCAGGGGAGGAAGTGGCCCCATGCCTGGGTGATGGGGAAATGACACTGTGGGCTCTGTTCTCAGAGGCAGTCACGATGCTGGGGTTCCCTGAGCCAGCAGACACCCGGGGCGGGGAAAAACTGGCTTGGGTGTTGCCTTCCTGCACAGTGAGGCATCATCCGGGCTTTGCTGCCTTTTCTGTGCTTGGTCAGAGCATGGGATGTGGGGAAGGGAGAAGTGATAAGCATTGCCCCAAGTGTGCTTCTTACCAAAGGCTGGTCATGGGCAGGGGTTTGCCAGCTCACAGATGTTTTTCCACCCAGCAGCATCCCCATGGGTTGCAACCCTCTCACCTCTGTCCCCACCTTGGTTTCGGTGGTTCACCCTTTCCCAGGTTCCAGAGGAGCAGAGCAGGTTTTGGCCCCAAGTCCTCTCAGTGGCAAATGCTGTATTATGGATGCCTGAGTATGGATTATGGCTCTGAAGTTAATTCACATGTGGCTAAGTTACTGTTGCTGTGGGAACCTTTAATGCTGAAATCCTTGACTAGCACGTGTAAAATTAGAGTTTGTTCTGCCCGTCCCCACTGGCAGCTCCCTGCAACACAAGGGAGCTCATGTGCTGCCATTTGCTTGGGAAATTGGCAGCTTTCCTCATCAGCCAGGGGATTTTTGGACAAGCAGGGTCTTTCCCATTGATTCTGCTCCTTTCTTTGCCCAAGTTTTTTGGCTTAGGGGAAGTAATAGAACTAAGAATGGTTTGGGTTGGAAGGAACCTTAAAGTTCATCTAGTTCCAACCCCCTGCCATGGGCAGGGACACCTTCCACTAGACCTGATTGCTCAAAGCCCCATCCATCATGGCCTTGAACACGTCCATGATGGATCACAGCCAGGACCCATGTCCCCACAGCATCCCTGCAGGCTCTCCTGATCTCTCCAGCCAGCCAGGACATACCTCCACAGCACGGGGAATGCAGATGGGTTGCTGAAGCAGGGAACAGGGATCTTGGCAATGTTCCTGAGTATGCAGAAAGGGGCTGGACGCCTCGTTCCCTTCTTGAAAACTTCAGAGCTTTGTTCCCGTGGGTGGGAAGCGGTTTCACAGCCTGCTGCAGGCGCTGAGCGAGCACCATTCATCCACTGGGGAAGGCAGCTTGTGTGGGGTGAGCAGGGCTCTGCAGCAGCTTGTGTGGTCACTGAGCAGGAATTTGGTTTGGATGAAGCTCAGCCAGCCCTTCTGCAGGCTGAGGGTCCGCTTGGAGGGCTGTAGTGTCCATATCACCATGGCATCAGGGGCTATATTGCAGCCTGTAGCAGCTGGGGATGAGGGGGGATGCCCCAGGCTCTGTGGCTGGGATGCTCAGTGGCAGAGTTACGGCAGAGGGTTGGCCTGGGTGCTCTTTCCTCTTTGAGCTCGTTGGGAATGGAGCTGCAGATCACACCATCCCTGTGCTCACTGCCCTGCTCATGCTGGCTGCAGCAGTGTTTCAAGCATGTTATGGCAGGGGAGCAGTGTCAGGGCTCTCCAGGATGGCATGGGTAGGGCTTGCTGTGCCAAGGAGCAACCTCTCAAGGTCCTCAATGAGAGGAAAAGTGGCCCTTGTTCTGCATATTGGGTGGTGGGCTTAAAGATGTTGTCTCTAGTCGGGAACCAGAGCTTTGCATTATCTCCTTGAACTCAGAGCTCAGCTGCAGCGAAGGAAAGCAAATCACCTAAGAGATATTAGAAAGGGAAAAAGGGAGTACATCAGGAGGCCATGACCTCAGTTCCCAGGGTGTCGACATCCCAGGGACACTGGGGCCTGTCTCAGAAAGGATAGAGCAGGACTGAGACAGGTTCAGAGGAGAATGAGAAGGGCGTAGAGACATGGAAACCTATTGATGAAGCACTGCTTGTTCCTGGGCTCCTCTCCAGGTCTATGCCACTGGAGACAGGACTCTGGGCTAGGCAGACCTTACAGTCTGTCCATGGGGGTTCCGAAAGAGGGAAGCAGCCAAGTGACCTGGGGTTGATGCGTGACCACAGCACGGCTTACCTTCTGGAGGAATGACTTGGCACAAGCAATGGGCACCTTTAATACAGCTAAAGAGCTCTAGGGACTGGGTTTTGGGTTGGCAGCAGGGCTGGGATTGCAGCCAAGTGATGGCTCAGAGCCTGGTCCGATGTCCCTTGTACCTGCTGGGTGTGCAAGGACAGAGGTGGCTCTGGAAGTGCCTGGAGGAACCCACTCCCCAGGAGAAGATTTCTTCTTCTGATGGCCAAATCATGTTAATGTTACAGAGCTGGCTGGATGTCACAAGTGATGGCAGAACTCAGTGACAGGGGGAAAACTGCTGTGACCCTCAACAGCCTTTCCACAGTCACTACCTTTTGGGGGGGCAGCAAAAATACAGTACCCTGTGCCAGAGAGGAGAAACCCACAGGGATGGGGGTTGCCTGCCTGGAAGCTGGGCTGATTTGGGATTTCATAGGAAGCCCTATCCTTGGGGATAAAGCCTGGAGGAGCTAGTCTCCTGTGCTGGCATCCTGCTGGCTTGTGCCTGAGCTGCAGGCTCGCTGCCACATTGCTGATGGATGGATGAATACCAGGGCATCCTCTGCTTGCTTTACAAAATACATCCTGTTCCACGGTAGCTTAAGATTTGGTCCAAACCTCACATGGAATAAAATGATTATTCTAAGCATCTCTAAATCTGCAGCACCCAAGTGCCCGTGTTTTTGCATGCAGGTAGGTTACTTGGTGCTAAGGGAGGTTGTGCTCTGGCATGGCTTGTGCTGCAGTGGTTTGCTGGCTGCTCTGGCTGCTTGCTGAGACAGATGCAAACAAGGTCACCCCATCACCAGGGCTGAGCATCCCTGGCTGCAAGTGGGGTAACATGTCCCAGTGAACTGGGATTTCTTTGCTCTCACAGCAGCCAGCAGTGCTTGTGACACTGTGAACGTGCTCACTGGCTGCTTTAATCCTGTAAGTGCAGATACCAGAGGCCAAGAAAAGCAAAATGCCTGGCTGTTTGGCTTATTAGGCAGTGGCTGAGGAGGAGAGGGAGATCCCAAAGCATCAGGGACCTGAAATCCTGAGCTGCGAGGTAGCTGGAAGGTTTTCTGTGTGCACACGGCCATGAAGCAGCCTTTCCTTAGGTGTTCCCTTGTCCTTCCCCCATCCATCGTGCATCATCCAGCCTTTCTGTGGAGCCTGCAGATTTGGGATGCTCTGTCCGTGTGCCTGTTTGGCTGATGCTCTCATTCTTCTTTTCTTTCTAGTTTTCCACCTGTCAAGGAAGGTGACATCCATTGTCCCGGAGAGCTGCCTCCTCATCCTGCTGGGGCTGGGCCTGGGGGGCATCGTGTTGGCCGTGGCGAAGAAAGCCGAGTACCAGCTGGAGCCCAACATGTTCTTCCTCTTCCTTCTGCCCCCCATCGTCCTAGACTCGGGGTACTTCATGCCCAGCCGGCTGTTCTTCGACAACATCGGTGCCATCCTCACCTACGCGGTGGTGGGCACACTCTGGAACTCCTTTGCCACCGGCACTGCGCTCTGGGGGCTGCACCAGGCCGGGCTCATGGGTGGGTGTGCAGGGCTGCCCAGCTTGGACCACATCCACAAAAGAATAGGTTGGAGGTGCAAAGCACCCTGATTTCATAGCCCACTGTCTCTCCCTGCTGTGGATTGCTAGGAATTACAGCGCTAACAGGGTCCTGGCATCCTGGGAATGGTGCTCTGGCAGGACGGTCAAGCATGCAGGACAAACGGGCCCTGCTTGGCACTGGGCTGATTCATGTCTTTGCTATTTTTGTTGCTGACGTTGGCTAGTGTTGCTGGCTCACTGCCACATTCCCTGTCCTTGGCTGGAGCCACTGGCCCTGCCTGGCCTGGCCTGTGTTTTATGCTCTCCTGAGACCTGAGGAACTGCTTGATGCCTGGACCATAGATGGGGCTGCTGAGCCTCCCTTGGTGGTACAGGGGCAGCAACGCACCTGTGTGCCAAGGGGGATATCCCTCATGCTCCTCTCCTGTTGCAACAAGGATGTGCTGAGCCCTGCTGTACCAGGGGCACCCCAGAGGTCTGGGAACACTCTCACTGGACTCACCCCAGTGCACTCCCAGTTGAGGTGCTGCAGCTGGGGTCAGATGAGGGACAGGCTTGTTTCAGCCTGGTGAGAGAAGCTCGGGTGGATGATTCATCTCACCTGTGTCCTTCCGTCTTACCAGATCCAGGTGTTGAAGCTGGGCTGATGGATTTCCTGCTCTTCGGCAGCCTCATCTCAGCTGTGGACCCCGTGGCAGTGCTGGCTGTCTTTGAAGAGGTCCATGTAAATGAGACCCTCTTCATCATCGTGTTTGGCGAGTCTCTCCTGAATGATGCTGTCACCGTGGTGAGTTGCAATTTGGGGGACCCTAATGTGGAGCCCAGTGTGGTTCAGGGTGCTGGACTCTCCCAGGCCAGAGGAGGCAGGTGACATCCCCAAGCTGGGGGCAGACCCATGCCATGCTCTCTTGGTCTTTCCTCTTTCCTGGCCCTGGCATACTTTGCCTCCTGAGATGAGCTGTGTCACCTGGCAGGTTGGGGCAGGAGATGCCTCTTTCACGGGGTCCATCCTGCTCTTCTAAGGGCAGGGCGATATCCTGCATTCCTCAAAGGATTTGCCTTGCCTGCAGGTGCTGTACAAGGTCTTCAACTCTTTTGTGGAGCTGGGCCCAGCACACATCCACGCCACAGACTACGTGAAGGGGGTAGGTGAGTATGTGCCACGCTGGCCCCTCTGCCTCCTCCACTGTGGAAATGGAGAGCAGCAAGCATGGGTGCAGTTGTCCTGTGGGGTGGGCATTGAGCACCCAGGTCTGTCATCTCCATCCCAGTGGACACCTCCTGGCCATCAGCAGAGAACCACAGAAGGGTTTGGGTTGGAAGGGACCTTAAACAACACCCCTGCCATGGAAGTGACACTTTCCACTAGACCAGGTTGCTCCAAGCCCCATCCAACCTGGCTTTGAACACTTGCAGGGATAGGGCAGCCACAGCTTCTCTGGGAAACCTGTGCCAGGGCCTCGCCACCCTCCCAGGGAAGAATGTCTTCCTAATATCCAATCTAATTCTGCCCTCTGTCAGTTTGAAGCCATTCCCCCTTGTCCTGTCACTCCATGCCTCTGTTAAAAGTCTTTCTCCAGCTCTCTTGGAGCCCCTTTAGGTAACGAAAGAGACTCTTAAGATATCCCTGGAGCCTTCTCTTCTCCAGGCTGAACAACCCCAACTCTGTCAGCCTGTCTCCATAACAGAGGTGCTTTTGGGGATGCTTTGGGACCATCCAAAGCTCCACGCTCCATGAGATGCTTGGTGGGGACCTGGGTGGGCACACAGGGCTTGGCCAACGCAGCATGATGTGGCCATGGGGCACAGGACCTGGGCCTGTTTGCTTATGGTGCAGATGGGTGTTCTCCTCCCAACAGCCTCATTCTTTCTGGTGAGCCTGGGGGGCACGGCCGTGGGGCTGCTCTTCGCCTTCCTCCTGGCCCTGATCACGCGGTTCACCAAGCGCGTGCGCATCATCGAGCCGCTCTTCGTCTTCCTCCTGGCCTACGTGGCGTACCTTGCCGCCGAGATGGTCTCGCTCTCCTCCATCCTGGCGTGAGTACTGGGGTGTCCCCCGAGGGGATCCAGGAAATCGGGGTTGCAGTGCTGAGCAGCAGGAGGCACCGAGCAGACCCACTCCTCATCCTGCCGTAGGGCCATGCCAGCTCCTTCTGCCCTTCTGCAGAGTCACCTTCTGTGGGATCTGCTGCAAGAAGTACGTGGAAGCCAATATCTCCCAGAAATCCCGCACCACCGTCAAATACACCATGAAGACCCTGGCCAGCAGTTCAGAGACCATCATCTTCATGTTTCTGGGCATCTCAGCTGTGGACACCTCCAAGTGGGCATGGGACACAGCACTGGTGCTGGGCACCCTGTTCTTTATCCTGCTCTTCAGAGCTGTGGGTCAGTCTGTCTTGCTGTGTGTCTGGCTGGTAGCATCTGGCCCTTCCTTCTCATGCCAAAAAGGGGTACTCCCCAAAAAGGTTGGGGTACAAGGCCAGCCATGGCTTCTGGCTGGAGTTTTGTGCTATCTCCAGGAGCAGGCAGGGTTCTTCCAGCATCCCAGGCTCTCCTTCTCCTTCTTCCCTAGGTGTTGTCCTTCAGACCTGTGTGCTCAACCGCTTCCGCCTCATCCCCCTGGACAGGATTGACCAGGTGGTCATGTCATATGGTGGCCTCCGCGGGGCCGTGGCCTTCGCCCTGGTCATCCTGCTGGACAGGGAGAAGGTGAAAGCCAAGGACTACTTTGTGGCAACAACCATCGTGGTGGTGTTCTTCACTGTCATTGTGCAGGTGAGGGTGGGCACTGTGCCCTCCTCCAGTGCTCCTTTCTTGCCCCAGAGCTGGCCTGGGTACATGTGCTTGGGGAAAGTATCTCTTTTCAAGTGACCTTTGGTCCTTGGTGCCTTCTGGCACCCTATCCATCACCAGATGTGCAGGACCACCATGGCAGCTGTTGTGATGGTGGGGCCATGGCTCATGTTCTTTCCCCACTGGCCCCTTTTTCTGGGACTAGTGCCAAGGGCAGTGATGGTGTGTGCCTGGACAAGCTGTTCCCTTTACAAAGCTGCTGATGAGTCCTGGCTCTGAGGTTCCTGCATCCCAGGAAGGGGAGCCACAGGGAGGATGGATATGAGCCTAGGGGAAGGGGGGCTGGGGCAGTATGACATGCACAGGGGGTTGGGCTGGTAGGGACACGCGCGTCTGGCACATCCACTGTCCCTGGTCACTTCGTGCTGCTTCTGCTCCCGTGCCCCAGTTGTGCACCCTCTTGCCCTCCCAGTCTTTCCCTTGCCTTCTCCTGCCATTCTAGGGCCTCACCATCAAACCCCTGGTGACATGGCTGAAGGTGAAGCGCAGTGACCACCACAAGCCCACGCTAAA
>JAWWEU010000020.1:13470401-13496410 GCA_035583155.1 Acropternis orthonyx
ACACCACTAGGAGGGTCAGTATGATGTTTTCCCATGTGTTAGTGTGGGGCTGGCTGACAGGAGCCGGCCAGTGAAGGAGCATGAGCCACGCATGCCGGGACTGAATGGCTGTGGGGCGAGCAGGTGGGACAGACTGCTGCCAGGGGAGCTAATCCATGATCCCTGCCAGGCTCACTCCGATCTTTGCTTTATCCTGCTAGGGAACAGACAGGACTGTTATAAAGGTTTGATTTTTTTTTTTTTTTCCCTTAGTAAAAATAGCTTCAGAAGCAAACAGGAAATTACAGCCTGAAGAAGTGCGACGAAGACGGGGAGGGGAAAGTCAGGGAGATACCTCGCTGTGCCTGGATTTGTCTGTAAATCCAGCTCCACGAGCGCGGGGAGGGGGTGGGTTGGCGCTTAACCAAAACTGCCCGCGGAGTGGTGGGGATCGAGGGGCGAGGGGTCGGAAAAAGAGGGGGCGGCGGGACAAGTGGGAGGGACGGGAGAAGCGGGACAATCGGGAGGAGCGGGACAATCGAGAGGGGCGGCGGCGCCTGCAGTGCCCAGCGCCGCCGGCAGGTGTCGCCCCGCGCCGAGGCCGCGCCCCGGCCCGCCCGCCGAGCGGGCCCCGTGTGCGGTCCCGGCGCGGAGCGCGGTGACGGTGCGGGCCGTGAGACGCTGGCACGGGCTGCCCGGGGAGGCTGTGGATTAGCCCAGCACTGGTAGCGTTCAAAGCCAGGCTGGATAAGGCCTTGAGTACCCTGGTCTAGCTGGAAGTGTCTCTGCCCGTGGCAGGGGGTTTGGGACTAGGTGGTCTTTAAGGTCCATTCCAATCTCTTCCCATTCCGTGATTGTATTAAAAAAAAAAAGCAGAGAACACGCACTCGTGTAGATCTGGGGTGGGAAGGAAGCTCTAGAACAGCGTGTCCCACCTCCTGCCGAGCTCCTGCGGAGGCTCGTGGCCCCAGCCTGACAGTCCTGTGTGAATCCTAGAGGGGTCTAAGCCTCCCGCCTCCCGGTCCCTTCCCATGGCTGCTCTGCAACTGGCCTTACCCTGACTCAGTTTGGACGTAGAGATCTCTCTGCAACGAGGGAGAGCGGTGAGGGAAGAAAGGCAAGTGAAAGGGAACCAGGAGAAACTGATGACAGGAGGCAGGAGATCTCCGCCCTGCCTGTCTGAAGGGGAAGCTGCTCATCTCCTTCGGGAGACACGTTGTTATTGCTGCTGATGGCACTGAATCACACCGCTTCCTGCCGGTGCTCTTCAGGGGAGGTGCCCACCCCAGCTGGCACCACGATCACAGCATGTCAGTCATGTGCTCCTTCCCGGTGCAGGGTCCTCTCTCTCCAGCCCACCGTGGAAATGAAGGGTTCCAGGTGTACGAGCTGTGAACCACATTGCACCACCTCCTCCTCCAGGAACTCACCGTGCCCTGTGTCCCATCTGCTCTGTGTTCCTGCTTGGCATCCTTGCTGTAAGCGTTCCCTGAGGTTCACTCTTCTAATTGCCAGCTGTGGATGTTCCATGGCAGACTGCTCCTATCCCTGTCAAACCAGCCCTTCTCAGTGGCATCTGAGGAGCCTTCCCATCATCTCCTGTGCTCTGGAACAGCAGACAGCAGAGCTGGCTCCAGACTCCCCTGGGGAGAAGACCCTGACCCCAAACTGCTGTTTGCCTGCTGCAGAGTAACTTGAACGGCCTGGAGCCTTGCAGAGCTGCTCTGCTGAGACTGAGATGGATGGCTGAGATCTTTCTCAGCTGCTACAAGCTGGGCAAGGCTAGCGGGGGACAAAGCAGGTCTCTCCTGTACCAGAGGACACTATCACTTGGCTCTGAGCAGGTTGCCATTCCCCTGTAGGAAACACCAGCCTGATTAAGGGTACTTTGAGAAGCACCTGGAGGACCCACAGTGGGACTGCTAGAGTTCAGTGGGCAACACAGCCCAGCTGTAACAGCCACTATGAGGGCTGGTCCCAGGGAACGCCCATGTGGCTCTGTAAGGCACTGACTGCAGCTGGAGCTGCACCCTGGGGCCATGGCTCTGCCCCTGGCAGTGCTGAGCTAACCTAGCTGCTCCTCTGCCTGCCTGGTCTGGAGGAGCAGACTGCAGGCAGGTGAGAGCTTTCCTTCTCTCTGGAGAGACTGCCATGGGAGAATGGTTTGCAGGATCTGCTGGGATCTGCTGGGCACAGGCTCTGCAAGTGCTGGCTGTAAGTGTTTGGGTTTGTGAGGGGCTGGGTGGGCTGGATGGGGGCTTGGCAGAGTGTGCACCCAGGGGGAATATTAGCTCTACAGGTCAGAGCTCCTGGATCAGAGTCCCTGACTGTCACCCCAGGTAGGACCTGGGTGCTGGCCCTGGCTCTGCAAACTGTGGGGCAGAGACTGCAGCCAGTGGCCAGAGAGGCAATCCCCACTCCCTCGGTTAGAGTGGTCAGCCCTCCCTCCTAAAAGGGCATAGTTGGATTTTAGGTTGGTTGTGGAAAGAGCAGGGACGAGTCTCCAGCTCAGAAGCGTGTCCCAGCCCTTGTCTGGTAATGGTTGGTGCTTATTGGGATGCACCTTCTTCTCTCAGGGTGACCTGGGCATGTGTCTTGTGGGTGCTTGTTTCTTGGGTGTGAGCTGGACACAGAGCAGGGACACAAGTGGGGGAGTTCCTGGTGATGTGGAGCCATGGTGAGGGGTGTTTGTCATCACAACCCCTGTTCTCTCAAGCAGACCTGGAAAGAAAAGTGAGCCCTGGCAGCTGAGACTGAGGACAGTATTTGCAGTAGTGTGTGACCCTGTGCTCCATGTCTCCTGTGTCTGTGGGAGAGGGGCTGGGGCAGGAAGGGTGTTGGTGCCCACTGGCATGTCTAGCTCAGAGGTGAGCGTGCTGTCTCAGAGAGTAAACATGTGCTGTGGGGACTAAATAGTATGCAACATCACTGCCAGGAGGGAAGGTAAACAGATGACTCTCTTGTGCCATTAAATACATCGGATCTGGAGAGAGACAGGCCAGTTTTAGGCTGCTCTTCAGAGAAAGCTGATCTGTTGTTCTGTTCAGAGACAGTGTTGAGTTTTGAAGCAGTATTTCTGAAACCACAGCTGGATTTCTCAGCCAAGAGCACTTTGTTCTCAGCAAAGGCTGACAGTGCCTAAAGTCCACAGAGACAGGCAGGCAGCTCCTCTTTAACCATTTAAGCTCTCTTGACTGCACCCACATCCACAGAGGTGTGCCTCTGCTGGCTCTGTGTTCTACGGGTCTCTATTCCAGGTTCCTGCGGGGGTAGGGATCTTCTCTCCCTTATAGTCCTGTCCTGCCAATCAGTGCCTCTGCCTAATGCTCAGAGCACCAGGATGCTGAGACTCAGCACCCAAGAGTGGAGTCTGTTGCAGAGGGGAAACACCTTGAGGTGTGGGTGCCATAGAGAAAATGTACCTACTGGGAGGGTGCCTGATCACAGAAGGAGCCCTGGTTTCCATCCAAGCCCTGTTCCTACCCATGCTGGCTGCATTCATGACTTCAATGAGAAGTGTCTGGGGACTGTTGTAGAGGCGTTAACCCATGAGTGTTGTGCAGCATGGCAACGTCACAAGGCCTGGAGGCATTTGTGTCCCCCCCAGTCCAATGTTAAAGGAACCCAAAGCTGCTCAGCCTGAGATGGGTGTCCTGGGTGTGTGCAGAAGCAGGACTCTGTCCTGTGTGCTCTGGTAGTGATCGATGCCAGCGCTGGGTTATTGCTGAGCCAAGACCCTGGGGAGCTTGGGGATGCCTGGAGCTAGTCTAACTAGCAAGTGCTCTGCATGTATGGAGTCCAGCTGGCTTGTCTGGGAAGGCCCTGTGTGCCATCAAAGTGTGCCTTAATATCTGGGCAGAGAGGCTGGAAGGCTGGCATTCCCCTGCCTGGACTGCTTCCCTGTGGGACTGCACACTATGAGCTTGCAGATAGAATCATAGAATGGTTTGGACTGGAAGGGACCTCAAAGTTCCAACATCTCTGCCAAGGGCAGGGATGCCACTGACTAGATCAGGTTGCTCAAAGCCCCATCCAACCTGGCCTTGAACACTTCCAGGGATGGGGCATCCATAGCTTCTCTGAGCAACCTGTGCCAGTGACTCACCACTCTCTGAGTAAAGAATTTCTTCCTAACATCTAATCTAAATCTCTCCTCTTTTAGTTTAAAACCACTCCCCTTTATCCTGTCACTCTCTGCCTGCATAATAACTTGATCTCTCCTTTTTTGTAAGCCTCCTTTAGGAACTGAAGGCTGCTCTAAGATCTCCCCAAAGCCTTCTCTGCTTCAGGCTGTACAGTCCCAACTCTCTCAGCCTGCTTCAAAGCAGAGGTGCTCCAGCCCTAGGATCATCTTCCTGGCCTCCTCTGGATCCCCTCTGACAGATCCATGCCATTCCTGTGCTGAGGATCCCAGACCTGGATGCAGTATTCCAGGTGGGGTCTCGTGAGGGTAGAGGGGGAGAATCAGCTCCCTCAACACGTGCTGCAGCAGGCCTGATGTGTGAATGTGGTTTTTTTTTTAATTTCCACCCAGTTCCTTTCCCTTGTGGCACACGTGGGTATTTGAGACTCTGAAGTGGGACATTCTTTACTTCTGTCCCTATAAAACACTTTCTGTAAAGCCTCCTGATGGTTAACTGCGTGCCACGGTTGCACGTGGCTCTGAACAACATCTTGAATTGTAGCTGGAGACCTAGTAATTGAGTTGCTCCTGTTCCCTCAGATGGTGAGCGTGACCAGCTGTTGTTATGTAGTCTCTCCTCCAGTCCTTCTGGGAAATCACACCGTGATTATATTTCTGGCTTAAGAAACTTTTTTCCCTAATCAGACTGGGCCCCACAAAGAGGTTGCCACTTAGTGGTAATTACTTGCTTTAGAAGCTGAATGTCTCCTGAGGATTGCAAATAGCGGATTATCAAATTAATTGGTTAAACCAAGATGTGCTTTTGTGAAGCCAAGACCTGCTTTACTTGTGATCTGAAATAAATGTTTAAATGTTATTAAACTGCATACAACTGGCTCTTGTTTCCCTAATGGGGAGAGAGCTAGTTCTTTCCTGAAATGTTTTTGATGCAAAAGGCTGCTTGCAGTTCTACTTGCTGCAGCACTTGTTGCTTTTATTTCACAAAACCTGTTTTGAGCAAAATCTATCACTGGTTTTAAGGCAGCTCCTTGAGCTTGGGTCTAATGCTGCTTCTTGGTGGCTTCCTATGCTTTTGTAGGCTGCCACTGGAAGGGGAATAGGGTTGGATTTGGACTTTGATGATTCTTGTGAGTCCCTTCCAAGTCAGGATATTCTGTGAGGGTTCGTGGTGGGTAGCTTGGTGGGATTTTAATGCACCTTTCTTGAAACTGTGCTTTCAGTGTACAGCTTAATCCATGGGATGTCTGCATTGCCATGTCTGTGGACATGGGAGCTGGTGGCGAAACCCAGTCTGGTGATGAGATTCAGAGGCATCCACTGATCAGTGGGTTAGCAGGAGCTGTAGGTCCTGGAGTACTGCTCTGCCACAGCCTGCTCCTGGGCTCTCCTTTCCCCCAGAAGTCTCTGTGGCCATAGGAGGTTCCCCATGCCGAGGACTGCAAGCTAAATTAATGTGGAGCTCATGGTGGTATTTTCTTAAGAGCTGTTGGCCACTGTAGTATAATCATCCTGTTAATATGCATATTGCACAACTTCCCCTCGGTCAGGAGATGTCCTTATCTGGCATCTAAAACATCTGTCCTGTGTTTCTTCCAAGATAGCTGCATCCTATTCATAAAAGAATTGAGCATTTCCTGATTTGCACAACTGAAAATAAGCAGAACTCTGCTAATATTGACTCAAAGGCAGAGGTCCTTTCCCTGTCTCCTACCTCTGCCTGCACTCTCTCCCAGTTCTTGAAGAATTCTAGGTTGTGGTACTGCTTCAGGCACTTAAGAAATACTGCAGCACCAGAAATCAGATCAAGAAAAGGGGAAAGGGACAGAGGGGAAAGAGATGAGGGCCTGAAGTTCTCAGAACCCATCTTCTACCTCCTTCTTTTTCAACTCTGGGGAGACCCCACAACCTTCAAAGTTGGGCTCCCCATCCTTCCTGATGTCAGTGTCTGCTGCCTTTTGCTGTATTTAACTTCTGGGACAGGTAGTGCTTAGCAATACCCAGTAGCTGCTGAAGGTGGGTACCAAAGAGATTCTCTAGGTGTAAAATTGCCCCTCGGTCCATGCAAAGGACCTGGGTCTGCTGGATGGGAAGCTGGAGCACCCAGATCTCTGTGAGCATGGATGACAGCAGCCTTTTGCAGTGGCTCCAGCAATTAAACCCACCCTGAGGAAAGCGTAGGCCTCGCGCAGGAGTGAGGAGACAGTGTGAGACTGTGCTGGGGAACAAGCGCAGCATTGTTGTCAGCCTCAGTCAAGAGGGGCTTTTTAACACCCACTGAAGTGCTGGCTACAGCTGTCTCCCATGTGCTTGTGCGGGAAATGCATCTACAATGCAGGAGAAGAGGGAAAGGCCACTTAGCAATTAAAAAAAAAAAAAAAAAGAAACTATATTAGGACCCAGCCGTGAGTAAACAGCAGTGAGATGTTCCCCTTAGTGCTGTGCCAGGGCACAGGAAATCGCGTCACTGCCTCCAACTGCGATGGGGGTGAGCTGAAGTCAGGCTCCTCAGCCTGAAAGTCTGTATGGGGGAAGGTGCTCCTGAGCTTTGAGTGCAGTGTAGGAAAGGGAGGAGGTGTGAGGTTGGGCTCTAAGCTGCTCCTGTGTTCAACAGTCTGTTCCCCCTCTGCCTCTATAAATGTATACCTACAACACCGACTTCCTACATCCTCCTGAGTGGTCTTGGCTTGGGAGCTTGTGGAGAGCTTTCAGCTGTCATGGAAAATGGGATAGGAACCAGGCTCTGTGTACTTCTGTGGTGCCTCCCTCATCTGTTTATGGGGATGCTGCAAGCTCCCACATCAGCCCCTGAAAGCACCACTTTTCTCTTTCTGGCTATCAAAGAGCTGGAATTAGGTGGCTTGACAGTGTACCTGCTGACTCAGAGCTAAAGGAGATGACAACCTTGTGCTCCCAAGCCTATGCAGCCACCTGAAGGAGTGAGGAAAGCCAAAAGCTACTCATCCTGGTGCTGCTGCCAAAGATCAGGGTGCAGGAGACCTGACTGGTTCAGTAACAGTGGTGGAGCAGGTTCTCTGCTCCATCCCCTTCATCCCCATGGGCTCTGAGGATGTCCCAGCCTAACCTCATTCTGCATTGCCCTTTGTGCTGCCCAGGGAGCACATGACTCAGTTTCAAAGGAGGGGTCACTCCTGGCTTGTGCAGTAGCTCTCCTGCAGGAGCCTGGGGAGTCCTTTCAGCCTCCCAAAAGGTTTCCAACAGGCTGTATACAACTGTTTGAAGACCTGGCTTGCTGGTGGAGTAACCCTGAAGAGCCTAACCTTGGTACCCAGGTTGCTGGTGGCCTGACAGTATGGAGGCTTCAGATTTCTCCTCGGAGACTGGTCTCCCTGCAGACCCCAGGGTAATTGCAGCTACCTGTTTGCTTGATAAAAATAATTGTGTAAAAGAATGGTGTGATGACACATGGTGTGACTTTCAGGGTTGTCTTGTGAAGAACCATGAACAGGACTCTAATCCTTGTGGGTTCCTGCCAGCTCAGGATTTCTCTATGGTTCTACAGTTTGGGTTAGTCCTGGGCATCTGTGGCCTCCTGAAAGGAAACCTACATGTATTGCTATAGCTGTAGAAACAGCAGGGACATTTCCATGAAACTTCTGGGCTTGAGAGGTGTGGTGGATCTCTTCTACCTCCTTTTATTCTATGATGGGTTTGAGTCTCCAACAGAAATAACTTGGCACCTTTGATAGCACAGGGCTTGTCCCCACCAGCCATGTGGGTTCTGCAGAGACATTGCTCTTGGTGCTCCCTTTGTGGGAGGGGGGCAGTCCACAGGGAGACTCTCAGCATCTGCAGGAGGATGTTGCAAAAGTTAGCTTTGTGCAGACTGTGAAAGGTGTGGTCAGAGGTTCTGGGGGAGGGGGGAACTATGCCAGGTTCTTCATCCTCTTGCTATGAATATGATGGAGAAAGAAAGGCTGTCCTGCATCCACAGACAAGATCCAAGATCTCAAGTGAGTTGTTGCAGATGACAACAAGTAGGTAGTGCCTGTGCTGGGTTGTTAATACCCGTTGCAATGGCAGGGATGCTCTCCTTCACCCAGTTTGGGATCAGCAACTGCTGTCACCTGGCATTGGCACTGCCTACAGAGGCAGTGCTCTGCAACTGGGGAGGTGACTGGCTCTTCCAGGCCATGGGGGAGCCTCTGCAAGCACAGGGTGTTTGCAAGCCAAGTGCAGAGAGTGAGACAGCTGCTCAGCTCTGGTCACTGTCAGTGTCACAGCCCCTTTTAGGAGGACATCTCTTTTTGCTTAAGGGAAGCAAACTGCAGCCTGGCAGGGACTGTCATCTGTCCTTGCTGCCCACAGGAAATGCAGCAGCACACCAAGCAGAGGGTGGATTGAATGGTTGGCTTTGGGGCTGCTCAGCTGCTGGTTAGGTCTGAAAACACGCTATGAGGCCATCACGTGCAATGGGGTTTTAGGATCAAGTGTTGGCAGTCCTCCTTGGGAAAGGACTATGTGAAGGTGGTCTTGAGCTGGGCCAGCCTGTGTGGGTTCTGCTGCTGGCCCTGTGGAGCAGGGCTTGGGAAGGTTGTGGGAATCTGCCCCTTGAGCCGAGGCAGCAGAGGTGTTGATAGCAGTTGCTCCAGCTTCGTCAGGCAGGTACCCTGTGCTGCTCTAGTGAGCTTGTCCATGCAGGAGATGTCTTCCCTCCTGCTGTAGGTCGGGGTCACCTTTCGTCTTCAGATGGATTGGTTTGTGTAACCTCTCCCTGAAGTCGGGACAACCAAGTACCAGCACTCCCTGATGGGAGGGTCAGTCCCTACTGACCATGCCGAGACCATGCACTGCTTGGTCTGGGGAAGCAGTTTCTCATCCCAAGCTCTGCGCGTCGTGCCCAGGGCTCCAAGCTTTTGCCTGTGTGTCACTTCCCGCCCTGTTTCCCGTTACACAAAGCCTTTGTGTGGCAGCAGATCCTGGGATGCCCCGCGGCACCTGCCTCTCTCCGCCTCTGTGGCTCTGCCCTTTCCCGTTGTCACTCCTGTAGGCTGCTGCCTGCCTGTTTGGTGACCTTCCCAGTGCTCGGGCACTGCTTTTGGCCCCTGGCCATCTTAAACAATTAATGGAGGGGTGGAGAAACTTGCCGTGTTAAATTACTTCCTCCTTTGGGAGGGGGTGAGGTCTCCACATCTCTCTCGCGATCCCAATGCAGTTTGTTGCTGTTGCCTGAAGCGGTCACTGCTCTCTGTTTTCCTTTTAGAAGTTAGGAAAACAATATTTCAGAGTGCTCTCTCTGTATTTCTCGTCATTTTGCTTAACCTGCAGCGCTGCCTCAGGATCTCTCGGAGCGGAGAAACTTCTCTGGACTTACAGAAAAACAAGCCAAGAGGGAGGCGGAGGTTGGGGGGGTGGGGTGGGTGGGGAGGATTTTGCTGGAAACCTCCTTGGGAAACTGGAGACTTTCTCGGGATGCCTGCCGTGGGCTTGTTCTCCTCTAGCAGCTATTCAGATCTTCCCGGGCGAAGGCAGCTCCCTGCCACGACGCGCCCGCTTTAAGCAGGTCTGTGCGGTGTCCGAGGGCCGTGGGTATCAGCGGTGCCGTAAGGAGCAGCCCGGGAGCGGCTCTGGCTCTGCCCGTGTCCCCGAGGTCCCCGCAGGGCTGGGGGACGCGGCACTCTGCTCTCGCTATGCCCCTCTGCCGTCCAGCGCTGGAGTTGGCTGTCAGAGAAACCTTCGAGGTCCCCTGCTCAGCCCCGGTAGTGTCATGAGTTAGATTAGTTGGAGCTGTGCTGGGGGCGGTGAGGGCTTGGATTACAGTCCAGAACTCAAAGTGCTTCGGTGGTTCACGTCGGAGGGGAGAGACGCCCCGTCGCACACATGGAGGAAAAAGAGAAAAAACGCTGTGTTTGGAAGTGAGGGGCAATAAAGGAGGCCGGGAACATGGTAAGGAAATCTCTGCGAAGGACTCTTGCCGTGGGCACGAGCAGGGTTGCGCGGGATGGAGCTGCTCCTAGGGCAGCCCGCCTGGAGCCAGCGCACGGTGCTAATGCCGGGAGTGGGAAACTGCCCTCTTGGCACCTCCCGTTACTCGGGTGGCTGCCCTTGGTGCCAGCCCTGAACGGTGGCACCAGGGACACGGAGCTCATGTTGGCACTGACCCCCTGCGAAGTGCCAGCCTATCGGGGTGCAGTGCTGGAGTGAGGAGCTGGGATGGGGCAGCCCAGGCAGGGCCCTGTCTTTCGGGCTGCCTGGATGCTGGGCTCTCCTCCTGCCCTCGATCTTTTGCCAATCCTGCTCTGGAGCTGTGGGCATTCCCCCATTGCAGAGCCTGGGGAACAGGAGAACATCAGCTTCTTTTCTCCTGCCCAGGGTGGGCATCTGGGGATCAGAGAACCCCCGGAGAAAGGCAGGGACTCTTCCCTTCCAATGTCAAGTTCTGCACGTGGGCCTCCTTGTCTGAGGAGGGGTGAGGCCAGTGAGCCCAGCGGGCAGCAGAGTACCCAGTCTCCCTGGGAGTGGCTGCAGGGCCAGTTCCTGCCCAACTACACTGGTGCTGCCCTGCAAACCGAGGTGCCCAGCCCTGGGCTGGCAGAGGCTGGAGGGATTGCTGGCCCTGTGGTGAGATCGCACTGAGCACCAGTCTGGCTTCTGATGGTTTGCTCCTGGACTGAGCCCGGGATCTGTGTGATCTGCAGCCCTAAATCTCCTGGAGGTGACGTGGTGTATCATGGGCTGCTTCTCCACAGCAGAGGGAACAAAGTCCGTGAGGGGCATAAGCAGCTTGCATTGCTGCTATGTCTGGCAGTGACTTGCTTGCTCTTAAAAGTTCAGCTTCTGAGCCTGGAGAAGCTTGGCTTTCACTGAAGGATGAGTTGACCAACTTCAGGCTTCTGCAACCTGAGCTAACTTTATAGACCCATGTATTTTCCCTTTGCCACCCTCCAGCTAGTCTGCAGAGGATTCTGTGGTGGTGCTCTGCACCCTCACATGCCTATGTCAGATCCATGGTGTGCTTTCCTCTCCCATCCTGCTATGGAGGGCTGTAGGCATCTTACTTCTTGCACTTTTCCGTCCCAGTGAGGAGACTTCTTTGCCTCATCCCATGCCTTGTGTGTTCCTGGCAGTTTTTGGTCTCTGCTGGTTACTGTATGAAGTTGAAATGGGAGGAGAGCACTGTTTGGGGCTGTGCAGGGTGAAGGCCATCCTTTGCAGTCCCATGGGCTGCATTTTGCCAGAGGGGCTGGAGCTGTGCTTGTGAAACTCTGCTCCGGGAGGCCCGAGGCAGAGACCAACTGCTGCTACTCTGCTCCTGCAAGCTGGAGGTGACTTTCTGGTTCCCAAGTGCTTTATGCCCAGTTCAGGTCCTCCTGCATGTTGTTCTAATGTGGGATGCAAAAGCTTGTCTGAAGCAGGGTCCTTTGTGTAGGGCAGTACTATGGCCAGTCCAGGTGCCATGGTGGGTTGTGGGCATGAAGGGACTGTGTATCACTGCTGACAAAGGATCATGTGCCTCTCAGGTGCTCAGTGCAGCTGGAAGGAGCAGGAACCAAGAGGTCAAGCTGCCTCAGACCCAGCAATGGGTGTTGGCCACACTGTGGACATCTGTGGTCCATGGCAGGTGTCTGTTCTCAATGCCGTTGGTAGACCAGTCTGCATTTTGGGAGATGCATTTCTGTGAGCAACCAAGTTGTGACTGCAGCTCTAAGCTGTTATGTTTAACTGGAGTTTTTGGTGTCCTGGTGAACCAAACAAACCCTGCAGGCAAAAAATATGGATCTCGCTGAATGTGTGTCGGTCTGCTGGCCTGCAAGAGACTTCCCCATTGCCTCTAGTGGTCTGCAGGACACTTGGAAGCTTGGCTCCTGATGGAGGTCTGGCAATGGACAACTGCTGGCTGCCCTACTCTGTGTGAGGCAGGTCATTCCTCTTCACGGGGTTTCAGTGTTAGGGCTGATGTGTGCGTAAGGTTGTGGCAGCTGGGGGATGCCTAAAGCACCAAATGTGGTGAGATACCTTTGGCCAAAGTAGCCCACTTCCACCAGAAGTGACTTTTGCAGCTGTGGAAACCCCATGGTGTTAGCAAAGCAGGAGGCTGGCTGGGCTCTGTTTACCTTGCTCATCCCATCATGGCTTTTGTGGCTGGGGATCTGCCCTCATTCCCTGGTAGGAAATGGGAGAGGGATTGGGCTTCACCTTGCCTCGTGCTTCCTGCAGAGAAGTTCAGGTGGCACCTCTATGCTGGCAGGATACAGGTTGGGTTTCAGCAGAAAATAAGGTCTTTCTTTTATCCGCCAGTTATGTCTTCTCCCAGGATGGGAAGGAAATGAGTCTGGGAATCACAAAGAGCTTTAAGCATTGGGGATCTTCTTTCTTTATTTCTGTGCCAAAGCCATGAGTAAGATTTTGGAACGCAGACAAAGTCCAGACACATAATCCTGAGCACATGGAAGCAGTTTGAAAGCACCTCCTCTGGGGTAACAGGGATGACAACTTGCATTTTGCCCAGCTTCTTTCCAAAAGCACTGGGCAGGTGAATGTGACGTTCATTGTAGCAATAAAAACAATGGCTAAATGTGGGTGACAGGCCAGCTGCATCCAGGGATCTCCACCCAGGAATTGCCAAATGTGTTCTAGTACCACGTGGGAAGGCAAGACAGCAAGTGCTTATGGGGAGATGCCACGGGTGTCCAGGAAGGACTCTGTGTGGAGTGTCAGAACTTATTTTCAGAAAAACGGCATCCTGTAGCATAACCCCCCCTTGGCCATGCTGCCATCTACCCCCATGAGCAGTCAGCCTGAGGGCATACCCTGCTGGCAAAAGAGATCATAATGTGAGAGCCTTGTCAGCATCTTGCAGCTGGTCACTTCAGACACGATAGCCAGCATGTCTACCTCTAAATACAGTCACAGCCACTCAGCTCATGGAGCCTAATTTTCTGGTTTCATCTCAAACATAACCCTGTCTGCAGCCAATCTTTGCAAAACTTGAACCATCCTACAGGCTGGGTGCACAGCCTAAACCTGAGCATTGGTGCTGCAGCATGGAGCCCTAACTCTGGCCAAGTGCGGGTGGAAGTCACATCAGAGGGGCTATAGACCCCTTTAGCACTGAAGTGCTGAAAAAATCTCTGTTAAAACAGTGAAGTTATCTTCTGTGGGGACTATAAACTGAACCCACTTGTGGGCACTCATACCAGAGCAGCTTTTGTTCATATTCCTGGCTCCCTACCCATGAGGGAACCCTCTGTTTGAGTCCTGCAGAGTTCGATGTATCCAAGGTCTGAAAAAGTGAGTAGCAGCATCAGGATTAGACATGTTGCTGACTGAAAAGTAACAAAAGCAAGGAGAGGCTTCTGCAGTAAGGTGCTCACCTCTGGCCATGGGATGCTCTGTACTTTCTGCACCATTCATGGTAGCTGGGTTGCAGCTCAGAGTAGTGAGTGGGCATGCCCTTGTTGACTCTGAGGGTTTGACCATGCCAATACCCCTCTGCCACACCAAGTGCCTCATCTCTGTTGGCTGGCCTGGTCTTTCATTAAAAAATTAACAAAAAAACGGGGCCTTTCTTGTGATAAGTGCTCCTGGCTGGTTTCATACGTATCCCATTTTTTGCATCACTGGACACCAAGCTGAAACTTCCAAGATCAAAGCAGCACAGAATGAATCTGAAAGTCTTTCTGTCTGCTCAAATTTATCACTAGGCTGGGAAGCCCAGGATGAACCCTTGCTCCAGCTGGTGCAACCAGGCTTTTTTTTTTTTTTAATAGAATCAAATGTCTCAGCTGAAGAGAAATGGGGACCAGGCGAAGACTCACACGTGCTCCTGCTGGGCACTGGTGGATATGGTAGAGGGGAGCCTCCGTGGGGCTTCATGGTCACCCCCACTGTGACGTGGTGCTGTTGCCCCATGATGGTTTGTGTGGTGCAGAGAAGAAAAGCTGCTGGAATTCTGGTGACCTGAGCTAGGTGTCCACCTTGAGCTTTGCAGCCTGTGCTGGGTGTGGCAGAGGCTTCCTGAGAAGGTTCCTTCAGGAGGATACCTTCCCTGAGGCTGCCTGTCAGATCTCAGTGCCTCCCAACAAAAACCCAGTACTGCTGAACCTCCAACATGGTTAAAGGATGTGGGTTATTTGCTGCCTGTTGTCATCTTGCTGAATACATTTACCTTTTGAACAAGGTCCCTCTCATATGCTCAGGAGGCTGGTATGCAGACCCGTTAATGGATGAAGGGGAAAAATGCCTGTGGATGTATTCTCCTTTGTGTTTGGGCTTATAACCACCCACGTTTTGGCATACATCCCTCCTGTGCACAAAGATCTTTTAGAAATTGCTCGTTAAATCTCCACCCTCCTTTGATATGTATGGAAATAATGGGACAGGTGAGACTGTTTTCTGTTTGGGAAAAAAAAAGCTATAAAGGGAGTAGCTTTAAAAGCCTGTGTTCACCGCTTTCTAACTCAGGAGTTTAGTAAAAGCAATGAGTTTATGACTGATTTACTTAGCTTGCTGGGAGGCATGCATTTAGTGCTGTACCCAGATATAGGAGAAAATGTTTTCATCTGACTCTGTCTCAGGTTTGGCTGCTCAGGGGCAGGAGACCTTGAGCACATGTATTTCTGTTCCCCAGTGAGCTTGGAGAATTTTGGAGCAAATCTGGGTCCCTCTAACCAGGAGCACTTCTGCCAGCAGAGCACAAACTGATGGTCCTTGGGGTGGCCCATGGCTGAAATGGCATAGCTGTGGATGTCTCTGGGCTGCCTGCTCTGTCCTCTGGCTCATCCTTCCTTACAGCCTCTGTGCTGTCAGCTGCTTTCTCATATCAGAGGTGTGCAGGATGTTCTTCTCCAAGGAAGGTCCTTCTGCACTTACTGTTTTCTCTTGCAATCAGCTGGCCCCTTCTGGATTTGCAGCTCTGCTTCAGAGCATTTCTGTTCCCTTCTGACATAGCAGGCCTTGTATTTCATGAGCACATGGTAATATAGTGTGTCTAAGGCCAAAAGGAACTATGGCTCATCTGCTATGGGATAGTGGGACCATTAACTGTTACCTAGTTCCCACAATCAGTCTGGGAACCCTTTAACTAAAACAGGATCGTTTCTCCATGGCATCCACCCTCAATTATGAAGTTGGCAAGACATGGAGAATCCATGGGCCCCCATGGGAGTCTGTCCAGCAGCTCATGCACCTTTGTGAAGGAAGGGGTGAGATATGAACGTGAGCCCAGAACGTGTGCAATGCTGGCACAGAACTAATAATCTAAATGCTGACCCCATGGAGATCGTTTTTGGCACTTGTCAGCTGGTCTGCTGAAGGATTATCATTTTTTTTTGAGCACAGGCGGCTGCCCATCTGTTGTAAGATGCCCCCAGATGGGTGTCTGAACACAAGGGGTTGGCTATGGCCTAATGCCTCTGACTAAAAGGTGTTAAAATGAGCTGACCTGTTTGGCGAAGAACTTACCCAGGGTATTTTATAGCTGGCTGGTATAAACAAATCTTTCATCTGGCTGGAGTGCCCTGTTATTTGGTACACATTAGGTACAAATAGGAAGGGGCACAACATGCTACTGCTTGGGTTGGTTTGCCAGGTGGATACCAATGCTTGAAGTTGAGAGCAGAGCAAATGTTGTCACTAATAATGAGATGAATGAGCTCAAGTAGTTTCTTTTGTTGGGTAGCAGAGAGAAAGGTTTTTAGTGCATGTGCAAGAACAACTCTGTAAAGAAAGGGAGTCTGCTGCAATGTCCCAGGACTTGTATAGAAGTGGCCTTGGAAATTCTTGGCTCTGTCAGTGATATCTAACAGGATTTAGCAAGCTTTGTCCCAGCCTGTTGTAGAAACATGACACTTTGAATGTGGAGATCCCTGGCTGGACTGTGGCATATGGTGCCATGGCCAGACTGTCGGTGCCCAAGCCAGGGCAGCCCGTGCAGTCTGGCAGCAGGAGTGAAGAGAACTCCGGGGGGGTCTCGAGAGAGGCACATGAGGGCAGTGAAACCATGGCTGCCATGTGCTTATGCTCTTCCAGCATGAGCCTGTTTCTGAGAAGGGCGTTCGAAAAGTACCCAAAGCTTTGCATCACACAGAATACCACTTCGTTAATTAATTGTGTGGTTAGAGCTATGCCAGTGATATTTTTAAAAAAATGTGCTTAGACAGTTATTTCAGATTAAGGACTTAATCCTTTGATTAAACTAAACCAAAATAAGCTGGTGTCCAGCTGTAGGATGGTGTTTCATATACAGCTCTTCTCATCCACTTGCAGGCTCTGGTTTCAGCTGGAAGATGTCTGTTTAAGGACAGGGCTTTGATCCATTCTCTCAGCTGCCCTTTAAACACCTATATCATATCCTTGATCTATTGCTAATAGAAAGTAACAGGACTTTGGCAGGGGGCTCATTTGTTGCTCTGGGTAAGACCTACCTCCTGCTCAGTTCATTGAGAGCTCATTTGTGAGCAAGACACAACCCTGTGAGGAAAGGCTTATCTTCATTTCCCAGGTCTGCCCCTCTCTGGCTAAAACTAAACTTTCTCAGATTGTGGGTCATTCTCACTTTTGGCTCTTCAATTTGTTCAGCACTTGTCAGCAGCTTTTCTGAAGCGTTGGGTGTTCCACAGACAAAGGAGAAAGTCACAGGCTCTGATCCAGAGAAGCTGGAGTATGAAAACCTAAAGGAAAGGGGAGAGAGGAGTGAGGCCAGTGAGGAGGAAGGTGCTACATAACGAAGACCTACATAAACAGGGGTCTTATGGAGGGCAGGCTCAGGTGACCAGTCATGTTGCCAGTGTCTGTGTTAGGCCACCTGCAGCGTGGTACAGAGCCAGGGAGCCAGGGAGGTACCTGTCTTTTGCTCCAGCATAAGGACAGCATTGGTGTGGCTGTGTAGTAGTTCCAAAGCTTGAAGCTCACAGGAGGTCACACTTCACTCTCAGAGAAGACATCCCAATCTGGGCTGTCCCCCTTGAGTGAAAATAAACCAAGCCTGGGCTGGTGAGATCGCCCAGCCCTGGGTCTGGTTTTCACCAGCTGCGCAAGCCCAGACCTACAGCATGCGCAGAAGAGGGACCTCGGAGCTGAAAAGCAAATACATCATTTTTCCCTTTGTTTAATTAAATGAGAGATCATGAGTTAATCGCTTCCAAGCGCTTGTTTTCCTGCAGTGCCTGGAATGATAATCCCGTGTGCTGCCCAGTAGGAGCTGCTTTGGCTGCCGCAGCCGCGTCAACACGGAGAAGGGCTGGGAGAACAGAGGGAGGCATCTGGAAATGATTCTCTGAGCTCTGTCTGCTGAGCACCACTCCCTGCAAGGCTGTAGGAGCTGGTTTATCCACAGGCTGCGGAGCCATCCTGCCTGCCCCAGTGGCAGGGGAGCTGAGCCAGGCTACAGCCATGCCCTCTGCAATGGATGCCATGGTGGCATGCAGAAGGTAGCTTGTTTTTGGAGGTACAGCCCTTGAGCAAAGCTGGACTGGATGAGACTGCAAACACTTTCCTCCCAAGTGGAACTGGGTGTTGTACTTTTCTCCCTGAAAAGCCTAAAACAATAGGCCAAAGAGCAAGTAGAGCTGTTCCTGGTTATCTCAGAGGAAGATGGTGTAATTACAGGAGTAGGAATGCCTGCCTCTATAGCTGCACCACTGAACAGTACATTATTTTATCCAGAGGCAGGCAGGGTGCTGAAGGCAGGCGCCCTCCTCTCAGCCTCCCCCTGAGCCTCAGAGCAAGCAGCAGAGGGGGGAGCTGGCACTTGCTCTGGGAAGATTTTTCTCTCTTGAACTCATTGCCGCTGTGATTAGAACAGCTCAGGAAATGGGGCTGGGAGGGTTCTCCTCCCTGCAGCAATGGAGTGGGAAATCTCAAATTTTGTCAGAAAAACAAGCCTTGTTTTTAGCCAAAGATCTTTTTGAACAGAGAAATGTCTCGTTTTTAAAGGCAAAGCAGCCTGGCTTTCAGCTTTGTGTCAGAAAGTGGAAAGGCTTCGTGGAAAGCCCAGAGGTCTGTTTTTACTGGAAATGAGGTTTCTCACGTCAGCTGAGAGCTGAGCAGCCCCAGCCAAGCGGCACAGCACAGCAGCCTTTGCTGGCAGAGGGACCAGCTAACCTGGCCCTGCTCAGCGCCTGCTGTGAGCTCCTTTTCTCCCAGTCCCAGAGCTGGCTGGGGGCCATGGGCAGGCGCTGTGTTGTGCTGCTTGGAGCTCTGCCTCTTCCCAGTTTTGCTGTTACTTCTACTTTCCAGTCTGGGGTGTGGGAGGGTTGGGTCATCTCTTCCCCTCACCTTTGCAGACTGTTTTTTTCTGTCCTGCTTCCCGCTGTCTGTTGGTACCTGGGCAAGAGGGGAGAAGGTGGGTGCGTGCAGGACATGTCCAGGCTCTGGGCAGTCGGCAGAAGGAGGGCAAAGTTGGGGGAGCTCCTGGCACAGCCTCCCTGCTGAGTAGGAGCCGAGATGCTCGGTGACTCAGAGCTGGGTGTACCATGGGCACCGCTCACTGTGCTTGCAGCCTCTCCGGGCTCTGCTCCACTGCCCAGCTATGCTCCTTGCTCTGCCAAGCCACAGCAAGCTCTGGATTTAACCGGGGCACTTTGGGACATGTAGTTCCATTCTTTCTTGGCTCAGATAGGGGTCTGGGTTTCTGAGAGCAGAGCTGCAGGTTCTTTATCTAAATTCCTGATGCAGGATGAATCCTCAGTGTGTTACATGGGATAGTCCAGCCTGCTGGAAAGGAGTGTTGTCTGCCATAAGTCATGGGTTAGTCAAACAGTTAGTCCGATCTCGCCATAACAACGTTTTTTAGGAGTCCGCAGACAGCATCTTGGCTGTCAGCAGGGAAGATTTGTGCCTCTTCATGTTCACCTTGACCGAGACTCAGCATTTTGTAGGCAAAATTAGCAAAGTGCTTGGGTGAGTTGTCGGGAAAATGCTGCGGAGGCTTTGTGGGCCCAGGTGGGTCCAGCAGCATTGCAGCCCACCATCACCCCCCCACACCAACTTACATTGTCCTGAGCCACCTGGGTTGCTGTGTCTTGCTTGAAGAGCATAGGTATTCTAATGCTGTGCATGGTGTGTGTGTGTAGCCCTGGGGATGATCTCTCTGCTCCCCAGGCAGGCTGACTTCTTGTTCTCCAAACCTGTAGGAGGTTCTTCAGGGTTCAGACTTAATTGGGGAGCAGCAGGTCCCAAAAAGGAAGAAATTCAGTCCTGAGTCAGAAAGAAATGTAGCATGACAGGTGTTCCCAGTGGCTGGAGCTGCTATGTCATTCTCTTCATGCCCACAAAGGTAGGCAGCAAATTCAATCTATGCACTTAGAAAAGCCCGAGAAGCTCCTGGTTACTCCAGATGCCTCTTGGCAGGCTCCTCTCACATCCTGCAGCAGCTGCTTGCACCAGGAGAGGCAGATATGTCTCCTGAGCAGAGCTGTAACAGATCCCGGGCTCCTCTTTCTGCTGCCTGCTTGTTATTCCTGACTTGGGGCTTCTGCCCAGGCTCTTGTAACCTTATTTCTGCTTAACACCTGCTGTTGCTGCAGTTTGTCATGGAGAAGGATTCTGAGGGCTGAGCAGCAGAGCTTTGCCACAACAGTCTTTATTGCTTTATTCATTTCACAGCATCCATAGCTCCCATAATAGGCAGGGGAGAGAGGACAGCCTGCCCACCCTACTCATTGCTGCCCCTGGTCAGACCTAAGCCCTCTGCCGGCTGTAAAGCCCTGCTGGGTTCTCCCTGCTCCCCTGCCCTCCTGGGTGGCACCATGCTGCGTTGTTCCTGTCACACGGCTCAGCCCATAGAGCCCATCCCACCTCCATGTACTCCTTTCCTCTTCCCTTGCTGTGCTCCAGCCCCTGCAGCCAGCTCCCAGCTGCGCAGCAGTGAAAGCCAGTTTGGCCGGACGTGACCTTAACCTGGACTTTATTTAGCGCTTTGATTTATAGAAGAGCTATTTTAAAAGCATGTTTCTCTTTTGGGAGGTGTGGTGGACTGGTGGCAGTGAGCTGGAGTTCATAGGTCCTCCTGTGCTATTGACAAAGAAGCATTTGAGTTCCAAGACATCTTTTGCTTGGGGAGATGCTCTCTGGCTTGCTTGGAAAGTGCCCTGGTTAGTGTTTGTGCCAAGTGGCTGAAAAAGAAAAAGTGTCCAAGACCTTTTCTGTGAAGGGGATGTGGCAACAGTGTTGGAGGCAGGGAAGCTTGAAATTTGCAGTCCCCAAAGGAAGCTGCTTTCTCCAGGAGGCTTCTGTGCCAGACTCTGCCAGCTCTGGGGGGCCACTGTGGGCTGGCTGAAATGGAAGTGTGCTGGGGCAGGAGTGCCCTCTCCTCAGGTCCTTGATGGTTTTACCTTGCTTTCCTCCTCTCCAGGTGCTGTCCATTCATCCTGGGTCACAGAAGTTTCTCCTCATGGCTGCTAGGGGTTGTGTTGCCTGCTTGAACTAAAGGATGGAAGCCCTGAAATAGGTTGTCCAGGGAGATTGTGGAGTCTCCTTCTCTGGAGATATTCTAAAGCCATGTGGAATAATATCCTCTAGGGGACCCCTAATATGGTCTAGGAGACCCTGCTGGAGCAGAGAGCTTGGACTAGATGACTTCCAGTGGTGCCTTCTAACCTTACCCATTCTACGATTCTGTGATGTGGTTTGTAGGTTGGATGGGCTCTGGATTTTAGGTTTATCAGCCTCTGGACTGCAGGGCACTATCCCCTTCTCTTGCTGGTATGAGATCCCTGTGCCTCCAAACCATGTCTCTTCCACGTGCGTGGCAGCAGGCCCTCCCTGCAGGCTGGATGTGTGAGCCTGGCCATCTGGGCTTTGGCATTCAACAGCAGGACCATGAGGCCTCTTACAGGCCTTGGTGCAGCCCTTTCCTCTGGCCCCTTTGCAATCTGAGAAGTTAATTAATACAAATAAGCTGTCCCATCCCTCAGATCGTGAGTTGGGTTAATGAGTCCCTTATTAGAGGTGAATCTGCTGCTGTTGCAGGCTCCAAGCTCTGCCATGTTCCACCCTCTACCCTGGCAGGACATATCCCTGGCCGATCCAGCCTGGGTGGGTGGGAGCACTGAAAAGTGGTGTTACTTCCACAGTCATTTGTGGCACACGGAGGCTGCATCCATCCTTGTTCTGTAGCTGCCCAAGGATGCTGGTGCTACAATCGCATGCAGCATTGTGGGATGTGGGAATTTACTCCCTGTTCGGGGTTTTTCCATGTGGAATTAGCAGAAATTGGGGCAAATATCTCTTTCTACCAAATGGTAGGGTTTGAAACCTTCCCTCTGTCCCTTGGAAGCCTGCACAGCTGTCATGGTTTTGCAGTATAGTCTAGCCAGAGAGAGATAAAGCTCCTGTGCTATGGAGTGTGCTGTTAGCACTGCACTCTGCAATGGCTACAGGCTATGGTTATTCTGTATTTTACTAAAGGAAGGATAATGTACGACCTGGTTTATTTTAACCATGTAAAGGATTTTTGATTCGGTGCCAATGTTAATAATTGTTTTGTGAAGGCTTTGCTAAGGCAGCAGGAATGGTGTGAGAACCTTAGAGCGATGCACTGACTCATGTGCAAATATTTTGACTTCTTTGTTTTATTTGCAACAGTAAACTTAACAAATTTCTTTTGGGGAGGAACTGATATCTAAAGGAATTTTGCTCAAGCAGGGCATGGGGACAGAAGATGGCAAAGAACCAACACCAGCTAGTTTTGAACCTGTGGGCTGTGGAGGGTCAGAGGGAGATTGTTGTCAAATGCTACCAGCAGCAATGCTACTGTGATAGCGCCCAAGCAGGCAGCTGGTACTGGGTGGGAGAGCACCTGTGTAAAGGCCAGTTTTGTTTGACAAGGTCAAAGGCATTTGCTGGGACAGGTTGGTGTCAACAGAGGTTATTATTTTTCTGAGTGGGAAGAAACTTGTCTAAAACAGCCTTCTCCTCACATTTAGGATTCGGGTTAAATGCTCATCCCTAGAATTCAATGCTTGGAAGTGTGCATGGAGGGCTCCTGCTTTTTGAGTGCTTGGGTTAAGAATATTGGTTTAAGAATTCCAACTCAGGATAATCCATGATTCTATGAATATGAAAAACAGCTCCTTAACCTCTGTTTGTCTGGTTGCATTGGCCTTGGGGAGTATTGCAGGAGGCAGCTGATTTCTCAGAAAAGGTGTGAACTCTTTAGGAGCCTGCTGCCATCTAGCCTTGCTTGTTGCTGACATCAGGAGAAACAGCAGAAAAGGTGAGGAAGGAGTGCCGTGCCACAGGCAGTTGTGGTTTGCCCATCACACGCGTTCTGCCAGCTCATTGCAGGCAGGGATTGTGGAGGCATGGCCTGGGCGTCCCCACCTCTCCTGTGCAGTCCCGCAGGCTGTCCTACAAGAAGGCTCTACAACAGAGCAGGGAGTTTATATTGTGCTTAAAAAACCCAACCCTCTAAAGGAGAAACTTGGAGATTGTTGAGCTGTGAGAAATGGGAAGGCTCGTGTGAGGAACATGATCTCTGCATGGGCTGCAGGTCAGTTCAGGCTTGATCTGAGACTGTTGCATTTTCTCAGGCTGCTGGAGGTGTATCTGTTGTGATGAACATGTGCTGCTCTGGAGTAGAAGAAATGAAACTTTACTTCCTCCCTATCCCCTCATCCTACTGTTCCCTGGTGGTGGTGTAAGCTATTGTGGCACTGCTTTGTTTAACTTCCTCTCCCGGTCTTTCTGTGGGACTGAGGTAGGTTTTCAGGCATGTCCATGTGGCTGTTCCTGTTCTGCAGGAGGCTGTAGGGCTTCTGGGCTAGCTGCTGAAATGCTTTTCTTGTCTCTAGTGAAAGGAGGTGGATTTAGATCAGATGAGGATCTGACCAGACACCTGAGTAAACTTTCATTTGGTTTTGTAGCAAAACTTACTCCACTGGCTGTAAATTAGCCCAAGGGATCCCCTCTAAAATAGAAAGGAAAGGAGGGATTCTGATCCTCTTTCCAGATAGGTACAGCTTTACTTTTTTTATTGTTACTTTTTGGCAAGCTCTGTTGATTTACACCCATGCAATAACTCAGATTTTGGCCTCTGGCACTGGAATTGGTCCTGACACCATGGGTAGGCTCTGGCTGGCAGGTTCTCCCAGATGAAGGTGGGTTCAGGGAAGCCATCACCTCCGATCCCTGGGCTGGAAACATGCATGCTATGTATCGATGTGTGCGCTCAGGGACCACAGGCAGCCCTGTTCACACGCAGACTCTGAATCCTGTTGTGAGGCATCTCTCACTGCAGAAAATTCCTGGCTCCTGGAGCGGAGCCTCTCACGAGAGGCAAACAGCTTGGAATAATGAGGAATCGCACTGGTGAGCGGCTTTCCTCGGGACCAAGCACTCCAACTGTGCTGGGACTCCGGAGCACAGCAGGCTTAGGAGCTTCAGCCTGTTGTCCCTGCAACTCCGCTCAGCCCACCAAGGAGCCTAAGTCCAGCCTTTAATGCACCCAAGTGCTGGCTGGCATCTCCAGGCCCAGGTACCCAGGACATGGGTCCCGCCGAGGCGCCCACCCCATGACTCTCGCTCACGTGCTGCGGTGTGGTCTCACAGCCGCCCCACCCCGCACAGGCAGGAGAAGGACTTGCTGCGTAAGCAAAAGCTGGGAATTCTCTCCGCTGTGCACAGCACTCTGCGAGCACTCCACTCCCGTTTTGGGAGAGCTTTTCTGTGTTTACCTGGAATCGCTGGTGCCAAAAGAAGCTTGAAAGGACAGCACTTTGCTCCTTTGATCTTCGCTCCTCCTGCGCTTGGAGATGGCTGCGCTCCCGGGCGTAGGGCTCGCCAGGGCGCCGGGGCGAGTCGTGCCGTGGTACCACTAATGCTTTCTCTCTCGGCAGGACTCGGAGTCACTGGACAGCTGCATTCAGAGTACGTTATCAACACTCTACCCTCCGTTTGAGGCTACCGCAGCCACCGTTCTGTGCCAAGTTTTTGATGTGGTGGAGAAGACGTACCGTGGGGATGGACTGCGCTACCTCATAGACTTCCTGATTCCAGCCAAGCACATCCTGCAGTGCATTCAGCAGGATGCCTGTGTGAGTACATCATGTTCTCTAAGGCCTGTGGAGGCTCTTTTGGAGAGTTTTCTTTCTGCTCCTGTATGTAAAATGGCTGGCAAAAAGTATGTACAGCAGCCTAGGTGGAAGGTGTGATGACCCACAGAGCAGGCAGATAATTAGGAAGCAGTTGAGAAGCTGTTGTTGAAGTTGAGAAGTTGTTGTTGTTGTGCAGAGATCAGGTGTGGAGCGGTGCCCTCGCCTTCCATGACCAGGAACACTGAACAGAAGGCTTAAGGGACTCACAGGAAAAGGTTTAGCAAAGCATTTGCTGGATATGGCTGACTCAGGTGGCCTCTGATCCCGGCCATTCCCTGGCCTTGTGGATGGAGCTGTCGGGCTCCCACCACTGGCAGCAGGACGTGCGGGGCAAAATGCTGCCAGTCAGTGTTTTTCCCAGAACTCCAGCTCCCCTTTGATGGTTGCTGGAACAGTCGCAAGGCTCAGTAGCCCCGAGGAGTCACGTTACATTCACTGCCAGAACGAGTCCAAGATTAACGTGCGTTACTGTCGGGAGTCTTAAAATGTTAGAAATGGTGAGTCAAACGCCTCCATCACAAACTTGGCTCACAGTCTGCAAGATGGAAAAAAAAAAAAAAAGAAAACCAAAACCAACCAGCTCCAACAACCTAAAACTTGTGTTTGGTCTAGCACTCTTGTCTCTGAGTGCAGGGCAGGTGTGTGGCCAGGCTTTCCATAGAAGTCCTCGTAGTAGAGGGCAAGGCACTTCTAGGAGAAGAAAAAATATTAAATAGAAGCTGAAACAATCAGTTGCTCCTTTGTCTCAAGGAGGTGAAACGCAGTGGGGAAAGACCCATTGCATAGGATGGATCCATGTAAGCCGCATCTTGCAAGTAAGTGTTTTGGTGCAGTGTTTGTCCCACTGTATTGTCAACCAGCCTCCAGCTTGGTGCCAGCTGTGTGTTTGTGAGCCCAGGAAGATCCGAGGTTGTGCGTAAGGATTTTGGGGAGCTGCTCTTTTTCACCCTGAACACCTGAATAGGAATTACTCCATCAGTATCTGCAGCTGCAGTTTCTATTTCGACCGTGCATCGCACGTTTTTCCCCTTTGAAGAAGCAAAACCCTTTTCGTTTGTAGAAACCCGGTAATTACCGCAAGACATTTCACAGCTTTCCCCAAAACATTGGCCTCACCGAAGGTGCCGAGGTAGCAATGTCCCCCCTGCCTGAGATCCCGGCAGCTTCCAGCGGTGCCTTGGGCCGGTGAGGTGTTGGAGGGGAGGGAGGGAAAGCAGCAGGGACCTGAACCCACAGTGCTGCTGTCCCAGCGGGGCGGTGTTGGGGGCAAGAGGGGTGCAGGGACCGGGACCGGGACCGGGATCGGGATCGGGACAGGGACCCCGCGCTGCCCCCGGGGCGGGACGGGCGGGCCGCGGGTGTGGCGGCGGGGCGGGCCTTGCTCTGCCCGGCAGCCAATGGGAGGACAGCGGGGGCTGCGGCAGCCAATAGGAGCGCGGGGCTGCCTTGACGGGCAGGGCGGGCTCGGCGGCGCTGTCGGAGCACGAGGCCCTGAGGCGGTTGGCCCCGAGGCGGGGGAGGTGTGAGGGCGGCGGGCGGCGGTGCGGGCCCTGGGGCGGAGAGCGGAGGGCAGTGGGCTCTGGGAGGGTCCCTGAGTTTGTAGGGTGAGGGCGGTGGGCGCTGGGAGGGTCCCTGAGTTTGTAGGGTGAGGGCGGTGGGCGCTGGGAGGGTCTCTGAGTTTGTAGGGTGAGGGCGGTGGGCGCTGGGAGGGTCCCTGAGTTTGTAGGGTGAGGGCGGTGGGCGCTGGGAGGGTCTCTGAGTTTGTAGGGTGAGGGCGGTGGGCGCTGGGAGGGTCCCTGAGTTTGTAGGGTGAGGGCGGTGGGCGCTGGGAG
>JAWWEU010000020.1:13496510-13651756 GCA_035583155.1 Acropternis orthonyx
GAGGGCGGTGGGTGCTGGGAGGGTCCCTGAGTTTGTGGGGTGAGGGCGGTGGGTGCTGGGAGGGTCCCTGAGTTTGTAGGGTGAGGGCGGTGGGCGCTGGGAGGGTCTCTGAGTTTGTGGGGTGAGGGCGGTGGGTGCTGGGAGGGTCCCTGAGTTTGTGGGGTGAGGGCGGTGGGTGCTGGAGTGCTGGCAGCCCCCCAGGCTGGCTGGAGTGTGGGCTCAGGGGAAGGGAGGCAAGGGAGGCTGGTGCTGTCTGAGGTTTCCTGTGGGAGCAGCAAACCAGGACGGTGGGTCTGTCCTGCACGTGCAGCACAGTCTGGGGAGCTGGTGCAGGGGCATTTGTTGAGATGTGAAATGTCTGGGAGAGTGGGCAGCAAGAGCCTTTCCTCATTGCTGGTGACCCTTTCTGGCCTTGACTCATGATTTTGTACTTCCATAGTGGCAATACAGAGAGATCAAGGGAAGCTCTAGGTACCTTGTACTCTCTTTAGAGGTTGTCCCAGAGGATTGTCTATTTCATTTGGAGGTCTGCTTGTTTGATTTTTGTCTTATTGCTGAAATGTATTTACTTTGCTGTGGACTCATTTTCCCCAAACCTCCACTGTGTCTCTTCCTTTGTTTTTATTGTCTGAAGTCACAGAGGACTATTTCTTGCTACCTTTTTTTTTGTCTTTTAAGTTTTGCCTGCAATGCTTCCTCTTCAGTTTGTAGTTCAGCTGCTCCATTTGAGCTTTTCCTAAACATACTAAAGGGAAAAGACTTAACTCCTGTCTGAATGGCTACTGTAGGAAATCTTGAGAGCACTAGATCTTTTGTCAGCCTCTGCAGTGGCAAAAGTATAAGTGGCTTCATGAAGTATTACACAAGTTCATTGGCTTCAGCTGGGTGTGTTAAAATCAGCAGCCTGAATGTGATTCATTCCTCAGGGGGGCCGCAAGGGGTGTTCCAAGGCATATGTCTCTGCTTAGCACAAAGTTAAAAACCAGGTTTTGCCCCTGGCCTTCAGATGACATCCTGAGCTGATTGGTCTGTTCCAGCCTAACCATCCCTCTAGTTCTGGGAGATTCCACCTTCATGCCATCTTAGTTGTTGGAGCCCAGCTCTCTCCTCAGAGGCAGCTTTATTCCTGGCTGCAGCTGTTGGGTGGAGAGGGTGTTCTGGCACTCTTCTGATGAGCCTGGTTTGGCTCAGTAGTGTTTGGACTTAAGAAAAGCAAATACTTGAGTCTCAAAATGAGATGTTAAAAGGACTGTAATAAGCCTCTTCATGTAATCTTCCCTTTGAAGGTGCATTTTGGAGCAGGAGCAGAATGAGGATGCTCCACTTCTAAAGTTCTAAAGCTCTGTAATGTTTGGGCCACTGAGGGACTTGCATTCCTGCTTGGGTGTTACTCTGGCTCTGCTGTAGTTTAGACTCTGGCTCTGTGGGGTTTTTCAGAAATGTCAGTGCATTCTACATTTTGTTTTTTTCAGAAATGTCAGTGCATTCTACATTTTGGTTTTGGTGCTTTTATTGGTGAGGTTTTTTTCTCCTTGTCAGCCAGTAGGCAGTCAAGTTATCTAAGTGCTGAAGTTGGGTTTTTGGATTTCTTATGTATGAGTAGCCCACAAATAGGTTACTCTACATCCAGTTTTTAACAGAATGCTTGTGTCAGGTAGGTGCAGATGGAATTCAGCATTATGTTAATATTGCTGCTGATGGTATCTTTTACTTTTCAGTCCTATAAACTATTTATTATAGTTTGGGAACTGATATTTATGTTCACCTCTTCTTCCCCTGAAAGACCTTAGGTACAGAAGGCCTTAATATACATACTAGGAGATATTTCAATGGCAGAAGAGGGGTTGGTGTGTAGGGTGCAATTTCATAGTCTCTTATGGAAAACTGCAGATTTCTCTTGCTTAAAAACTTATGTACAAAATACTTGGCTTGGGTATTTCTGTGCTTTATTGACTGAGGTGCTGTGTGAGTCTTGAGCTTGGTGGAAAGTCCATGAAGTGCCTTCAGCCTGAGGCTTGCTGAAGCCAGCAGCAGCTTCTGCAAACTGTGCTGCAAGAGACAGCCTTGGTCTGCTGAGTTTAACTCTGCTCTGTAAGAAAGGAATTGACTGGTAGAGGCATCTGTGTCTTGAAGATCAGAAAGCCTGAGAAAATCAGACTGAAAAGCTTAGCTCTTTGTGACTTTGTGTTTGGTTTTAGGGCTTTTTAACTGTAACTTAATAGAAAGAGAAAAGTAAGGGAGGTGGGTTTGCTCTGAGTTCCAAGTTAGAATATAAAGGTAGTATTAATGCAATCCTTCAAGTAAATGAGAACTAAAGTAAGGTTCAGTTTTGTAGTGATAGAGTGTGTAGGTACAACAGTGGGGCAGTTACACTGAGTGAAATGAAACTGCCATGACTGCAGTGATACAGACTTAACTATGTTGAAGAAATAGGACTGGCTGATCTCCATCCTGGAATGTGGAAGAAGGTACCATGTAATGCTGAATGTCTGGTAACAGGGATTTTATTGAATCTGTTAAGTCAGGGCTAGTAACAAAATACAGAGAACAAGCTGAGTGTACAACATGCACTGAGCAAGGACTGAATTAACTGACCCATTAAAAACCGGGTGACATTTTCATGTGGTTTGCTCCATGGCAGGTACCAGCCTTTTTTCATAAGCCATCTCTTTCTAGAGAGATAAGTTTCATTTATCTGTTTCATAAAGGATTTATTATGGAGTCATATGGAAGATTAATTACTGTGTCAAAGGCATCGAGGTTTCTGCAAGTATTGCAAGATGGGTAAAAAACTGGTACAAGGGAGGGTGTTTGTACTGCAGGGAAACTGAGTTGGAGGCAGGAGTCATGAAACACTCATTGCTTCTCATCCATGACCTTGGCGTAAAAAGTAAGAGTATGTATGTGACATGTTTGTGGTGAAACCAGTCTGGGAGACACAAACAGTAACCTGGAAGGGGAGGGTGATAAATGCATTGCACAAGATGAGCTCTAAAACTTGGTACTTAAATTTTTGTAGTGGTAGACTCAGAGAGCAGGCATGTCCCTCCACAGCCAGAATTCCTGTTGTGAAATGGGGTTCATCAGTTTGAAAAGAAAAACTAGTGGGTGACAGGGTTAGTGTAGGGGCATGACTGGAAAGCAAATGGGACCTTAGGTTTAAGAGTTGTTTCTGGCACAACTGGGAGATGCTGGTGCTGTTATAGACAGCATAATGAACAAGTGGAAAAAAGAAATGTGTTTTTAAGAAAAAGTCATCATGAAGGGAACTCTTCAGGCAGGCCCAGGAGATGATCAAGGTGGATGTGCTAAGGTGATGTGACATGGCTTAATAAATCTAAGCCATGGGAACACATCCAGAAAACAAGCTCCAGGGTTGAGGAGTAGGACTTACTGAATTCGAAGAATGATTTGGGCTTCCAAGCCTCTGAGCAACTTTGTATCAGGTGCAGTGAGAATTAGAAACCTGTCTGGGCTGAAGGTAAAGCTTGATGAGCATAAGAAAGAGATTATGCCAATACCTCTTGTTTCAAGGTGTGTTAGGATCCAGGGAGTTTCCTTCCAGTTCTGTGGTTTCTCTGCTCTATGGCAAAGTATTTGAATTAATTGAATCTAAGACCTCATTGTACAGAGAAAGATGAAATTAATTGTGGAACTGATGGCTTATATCATGACTTAAATTAAGTCTTACCCAAACAGAATCATGTTCAAAGCACTGAAACTATTTTTTGAAGTTGTGATAAAGCTGTAAATAATTGAGTCAAGTCAGTTCAGCCATGAAACTTCAGTTCTTGACTGGGATTTGGCTGAGGCTCGGTCTGAGTGTTGCTGTGTTTTGGGAATGAGGAAATTGCTGGTATGTTACATGTAGTTCCTCACAGCTTGCTGATGGGACTTGCTTCCTTCTTTCTCTGTGGCTCTGCTGTGCTTTCCTCATTTACTGCCTCCTTTCTCCTGCTTTGTCTTTGCAGTGTCTCCTTCTAAACCCTGGGAGGCTGCAACCTCCCAGTGTAATTTGTCCCTACCTGTCTTGTATATGTGATTTGTGTTGGTAGCTTTTCTTGTTTCTGCTTTTTAAAGAGAGGACCTCCGTATGAAAAACTCCTTACACCAATAACCAGAGACCCTAAGTTCAACTGTTTTGTTGATCTCTGATTGAAAAGCTTGAGCTGACATCTGTTCCTGATGCTGAAAACACTTTCTCTTGTCTCCATAGGCTCAGTATTGTGGGTTGCTGTTCCGCCATGAGGGCTGGCCCCTATGTATCCACGAGAAGATTGTAATCCAGCTGGCTTCCATTGACTGGCGAGTCTTGGAGCCTGGTGATTTCTACCTGCAGGTGGTCCCCCATCAGAAGAAATCTCCACGAATTGTATTGAAATGTTTGGCAAAAGACAAGCATAATGTAGAGGAAGTGGTGATTCCAGAAGTTTCATATACCTCTATTTTTACTCTGGAATGGCTGAGTACGTTCAATGGAGAGCGGATGGGTATAGCACTGGAAAATTGTTTATTAACCACTGATGATAAAATATTTCGTATCCCCTGGGATAAAGTGGTTAATCCTGAATTTATAAACAAACCAAAAATAATTGAGAACAGTATCATCTCTCCAGAAATAACAGAGGAACGTTCAATTTTGTGCCTCCCCACGGACCATACTGAGTGCAGTTCACCATCCTTAGGGTCTCAGTATCTACAGGAACAACACCCAAGTCAAGGCAACCTGGTCATTAGCAGCACAGCTCCACAGCTAAGTGAGGCTCTTGTCAATGGTGTCTGTACGAGTCCTGTGCCTCAAGAGAACTTGAGAAGTGACCTTGAAGGGGAGTACGTTGAGCTGGCAGAAGTTTCACTGCCCAGCTTTGGGCCCCAAACAGGCTCTTTAACCCCATCGCTGGCTTTAAATTATCTAACTCAGCCCAGAACACGAGTGAATGAGTCTAAAGGCAAGCACAGGTTTACTGTCATACAAAACAGCACCTGCTCCAAGAATTTAATTCAGTCAGCACTTATGCAGAAGGAACACTGTCACACGGACACTCTGAGCACTCCTAGAGAAGTTCTCAAAAATGTCATTCCATTGGAAAGCAGCAAAATGATGGCACATGGTGAGCTGTCTCCAGAAGGTCAGCTGATATCAGTTGGTCCTGGAAACATGGGGAATAATTTTCCTGTGTCTGAGTCTCCTGCTTACAGCACAGAAGATTCATCTGCAGAGCAGGAGGCTCGCAGTGCACACTCCCTGGATTGGCGATATGCACTGTGCAGCTACAGTGACATGTGTGCTGGAGATGGTGTCAGCTGCAAAGCACAAATACCTGGTGCTCCTGGAAATGTGGAGGGAGAAAGTGATGGACCTAGCGGAAATGCTGGTGCAGAAACATCGGAGCAGAGCCCTGAAACAGTTCTGGATGCTGCTGCTGAAGAGGAGGTGCTGCTGGAAGTACACAGAGAACCACTGACTGAGGCACAAAATGAACCAACATTGATGGATGCCTCTCCTGTGTCTGTCCTAGGGCCTTCAGGACCGTGTTGCACACTGAAGGAAGGTTCTGATGTCTCTTGCCAGAATGTCAGTGAAAGTGTTGTGCCAGTGCAGGCCACTACATTGCGTGAGAGTTCAGATGTAGGTGCGGACAGAGGCTGTCCTTCAGGGAACATGGCAGATGGAGGTTATTGCTGCAGCGATAAGGAAGCAAATCTTAGTTCTCCATTGAATTCTCCAGAACAGAAGCAAGAAGTAGATGAATTTGAGGTGGGAAGAAGGGGCAGTGGAGAAGTCAAAGAGATTAAAGAGATGTTGACAGCAAATGAAAACCAGACTAGTCATAGTCACTGTTCTGTTGAAGCTCCTACCAATGAGCCTTTGTCAGATGGTGAAAAGCAAGAGCATAGAAAGGCTGAAGAAACCATACTACTCCAAACCACTCTGTCAGAGGAGGATCAGATGGCAGAACAATTCAATAACAGTGACTCTTTGGGCCCTGATGCACAAGCAGAAAGCTCAAGTGAATTCAAAACCCAGAGATCTGGAGAGAGGTTTGAGGAACCACAAAGACTGGTGGAAAACCAGGGCCATGAAAGTGAAGAGAGCTCAGTGTTGAACCCAGAGCATGTTGCAGCGCAGGACTTGCAAGGAATGGAGGAGAACCAGGAAAGTTTTTCTTACGGGGAAAAGTCAAAGACTATAGCCTCAACAACACTGGAATCCATTGAAGAGGAACTGGAGGTTGGACCGCTGTCCTCGGGACCTGCTGAGGGGCATAGAGAGCCCACCACTCTGCAGTCCCACCCAGAAGCAGCTTCTGAGGCATCATCTCCTAAAGGTACAGTTAATTGAATGTTTTTCTGTTTGATGACATGGATTGAAAGCAAAGTCCTCAAGGAGTACTGCTTGAGTACTTCTTATCAAGCAGGATTTGATAAGTACATCTGCTGGGAGGCTTTGGGGTAATAGCACAAACTCCTGGAAAGTAGTTAGATTGTCATCTTTGTGGTGTGAAGTTAGCTTTCTCTTCACAGGTAGATTTATTGTGCTATTTTGTTAATAATTCTTTGCAAATTTACTTCGGTACAGAACAAAGTTTCAGTGTAAGAGACTTTTAATTTCAGTTAATCTGATTGCTGTTGATCTCCACCCGTTACATTCATGCTGTGCACATTATGGATGCACACAGTAGGAATGCTTGAGGGGAGAGTGGCTAACTGTACAAGTCTTTCATAGTTGAAAACTGACTTTAGAAAGATGGTTGTGGCAAGAGGAAGCAGCAATGAATGCTACAGTAAAATACTAGCTGTGTAATGTGACCTGAAGATCAACTAATTTGTGTGCTAGTAACTGATTTAGGCAACAAACTGCAGAGTTGAGGGATTCCGCCCCCTTCCCTCCCTTCCCCTCCGGCATGCTTTCTTCAGCTTGATTATGTTTCAAGTAAGAGCTGTTTAACTGGAGTGGGAGATCAGAGAGAAATTAAGCATCTAACACCAACTCAGACCGAATGTTCAAGCAGGTATTACCCCGATTTCTTGATGCCTGTGCTGGAGCTGTGCTCCTTCAGAAGGAATCGAGGGGGCAGTCCAGGTGTCTGCCTTTTGCAGCAGACTGTAGGCAGGCAGTGTGTAACCGCATGGACACGATGTGGGCTTTGCCTAACTCTGCTGAGTCTGGAAAGCTGTAGCTAGATATGCAGATCACACCGAGGAGCGTGTGTGTGGCGGGGGCGGGTGAAACATGCCATTCCAGTTCAACAGCTCTCATTCCCTGAGACCCCTGGCTAGGAAAATCATCCGGCTTGAATTATCGGAGTGAGGACTCCTGAAACGATTGGTGGTACTGATCCACGCTGCTAGACCATGTCTGATCCTGTGTGGGAACAGATCCAGAGCTGGTTGTCTTAGGATGTGCTGCCAGTGAGGTGCTTGCACTGGTCCCAAATTGTGTGGCCTCAGCACTGCAGCATGACTGGGGTTAGCTGCACACACAGCTGCTTTCTCAAGTGTCCAAAAGTCACATTTTACCTGATGTCTTAGCAGCCTCCTAATGGAGCTAGATTAGTGTCCATTGATTGAAATAAGATTTCATTAACATCTACCCCAAAATAATTTAATTCCATAGTTAAGCAAGCCCATGGTTGCCAGGCATTTCTGATTCTTTTGGAGTGACAAGCATTTCTTTTGTCTGAAATGGAAAGGTCAGCTGAAAAGTTTCTGTTTCTGAAGTTTATGTCTCTCTGAGCATCTACCACCAAGACCAGAAAAAAGAAACCCCCTTCTGCCTATCTGTGGCTCTTAGGGGATGTATGCCAGGAAATAACCGTGCTGTGGGTATCCATACCTGACTGAGCTGAACCTGGCTTGACTTCATGTTTGCTGAGGACTGAGCCTTGGAAAACCTAGTCTATGTTGAGTGCTGGATGGACACTTTGCTCATGATTCCAGTGGCTGCTTGTTCACTGTTCCCATCTCTTCTGTCTAAAATTAGCCAGGTCCAGCTCGTTATGAGATAATAAGTGTGAAGTTCTCACTGCTCTAAAGAATGAGTCTTGGCTGCTGCTGGAGATGTCAGCAATGTTGGACCCCTCTGGGGTACGTGTGGAGTTTGTTTCTAATGAAAGACAATATAAATGATTCTGGAGATTTGGCTGAAATAAATGACATTGATGGCTCAAGTCTGTTGATGTCAAACTTGGACATTGCAGTTTAGAAAAAAACAAACGCTGTTATCTCAGTATTTTGTAAGGCAAAAGGAAACCTAAATTGCCAGGTAAACCACCCAAACTAACCAAACAAACTCCTTAAGGCAAAGGGGAGCTCAAATAGCTGTTAATGCTGCGAGTATTTCTTAAACACTATAGCTGGCATTATAAAAAGCTTAATCCATTCAATTACCTTTGATTGCTTTGAGATCCAAACAAGCCATCTCCTTATCTAGCCCCATTAAACCCTCAGAGATATACTAATAAGTTAATTTAGAGGTAAAATTACAAAGTGAAGCAAATGTCCTACAAATGGACTTTTCTTTTCCAGCCAGTCCGTGTGTAGGTGAGTTAAATTCTCTACAACTGTGTCTTGTTGGGGTCATTTTGCTACTATGATTGGAAACTGTGGATATCTTGTCTAAACTATAAATAACAACAAAGGGTAAGCTGTACTGGGTCAATTCAGATCTGCAGTTCACACCTCAGCAGCAGTGGGCAGAGGCATGATTTGCTCTGTCTGAGGTGAAGGAGCTTGCTTCTTACAGCAGATATTGTAGATTACGTCAAAGTACACGTTCAGAACTAGGGCATCTGAGTTTGCTGTGTCTGCAGGTTTTTCCTTGTCCCTTAACTCTCTCCCTTTCATTCCACTCCCAGTGAGCTTGTTTTCTGTACAAATATAGTCTTACGTAGAAAGACGTAGATCTAAATAAAAGAGAGTCTCTGAGAGACAAATGTGAACTGTTTTGAGCTGGTGGCTTAAAATTTACACTGGTTCCATTCATAGATAATGTGACTGCTGTTTTTTCCTAATGACTAACATCTAAGTGAAAGTGAATTTTGAAACTTTGCAGCTCTGAAAAGAATTCCTCTATTTTGTGGGTGGAAAATATCTGAATATTCAAGAAATAGGCTGAAAAGCCACACTGGGGTATATTCAGTAGCACCTGTTAGGGCGTTCCATTCCTGCTCCCAGTTACTGTGTGATGTTAGCATAGATGATACTGGTGCCTGGGCAGTTTGCAGGAAAAATGCTAATGTCTCTTTGAAATGCACACAAGCAAATCCTCCTCTACCACTTCCTTAACCTCCGGGAGAGGTGGAACCTGCAAACACGGCAAATTCAGATGTCCCTGTTCTCTATTTGCTTTTAGATGTAATCCTCCGCGTTCTACAATTTCCGCTTCAGTAAGTGCCTCCGCCCCAGATTGCAAATAACAAACAGTGCGCTTAGGCCTCTTCTGAAGAGTTGGCATCTGCACATCTGGGCTGAGCCCCAGAAGCTTAGGGAAGAGGTTCATCTGGGCAAGATGTACATAGTCTGGAGGCTGCACAGCTCCAGTGAGGTTCCCCTAGGGCTGAAAAGCCCCAGGACCAGGACGGTGTGTGGTGGACTGAGCAAAATGCTTCTCTCTTTTAGCTTTTGCGAGCTGCTACCTCATTCCCAAGAGATACCCAAGGCAAGGCTGTAATGTGCATTTCTGTTTTTCTCTTGCCCTGGTGTGGTAGCTATGTGGAACATAACTATCTATATTCCCTTTCTTGTCCTCTTTAAATACTACCTTTTGACCCTCTTTTCAGGCTTTTGTCTTGTAATGCAGATTCCTTTACTACAAGCTGTGTGGTTCTGCTTATTGCCATGCCTTACAGCTCCTTGATAAGGTGATTCCACATTCTCCTAGAAAGTCTGTCAGCTCTTAATGGGAAACCTTTGGGCACAACTTACATGACTTTCTGATGCTCTAGAAACCCTGTCTGTGGGAGATCAGTGCCCCTCTAAAATGCTGCTTCAGGAAGATCTAGCAGTGTTGTCCCAAGTGGATGACCTCTTGCACCACTGGGAAGTGAAGGCTGAGGTAGATCTAGGAACAGAGTGGAGCTCCGGTGCAGCCCAGAACTGGGTAGAGCCCTGAAGCCATCATAGCAGCTTATGTGGCCAAATTCAGCAGATACCAGACTTGGTACCAGGGATGCTCCTGAAGAGGGTGTTACAAAGAGGAATGAGCAGCTACTCCATCGTGGCCTTGATGGTGCAGAGTCCTGGAGCCCCTCCCAGCTTCCCCCCACTGTTGGATGGATGCTTTGGCGCAGTGAGCCATGCTGCTCAGGGCACTTCTCTCACCCACTTTAGCAATTTTGAAAGCAGTTCAGGCTAAGCCTCAACCTGTAAATCTCCTTCACTGCTAAAACTTGTATTGAAAGCCACTTCAAGGACTGCTTTGTTCCTGGTCCTGCTCTTTAATGAAGTATTGGAATCTGTTAGTAAATAAACTGAGTCAAGTGGCAGCATTGTTGATGCAGCAGGAAGGTAGGATGGTTGAAGTCAATTTTAAATAGCAATTAAAATGTCTGACTTCATAGCAAGCAAATAAATACTCCACTCTTTTCTTCCTGAAGAAAGGTTGATATTTGTGTTGGTAGATACTGAAGTATCAGAATTTGCAGTGCAGTATAGCCTTTTCTTTATTATAGCTTTTTGTAAACACTGGGATAGCTGTGTACCTAAGATGCTAAAGATGTATTATCGAAGGCATACTGTTGGCTTCTAATTCTTGTGATGTTGGGAAATGGGGAATAATATTTCTTACACAGAGGGTAGATACTTTTTTCTTTTCTCCAGATAATTTTACATGCAAATTGAAACTTGATAAAACTAGCTTTAGTTTCCATGTAGTAGCCAGGATATTTAATTTTAGAATTAATCAATTCTGATAACTTGTTCTTTAGAGCTGAGGTGTCAGACAAAGGAAACATTCTCTGTAGTTCTCGAGCAGGAGCTGATTGGTGTAATCATCCTGTTCTTCAGTGTTTTAAAATAGGTTTCTGACTTTCACATTAACTGTTAATTAAAAAAGTCTGGACAAGCAGAACAAGGTCTCTTTGGCTAATTTCCAGCTGATTTGTCAGCCTCAAGTTGGCTTCATATATTCAGGAACTAATCTGAAAGTGGTGCTGAGGGAGTAATTCTGCTCTGATGGAGCTGCCCTCCCTGTCAGAAGCTGGTTTATCACTTCAGCAGGCTCAGGCTGCTGGAGCTCAGCCAGGGACTTGCACTGCACCAGACTTCCAGGCTGTGAGCAAACATGTGCTGCTTGATAGGTTACCTTTAAAAAATGGCTTTTGACTACAGTAATCCTGATCTGAATCAAGCTTTTGTATTTTGAAACTTCACAATAAATTGGTTTATTTTGTTAGAATTACAGTAGTATTAATGTTCTAACCAGTTTTTGAACACGCATGTGGCTGGCACGAAGATTGAAGGAGCTGCAGAGTGCTGGGGCTGGGGGCACGTCCCTCCCCCATCCAGTACTTGCATGGGATATTTTAGGTGGAGCTCTGCTTGAGATTCTGTTTGCTGAGCTTCTGTGTGCTGCTTGTCTTATAGGGATGGTGTCAGAAGGGTCAGAGCTGAGAAAAGAAGCAACTGGCACAAATGTGTTGAAACCAGTGAGTAAAGTCAGTGCTCTGGAAGAAACCTCAACACCAATTACTCCCCCGACATCCCCAACATCTGGAACTGCCTGGGGTGGTCAGTTTGCACCGACCATAGTCAAGGATGTGAACCCAGAAGTGCTCAGGAGTGGAGTTGCCTACCTGCCTGGTGAGTAGCTGGACCAGAATGTCTGGGAAATGTGGTTTGCAGGAGGGCAAGGGAGATGAGCCTTCATTTGCAGTGCTGGAAACTGCTGCCAGTTCCACTTCTTTCACCCCAGACCTCTCCAGAAGCAACACTTCTTGAATCCTCTAAAGTTTCTGAATGAACAGGACAGGAAGTAGAACTTCCCTCCCATTAAAGTAATGCTGATTTGCTCCCAGGAGTCTCAAAATGTTAAAGAAGCACGTATGAGTCAGAAATGCCAAATCTGTGGGCTCATACCAGGAGTTCAAAAGGAGAAGAGTGAGGGTGCAGGTAATAATGGGCTGGGGGGCCTGACATCAGACCTGACTGGAACAATAGGAGCTTGATTCTCTTGGTAGGTAATTAAAGGATAGGTGTGTAGAAGATGCTCTGTGACAGGTCTCTTGAAACCTGGCTTTTTTCTTGGTAATTAGAAGTTTGTTTGATTGAGTATAGCTACCTAGATATAATTGATTTTTAGAAAACATTTGATTTCATGACCCATAGGGTTGAAAGGAATATCCCAGTGAAGTGTGGATGAGCAATGTGTGGGATAAATGATAGTTTAGCTAAATAGCAGATGACAAAAGTAGTTATCAAGAGAGGCCTCCCCAGAACTGTTCTGCCGAGATCAAGTTGTAGGTCAAACATTATTCAGTGTTTGCATCTGTTACAGCAGCAAGTATCAAATGGCTGCTGATAAAACTTCTGCAGGGGACAAATATTGGCAGGGGGGTGAACAAAGCTGAGGCTGTTGGACAGAGCGGCCAAGATTACTTGGTGTGCAGGGCCCACACAAGATGTCTTTGTGTTTAACCAAACATGAATAAAGGAGAGGAAGTGAGATCTACCTCTCCAGTGAGAAACAGCATTTGGCAGCATCTGTGTAAGGAACCCCTGTGGGCTTATGTCCTTCCAGAGCCAGTGGGAGGGTTGTCTGTTGTGGAGCAGAAAGATCAGCTCAGGAGCCAGGTGCGAGTAGAGAGTCGGGCAGAGAGCAGAGAAGGGGTCAGGCAGACCTGTGCAATGTGAAGGAGCTGGGAAGGAGAGCAGAAAGGCAGCACAGGGATCTCCTACTAGGTGCTGGGGCTGCCAGACCAACTTTGATCTCATATGTGTCAAGGGAAGGGGATGACTAGACAGAATAAGAGAGTGATTTACCTCTGTGTTGGTGATGCCTCTCAAATAGTTTGGCCTGTGTTATAAAAGGAAGTGGCAAATACTGCAGGTGATGCAGGGAAGGGTGACACCCCTTTCTTGTAACTAAATTGGGTGTCTTATGGCAAGAGATTGGAAGATTGTTTATCTCCTAAGATCGTTGAGAAAGAGGTGAAATCACTTTTGTGCAAGGAAGGAGCAGAGGGAATTAAGACTTTTCCAGAATCTGGAAGAAAGTGAAATGAAAAGCCAATTGCAGGGCAGAGTGATGGTAGTACATTCAGACGTGTGACTTTGCTTTGAGAGGTGAATTGTTACAATAAATTCCAAAGGAGAATTTCTAATCTTCTGGTCTGCTGATCAGGTTGGATATTTTTGTGCTGTGTATAACAGCCAAAAAATTACAGGGTCAGAGCACAGTCTTTGAGAGCAGCTCACAGTCCCTGCTATTGCATGAGCCTGATCGTGTGATCTAACGCTCTAGTCATTCCCTTTGTCATAGATTCCTATCCTAATGTACCCCTGTAAAATGAGGCAAATCCATTTGAGTATGGGATGAAGGGATGTGCCCTTGAAATGCACTGAAGAAACAAGGTTTGGGTTTGATACCTCTTCCAAGGGAGTTTTTCTCTAAGGGAGGAATTGTTTTTTGTAAAAACAGTATCATATTTGACTGACATTTCTGCTCCTTCGGGATTTCAGTGGGCAATCCTCACACCTAAGGGAACACACTCACCACTCAGTTAAATGCTGTATGTTAGTCATTGGTAATGATACAATAATTACATTAGAAAGAATAACTTTTATAATGAATGGTGAACAAGAGCTAATGAATAAAGTACTAGCTGATGGAGGTAGCTGAAACTTTCAGGATAGTTTCAGTTCTGCATTCTACTCTTGTATGATCTTGGTTATGCCACTGTTGGAGACCAGGCCCTAGTGGCTGTGGTTGCTTTTTTGACATGGTCAGGCAATTCTCAGACTACTATATGGAAATTCCAAGTTTAATCACGTTCTGGTGATACCCAGCCTCCCTGATGGACAGAAGAAGTGTCTTCAGAGTTAAAAAGTTTTTACTGAGACTGGTTATTGAGCCATTTTTCCAGTAATTGAGTGCTTTGTTTTATTATTTATTTATTTATTTATTTTGTGATGGTCCCCTTAAGCTTATGAAACAAGGTATATTAATAAGCTTTTTCTAATTTGTTTTCATCTCTTTGATTATGCAGGGTCCAAGTCACAGCATTTCAGAGTAATAAAAGTCCTCCTGAATCACACAGATGATGAAAGAGTTTTGTTAGCAGGAGAAAGGCTGTGTCACTGTTTTGATCCCTGGGAGGTCAAAAGCCCTGATTTGAAATGATGCCCATCTGTGTCTGTGGCCCTTACTCAAATCATGTCCTAGTGACAGATTGACATCACTCCAGGGGGCTTTTCCGTGCTTGGGGCTGTCCATCTGTGTCTGTTTTACCTGTCAACTTGCATGCTTGTCCCTGGGATGGGGAGAGGGGTGGTCCAGAACAGTATCTCCCGTGATAACAGTAGCATTCAGAAGAGACAGAAAGACAACTTTCTCTAAGCCTCTGGTTTTCTCTTGTGCTTGGGATTTTTGCCCCCACCTCTTTCTCATACAATTTGTATGACAGGAAGTGGCTCCTGTTCTTACAGATTACTTTTCACACAATAGATGTGTTGTCCCTACTGTTCTCCAAGTCACTTACCTTCCTGGTGACCTGTGTGAGTGCTGCCACTTGAGCAGAGACACTGCCTGCTTTTGAGTGGCAGAGTCTGGGTCTCCAAAGTGGTCTACCTGCTCTTTGCCTTGCCTTTACATCTGGAGAGGAGGCTGGATGTAATTCCAGAACGGGTACTGTTACGTCCTTCTCCTCCTGTGATAAGCTGTGCCTTTGGGCTTTTGTAAGATGGTATGCAGACAAGCATTGTCCCTGCAGAGGAGTTTATGTGTCCAAAGCAGTCCAAATTTAACACTAGCATGAGACAAAGACAAGCAAAGCTCAGCTACTTTGCTCTAGAGTAGTAGTTGGGTACTTTGAAAGTGTGTTTATAGCCTCCTGCCATCTGCAACATACACTATATTGAGTTCTGTAGTGGATTTCCAGGCAGGTGGTGGAGTGGTAGTAGCAGAATACGAGACATACACACCTGGAGCCAGGCTCTGTTGAATTCCTTGTGTGACTTTCCCCTCTCTGTTACAGGTACAAGAGATAAATCGGGACGTGCAGTGGCCATAATAACAACAAGGAACACAGCCTGGCTAAACCCCCACTGCAATACCACTGAGCTTGTACGCCTTCTTCTGTACTTGCATAGCATCCCAAGGTTTGTGACACATTGATTATGTACTGAATGTTTTCATGTGTTGCCATGAATCCAAGCCGTTCTTGCTCTCATTCATTAGCTCAGAAAATGGGATTTGGGAGCTGTGATGGGGCAGTCATGCAGCAGCTCCACGGTAGTGTTGTGACATGATATTTTAGGGCCAGGCCCCCCAAACTGAGAGGGAGGGAGGATCTGCAAAAGTTCAGAAATTCATCTGCTTTGGTGTCTGGCTGAAACTTTATTTTGGAGTCTGCAGGCCAGGATTTGCTGCAGCTACTCTTCCTTTCACTATGACAGATTCTCATCACCTCGTTTCACTTTGAAATGATTAAATAATAAGAGGTGAAGCTAACTCTCTGATAGTGATTTTTTTGAAGCCTTGAAACCATTGATAAAGGGAGCAGACTTAATCCATGAGAGAGCTTCTGTTACTCATGTTTTTGTTTCTTGTGCTTCTCTGTTCAAATCTGATTATGGGCAACATAGGTTTTGGGTCAGTTTCAGGCTGGCTGGTCTTGTGAAGCAGTGAGGCTAAAACAAAGCTTGTTCCTGAACACAATAAGGAAGGACTGGTTTTCCTGTGTGGATTATCCAGAGTGGGTATCAACACCTTTGCTATCAGTGACATGTATTCTAGGAATTGGAGAAATGGGAAGTTCAGTGGAAATCAGTCATATAGCAGAGGTAAAAACTGAGCAATCCAGTGGTGGTTTCCATATATATATATATATATATATTGGTCAGGAGAAGGTGGCTAGTTAGTTCCCTGTCCTTAAAAAGCCATAATGTACTGGTTTTTTCACCCTGCCATGACTGTGAACTTGTTGATTTTCATTGGTGATAAAGCTGACCTTTTTATTTTTGTCCTTGCAGACCAGAATGTCAGGCTTTGGGTCTAACTGTTCTTGTGGATGCTCGTCGCTGTTCACCAGTTCCTGCTCTCTTCAAGGCATTCAGCATATTGCAGGTGAGCCTTGAGCTTGGGCAGAGGAGCACTATCTGGCTTGCTGTTGTGCAGGGATGGTACATCTCCATCTGCTGCTTTTGTCTCCATCTGGTACCTGGCTTTCAGTTGGCTTTGGGAGGTGGAGTCGTGCACCCAGCCCTTTAGGAGGGTGACCTGGCTTTGCCAGATTGCAGACAAAGCAAAAAACCTAAAGCAAGTCTGAGTTAGGGGAGAACACCCCTCCTCAGCCCTCCAAATTTGCTTTCACCTCGGTGCTGAGAACAGTCTGTACCCAAGTCTAAATGCTGCCGTGAATTATCCTGCTTGGAGGTGTTGTCCCCTGCACTGGGGGGCTGTGTGAAATGTGCAAGGGATTTTTGCCTGCCACAGAGAAGGGAGGAAGAGAGGCCTCTGCCTGCTGCTTCAGGAAGGGAAGGGCACTGCTTGCCATGCCAGGTGGAAAAGCACATGCAGCTGTTGATGTAGTTGTCAGTGAATGATTGGAATTGGATGTGCTGTAACTCTATATTGCTTCAGGTCAAAGGCTTTTATATCAGTCACTTTGAAAGCGAGTGGGCTGTGTTGCTCCTGCTTCCAGATAGAAACTATCTGCTCTGTTAGAAAGCCAGGGAGATGCTGGGTTGTAGTGATGACTAATTTTGTTTAAGCAGGTGTTCCTTTTAAATCAGAGCTTGGGTCTCTTAGGACTCAAACTCTGCAAACTGGAACAGGGCAATGTTTTAATGAAGCTGATGTCTGTGGTTTATGTGCTTCAGTGCCACATCTGAGAGTTGGGTCTGAGTCAGAGGTCTGTCCTCCTGCTTCCTGGGCTGGGTGGAGCTGTGAGCTCTATCAGCGTCCTCATTCTCTGTGGTGAAGGAGTAATCTGATGCCCTGCTCAGTTCTGCAGAGGTAAAAAACAAGTATGTTCTCTTTATGCTGTGTCCACATGGCAGTGGGCTTGCTAAAGCTTTTGAGGGTTTCACTGCCCATGTAAATTGCACGGTGGTCTTAGTGGGGTGGTTTGGACGTCAGCAACGTGTTGTGGCTGTCCCCACTCTCATACAAGCATGGTAATAATGCCATTTTAACCTTAAGTTTCCCCTCTGAAATGAGGGAGGGGAGAAGCTTTTTGCAGTGTCTCTGTAATATCCTGCTGTGATGGCTGTTTGGCTCTGAGTGTCTCCTTATCAGGGTGGTGCAACAGTTAGTTAACAGAGATTAATGTGCTGTGAGACAGATTGCTGGACCTGAGTGTGTGCTCCAGGTAACAGTGACTGACAGTGGCTGATTGCTTATGGTTTTTTGAGTCTGAGTCTTTATAGAGATTCTTTTGAATTTCACAGATCAGTTCAAATGCTTAGTCCTGTAATCTACTGTATCTGTGTGTTGGATTGGGAAGAGTCAGTTTAGCATTTGAAAACAGAGAAGTTCTGTGCAAACCTTTCTGTTCAAGCATTGTATTTGCATTTGCATTCTCACTCACTGTAGAAGTATAGAGGACCTTGGTCTGATGTTAAAGACCAGGGGCTTCTTGCTACTTCGAGTGGTCACTTTGAGATTGACTGGGGTATCTGGCTACTCTCCCCTCTGCACAGACATTCCTGGCAGCCTGGGCTTCAGACTGTGCCAGTGTTAAGTTTGGCCATGGGCTTCCATTTGGGGCAGGAAGCCAGAATACTGAAACTTTAGTCTGAGAAACATTGAAGAAAGTATCTAATTCTCTTTGTAAAGAATAATTATAAAAGGTTGGGTATTTACCCTGGGGCTTTCTGAACTCCTGTTGTTGCCCCTCTGTTCTATGCTGTCTACACTTGTACCTGTTCTGGGACGTGAGGAGTTTGCTTAAATGTGTGGAACTCTGTTTCTTTGCTTCCATATAGCTGGCTTTGTTAGCAAAGGTGGTAAGAGATTGTGCAGAAGCTGCAGGAAAGCTTCCTCAGGTAGCATCCTGCTATGTCCAGCTCTGCCTGTCTCCCAAGGTGCTTCTGTAAACTTTCAGCCTTTGGATTGCTCCATCAGTGCTGTTTAGCTTCTCTCAGCTGTTTAAAAAAAATATGGTGAAAAATACTTGATTTCTTTGGAAATACAGCTTCTTCTTGGATTGGAAAACTGTGAACTTCTCCCCTGACAGCTTTATTTATGAATGATTTTTCAGTTTCTATTTTCAGAAGTAACAAACAAATAAGTGAGGTGTTTTTGCTGTTGTGGTAACCTCTTGTTACACCATCTCTACCTTTATCCCTCATCTCATCACTTTTGGAATAGAAGGGGGATTGTGTAAGAATAAATTTGTTTAGTGCCATCATTATCTGTCTTGAAGCTTTGTCTAGTCTTCATCCTAAGTACTTTCCAGCAGATAAGTTCAGAGCTGCTCATACAGCTGTAAGATCTCCGCATCTTCTCTTCAGATGAACTTGAGTATTTACCTAATGCAGCCAAATTATGCAGTAAAGTCTTTTTGGCCTTTTGATCAGTGTTGGAATAACAGTGAAAGTATGAATAATTACCTCTGGAGAAAGGGATTTGAGAAGAATTAGAAACCTCTCATCGTTTTGAAAGATGTTTCAGTTGGGATTTTTTTCCTGCCTGTTTAAAAGGATCCTGGTTTAGGACTGGATGAGAGAAAGGTTCTTCTTCCTCTGCTCTGGAATCTCTGCTGCTGTTTTCACTTGCAGAATTGGGGCTTCTTGTGTTGTCATTGTTTCTTAATTGCTTAGCAGGGCCCAGTGTCACTTTAGGTGGCTCAGTCTCTGCTGGTCCACTTGCCTCTGTACTCTGGCTCTGCTGTTCCTGGCAGGTATTTAACCCTACACACACACACACAGGGCTGGAGCTGTTTGTTTAAACAGGTTTCCTTTGCTGTTGTGGCCTGCTCTGTGGCAAGTTCCTTGCAGCAGGAGCAATACTGAAAAGGATTTGTTGCTTGACAAAGGTTCAAGTGCCTGAGATCCTTGCAGACGCACAGACCGTGTAGGACACAGTCTGAAATGGGATGGCTCTTGTTTAACCATGTAGCATGACAGCTCTGCCCTTTGCTTGCCTGGTCCAGGGATCATGTATGTGGTGAGCCCTGTCTCCATGGTCTTGGATCTTTCTGCCACGTTTCCCTCTTCCTGCTGTTGCTCTCCCTGCCTGTTTCTCACTTCCGTGTAGAGTGCTTCTATAATTGCAGAGCTGCTCCTGGATCACTCAGTTTGAACTACAGCTGCCAGACATCCCTTGTATTTGGAATTTCTGTCGGTGGAACAGTAGAAACAGGATGCAAGTACTTGATTGTAAATTGGCAGTAAGTAAGGACAAGACGACATCTTTGGCGCTGTGGGGGGGGAAAAAAAAAGAAGGCAACTTCCTTTCAGTTAGGTGAAGTGACCAGGAAAGTTACCAAGAAAAGACTTGGAGACTGAACATGGTTTTTGGTTTTGTTTTTTTGGTTTTGTTTTGTTTTAACCCTGACACACTTCCCCGTGTTGAAGGCAGAGCCTTTTTAGTACAGCCAAGACCTGACCTCTTCCATCACTTCCTTAAATATTGCAGCACTAATTGATCTGAAGCAAACTACCTTAAGGATATTGCCTTGGTGCTCTGTAGACTGGCCTTCCCTAATTCCTGGTGACTGCCTTCTGGGCTGCGTAGATGCCTTGGAAGGATAAATTTCAATCTTGTGTACGAACTTGTATGGTACGTTCTCCTTACTATCCGAGGCAGATCAGTAATGGATTTGTGCTCCGCTCTGTTGCAGGACATGGATCCTCCTTGTATTCATGGGGTACTGCTTCTGGTTGAAAGAGATCTAACTTTTCGGATGGAGAAGCCACCAGCGGGACAGGTAATGGAACCTGGGGGTTTGCTGGATAGCTCTTGACATTCTTTATTAATTCTCCAAACAGCAAGTTTTCTGTCTTTGATGTGTGTTTATTCTCACATGAAATCCCTGTAGCTGTTCTCTTGTGTATTATGGTTGTGGTCTCTTACAGGTGTGGTATTTATAGGGTTGTAATGTTTATGGGAACTGAATAGATCTCTGTCATGCTCGGTTTATTGCCAAGTCCATCAGTGACATTTGCCATTATGTCAGACTGCTGGGGCCCTCAAGGCCATGGGGTTTGTTGGAGGAGCCCTGCACAATTAACAGTAATAGTGATGTTTTCATGTTCTCCCATTAACAAGGAGGGAAATCCTTGGTCAGGAGGAGATCACATTAGGCTAAATCCTGAACTCCAGCTTTGAAGGTGCTTGTTGCTTTCCTGGATTTTGCATATCTCATGTTTCCTCTCCTCATATGTGCTGCTGTCAGTGGCTGAGAGACTTCTGCAAGAAGGGGGAGAGGAGATGGGCATTTGTGTGAGGTTCCTGTTGTACCTGAAATGTCTGGGAAGACTAACAGGAGGGAAAATTATCACAACATTAGTGAATTCTCCCACTAGAAGTAAAATAGCCTTGGTATGCCATAGCTCTATGAAAACTGTAGGCTCCCAGCCACTCTGTGGTGAGTGAATAGAGGATCAGACTGCATCTTAGTCTTCTCCCCCTCTTCTTAAGACTGTTGCAAGATACAAGATTGGACTGAAATTCTGTGCCTGCTGAAACCCTGTAGGCTTCAGAGTAGGCCAGGACCTCCCTTTTGGTGGATGAAGATGTGATAGGCATCAGGTTTGCTCTGTGAGTGGTGTAGTGTCCCAAAAGGCTAAAGAATAACAAATGGTATTAGTCCACTTTCTCATTGCCCCCATGTGGAAGAATTTGAAGTCAGAACGGGGGGCAGCAGGCATGTTCATGCAAGGAGGGCTACAGAAGACATTTAACACATTGAACAAAGAGTGTAGGAGGGAATAGAGGAAAGGCTAATAAAGACACGGGCATGCAGGAGGAATTGGAAGCATCATCACTATTTTGTAAGGAGGTGGAAACTTCACAGTGTGCGTGTGGGAGTTAAATGTCTGCACCTGAGTTTGTGTCTGGGCTGGCTTCCATGTACCTGCAGGAGCACTTGTTGCTCTAGTGAAATATAAAAATGCTCTGAGGTCCTATGGACTCACAGAAGGCAAGTTATCTGTGTCAAGATCCATGAAACTCCTGTAGCAAATAGCTGCTGTGATGAGTGGAGAGTTGAGGGCAGGGCAGGAGCTGCTCTGTTAGACTGTTTTTCCAGGAAGTGAGATGGAGAAGCTGGAGGCTGGATTTAACCTCCCAGACTCTCCAAACAAATGCAAATCACAGCACAATGTGGGAACACATGAGGGAGTTGCTCTGCTTACACTAGGAGGTACTGGCGCTGGAGAAAGCTGGCTGCTGCCAGACTTCCATCACAGATGTTCTGCCTGGTGAAACAGCATGTTGTGGCCTGCATTCCTTCAGGGTTCACCCACTGAGCTGTTCAACAAGCTGCTCTAAGATTGAATTGATTTTTTTTTTCCCCCTTCATATTGTAGAGATATTGCAGATACACACTGTGTGCAGTGTTTCTGTGCAAGATAGATAAAAAAATTAAGGATTCTGTCTTTTGTTAAACTTCCACCCCCCTCCTCCAATTCTCATACTCTAAAGCAAATGTGCTTTTTTCCCCCCTTCTATTCCTGTGCAGTTTGAACTTCTCACCTCCATGAAATCCCTCCATAAGCACATAGACAGCTCACAGCTGCCTCTAGAACTGGATGGGACCTTCCCGTACTGCCACCGGGACTGGTTAAGCTTCCGCATGGTGAGTGGGATGTCTTGTGTGCTTTGGCCTCTGAGAGAAGAGGAACCTGTCAACAGCTGAACTTACAAGCATTAAAAGACAATGTTCCTGTAATAGCTATGTGTGCAAATGAATCTCTGTTATCAAAAGAACGCTAATACTGTCTTCATATAAAATGGGTGCACACTGTGGCCTATTGGTATGACTGCAGGAAGTAAAATTTTAGTTTTTAACTCCCCTACTTGAACTGCATTAATTCTTCCTTTCCTTCAAAATATGGTCAAATCTGAACTGGAATCCTGTTTTGTTTGATACACAGTGGCTCTTCAGTTGTACTCAGAGGATTAAGAACATACACTTCTTAAACTAATCTCAGGAGAACATGGTGTCATGCTTCCACTGAACTAACAATCAAGAATTTGAGCATAATAAAATTAGTTAAATCTTTCGGGGTTTGTAGCAAGTTCCCCAGATCAAGCTAAGAGCCCCTTAGGAAACCAGCAGTCCTTTCAGGAGTGAGACTTAAAAGTTCCTGATAATCAGTTCAGAATTCTTTTTCTAGGAGTATCTTTTACTTCCATGCAGAACGGTATGTGCAGACTGCCAGAAATCTGCATCTGTGGCACCAATACCCAGCTCTGTGTATGCTTGTGCTGTGGAGGGAGCCTGAGTGCTGTGGACCATGTGCTTGTTGAATCTTTAAAAACTGTATTGAGAGTTATGAGTTATTTGGCATGCTGAGACTAGACAGGATTAAATCTCTGTAAATCTGCACACAAGTTGGCTGTCTTTGCACTGAGTTTGACTTGCTCACCCTGGTGGATGACAGAATTGTCACCTCAGCTTCCAGAGTATCCAGTGGTCTTTAGGCTCTGACCTCACTGCCTGGAGTGCTGCATGGCACTGTGCAGCATTTGAAGCAGATTAAGATGTCGTTGTTAAAACCACTGTCGTGCTGGTAGGAGGCTTCAGCAGTTAGGCTTGGCATGTGCCAAATGTTAACTTATTTTTCCAACTTATTTTGGAACCCTTGTTTTTAAACTCTCATCCGTGCTGATGCTGTAGAGGTCCAGAAGCCTAATCTTGGTGCCTGGGATTGAATTTGAGAAGTTGAAACTTATTTCGCAGTGAGGAAGCAGAGAAACTTTGCAAGAGGTTATGAGTTGGTTTTCTGGATAGAGCTGAGAATACCTTAAGAGCTGAGGTGCACTCTCTGTGCAGAATGATAATTCTTGAAGAAAGGAGTGTGATACCAGACTACTTCTTGTTTGTGTCTTGCATCTTAACATGTAAAATGTTGCCAAAGGGAGTTAATGTGGGAATCAGTTTGTATGAATTGCCTGTCTATACTGTGTGATAATAACCCAGGTGCTCAGCCCCTTTAGCTCTGCAGCTAAATGGCAAATAGCTTTTATTTCCTGTCTCAGTGATCTCACCTGCATCCTGTCTGCTAATCTGTCACTGCTGGGGCTGTTCCAGCACTCTGGGGAGGAGGGAGTTCAATTCAGTAAAGATTCAAACAGCTGCTTTTTTGTTTTGTTTTGAGCATGATTATTTTGGAATAGCTGTTTCTCCCTTCTCTGATTTCAGTGACTAGAGGGTGGCATCTGACAGTACTTTGGCTTTATATCTCTGAATTTACTAAAAAACAGTGCCTCACGAACCCTTGTGAAATGTTTGGTCTTTTTTAGTTTGATTGGTTTTCTCTCCCCTTCCCCCCACTCCAAAGAGAGGAAGTATTTCAGATTTGTCCATAGCTCAAGGTGCTTCATTTTGAAAGCTTTCCAATTTCCTATTCTTTAATTTACACTACTTTCAAAACAAAGAGAAATAATTTAAAGTAGAAAAATTCCAAGTACTTGTTTTATGTTTTGTTTCTCTGAAATTCATGCATAGTGATTCATGGTTAGGGGAAGTTACAAGACATGCTAATAGTACAAGAATGTGGGACATAAGTGGACTGATTTTCTTTTCTGTAAAGCATGGCCCGTACAAGCACGAATATGCAAGTTTATAAGGTCTGCATAGAGGCCTTAGTGCAATGTGATGGGCCTCTCTCTGCTGGTTCAGCCTCACCAATGATGTGGTTGAACCCTTGGCTTAATGTGTTTGATTCTCTCTTGATTTTTGTACTTTTAACTTTTTGCAAGCTCAAAAGACACATTTCCTGGCAGCTGTGAGACAGTAATCTCTGCCTTGGTCCTTTTTTCTTGTAGAAGCTGGAACACTTGCTACAAGGATGCCAAGGTGCTTGTGCCTTCCTTCAGGGAGCTATTCATAAAGTGGAGTCTGGAAAATTACCAGAAAAAGCTGAGGTAAGACTGTCCTTAATCTGTCGTCAGAGGTGAAAGGCGTGGAATCAAGTTAGGTGACAGCACAGTTCTGTGTGTAGTTCCAGCTTTGCTGCCTCTAGCACAGAAGTCTGGAAATGGGCAAGCGGAAGGGAAGGTACAAACACCAAGCCTGTGTTGTCACAAACATTCTGTTCCCCCTCTCGAGAAGCTGCTGTACCCCTGATGTGGTAGGAGATTGCTGCCAGCTCTGCACTGAGGGTCCCAACAGTAAATCAGTGGAAGGTATCATAATGGCCTCTCTGGGCCTTCCTGCACACATCTGTATTTCCACAATCCTTTCACGTGCATATTGTCCCAAGGCTGGAAGCCATGTCAGTCCAGGCTCTCAGAACAGTAGGAGCTAGCTGTGAGTGGAAAATGAGTCTGAATGGAATAACAAACGTTGGGAATTGGGTTGCAGTTTTATCCTGGTGGGGAAATACGGGGAGCATAAGGAGCACTGTTTATCACTTTAGCCTTGGCAGGCTTGAGAGAAACAGCTGTGGGAAGCAACCTCCCTCTTTCCTAGGGTGGGCCCAGGTGAGATGTGGTTTGGCTGTTTTTTTGCTTGGGTACTGGTTTTTGCCTGTTCCCTCATTGCCTGTAGGTTGCAGTAACTGCTCATCTCACTCTTGCAATCCCTCCAGGATGCAGCTGTGCTGCTGAAGAACTACAGGCAGTTAATGAAGAATGTTCTTGAAGACACACGGCTGGTCAGGCTGCAGCTGGAGGGTGGAGCACTCCTGGCCAGGTTGAGAAAGGAGGAGTCTTGTGTCACCCTTACCCCTGACTACAGGTGAGCCTTCCAGAATGGGAGAACATGGAGATAAGCAAAAAGCAGGCACTGTGAGTCTCCCTGAGATGTCCCTTCATTGCTGGAGGCTAGAGACCAGCTTTTTGTAGTGAGGAATTATGTTCAAAACAGCAAAGGTAAAAAATGCAATTTTGCTTTTATCCTGACTGCTTCATCCTTAGTCCAAAAACTAGTCTGAGTGGATTCACTTAGATGGTTACACTTACTTTTTCAAGCCAAATCAGACTTATCCGCTGTAGGGAGAGAGCTGGATATTTTGTACACCTCTAAAACACAAGCCTTAATTGATGATGCCAGTGATGAATGTTTAGGTCCAGGGCATTACCTCTGTGTGATTTCCCAAGGCACTCCTTATGAAAGGGGATTTCCAAGGACTTTAACTGTGAGCAATGCTTTCTGGCTGCAGCAAGCTCTGCTCTCCTCACACATTGGTACTGGTTTGCACAAATACTCTCTGCCCGTTTGCAGGGTTGGTATGAGAATCAGGGACTGAGAGAGCCCAGCTGTTTGACATCCTCAAGGCATTGCACAACTCCTGTTTGTACTGTTAAAACACCTGAAGCCTATCAGTGTGTGAAGGCCTCTGTGCTATGTGCTGTGCAAACAACAAGGTAGAAAGGCAGCCTTTGCTCCCAGCAGCTTCCAGCCCCAGTGCGAGATAAGCGCTGGCATGTGGGTGCAGATGAGGGCGCAGAGGATGGCAGGGCGGTGTGGAATGGCTCCCTGCATCCACAGCCTTGCTCTGGTTAAACTCCCTGTTGCCATCACAAGATGGGAGGTTTGAAGGGAGGGCATGGAGAGAAGATAACAAAATTGTTACACCACCCAAACACTGGGAAAAGAACAACATCTCTCTTTGAAAATTCAGCAAGTGAGCGACAGTGCAAGTTGCTACCTGTCACTGGGAGGAGGGGGTTGACATTTTGGTGCTGAGAGGGGAGTGTGGGGACAGGCTGTGTAACTGTTTCTGTTTCCTGCTTGCTGTGACTTCTGTCAGCAGCTCTGGCAGGCTGTGCGGACACAGTTGTCTTGCTGAACTGATGAAGTAATCTTGATGTAATTTTGGATTGAATTAGTACAGTATAGCCATTTCATTCTCACATGAGATGAGAAGCACAATAATGTGGGGTTTTGTGTTTTGTTTAGATTTTTTATTTTAAGCAACACGCAGCAACTTTAGAGGCCTAGGAGAATGGGGAGAACGTGCATGGGTTTTGTTTTTGTTTTAAGCTAAGCCTATGTTCTTGTGCAGGGAAATGATCAACTTTGAAACCTGAGCTGACAGAGCCCCTAAGGATAATTTACTGTTTTGATTACCTTAGCAAGGGCAAGGGTGGGGGATACACATAGAATTCTTTGATTGTACAGTGTTTGAGCACATGCCGAGGCTGTGTAGCATGTTCTCTCCTTCATTCAGGTTATATTCATTGCCTGCCAGTATGAAAGGAGACTGCATACCATGGCTCAAATATATGTGGTTATCTCCAGCCTGAGGAGCGTAAATGAATACAGCAGGAGAAAGTTAGTCCTTTTCTAGCCTGTGGAGTAGTTGTAGAAACTAAAATCCATGCAGTATTTAATTGAGGAAATGCCTGCTTTTCATCTAACTCATGGCAGGGGACTAAAGAAGTCCACTCTTCCTTGTTCCAGGATCCTTTCAAATTGGGGAAAAAAGCTCTATCATTTGGCTAGAGAACTATTGGTTTTGAGTCTTCCGTGGTCCTGCACTTTCTCCTTCTTTCCAATGTGGCATGCAGATATTAAAGGTTCTGAGCTCTGCTAACCCTGTAAAGGCTCCTACGGTTATGACTTTCAAAGGCATCTTTAACAGACATGTTCACAGCAAGGTAGGACAAAATATTGTGGTTGGCCTACTAAGCTGGTGTGGAGAAGATACTGATGTATGTGCATCCAGTGTTTGATTTCTAACTGGTGGCGTGGGAAAATGGAACAGGACTGTGTGTGCACTCAGCAGGGCCTGTGGTACTGCTGTTCTGAACTTTGAATTGTAAAATCTTGATCAATACATAACAGCCCAATTCCACACCCACTTTCCCAATACTTGAAATCAAATTATTTACAAAAGCAAGTCAAATAGCTTTACGCTTCTGAGCCTTTTGTCTGTTTTGGCTCTTGTGTCTATCACGTGTCCCATTGTTTTAGTTGTTTATTCTTTCTTGAGGTGCAAAAGTCTGGTAAAACAGGGAGTCATGACTGCCAGGACTTATTAATCCTAAATTAAGGCTAGCTGTGAACAGGTAACTGTCCAAATGTGCAAGAATTACATATAAATAGAGGACAGTTTTCTGGACTCTTGTCTCCACTTAATTAAAATAGGCCACACTTAATTAAATTAGGCCAACCAAAAGTGCAGAACTAAAGGTACAATTGTAGCACCACAGCAGTGACTTTCACCAGTAACTCAACTCTTGGTCAGCTCACAATATCAGTCGTCATACTTCTTTCTCCACTAAGTACCACTGTAAAGGATAGCCTTGCCCATCCAGCTGCTTATCCACAAAGGGAAAGACAGACCTCTCCAAGCATTTTTTCTGGATCTCTACCTTTTCCCAGTTTAGCAAGGAGGAGCTCAGTTACCAGAATACACATTCTGCAGGAAGCTCGTAGCAGGGAGTTGGCTTAGTGGATGTGGTGTGCTCAGATGGTCCCTCTCTGCCTTCCCACCTCCAGGAGTGGGAGTTTGGCCTGGAGTTGGTGTGGGTGTGGCACTGATGAGCCAGTATCTTTGTGGCGCCTCTTTAAGTGCTGCAATGACAGCTTCAGCACCGGGCTGGCCACCCAGAGGTCCGGGGGGGGACTGCTGGAGGGGCATTGCCGCTTATTTACGGTTGGTGGAGCTGGTTGTATTTAAAGGCAGCACATTTACCTTCTCACCTTCTCACTGTGCTGAAGGCTCAGTGCTTGTCCAGGTCTGTTAAGAGTTTTTGCTGCCCCAGTCTTTGTGGGGATTGCAGTGTAGAGCTGTTAGCATAGCTGAATTTCCTGGCGGTGATTGTTGACAAATGCCACGGAGACCTTCATCACTGTAATGCTATTAATACTTCTTTTTGCGCTTTCAAACTGGAAAGTTTTAATTACCATAGTCTTTTTAACAAGGTACATAGAGTCGGTTAGCAGGTGTAGCTTTGGCTTCTGGCTATCTAGCGTAGTGATCAACTAACCTGTAGCTTGCAGGCAGCGTTCTGAGCCACCTGTGGAAGGTGGACTAATGCATTGCTGCTTTTGTGGTAGATTTCAAAGACTTATGGTGGAAGTATCAGAGAAGCTGCCAGAAGCCAGGCAGCAGCAATGGGAGCTCTTGCTAAAGTGGGGCTGGGCAAGCAGGGCAAGGAGGCTTTTGACCTGGTCTTCAGCCAGACATTTCCCACGCTTGTTCTCATTATTGCTGCTCTTCCAGCATAGCTAAGAGCTGGGAATGTGTGCCTAAACAAAGTGTCCAGTGGTGCCTTTCGTCCTGCAGATATGCTGTGAGTCACAAGTGGAGTAAAGGAGGTATAAACATTTTATATTAATGCAAAGATGGTTTATGCTAGTTCAACCAGAATACCATAGCCATGCCCTGGCTCTACCATGTTCTCACTGTGGCACGGGAGTGAGATTGCATCATGATCTGCATGGTGATGGCTAGAGGTGAGACCTGAAAGAAAGAGAATAACATCAGATGGTGGAGGAATGACCATGTTGAGTGCTTTGCTCAGTGCAACATGGAACCAGAAAAAGCATAACCTCTTCCCCCAAGCTCCTCATCTGAAAAGAATCTGTGCTTGCAAGCTGTGAATAAGCAGCTTATAAATAGATGGAAGAGTGAATTCCCCTTTGTTTGCAGAAGGCAGTATAGTTAGTGTCTGTACTTTGAGGGTGGAGTGGTGAGAGCCAAGAGCTGGTTTTGTGAGCTGGCTATTTTTAGTGTGGCTTGGTGATCTGGTTGGAAGCTCTGGGTGGGGATCTGAGCAGAGGTAATGGACAGCACAGAGCAGACTTCCTGAGCAGCAGCTGCCAAGGTTCCTGATGCTGACCTGACTCAATTACAGCAACAAAGAGGGTGATCTTACAGCTAACATCCTCCACAGTTCTTGTGCCTGTCTTCCACATACACTGTTGAGACACTGGGTCTGCTTGAAGCTGTGGCCAGTTTGCGATGCAGTGGGTTATAGCTGTGTGGTGCTGCAGAGCTCATGTTTGTGGGTCTTTAGCAAGACTCCTGCTAGTAGCAACCCCTGGGATGCTCCAAGGTCGGCATGTGCTCCCCTGCAAAGTGCTGTACGAGCTCCCTTTGGTGGAAGTAACCTGAATAATGTGCAGGTTCTCTGCCCCCTGGTGAGCAACTGCACAGCACTATCTGAAGTTCTGTCTGCCTGTGGCAGAGCAAGAGAGACTAAGCTGCTCATCCAAAATATGGGATGAGTTGGGAGCAAGGTTAGAGGGCAAATAGGTATCTGGTGTGTAAGTCCTGGTCTGGGCAGACTGTGATGGCTGGGATTCTTGGTTTGGAAGGTACAGTGTGTGCACCTGCAAGCTGGTGGCTGGTGCCGTGGGCTGGTCATCATAACTGGGAAATCCTTCCTGGAGGCATCATTGTCTTCTGCCACCCCCTTTCTTCTTTAAAGATGTGTGTCTGCTGTGGCTCTGTGTGTTTGTACATGCTTCAAATGATGGTAGTGCTTGTGTCACTCTCATTGATGCCAGTTTCTTGGTTTGCTTAACTAGTATTTGCTCATCCTCCAACCTCTCTGGGAGCTTTGGGAGCCTCTCATGCCACAGCGTGCACTCCTGATGTGGTCTGCAAGAGGCACCTTTCATTGGTAGGTCCTTTGTGTGTTCCTCCTTAATGTGGACTTAATCCTAAAACTTTCATCCTGTGACAGGCTCTCAGTATACCTTTGAAGCAAGATGAAAAAACGTGCTTAAATTCTGGCCTCAAAGTAGAAAAGCTTTCTGCCACGAGACGCCTCTGCGCTGTTGCTGGTGACACAGAAGATGCTGACGAGCACTAAACCGTGGCTGAGCATGGGTGGCAGTGCTTGTCCATGGCCTTATTTGTTTGTGTCAGGTGGAGGGAGGAGCGCACGGCGACATTTCTACCCAAACACATACCATGCTGCTTGGTATTCATTTTGGTTATGGTCTAACCTGTTCCCTCTGTGTGCGTGGTGGTTTTAGCCTGGTGAAAAGCACTTAGGCTCACATTAGAGACCTCATTGCTCCACACATAAAGAAGTGTGGAGCTGGAGCTGTTGTCCTTCTGAGTGCATGAAGTGCTGTGTGGAGTCAGTTGTGGCATTTGCAGAGAGGTAAAAGATTGCAGAGTCCTATCTAGGTAAGTTTTCATTGTTCTTTTAGGCTTTTCATGAGATTATTCTCCTCAGCTTCCTTTCTGTTGTTTATTTTCTGCTGTTTTATGTCCTAAATCACTTTGGACTCAGTGAGAATTTACCCAGAGGACTCCAGTTTTGCTTGGTTTTGTTTGCAATGTTTGTCATGCCAACAGGGCATTAGGTAATTAATGACACATTGTGTTTTATCTGTTTAAAAATATTATGGAAAAAATTGCAAGAAGTTTCCAGTATAGGATGTTAGCTGAACCACCTGACATTCCTGCCTCAGCCCAGGCCATCCCACAAGCACTTTTTCTTGTATGGCTACATTGGGATAGATGCTTCTGTTGCTGGAGGTGGTTAATAGCACAGTCCCTGCTATTATGTAGGTCATAACACTGGAAGTGGGCAAAATGAGGATGTATCAGGGAAATAGGTATGTGGTTTTAAATGACAGTGTGTGTATATTTGAGCTGGGCACCTTGAAAGCCTGGGAGTCCCAGCTCCAGGAACACAACTGTTAAACTTTTGTTCAACCTGAATATAAGGTATAAACATGAATAGGTTAATGTACATGGGACGAGGTTTGGAGGTCAAAACTGTTTACAGCTTGTAGAAAACCTCAGCTTGATGCTTGGTGTTCCCAGAGTGGTGTTTGTACATCTTATCTCAGGCTCCACTCCAGAGTGAGCTTTACCCCTACCCAGGCTACTTGTTGGTTTGGGATTTCTTACAGTTTTTTTTTTTCCTCCAGTCAGTTTTATAGATCTTACTGGAATTTAAAATCAAACAGAATCTGCGCAATTTTATTGTAACTGAATGCAAGCCAGGCTGCAGAAAGAATCAAAGATTGCAGTTTGGGACCACACTTGGACACTTGTTTAACTGCATGCATTGATCCTTTGGCTTTTAAAGGGATTTTTCAGTATATTTCTGCTAAAAACATGTTTGAACAAACAAAAGAGAATTCTCTCAGCAATTATGGTCTGTGGTGCATTGTATTAATTGGATGAATTGCTCCCAGTACATGTGCTTGTCAGGTAACCTAGTGAGGAGGAATTCAGCCACATGTGGTCTCACCCAGATCCACCATTCCCACCCTGAACGAGAACAGGAATCCCACAGGCAACCCCAAACTTGGTGTTTGACCTCTCTGCCTTTCTAAGGACACTGTAGGATTCTAAAAACTGCCCAGTTCCTCAAATACTTCTATTTGGTAATTAAAACCACCGTGACTATTCGTGTGCTGCAGAGAATTAGTTTATTTAGCAGCATCTGCTTCAGCTTCACCATGACCAGTTTGAATTTTAACCTCAGCTGCATGTGAAGTTCTCAGATTGAAGAGCAAGACTGGGCATTTGAGTTTGACCTCTTTTTATGGGATTGTAACAAATATGGCATTTTCGTAGGTTGCTACCATAATGCATTAATGACCAAGAATGGCTCTAATGCATTTCTCTTCCTCCAAAATGCCCCTCAGGCACACAGGACTGTCCTTGCAAAGCTGGAAGGATTTCTTCCTGAAGCATTGCTCAAGGATGTTTAAGTGACTTGTAGCCAAGGTATTAGCACACATGATCTGGGCAATGTCCTTGGACTAATCCGTCCTTTAAACCTCCTAGTTGCCAGATCCTATTAATTTTCTGCTAACACCTGTAAAGACATCCACAAGGGAAGTTCAGCACAGGAGTGGAAGGCTGGATGAGGCTGATGTAACATCTGACTGTGCCTCTTCTAAATTACAGAATGATTAGGGATATATGATTTTCCAGGTCAGATTAGCTGCACTGTACTTGCCTAAACCCCATCAAATACACTACCGAAATATAGTATTTCCTTCCATCCATGAATTTTTGCAGTTTTGAAATTGACCAAGGTTGGCCAGAGGATGAGCCTCTTGTTAGAGATGTTGTTCTTGCCGTGGGTTAGAGTGGTTCTTCAAAGGGCAGACAGGAAGGTGCAGAACAGTGATGGTTCTGCTGTTTCCCTCCCTGTGCTCTCCTGTCTGTGTGTCTCTGGCATCAGCAGACATGGCTCATGCAGCACCTGCTTTGTTGACTCTTTTGTGGCATCTATTTTTTGAAAACAAACCAGGTATTTTGCTTCGAAAAATAAAGTGTAACTCTCCAAAGCTGGCTTTTTTGAAGAATGGATTCAGACAGAAATGGTCTTTCTAAATTATAGGTTTAAAATTACCCTACCATTATACAACAGCTTGGCACTTCTCCAGAAAACTGAAGACGTTTGGAACCCTTTCCACTGAAACGATAATTGCCCAATGAAAACAGGATTTGGGGAAACATAAACTGACATCAAGCTACTCCTTTTTGCTATAAATTATATTGACTCTGCACTATTGCAAAATTACTTTTGATGATTTGACCATGGAAGAATGTAGTGAAAGACTCTTATTACCACACTCCCATGTGCAGGGAAATTGCAATACATCCACACAAATCTGAGCTTAGACGAGACTTTCCACTGACTTCAAACAACTCTGCCTTTCATCCTCAGAGTTGCACAGGCCACTGTTAAAATATCTTTAAGGTCCTTAACAACCAGGTGTTTCCTTTATGTGGCAGGATGGAAGTAATTTTTTCTCTTCAACCAAATTTTCAGTATTTGATTTGTTTACTCCAAGCTGCCTTGAAGGCAATGATGGACAGGAATGAAAAACTCCTGAGTGTGACTCTGAAAAAGAAACAGATATTTGTGCAAAGTATCATTTTTCCCATGAAACTCCCTGTTGCAGGATACAGTGGAGTTTACTAGTATACTGGAAATCATTTAGAAAGCTTTTAAAATCTAGATCAGCAAATGGATGTGTGTGTGTGTGTGTGTGTGTGTGTGTGTGTAAATAGATAAACAGATGTACAGAGGTTTGGGGGAACATGCTTAATGCCCAGTGGATACTCTCTGTGAGCACTGGAAGTGCCCAAGTGAATCGAAGAAACAAACTTTCCCATGGACTGTGAGTGACTTCTTTGTTTGGATCGGTTTGCCTATTTACTTTATACTACTGGGTGGAAAGGCTTATATTTTCCTCTGTGTAAGAGAGTAAAAGATGGATGTTACTCTGAGAGCCTGTTGAGCTGGTAAAAGTGAACTGTCAGGGACTGACAGCATATGAATGGAGTTACCCTGGAGATGCAACAGAAGACCAACAACTAGATATTGAGGTTTTAATGAATGCCTGCCAAGCGAGGCAGAACGTGTGAAAACAACGTGGCTGGTCCTTGAAACAAAGGACTGAGGTGCTGGGATGCTGAAGGAGCTCAGAGGAGGAGAAGGAGGAATGGTGTAAGGCTACACCTGAGTTCACTCTGTGGCTCTGAGCCCAGAGGAACTGTTTGGAAACATTCTTTTCTGTGCATCTTGTGTGCAGTTGCTCAGGAAACCATTGGCAGGACCACAAGTAAGGGGCAGCCTTAAGGTGTTGGGTTATGCCTGAAAAGGATATCAATAGTCTGCTGCAAGATTCACAGAGAGCCAAATCACTGAATTGACAAGAGTAAGGGATTTTTGATTATATACACCCTAAACAGCCCAACTTATGGATAAAAGCAAGAGCTAATTTTCAGCTCTCTTCTGAAATGAATTCTCTGTCCAGTCCCCACTTATAGTAAAAACTCTCAAATGCATCCTAGACTGCCTCCAGGTAAGCTTGAGATGCCTGTGGATCATAAAGCAAAAGTTTTCTGTGTGTGTTTTTAGTAACAGAATGCCACTTCTAGTAGCATCGAATCAGCTGAGATAGAGGGAGAGTGACTGAGTGTCTGTAGACATGTAGGTCTGAAACTGCTGCATTATTTCCTGAGACATGGATTACATCTGATGGGGCAAAGGGCCGAGTTCTCACTTCTAAACTGGAGCTCCCTTCCACCTTCTGCAAATGCACAGCAGGCTTGGTCGTAGTGAGATCTTCAGAGTCTGGCTCATTCTTTTTCATGTGTTTCCAATAATATGGGATAATTCCTTTTGTGGAAGGAACATGTGGAGCCAGAAGAGTGCTCTTTGGAATTTTTCTCAGTTCTTCAGCTCAGCACGAAGAAGTTCATGCAAGCCCCTTCTCCTGAAGTGGGCTCCTCAGGGCTTGGTGGATGGCCCAGCAGGGATATTTTATTACTGCAGTTTTGAACCTGACTTTAACTGGAGAGGTTTGCTGGACATAAGGCCAGTACTGGTCTCAAGTGTGCTCCAAGGGGCTGGTCTTGCCCACAGTTGCACAGTGAATCCACCTCTTTACACAGTGACCTTGGGGTTGACCTATATCTTTTTTTTAAAAAAACCCCACTTGAAATGTTTTTTTTTGTTTTTGGTTTTTTTTTGGTTTTTTTTTTTTTTTTTTTTGTAATCACTTCCTATCCCTCTACCTTGAGGGTGACTTTTTTTCCCCATAGTTACAGAGTTGTTTTCAGGAAAGCCTGTGTTTTGTGACTTTGGTAAATGTGCTCTCTGCTACGTGAGATTCTGTAGTATTTGTTAGAACCTTGGAGCTGAGGTTGTGACTGACTCCTGTCAAGGGAAACTACTGGTATTTGAGGCAACTGGGAGGTTGTTTCCTCCATCAGGTATGGAAAGGGGTGGAGTGCGACTCCCTGGCTCCCTTCCCCTGTGTCAGATCACATTCTGTGCCAGGTCAGCCAATGCTAGAGCTGGAACTCTTGTCTGAAGTCCCTATGCCGTAAGTTATCATCCACTGATACCTTGCTAAGTGCTGAAGCCATGCATCCTTGTTTTGTCATGGGCTTGGGTGGACATAAGGACTCCCATTACAGAAAGGTCTAGCAGGTCAATCTAGCTTGCTGATGAGTGACATCAAAGAAGCAGCATCAACACCAGAGTGATTTCCATGGAAGCTCAGAGAAAGGTTGGAAAAATATTTTGCCTCATGAGAGGGTAATTGCAATATGTTTGCATATAACAGCCTGGAATGCCTAAAGTTATAGGTGCTTGTTTGTCTGTGCCAGTGGGAGGAAGAGTGTTTGCTGTATCCATGTGTTTTCCTGAGTGGATGAGAGCATTCATGCCAGCAGGGAATTCAGCCTCATGGGAGTAAGGCCAAAGGGTGTCTACCTGTCTGGCCATCAGTGTGCTGGAGACTTACTCAGAAACTGGGACCTGACAGATATGCTTGGCTGCACCAAACCAAACAGTGTTAATGGTATTGCCAAATTTAACTTCCAGCCATCTTCCAAGCTGTTTCTCATTAGCTGTCCCAGCTGTGTCACCGCTGCTGACGGGAACTGGCCTCCACAACCTGCTCTGTAAACACACTTTCCAGAGTTCAGCTTGGACAATGGTTATGGCTCTGCTGCAGCAAGTCCCCTGGGTTGGATCTGGGTCCATCCCTAGGAAAGGATTACAAAACAGAAGGCTCATATCATCACTGTTTGTTTATGGTGGTTTCGGGAAATGTGGGAGCAGCATTACAGTGAGGATCTTTCCATTGAAGCCTGTGGATTCTCACTAGAGAACCTGTCTGCTCTGCTCTGCACTGCAGTAGCACTGATCTTAGTCCAGAAACAATTCGGGTATTTTTGGCTGCACTTTGGAGAAACTCATTCAGTCTAATGGCATTTCAAAGAGGAAAAACAAAAGTGTCTAAGAGCCTGAGGTTTGAGAATTTGGCTGTTGCACACTGGGTGGAATTCTGAATGGAAAAATAGTGTGGATTTCTGCTATGCAGAGCTGGTTGTCCAGACCTATTGCGCTACCTCGTGTCAATTAAATACTACATAAAAACTACAGGATATCTGCCACTAAGTGCTCATATTCAGTTGCACTTCATAGATTCAGGATTGCCTGAAACCCAAGACAGAAATAAACTATGTATGCCAAACTGCTTTGAATTAATTTCTATTAGCAATATAAAGCAAGTGCTTTAGCTAATTTTAATAATATGGGAGCATGGATTTTTTTATCATAAGTCAGAAGGTTGTAAGCCAATTGCAAAATGAATGCTGGTTTAGGGTAAGTACAGGAGATGACCAGGCAGCTGAACGTGCTGGTGTAGAACACAGCTGAAGGAGACTCTAGTGTTTTGTTGTAGGTGTCTGTTGAGCCTGTAATTGTACAAGGAGGGAAAAATCTAGAAGCAGAAGAAATTTGAGACAAATAAGCTTGAATGCTCTTCTGTCTCCTGGATCCCAACTATAACTCACCCAAGCTTGTGCTGGAGGGGTGTTGCACGTGTCTAAATGGAACTTGCTGACATTCATCATCTAAGCAGTCCCTGGCTCCAGCATCCAGACCCCTCCATCCCTGCCTGTGTGCTGCACGGAGCTAGCCCTGCTGTGGGCAGGCCAGCAGGGAGAGTGCCGCCTGGTGCTCCCTGCTGGGCCTTGGTTAGCACAGCTGCCCGTGGAAGACAGGGAACTCAGTCTGTAAAATCCCATTGCTCTTGGTGCTGGCCTGTTGTATGCTTTGCGTTTTTGTTTGGCTGGTGGAAATCCTGAGAGTAAGTGGGGCATCAGGCACTTTATGTTGTTGTTGTCACTCGGAAAAGATTTGCTTACTAGTGATTGCTTATTTACTTATTTTAATTAAATTCAAATGTGGTTTTAGACACTGAGACTGCCTGACCCTGTGTTTTGTGAAAGCCCATTGATGCAAATAATCTGTGTTTGTGAAAAGCTGAAAGTACCGTAACATTTGCAAGGAGCCTTCCTGGGAGAGGATGCTCTTGTCCCTCCTGCCAAGTTGTCTGCATTGGAATCAGAGCAGCAAATCACAGTAATGTGCAGGGAGCAGCAATACTTTCATCTGCTGTGCATGTGGACATGGCCACTGTGGGTCCCACAGGGAGAATGACTGAAGCACTGCTGTTAGCAAGCTCATGCTTGCACTAAGTACTGGGGGAAGGACCTAATGCAAAACCCCTGACCAGACTTGTGTCCCCTTCCAGAGATGCACTTGATGCTGCCAGTGTGCTCTATAATCGAGTCGATGAGGGTGTTCACCGACTGGTGATGCTGTCAAACAAACGCATCCAGGAACTGGAGCTGGTGATGGAGTTCGAGAAAGTGGAAGAGTGTTTCAAGGAGGTAAGGCCTGCCTGTCAGTTCCAGTGACTGCCCGCTGCTGCTCTCTTATAGTGTGTCCCACAGCAGGTACTGGGCCTGTTGATCCCTTGTGTAGAAGTGTACAGTGATGCCTGTAGAGACTTCAGAAGAACAGGTGAACATAAGAATTTGAGATAGAGTTTTCAGATGTGCTGAGAACCAAGCCACTGTTTTGCCTGGTACCTCCTGGTATCTCCATTTTACCAATGCCAGGTAAAAGTCTCCTGGCTTCTCTCTAGGTGTGGACCAGTCAAACCCCTTAAACATCTGTGAAGTAGCTCATAAGTAAGCACCACTTACTGGTGGGGTGTCTTTTTTTGACCCTCCCAGCAAGACTTTTGGTGAGCCATTTTCTGTACTTCACCTTGCAAAGCAGCAGAGTGATGACAACAAGGTGATGATAAGTCTGCATGTCCTCTCTGGGTCCTGGCTCCTGCAGGGTTTGCCAACATCCTGCTGCTGAATGAGAATGCCCCACACTAGTTGCCCATCCCTGCAGTGCACTCTGTTGTTTGGATTTCTCTGCTCGGGTCCCTGATACCTGATGAGCTCAGGCACACTCCTTCCCCTCTGGGCACAGCCCCAGCCACACTTGGTTTGCCTTTGGGTGCAGCCCTATATACAGTCTGAAGGTAGGGAACGGCCTCTTGTCCTTAATCCAGGAGTCATGCTCAACCCCCACCTCCTGCACTTCTGTGAGACCTTGACTTCCCTTCATACAGTGCTCAATGAAACTCTTTACAAACGTGGGATAACTGAAGCAAACAGGCACTGGCTTTCAGGAAGAACTTTGAGACTTGTAGCCATGTAGATAGAGAACCTTAAAAAGTCATACAGTAGCCCGGGTCTGAGCTGATCAGTCTTTGGTGTTGCAGATCCCTAAACCCGAAACCAACCTTGAGATTATGGAGTCACACCGCTTCCTGTACTGCAACTCAGCAACAATGAGAAGTTCTCTGTGTCCTTAAAAATCAGTATTAGGACCAGTTCCACCATTGCTTTTCTAGGATTCTGGGCTCCTCTCCTCTGGAGGGAACTGCATTTGCAAAGGAGGCTGTAGCCTCCCTGTTGTTTTCACAGGCTGAGGTGGATCCATGAGTTTTAATGACTTCCTGTTTGGAGATGGACACTCAGGCTCCATGCACTATGTGTTCAGGACAAGAAGTGTGATGCAAGAACCTGGTAGAGACTCTTTTACACATACAGGTTCCTAATACCAAACAAATCAAAAAAAGGTTCAGAGGCAGGCTCTGCAGCGTGTCGCTGCTTTAAGTTGAACTTTGTTTTTCCTCTGTTGAATTGAGTAACACTGACTGTTCCCAGCTTGCTTCTCTTGCAGATCACTAGTGATGGCAGCAGCTGCTCCCACTTTTAAGCCTGCCTGGGAGCTATAGGCAGCAGCAGTGTGCCCCTCTGCAGTACTGGCAAGCCACCCCCCTCTCTGCCTCTTGCCCATGGGCTTGTTCCGTGGGCAAAAGACTAGGAGTTTGTCCTTTACTGTGCTATTGAGTTGGGGTATGGATTTAGATGATATAGGAAAACAGGATGCATGGGTGTTAAGAAACACATAGTCTGTCTCTTCCCCCAGGTGCAACTATGCCTGGAGCATTGCAGACAAGTTTACCAGCCTATTTTTAAAATCCACTGATGATGGAGATGCTGTATTAACCTGCCTGACCTTATGTGACTTCTTTGCTTTTAGGATGGTCTTCTTAGTCAGTCCTCTACCCCTCTTTGAGGATTATGGGCTGATGACTGCAGCAGTGGCCACGCTCCACTGAGGAACCTGCAGTTGCTGCTCGGTTTTGTGGAGAGTTGCCTTCAGAAAACCAGTACCTAAGAGCTGCCAGAGAATCATGAAACATGGCACATGGGGAGAATCCATCAGTACACTCAGTGACGTAGTTCATGTGCTGCCAGTCAGAGAAGGGAAGAGATATAGGAAATTTAGCAGCAGGCAGATCTGATCCTAGTTGGGGATAACAATAATAGGAATGGCAGGTCAGTCTGCAGGTTGCAGAGCTCACATTAGACCATGGCTCACCTGAAACAGAGCCCAAGCAGCTGCTTACCCTGTTTATGCCTAAGGCTAGTGAGCAATAGCAGAGCTTTGCAATTATTCTGTAACTTGAAGTGGAAAAACTCCTAGCAGGAGGCTCAGACTGAAATGCTTGGATGGGGGGAGCAGTCTACATAACACATTCTTTCCAGTAATGAGATGACCAGCCCTATGAGAGCAGCTCCTTGCTCTTTCCACATAAAGGGCTATGTTGGTGAGTAGCACGGGGTGACTAATAACGAGGCTTGTCCCTTTTCTTCTAGGTCAGCAGTTGGATTGAGAATGTTGGCAGAAAAGGGCTAAAGGAAACTGTCAACCTGGATGATTCTTTGGAGATGCTGCTTCAAGCACAAAAGCAGTTTAAGGAGTTTGATCTTGTTGCCAGTGTAAGTGTTGTCTGATTGGAAAAATATGTTCTCCAGCATCTGAGTTGGTAGCTTGTGTGTCTTGTACGTGCTCAGCCAAACCCATGATGCTAAGAAGGGTTCATCACCAAGGTGTGTGTCATTCCATCACACTACTCAGCATTCCTGCTCCGCTCTTGGAGGAAAAGCCACCAGCTCAACACTGTAGTAGATGGCATTTGCCAGTCTTGAGGAAATGGGATGGAAGATGGATTTTTTTTTTTTTTGTTACTCCCTTGATATGCTTGTAACACTGCCTTTTTTTGATCCTGATTGACCTGTGGCCTTGCTGTGTAGGCCTTTACAAGCTGCTGTGTGACTAGTGTAAATCATAAGAGATCAGAGCTCCAGAATTCTCTTGTAAGCAAAGACACTCCATAAAAACCTGTCTAATTAGCCCTAGCTGTTAATGACCTTGAAGAGTATGTGCTGTTCATGTCAGCTCTCAATCCTCATATGCAATCCCATTTTGTTTTCAGGAATATTGCAAAAGGGGACAGGAAGCGTTAAAGAAGATGGATCGATGGGAAGACTTTTCCTCTGTGGATGTGCATTCTTACAGGGTAAAGCTGCAGACCTACAGAGATCAGCTGGAGGAGTTCTGCAATCAACTGGATGAAACCAGGCACCGAATCTCTGAAACAGTCAGGCTGTATGAATTCTTTGATAAGGTAAGAAAAGGCATCTGCTGCACAGAGAAGGGTGTAAAGAGCCTGCTTGGACTTAGTCCAGAGCTGGGTTTTGTATGAAAGGTGTGAAATGGAGTGTTTGCTCCAATAGGGAGCTGGATCTATAACCTGCCTAAGTCCCCTCACACTCCCAAGTCAGCAGTGATTTTTTTCAAGTCAGTATCTGGAAGAAAGGGGAGGTGTGTATTTCAGAAAATGTCCACATCTGTTAAACACAGAAGTTTGTTGCTGTCTGAGCTGGAGCTTTTAGACCCCTTTCATGGCCACAGTGGACAAAAGGATCATGGAAGTGATGACAAGGGGCCAAGGGATTGGCTGCTTGGCCACCATATGAGGGCAGGCAGCCTGCATTTTGTTCATACTATATCCTTACACAGCCTGTAGACCCATCAGGAGTAGCACCCTGCTCTTCAGTCCTCAATGCAGCCCAACTCCTCCCCTGTGGAGGCCTGTTTGAGGAAGTGGAGCACCAGAATGGGGTGCTGGAAAGCATGGCTGAGGGAACAAGGGGTCTGGGTCATCCCAGGCATCTGGGAAGCAGGAGAGAATGTGTGTGGTGACTCAGTGCCTGACCTTCTCACTGGCTTGATTTAATGCAAAGGCACCCATTCAGCAGACCTGCAGTTCAATTTGATGTTCTTTAATTTCTGAAGTTGCAGATGAATAAGCAGTAGGATTTTCTAAGTGCATTTTAAAACACAGCTTTGGCAAGCACAGAAGGCCAGGGAGCCTGTGCTTCATTTATTCCACACTTGTACAAACACTGGGTACTGAAGTTCTCAAATTCCAAAAAGAATAGACACTAAAAGTTAAGCTGTACCAGATGTAGGTGCCACTTAGTTGCTGTCTCTGAGCTGCCTTGGCAGCCAAAAGTGCTCAGAGGAGGGGGAAGAAAATTCAGCTAAACATGAAAACATGGAGAAGCATCCTGTGTGAGGAAGGAAAGTGGAGAAGGCAGCCCAGAACGTTGCTGTCAGGGCATGTGAGGAATGAGTTTGTTTGGTGATGCTCTGCAGGTCTGCTCTGGCTCATCTCTGCAGTTTGCTGTGCAGGTGGGGGACCCTCTTGCTCTGGGAATGTGTAATTTTTTTCCACCTAAATGGAAAGAAAAGTGCTTCCTGTGCCACAGGACAATGGCAAGAACTTGTACTCTGCTTGCTCACTGAACACAGACGTTCAGGAGCTGCTCTGGTCCCTGAACACCCCTTGCCAGCATGGAGGATCTTGAGAAAGACCCTGGGAAGGGCAGGTTTTGTCATGTTTCTTCTGATAAGCTGAAGCACACAAAAGCAACAAGCCTTGCTTGGCATATGGGCAATTCTGTGGCCAAGCCAAACATTGGTCCTGTATGAAGCCACCCAGCCAAAGCTGGAAGTCTCTGGAGAGCATATGTTGACTGAAGCACATGATCATAGAACTGCAGAGTGGTTTGGGCTGGAAGGGACCTTAAAGGAATCATCTGGTTCTAACTCCCCTGACATAGGCAGGCATGCCACCCAGTAGACCAGGCTGCTAAGGGCCCCATCCAACTCGGCCTTGAACACTTTCAGGGATGGGGCAGCCACAGCTTCCCTGGGAAACCTGTGCCAGTGCCTTGCCACCCTCACAGGGAAGAATTTCTTCCTAACAGTGGATCTCACCCTGCCCTCTGTCAGTTTGAAGTCATTCCCTCTGTCCTCTCACCCCATGCCCTTGTCAAAAGTCCCACTCCATCTCTTTTGGAGCCCGTTTAGGTACTGGAAGGTGCTCTAAGGTCTCCCAGGAGCCTTCTCTTCTCCAGGCTGCTCCATGCACTGTTGAGACGTGGAAACTACATCACAGTGACTCCTGGGCTGCCAGGGTAGTTGGACACTACTCACCAGCAATGTGTTCCTCTACAGCTTCAAAGCCTTTCAAAAAGCCTGGGCCATTCTTAAGGGCACAAATGCTACACAGCCCTCAGCAGTAGCCTGTTTCTTTTCTGAGTGCATGACAGTTTCTTTTTGGTGGATACAAACTGTGGGATGCAGTCCTTGGCAGCAGCAACATCCCTCTTGGTTGTGCCTTTCATGCTGCACAGTCCCAGTGAAAACGGAATGATAGTAGGCACAGAGTGTTTGCATACTGCTTTGGTGTGGAGGAGAGACAGTGGCTTAGGGAGGAAGGAGGATTTTGATCTTAGTGGTTTCAGTAGAACTATAAACAGTGCTGGTGGTATAAATGTGTGTATTGTGAACCAGTGGCCAACCGAAACCAGGAGTGGAGTGTAGGGGGATACATCTTGCAGCTGTAGGACCAGTGCAGAAATTGCTGTGCAGTATGAAAATTCTTTCAGTGCATATGATTCTGATCTTGATTTCCAGAATGCTTTCTGCCTTCCCAAAGCAAAGTCAGTGGTGTGGTCTGAGAGGGGGTGGGGGGGGTAAGCAGTTTTTATCTAAACTGATTTGACTCTCTTCTGATGCTGAACTGCTTTGACCTTCCTGCAGTGATCTTGTCAGTGCCTGCCTAACTCCCTTCTCTCTTCCCTAATATCTGAGGGGATACCAACAGCAGGAGTCTACAATAAGCAATGTCCTTGATTTTCCTTCTTGCAAAAAGCCTTCGGTCTGTTAAACCCCAGGATTTGGGGAAGAAGCCCGAGGATGCGTAAGAAATGTACACTATGGTAATGAGCTGGCAAGCTCAGATCTCCAAATACCTCAGCATGCACAAGGGAGTGGAGCACCCACCACGGGGATCATGGTATTCATCCCTCATGTACCTCACTGCCTACTGGGAATGGGAGGCTCCGTTATGCTGGCCCTTCTGCATGTGGTGGGCAAGTGTTTTGTAGGGTGCTGCCCGTGGCTGCCAGACAGACCATGGAACAGGACAACACAACCCCATATGGCCTGTCAAGACGCTGTATTGTGTTTTTTCATGCTTGGCAATTCCTGAAGGCCTGTCAGAGCTCCTTGCAATGAGGCAGGCTGAGCTGGGCCAGACCACTTGGAGCTTACACATGGGCTGGCAGGGTTCCCTCCCCACAGCCATGACTGGTGCCAAGCTGGATGTTTCCATTTGTCCTTGCTTCCTTTGTGGCAGGAGCCCTTGGTGCCTGACAGGGGCTGGACTGAGGCAGGAGGAGTGGTGAAGGAAGCCGCCTTCCCAGCTCTGACTGTGGGCTGGAGGATTGTTTTTCAGTACCACAAACTCAGTGTGGGCATACTCGGGGACCTGCCATCTTCCTGTGGCTTCAAGCCTGGTCTGGCTGCTGTCCCTTGTTTACTCAATTCCAAGACTGCACCGGGATCTGGCACCACACAGTGCTTTGGGGGAGAACTGGGAAGCTGAGCAAGCAAGGGTGTGTAGGACTTACCAAAAGCACTGATGTCTGTTTTGTTCTGGGGTGCCTGCAAGGACAGTCCCCAATGCCCTTCTCTCCTGCTGTCTATCCTGGCTTCATAGGTACACCATCAAGACCAGGAACAGCCACAGCAGGTCTGCGTCTCCCTGCTATCTCCTTAGTCTTTGCATTTTTTCCTTTTTCAAGCTTTCTTTGGGTGAAATTATTTATCACATCACTCTTACATCCCGCTCTCTTCCCTTTACCATAAGCAAAGTGCAAGTTACATGAGAGCCGTGTGCCCTGTCAGGACTGCAGCACCTTACTTGCAGTGGCATGTCCAGTAAGCAGGAGCAGAGAGCATGGTCTCTGCCAGCCCTGGGATGACAGCCAGTCCTGCTGAAGGTCGGGAGCAAAGGTGCCATGACCCTTACTGGTAAAATCACTCCAGAAGGAAGCACTGACCCAACCAGAAAGGGCAGGGTCACATCACATCGGCTCAGCACCTGAATACGCTGTGGTGAAGTGGTGCCCAGAGCTGAACTGCCTGTATCATTACAGAAGGGCCTGAGGCAGCTCCAGAGGCTTTTTCCTGCTTGTCAGGATGTTGTGCAAGATGATGCTTCGCTGGTGCTCAGGGAATGTATGGTCATTGTCCTGCCGTAGTCTGGGAGCCTCTTGCAGCTTGAGCCCTTGATTTGTGTTTGCTTTCTGAGTAAAACTTCTCAGAGTCCCACTGCTCACGATTGGTGGAGTGAGGCTGGTTGAGAAATGGTAGTGCGGGCCACGGTGGGATTTCTTTGGGTTCTGTTCCACAAACCATTCTTTCAGTGGTGCTCTCTGTCTGCCACCACTGGATCTCTTCCCCCAAAGGATCCCTGACCATCAGCCTGTGCTGATTCTCATTTCTCAGTCATCTTTGGCTTTTCTCTGCTGCACATAAGGAGCTGCTGCTTCTGAGTCTGCTTGGAGTGGGCAGAATGTTTCCCGACCCCTCTCCCATCTGTGTTTTCATCTCTCCAGGACTGGGTTACCTGCGTTCACGTGTGGATCTGCCCCCATAGCAGGTTCTCCTGCTCTCCTCCTCCTCTGGCTCTCTTCCTCAGCCACTTTGTTCTTTGTGGCTTAGAAAACAAAGCCTTTGGCAAGTGAAGGAGGTGCCTGCCCTTCCTGGGGGAGGGCCAGCTGGCCTGCATTTGATTATGGCAGTGCCTCCTCATCCCTCCCCATTGTCCTTGCTGCTGTAGGAATGCCAGCCTTTTTGCGCTCCATCCCGTGAACAAGTGTTGCTGCTCTGGGGCCCAAAGAGGGGCTGGGGCCCTTCTTCCCATCCCTCTCGCCTCCGCTGCAGGAGAGCCTCTCTGCACATCTCCATGCACCTTCCCTCCAAGTTACATCCACCCCGTCCTGGCTCCGGCAGCAGACCGACACAGCAAACCCTCTTGTAAGTACCAAGTGTTTAGTGCCCCGGGTGACGTGTGAGCTGTATTGGGATTGTTTGGAAACAATGTAGAGAAGGCTTTTCAGTCGGTTGCCTGTGTGTGTCTGTATGCATCCAGCATGAATCAGAGTGCTTTGTGTGCGGCTTTTGTGCGCTCAAACAGAGCCCTGTGGGCCGGGGGCATCTTTGCATGGTCCCTCTGAAAGCCAGGGTTGTGCTGTCTGTAGTGCAGCAGTGCCTGTCCCTCTTTCTCTCTATTAGAGATTATTGCATGATCATTTTGGTGGGCATAATGTACCTGCAGCTGGAAGCTGCTGTGGTAGCTACGTGCTACAGACTAGCTGGATGTACATGTAGGGCAGGTGGTACCTCTCAGCCTGCCCAGACTTCTCTCATATGTTGTGGACTGCACAAGAGGGGGCTGCTCTCCTGAACTGCTGCAAGGTTTGCTGGGTTCCTGCCCCTGGAGTGATTGAGACCTGCTGGCACAGTGTTCCCAGCTTCCAGAGAAGGGATCTTATCTTAGCTGTGACAGCAGAAATCCAGAGCATGATAAATAAGCTGCCTTTTGCAGATATCATTACCTCTCACTTCTCCCCTGAAGTTTCAGAACAGAGACCTGCTGATACCTTGTTTTCTGCTGTGTTTTATTTCTGATGATGTACCAGATTTAATGTCACAGACGATAATTTTGAGGATAAAACCAAATAAAGTCCTCTCTAGGTGATAAATAATTTATGTTTCTTTTTGTTTAGCCTTTGACAAGAAAAGGAGGGTTGTGAATGCTGGTCTCTGGGAAACCAGAAAAGGTCCTGGTGGCTGCAAACTAAAAGTGTGATTTTTCTGTAGCTGGCTATTTGGCATAGTTCAAGAAGTAATTTTACTGAAAGGGTGCTCGGATTCCTTCCTCTGGGAGGGTGCTTGGGGAAGTGTGGAGCAGAACTTAGCACTGAAATGGAAAAAGAAGCAGTTGACATGTCCTTACTGTCACATGCTTGCAAACAGAGACACGGGTCGCTGTACCATGGTGCTGGTCTCTCACCAGTAGTCCTGCATAGGTTAGAACACGGTTTTGCCCCCCCAAGCACCTCGGAGTACATGAGATTTTGCTGTAGTTTGTAATACAGTCTCTGGGAGAGGCTTAACATGTGCTATTCTGTCTCTACCTCTGTGCAGAGGTGGGCCTTGCTTTCCTGGGGGTAGGCTGCACAACATTCCCAAATAACAGTTTTCATGTGGTTACTGTTGCAAGTTCTAAGGAGTAGATCCCAGAGGCACAGGAGGGGAATATTTATTGTGCCTTTCTGATGCTGTGAAATTGTTTCAAGGGAAGGCACTGTTGTCTCGCTTCAGCATTGTCTGACAGCAGCTGTCTCATCTCTGTCTTCTCTCCTTTCTCAGTTATGCCTGTAAAGTCGTGCCCCTAGACAGACATCTAGTCTGATTTGCTCTCCCGTTTCAGGGGTGTCCTTTTTCATGCACAGCCTGAAGCAGTTGGAGGAATGAGCCTTGAGGGTGGAAAATCGATCCTTTGGCAGAGTTCATGCAAGGTTAATGCGTGAAATCTCTCCCTTCTCCTTCCTGGCAGGTTTTTGCTGGAGAAATCTTCTTGCAAGGTTAATAAGCCTCTTGTGTTTACTTTTCTATCAAAGAGTATTCATGTATTAGAAAGTTTTTGCTTTGCCTTAGAGATAGCTCTCTTGCACAAACAAGAAGTCCTGAACACTTACATCTGATCTGCTACAGCTCCCCTGTATTTTTCTGTCTTGCAAAATCAGTGATTTGGAAACTGTTCCGTCTTATGAATTCTGTAGTAATTCACTGCTAGCTCTACTGGTGCCCAGGCTATTTTCTCCTGTGTTTCACCAGTAACTGTGTTGCCAAATGGGCAGCACAGCAGTGCCCCTAGCTCTGACAAGCTCTGTGGCAGGAGGTGAAAACTAAATAGCAGTTGGCAGCAGCACTCAGTACTACTTTCTGGTTGCACAATACAGATGTGAGACTCCTTTGTCCGTCAGTGTTAGAAGGCTGCAGCAGTGAATTCATTAGTGGTTTTTTGTTCATGTGCTAAATCCAAGCACAATTTGCAGTTGAAGGTGAAAAGTTCTTGATTTGAGATACTTTTGAGCACCTCTCCCAGGACCTCAGGCTCTCTTTAGTGCAGTATGAGGTCTGTGTAGTCTGTTTGTGGCATGTGCAGGGGAACAAAGCCTTGATCTGTCTGTCTGGGGTCTTTCTCCCCTCCTACTGTGCTGGCCAAATCCTCCCCCTTGGTGGAGGACACAGCAGGAAGAAGTCTGAGGGAGCCAGCCAGTGTGTAGCATCTTTTGGGGTGTAGGGTGCTTGCTCCTCATGTGCCTTTCCTGATCCCAGGAGTGCCAGCATGTTCTGCCACTGGATGTACATTGGCAGGGGGCAATGCCTGACATGCTGAAACCGCCTTCAGCCTTGATTGTCGGAGCACCTCTGTGTAAAAATTCCTCGGTGTTTTTGCCTTGCCATGAGCATAAGTTGACAGTTGTCTGAAAGTCTGGCACTTTGATCAGGTGGGTTCAAATCTCCTGCAGGATCACAGCACTGGGAGCCAGTCAGTCATGGCAGGGAAACAGCATTTCCTCCTAGCAGGTTTAGGAATTTCCCAGCTCGAATTGCAGCTGAGCTGGGAAGGGGGAGTGTGTTGTGCTTGAGGTGTGAGATCTGATGCCAAAGGTCTTCCCTCAGATGGGCCCAGCCTTGTGCATGTGTGCAGAATGTTGGGTTTGAGTGCTTTTTTCCCCCTCTGATCTTGGGATAGAAACGATGCAGGGTGACAGATTTTCTGAATTTTTGCGTGCTGGCATCCATCTGGATGCTCGGATCCTCCTGGAGACTGGAATTCCCTTTAGTCACGGGAGTTAAATGGATCTGTTCAAGCAATCAGAACATGAAGCTCCCTTCAGTGTACAGATGGGACTGAAGCTCACAATGGCTCCATATGCATATCAAAGCCCTGGACATATGGACAGGGCTCTGCCAAGCACCCACTGGCTCCGACCTGGCTCCTCTGCCTGCTCTGCGGGTCCTTGAACCCTCTGAGTACATCTTGGTGTGCTCTTAAACAGGGGAGCAGTTTCCAGTGTTGTCGGCTCCCCTGGCAGAGGGGGACCCAGCAGAAGTGCTGGATGTCTGGGTTCAGTTTCAGCTCCACATCTCCCAAGGCACAAGCACTCACAGTGCAGTGCAGAGAGATCCCAACACATCATGAAGCAGTTAAGCAGAGTTTGGCTCAGCTTGTCACAAGGGAAAGGATGTGAATTGAAGACTTCAGAGAAAGCATCCACACTTCCCTATCCAGGCCCAAGGGCATTCTGGAGGTTTTGCAATCCCCAGCTGAGCCCAGAGAACCTCATTAAAAGGGAGGCAGTGCAGGGCAGAGGGGAGACACCCACCACAGTCCAGTCTGTCCTCAATGGCCTGTGGGGTGCTATTACAGAGGGGTGTTTGTACAGCGTGATGATGCGCCTGTTGGGATAGATGTAAAAGCAAAGCATGCAAAAAACCTCTGGAGGTGACATTAGTCTCTGAACAGGGTAATTTGTTGCTGTTGTGCAAGTTGCCAGTTTTGGTGACTCACACATCTCACTGTGACTTGATCTGGCTGGTAACATGAGGCTCTTGGCTCTCTCCAAAGAGGGGAGTTCTCCCCTTCACTATAAGAAACCTGGAAACGTGCTATCCTTTTCCTTCCCTAGGCAGTGGTTGCACATCCACAAACACACGTTTACTCCTTCAGGCCTTCTGCTTTCTTGGCCATCTCCAAGTTACACTGAACACGTGCAACTTCTTTCAAGTCAATCTTAAGTTGGTTTAATGACTGTGCAGTGACTGGCGTAGCCAAATGAAGGACCAGCCACCACATTCCAGTTGTTAGGGGCAGCCAGAGAGGAAGACAGCAATCTGCCAAAGAAGATTCCTGCATGCAGTTGAGTTTGAATGATGAAGCATCAGAGGGGAGAAAGGATTATACTCACTGAGGCACTGACACAGCATCTGCCCCCATTCTTCAAGAAGGGATTGTGAGCAGAATTTCACTGTCAGAAAAGCTTTGCTATCAGTGCACAAAGCTGCTGAAAAAATTACTGCCTCAAACATGAAGAGACTGTTTTGCAGCAAAAGCAAACATTGTAGTTTCTGATCTTACTGGAGGCAACCTTGGCCCCAGGTCCTCTGGACTTGGGAGCTTTTATATGTTGAGAAAATCCCTATGGTGAGAGAAAAATAGGGGAAGAAAAATCAGTGTAGAATCTACCCAAGGATGCAAAGTCATGAGAGACTGTGGAGCAAAAAGGAAAAACTGAGGGAAAGCTGCACATTGTTGGCTAGTGGGAGGTTTTCTGCAGCTGCATAGCCAGGGAAGGTGTGAGGAGGGCAAATCTGGCACTTGCTGCCCAGCTACCTAGGGAGTCATTTTATACACATATACATGTACACATATGTGTCATATATACGTACGTGCGTGTCTGTACATAGATCTGTAGTGGAACTGGCACTGTGGAAGCTCTGAGATGCACTGAAGCAGGGGTTATTGTAGCTGCTTGTGATTCACCAGGTGAGTCACCCTGTTCCTAATGGACAGCCCTAGGTGTTGCCTGGCAGTGCAAGCACACGTCCTGCACAACAGCTCCAGCACAAAGAGCCACGTTTGCCCTTTGGGTCCTTGTGCTGTCGTCAACAGAGCAGAAATCATGTGCAATCCTATTTTATCCAATTATCTTCTCCTCTAATTAGACTATCCTGGACTTGTCATGCCTGACTGCCCAGAGGGCAAATGAAGGGATTTTTGAGCTCTGTTCTTGTTTGTCCAGAGTGCTGCTGCAAATGGATGTCCAAGCAAGTTGCTCTAATGAGGAGCCTTTGATGGTACTTGGGCTGTGGCGTGCCCAGACTAACCCCACAGATGTTGCTTTCCTGGCCCCGTGTTCTTCTCTCCTGCCCAGCTGTGGGTATCTGCTTGTTCTCCTTTCTACTAAGGAGTTTGTAGTTTGTGCTCATCTCTCATCCTCTGCCCTCCTGTTGGTGTTTGTACAGCAGCTGGCACTTGGTAACCAGGCAGAAATGCAAATATAGGATTTAAAGTTTGTTTTCCTTAGCAGCTAGTTTTAGGCAAACTGATGATTTCAGTAATTTGTCCTCCCTTGGAGAGAGGAGGGAAGGCCCTGTGAGCTACACAGCAATTCAAAAATGGCTTAGCTTTTAATTTCAAGAGCATGAGTCCTTCCCTCTTTAAAGCTGAGCTTTTACCAGCTACCTCACTACAGTTACATCCCTACCAGCTGCATCAGGACACAGTTAGTTTGGTTCCTACTGCTAATGAATCCCAGGCAGAGCTTCAAATGCAGTTTGAAAAAGTTGAGTGCTACAGGGTGGGGAAGAGAGCAACAGCATAGAGAGGGGATTTACTTCTAACTTGGTGGCTTTGCTGAAATGCTTGTGCTCTGAAATTACATGGTTTCTTGTGTGTCCAGATGTAGCTGCCTGCATGTGGAGGCACAGACCTTGCTAGAAGTGAGCATGGGGTTTGGCTCTTACAGATGTGGAAAAAGTATTGCAATGTCTAAGAGAGATCACTGTTTTCTCCATAGCTCTTGAATGTATGGAGGCAGCTTGCTTTACAGTTTGCTTGAATTTGGGGTTGGTTGGGATGTTTTCTCTCCCTGTTTTTTGCACTGTGAAAGAAAGGGGATCTGACCTGTGCCCAGTCGGGGTGTTCTTTACACACTTCAGTAGTTCTTGTCTGAAATGTGGCCCCTTCCCCCTCTGCCTTGTCTTTGGTTACCAGGGCTCCCCAATCTGGTATTTAGGTTTGCAGTATTTGCTTGTGAATAGCTGGAGTTGAGATGATGCACTGAAGCAGTGGTCCTGCCTCAGTCTGGCTGCAGGGGCTGATAATGTACAGCACAGATTTGGGCACAGCCACAGGGTATGGACGCTCTCTGGACAGATGGGAAGGTAGGATGAGGTCTGTTTTTAACCAGTTAATAGTCTTGCCAAGGGGACATCTGGAGGTCCTGAAGTCTTGCTCTTTCCCTGCTCCTTTCTTTATGGGTTCTGTTAGTATCGGTGGGTGGGAGCCTGAGGAAAGCCCAAAGCAATCCAAATGAGTGGTGAGCCAACCACTTTCTGCTGTAGCTACTTGGACTCTAAGTTAGCAGGGAAACAGGCTTGTCACTGTTTGCCAACTGACATTCCTTGTGACAGTAAGATTTTAACCTGGGTAATTTTGCTTTCAGTATATTTTGATGTAAAATGGCTTTTTAACTGTGGTCCTTCTGAACTGTCAGTGTACAAGGCAGTCTCCAGCCCCAGGTCCCTGCTAATAGTGTGTGTGCAGCAGCCTGTGACAAGGGACACATCACTGTTGTGAACAGGAGTCACTTCTCAAAGCAACCTAAAGCCATGTTGGACTTTAGAAGGAATAAATTCAAATGAACATCTGTAATGAGAGGAGAGCACATGTGGGAGCAGGCATTTTCTTGCAGGAGAGCTGCATTTACTTTGGAATTGTGTTCTGGTGAGTCCCTGCCGCTCTTTACTCCTGTGCTGTGAGTGCTGCGATCACATCTCAGCTCTGCCGGCTTCAGTGGCAAGGCCGTGGGCTGTCGGCAGAGCAGGGCAGCTGCAGGAGTAGCGCCTACATGGCACCCTCAGTAGCTCTTGGGAAGTGCTTGGCTTAGTTCACAACGGGACCCTGTGATGCTTTGACCTCTTTTGGCTGCAACAGTTTTGTCTTCTTTGCTGCAAACCAACCTCATTTTACTTTTCAAGCTCACAGCTGAAGTTAAGGGCACTTAGAGTGAACCTAGTGGTGGTGAGAGGAGGTGTGGTTAAACGGGGAGCTGTGCAGTTGTGACTTGCCACAAAGACCTACGATCAGTTGTGTCTCACTGACAAACAGCAAAGTGGATCACGGTCTGCACAGGAGCTGCATGCAGGCTGGATCAGTGCTTGTTTGACTGTGTTGGTTTCTTGTTTTCTGTCCTTGGCAGTGTTCCTGCTGTTTTGCTGCATCCCCTTCTCCGAGCTGTAGAAAGCAAGAGAGATGGGGGGCTTGCAGTCCCAGGACATTGCCGCAGAAGGGTGGGGAGCTTGGTCTGTCTTGCAGCTGTGATCATGTCTTGTCGGCATACCCACAGCAGGATTGCATCCCTGCCTGTATTGTCTTGATTTTTCGTCACCCCTGTCTCAACTCCTCCATGCAGTCACTGCAGATTCAGAAGGAAACCTTCTCACAGCAAAGTTAGTCACCTACCCAGGTGCATTTTTCTTCTGCAGAAAGTTATCTGCCTACCTCTTATCTGTTTGGACACCAGGTTTCCTGTGTGATAAGAAAAAATGCAGTTACAGTCATCATCTCCTCACAGGAAGAGATGAAAGTGGTTTGGACAAAGGTAGGCCCCTTGAAATTGCCCCTTCTGGTCTGAGATGCACAGTGTCTGTCCCCTGTTTTGGCTACCCAGAAGGTGTCTTAGAGAACACTGAACCTTGAGTATGAAAGGAATCTGGTGGGTTTGTAACAAGTTTGAGTTGGGAGATGTAATATCTGAGTGGTGGCTCAGGTGAGGATCCAGGACCCATGGAAGGCCCTCTGTGCAGTGCTGGCAATGTTCCCTGAGCCTGGGCAGAGCAGCTTCTTTTGGCTGATCTTTGCAAATGGCACTTCAGTGGTGCCAAATGCAACAGACTCCAGGAGCTTCTGCCCTTGATGCCCTGCAAGCCTTGTCCATGGTGAAATGATCGGGGACCAACACAAGGTGATGGGATTGAGGGCTGCACCGTGCTCCAGTGAAGTCCCTGCCTCTTCCTTAGAGCATGGCACATCCCCAGAGCCCCTGCCTCTCCTGGGCAGCCTGGCAGGACCAACCTGTTGCTGACTCCTGTTGCAGGATAGGTCAGCCCTGCATATTCAGGAAGCACATTTGTTTTTAATCCTTTAATTGAGAGTTTCAGTAATGACTTGCATGTAAAGATCAAAAGCCAAGGTTACAGGCTCCTTCCTGCCTGGTTCCAGACATGGTTGGGAAGATTTCAGCTTTGCTGGGCACGGGTGCCTCCTCTTACATTAGCAGCTCTTGCAGCTTTGCGAAGAAGCTCTAGGGCTGCCTGCTCCTCAGAAGCTCCATGTTCTGCAGTATCCTTGGCTGAGTGCTGGTTTTTAACCTTACTGGGGGAACACAGATGACAGCAATACCCTCTGCCTGAGGTTGGGGGCACACTTGGTGTCCAGAGAGGGTTGCCATTTATGTGATAAAAGGGGCAGTTGAAGCATATGATGAAAAGGGTGGAGAAAGCCTTGGTGGTCACTTAGCATGTTACCAAGCAAGCTGCATGGTGTGGAAGGTTGGTCCATTGTGCCAGGAACAAAGCTCAGCTATTTGCTGGCCTTTGACAGGCCCTGGGGATGGAAGGAATGCCATTGGGATTGAGAGTCATTTCTGCGCAGCCCTGGAGTTCTCACCAAGAACAGGCAGAGAGACATGTGAAGATGAGAAGTGGTGGGGCTGGTGTGGTTTGCAGCCCTGATTCCTCCTTGCAGTGGTCCCATGCAGATCTGCGGAGTTTCCTAGAAATAAAAGAACCCTTGTTTCTCTCTCCCTCTTCCATCTGTACATGTACACCAGCCTTGGATAAGGCCTTCACGGCATAGCTGCCTTCCTGACTGGCTGCTATAAAGTCCTGGCTGCTGTGCTGCCTGTTTGTGTCCTACACATTGCTCTTAGCACCCTCTTTCAGAGCCTGGAGTACCTTTTGAGCTCAACTTTTCACATCACTGAGCAAAAGGCAGCCAGCATGCAGCCTCGGTGAGGATCACCCCTTGACCTTCTCAGCCAGAGAGGTGCCCTTTCTTAGCCCACACAGATAACCAGCCCTTGCTCCTGGAAGGGGCTGCTGGTGGTTTGCTTGCAGCTGGGGAGGCAGCTCAAAAAACCACAGCAGAATAGGCCATCTGTCACTGCTGTGCAGATCTGCCGGGCTCCACTGCACTGTTTTTCCTTGCCTTGATGTGCTTCCATCTCCAGGGAATAGAAGACCCTCCGCATCGTGGATAAATGTAGCTTCTCACCAGAATCTGGCTTGTCCTCTGCCTCTGCACACCCCTTCCAGCCCCCAACAGTGAGCAAGTCTAGAGCATAGGGCCTGGATCAAAAGACAGGCAGGTCAGGGGTCTGTTGCTGTGCTAGAAAGGGCGATGGGAGGAGAAGGGGCTGCTGCTTTTCTGAATGTCTCGTGCTGCAATTTTGTGGGGCTGAGAAGCCTTTTCCCTGAGCAGCTGCTGGTGTTTCTGAAGGAGCTCCTTGCTCCGCCTGAGTAATGGGTCTGGCTGCACGCACACCGTGCAGCTGCAGCTCAAGAGAGCACTGTGGATGGCTCTGGGAACTCCTGTGGAATCTGTCCCTCGAGTGACTCTCTTCAGTCTGCAGGCTGTGCTGGCATTGAACTCTTGTATAAACAGCAGCTATGAGATGGCTCTCATAGCCATCCTCATCCAGGGACTGGGTATCATGTGAATGAAATACCTTCTGCCCTGCCTACCTCTGTCTCCAGCAGAGTGAGCCTGGCACCTGATCTGTTTAACCACCATGTCCCTGATAGGGTTGCAATGTCTGCTCACATAAAGCTTGGGTGGATTTTCTTGGTGTCTAAGCCAAGCACAGAAGTAAGTGCTTTAAGCTTTCTGAGTGTAGGTTGTCACAGTAAAGCTGCTTAGAAAGTGGAAAATGTAAAAGCTGGTCACTTTGTTCCTGGCACTAAGCATGAGTGTTGTTTTTCTGCAGGTACACAGGGCCTGACAGGACAAGTGCTAGAGATAGTCTGGCTCACTTCAAGAGCAGCTGGTGATGTTCCTGCACATCCGCTGGTGTTGAGCAGTTGATGGAAGATGCCTGGCAACCCTATCTTGGGAGTTTTCCCTGCCTTGTGATCTGATCTTAACACATAACTCTCTCTGTGTGTTCACTGATGAATAATAAAGTTCTCTGGCCAGGCCTATGGCACTTGGTCACATCTTACTCTGTCATTAAACCTTGTCATCAACCCTGCTTTATAGAGAGGTGGCTTATGAGCCTAAGTCAAATGTTTGCCTTTCTTCTAATTTTGATCAATGACAGACAGGTCTTGATGCTCCATGCTTCATTAGCCCCTTTCCTGCCATGGTGATAAGGCACTCACTCTTCCCCTGCTTCTGTCCATTGGACTACATTTTGTCCCACTCCTCTTGGTTGACTGATACGGCAGAGCTGTTTTAGCAACACACTGCTTTATGCACCACTGCTGGAGTTAAGCCCCATGAAGCTGCTTCCAGCATTCCTGGAGTATTAGAAATAAATTGCTGAGCTCAGTATTTGACTAACCAGCACCAGCATGTAGTGCAGTGGCAAGCAGTGCCAGGCAGGTAGGCAGGGCACAGCACAGCACACGGGTGCCAGCAGGCACAGAAAATGCACAAGATTCATGGTCTCAGATTCCTCCTTGCTCCAAGGATGGGTCAGAGCACTTGGGGTGATCCACAGACCCCAGCTCTGGAGGAACTTCAGGCTTCTGTGTGCTGTCAGCTCCAGGGAAATAGTGTGGGGAACAGCAGTCCCATTCCCTGCAGTGTGCTGGTGCCCCCTTGATCTTGTCCTGTGTGGTTGTGGTAAGGGTGGCTGGGCAAAGGAGGAGGGAGAGCTCCAAGTTTTACACTGAGCAGGGTCACACTGAGGTGTAAATTCCTACAGTCTTAGCAGCAGCTTCCCCTGGGGCCCCCTGCCCAGAGAGGACAAACGTGCCCAGCAGTGTGGGTGCCAGCATCACTGCGACCTGGTGAGGAGGTGGGGCTGTGGCACAGCAGCCAGCACAGCTGAAGCCCTTTGCATAAGGAGCTGTTTGTTTTGCTGAATTGTTAAGCCCCATTGACAACAGTAGCCCTCCCTCCCTCACACTCAAACTGTGATGGCCACACACTGATCCTTTCTCTTGTCTTCAGGCACCGAATTAGGGTTATTCTTCACTGAGTCCTTCTGACTGGGTGTTGCTTTTTGTTCTCACTCTGCAGGCATACGAGTGGGCCTTGGAAGGGATGCGACACCTTGCCTGTGTCAGCATGGAGGACTGCAGCTCCACCGAGCACTGTGCAGATGTGATCAAGTGCCTGGAGAGTTACAAAGGGCAGCACCCGGACATCAGCGCTGCCCGGTTCCAGGAGATGAAGGAGTTGGCCTGTGAGCTGAAGAGTGACAAGGGGCTCAAGCAGTGGAAATTTGCATGGTCTAAATGCCAGGAGACCAAGCTGGTTTTTGAAAAGAAACTCGAAGCAGCCTTGAGAACAAGGAAGTCTCTGCTATCAGACCGCAATCCAGCTGCCGGGGAGCAGCCCCAGGCTGGCAGTGAGACTGGCAGTCTGTCCCACTGGAGGCACTCTGAGGGAGCCACCTCCAGGTCCCACTGGGACAGGACTTACAGTGCATCCCACTGTTACAACAGGTCCAACTGTTCTCAGGAGTGGACTAAGGAGAAAGTTCCCTCGCCCTCCCTGAGCTGCCCCGGCGATGTCGGTGCTGGGGAAGATTTTGCCTGCCAAACTGCTCTCAGCCCTGGTCCTCACTCAAGCAGAGGTTTTTTTGCCAGCGGAGCCTGTAAGTCTCCAAAGCTGCCTGAAGAACAGCCAAACCTTGAGAGCATATCAGAAACCCTGGAGGTGAAGCCACCCTCTGCATCCACTCCAGTCCCTGGCAAGCTGCCTCCCAGGAGGGTGCTCCGGAAGGCACAAAGCTTTGATCTCCCTTGCGGGGAGAGCCTGTGGTCAAGCTGCCAGAGGAGCGAGCCGGTCAGATACGGCAACACCGGCGTCTTCATTAAGGGGCTGGAGGTGAGCAGCACTGAGCTGGTGGACAGGACGTTCGCGCTGCGGCAGCCAGCTGCTCACAGCTGGGCTGCAGACTGCCTGCTGGAGGGACACAGGGGCTGCCTCTCCGCCTCGGAAGCCAAGAGCTGGGGCAGGTAAGTGGCTGTGACATCTGGTGCTCTGTTTCTCAGGGTGGTGAAGAGGCAGCCAGCAGAGATGTGAGAATCTCTGTAGCACTGGTTACGTTAGCACTGGGTACAGGACAGATAGTTAGAGCTACATCTCCATCGTTCCTGTGAATGTGTTGTGCTGAACAAGCCCACAGGAATGTCCTCATATAGCCTGGCACCTTTCTTGGTGGGGAGGCAGAGAAATGGGATTTGTTGCTCATCCCTTACAGTGTGGTTCCTGTAAGAGAGGAAACAGCAGTTCCCAGGCAGGAAAGTCTCTGAACATTGCTGGCATTGGAGGATGAGGGGTTGCAGAAACAGTATTCAGGGGTACAGGCACAGTGGGAGACAGATAGTGCATCGTCCCACATACTTTTGTGGAGTGCTGGACTCAGACTGATAGGGAGGCATTTCCAGCACCTTGTGACAGCAGCTTCACAGGTAAGAGCGTGTTTATATTTGTCCTTTGTGGCTGAAATCTCTGGGTGTCCAACAGCTGGCTTTTGTGGTCTTCTTTTCCTCCTCTCTCCTTGAGAATCTCAACTTAGTTGTCATACTGCATTGTGCCTAGGTTATGGAGAAGCCAGGGATGTGAGCTGTTCTCGACTGGGGGTCTCCAGGCAGGTCTTTCAGCTGCTCTCACTGGAAAAGATTAAAATAAAAGTATGACATTAATGATAGAGATGAGAAATGAGGACTGGGTGCAGAGGAACCACTGTTACTGCTCTGAGTGGGATGGCCAGGGACAGTGAAATCCTCTGGAAGGGGACTCCAATATCCTAGAGATATCCAGGGAAGCTCATGGTAGGGGATGAGCATCAGCAGGTAGAAGGCTAACTGCTTTGCTTCTCAAGGGAGTGATGCAGCAGCCTTCCCATCCATGCGTGCTGAAGCAGTCATGCTGTTCTGTCCTCTGAACAACCAGAGGAATTGGCTTGGGGGAAAGCTAGCTGGGAGGCAGGGACACGTTGGAGTAATGTTTGGTGCTACACTGCCTCGCAGTGGCAACCTCGAGTACCTGAGGCACCCTTTGAGATGTGTGGAGCAGCCCTGCTAGGGACTGCTGTTTGCTGATGAAGTGTTACACGGTTTGTTTTCTGCTCTCGCTTTTACTAGGACAGCCCAACAGCACCTGGGTCCAGAGCTATTGTTCTCCCAGGGTGAACATGGCCTCCCAAGCCTCCAGTCATCAAGCTGACTCCTCCTCACAGGAGTTGCTGTGATTTCTTCTGTCCCTGTTGTTTCAGAAACACAGCCATTTGCAGATCAACCTTTTGTGTCCAGAGCTAGGGCTGGGCTCAGGGGTGTGTGCCCTGCTGAGATCACATCCAGCCTGAAGCTCGCTCTCCCTGATCAGAAAAGCTGACAGGGGTCCTTAGAATCACAGAATATCCCGAGTTGGAAGGGACCCACAAGGATAATTGAGTCCAACTCCTAACTCTGCATCGAACAACTCCAAGAATCCCACCATGTGCCTGAGAGTGTTGTCCAAACACTTCTTGAATGCTGGCAGGCTTGGTGCCGTGAACACTTCCCTGGGGAGCCTGTTCCACTGCCCGACCACCCTCTGGGTGAAGAACCTTTTCCTAATATCCAGCCTAAACCTCCCCTGACACAACTTCATGCTGTTCTCATGGGTCCTCTCAGTGCTCAGGGTCAGAACTATCAGAGATAGTTGTGAATCTGAGCTTGGATTGTGCTAAAGGATCATCTCATCTCTGTGCTGGGTCTCTGTAGAGATAGTCCAGTGCTTTGTTGGCACTCTGGGTCCCTTCAAGGCTGTGTGTTTGCAGTTGCAGCAAGCTGAGGCACATCATTGATGAGATGGTAACCACGGAGCGGGAGTACGTGAGGTCGCTCCGCTACATCATTGATAGCTACTTCCCTGAGATGGAGCGCCTCGACCTCCCCCAGGACCTGCGGGGGAAGCGCAGCGTCATTTTTGGAAACCTGGAGAAACTCTATGACTTCCACAGCCAATACTTCCTGCGAGAGCTCGAGAGCTGCTGCAACCACCCACTGCGGGTCAGCCACTGCTTCCTGCGACATGTAAGGCATCAGCATCTTCCCCCCGGGGTTGGGCTTCTCCAGACATGTGCTTGGCTCCTGAGCCCAGAAGTGCCTATACATTTAGCGTGTTAGTGGGCTGTGGCACTTTTTGGGAGGGGGAGGACTACCTTGTGCTGGGTTGGTTTGTCCCCTTCCAGCTCAAGTGCTAGGTTGGACTGGGATGGCTGTGTGAGGCTGAGCCCAGGTGGCAGCAGATGCTCTTTGCCTTTCCTGTTCTTTGCTATTAAGAGACGCTTCCAGGAAAGGAAAACATCTGCTCCTTAAAGCCCACCTGCCTCTGCAGGGGCATCCCATACCCATCTTCTGTCTGTGGTGTCAGTGGGGAATGACTTCAATGACCAGAGAGGTACAGACCTGCCCCCCTGGGTGAAAAAGGCTGCTGAACAGAAGCATGGGGCACAGGTCTTAAGGTCAGATGCCCCATGCATATTTTCTGCTACCAGGTATGAGTGATACCAGGTGACTGTTGGGGTATGGAAGGGGCAAAGGGTAACAGGACAGTCGATTAAATTAGAGTCCTGACTACTGTGGGAATAGGAAGACAAGTATATTCCCGGCTACTTGAATGACTTTGCTTCAAGCTCATCCTGATACCATAGCAGGCTCTGGTACAGCCTGAGAAAGGCAGAAACACTAGAGTAACCTACCAGGAGCATGACTGTCAGTGTGTCCTGGGTGTGTGGATCTCACACAAGGATGGATCTCTTTTGCAGAAGGACCAGTTTGGAATGTATGCATTGTATAGTAAGAACAAGCCGAAGTCAGACTCGCTGCTGGCCAGCCATGGGAATACCTTCTTCAAGGTAAGTTCCTCTGCCTGCATCACAATTGCTCAGGGTGTTTGGGTCACTGATCTGTTTAGACAAACCCAGATTTCCTTCCTAAAGCAGGCTCAGCGCTACCTCTGCTTCCCTGGCATGGGTCTCTGTGCAGGAGTATGGTGGGGACAGGGCAGAGGTGCAGCAAGGCCTTTGGAAAGTAGCCCACCACACAGGGTTGGTCCTGTGGCCTTGCATTTCTCAGAGAGTACTGTTGGTTTTTTTTGAGTACCTCAGTCAGGAGAGCTGTGAGTGTCAGTGCCTGCCTGGGGGCACAGTGTGCTTCACAGGAAGCTGCTGCCTTCACTCTGCTGCGTTTCTCAGTTGAAGCAGGTGCAGCTGGGGGATAAGATGGACCTGGCCTCCTACCTGCTGAAACCCATCCAGCGGATGAGCAAATATGCCCTGCTCCTGAAGGACCTGATCAAGGAGTGCAGTGAGGCACAGGAGCAGGAGCTGGGCTACCTCCGTGCAGCTGAGGAGATGGTGAAGTTTCAGCTTCGGCATGGAAATGACCTCCTGGCCATGGATGCCATCCGTGACTGTGACGTACGTTCCGGTGTCCTCCCCTGCCCAGGGGGGCAGAGCCACACTTCTTCCCCTTCTCTAGACTTGGGGTCTTTGGATTGTATGGTGAGCCTCCCCTCAGATTCCCACAGTGGTCAGGGTGCTGTCTGCCAGTACAGCAGAGCAGGACTGCTGAGGCTTGGGGCAAGGGAACAGCAGGGCTTGGAGGTCTCCTTGATCTGTTACGACAGATAGCCCTGGGTGCTGTTAGCTGAGCAGAGTGAGCTGCTTGTCATAAACACGCTCCCAGGTGCTTACCGGTGATGGGAGCCAGCCTGGCAATCCTTGTAGGTGCTGTCCTGCAGGCTGTTTGAGGTCTTTCATCTCTTTTGACCTGGTGTAAAGAGGGTCAGGCAGTTTGCAAGAAGGAATTCACACTGATGCTGATGCCAGGGGTAAGGCAAAATCATCTAGGTGGGACTTGAAGGAGGGGCATGCAGAGGGCAGCACTGGAGAAGGAGAAACCCCAGGCTTGGAGTGGAGAAAGATCAGTCTGGGACAGGAAGAACTGAGGAACTGGCCTTCTGATCCAGATGTGCTCCTGAGAGTTGATGGGACTCATTTCATCCTCAAGAGAAAGCTCTGGCTGCTGCCTGCAGTTCCCACCCCTGAGGTTTGTCACAGATTTACAGAGGGTGACAGAAGAGGGCCATCTGTGATTTATGGCCAGGAGAAAAGTGCAGCTCTCCCCTGAGCTTGGAGCCTGTTGTTTCAGCCTGATGTGGTCTCTAGCAGTGCCTTGCAGCCTTACTTCTTCAAGAGTCCTTAGATACCAGTTAGCTGCCACTTTTTCACCACCTGGGCCACGGCCATATGGGACCCTGTTCTCCGAGTCCAGGTGTAGGGCTGCCTGGATCATCCTGGTGGAGTCTTACTAGGATGTCCTCTGTGTCCAGGTAAACCTGAAGGAGCAGGGGCAGCTGGTGCGTCAGGACGAGTTCACCATCTGGCTGGGCCGTAGGAAGTGCCAGCGACACGTCTTTCTCTTTGAGGATCTGATCCTCTTCAGCAAGCCCAAGAAGATCCAGGGTGGCTTTGATGTATATATCTACAAGTGCTCCTTCAAGGTAAGGGCAGCCCTGGCAGCTCCCTCTTGTGGGGGAGGTGTCTGTGGCTGGTTTCACCATTGACATGCCTCTGAAATGGGAAGCAGGAGCCCCCTCAGCAGAAGAGCTGCCCCCACCACTTCTAAACCTTTGCTCTTCCTCTTCCTGACAGACTGCAGACATTGGTCTGACGGAGAACTCTGGAGACAGCGGCCTGCGCTTTGAGATCTGGTTCCGAAGGCGGAAGTCCAGCGACACCTACATCCTCCAGGCCAGCTCAGCTGAGACTAAGCAGGCCTGGACCAGTGACATTGCCAAGATCCTGTGGCAGCAGGCAGCCCGCAATAAAGGTGTGATTCCTTCCTGGGGCGTCTGTGCCGCAAAAGGTGCGGGAGCCCTGTTCAGCTCATGCTGTCCTGAGTAGGTTTGGAGCCTGTTACCAGGCAGCTCTGTGCAGCAAGCAGCTGTGTGCTGGCATGCAGCCTCAGGAGCATGTGCTGGGCTTGGCTGGGCATGTCCCTTCCCTGCCCCTCATCCCCGTGGAACTCAACCAGTTCAAGCTCTGTGTGACTGTAGACACCCACCTGGACTCCATAAGAGAAACGGGAGATACAAGCACAGGGTTCTCTGTTTGGTGGTGATAGTCTGGGCCCCTGAAAGACTTGCTGCTCTCCCTGTGATCTAGGCTATTACTGGAGTGGCAGCTGCCTGAATGAGGCTGGCTGAGTCCCTCCTCTCTCCCCCCAGGCTTCCCGCTTGGCAGGACTCTAGTAGGTGGCATGGCACTGAGCTACTTGGCCAGAGCAGGGCTTGATTGCTTGTTCCTGGAGACTCTGCAGGGCTGGGGAGCATGGAGAGAACAGATCCAATCTCAGCAGTTCAGGAGCAGCCCAACCCAGGAATGCTCTAGCCTGGGGCTGTGTAATGCCTGTGGGGAGGGCCGGGTCAACCTCATAATGTGTCTGTGGGTCTCTTTCTTTCCAGAAATCCGTATGCAGGAAATGGTCTCCATGGGTGTGGGGAACAAGCCGTTCCTGGATATCAAACCCAGCGAGGCAGCTATCAATGACCGTGCTATCGATTACATCATGAAAGGCAGGGGTAGGTGCCAGCTGTGCCTTCCACCTTGCTCTGTGTGAGCCAGGCAGGACTGGTTCTCAGGGCTTTTTTTGTATATTTTCTGGCAGGTGCCAGGACCAGAGCATCAATTGCAGTGTCTCAGTTTGACCATTCCAACCCCTTCAAGAGGACGCAAGCGCAGCTCTCCTCTGGCAGCACCGCCACTGCATACAGCCCTTCCTCCTCCTCTTCCCTGCTGGGGCCCCTCAACCTCCACATGTATGTGAACCAGGCTCTGCTGCCAGAAGTCCTGGCCCCCAGATGCCCCTTTGACATCAGCACCTGCATTGAGGAAGATGAGCTGGAGCACGAGACGAGCAGCCAACCGTCCTTGAGTACGTACGGTCCCGCTGCTCTGCAGCACCTGGGATGGGCAGGCTCGTCCCCTCACCTTGCTCTGCACTGGGCAGTCAGACCAGGCTAGCTGGGGTCACAGCAGTCCCTGTCTTGTACCCAGACCAGGACATGAAGGCCCTGCCCTTCCATGCCAGCTCTGTTTCAGTTTCCACAGTGGGAGTTAGCTCAGACACAGGATTATAAAGTGCCTGCTGAGCTGCAGCCATACCTGTGGCAGCCTTGGTGCTGGGTGCTGGTGCTGCTGTGGCCTTGGGGACTCCTGTCTCTGTCTCTCTGGTATGAAGCACTCTGTCCTTTGCCCTCCTCAGCCTGGTCCAGTGACCCCATGGCTTCCCTTGTATAAACTTCCCTGGCCAGCCCATACCAATCTCCAGCATCATTATAACTCAACTTCCTTGTGTTGTTTTATTACCTGTGGCTTTAAAGAGGCCCAGAAAGAAGCAGGGCTGATCTGTGGGTTTGTGTGGCCGGTGCCTCTGCAAACAGGCATCAAGTGTATATGGCACAGGCCATTTGCAGCCCAAATTCATGGGTATCAAAGTGACCTTCCTTTCTTTCCCCAGCAACAGAGAGCTCAGAGTCTTCACACTGCATGTCAGCCACTGGCTCCAGTGGCTCTGACAGTGGCTGTGTCTCCAACATCCCCCAAGAAAGCTTCTGTGAAGACATGGGCTCGCCCCCCTACATGCCCATAGGCCCACAACACAGCTCGGCGGTGGAGGGGAGACCCAGGTTCACAAACAGCCAGTACATTTCTGCAGTAAGTGCAAGCAGCCAAAACACTCTCATCTCTTTGCCTGTTCCTGCAACTGCCTCCCCGGTTCAAGCCACTGCCTCTCACAGGGGGACCGAAGATGCTGCTTTTGGGCTTGGGGTCACTGTGGGGAAGTGACATTTCCTCTTGCAGAGACTTGGCCCCTCTGGGGCAGGCAAGAGCCCCTCTGGCACAGGAACCACTCCTGCAGAGGCCAAGATCCCCAAGGAGATGAGCTGGAAAGGACCTGTAGTGCTGCACAAACAGGAACTGTAATGCTGTCGTGTGCTGGGGTACACGTGTAACCTCATGGTGTGGCTAGAGCTCTGTTACAGGTGCTGCCAAGCTCCTTTCCTGGGAGTTTTGGGCCTTTTTGGGGAGCAATGAGATGGAGGAGCAGGAGCCTGTTGCTCTGAGATGTCAGTGTGTCTCCTCGTATGTTCCTGAGAGTTCTCAGCTGCTTGCCTTCCCACTAGATCGTGTCCTGATGCTATTGTCCTCTAACCCTGTACTAATATTGGCTTCTCTCCTCTGCAGAAAGCAGGCCAGGTCACCAAAAGTCCCTCAAGAGTAGTGTGAGCCCCTCGGCCCCGCCTCAGGAAGTGGAGTTGTTGTAAGTAGCCCCTGAAGGGGATTTTCCAGCAGCTCTGAGGTTGGTCAGTAGCCCTGAGTCAGGGGAACCTCAGCCCTTGCTTCTCAGTGAGTTTTTCCCATGCATTCCTGACTGGTCTCTGAGACTGATTCATGAGAAGACCAGCTCCTATGGAGCCGATGCTTTCAACAGCCAGTCTGATCCTTCTGCCTTGCAGAAGCAGAAGCAAAATCACTTTCAGGTGGTAGAAGCTTGAGCACCACCTAGTCACCAGTGTTCAGATGAGCTGCTCTCCTCTGAATGCTGCCCTCCTCTCTAACCACTAATCCGTTTCTTGTGGCTGTTTGCCGAAATCCTGCTCTTAGTCCCTCTGAACTGCCCTGGGAAATCCATGGTATTCTCCCCAAGCTGCATTTATCCCACAGTTTCCTTTGAACCTCCAAAGGAAACTGAACATCACCAGGCAGAGGAACCTGCTAGGCTATGGTCAGGATGTCCTGAGGGAGCTGCTAGATGTTGCTCCTGTACTTAGTGATTTTGGGAGGATGCCTTGTCTGCAAGGAAATCGCAGTTGATCTGAGGAGGGGTGAACCCTGACAGGACTTGCAGCCAAGTAGGGCTTCCTGCATGTGGGTGACAGCCTTTGGAATGCCATGTCAGGGCCCACTCAAACCAGTCTGCTCCTGGCTCAGCTCTCCTCTGTGTCCTTAGGGCTGAGCCTCCCTTTTCATGGGGAGCAGAGGGATATGAACACAAGGGGCAGGATTAGGGCTTGAATGATTGAGGCATGGGATGGCAGGTGGCTTGTAGGTTTGGCACTCTAGGAGTATTAGACAACATGCAGGCCCATGGCTTGTGATCTGTAGGTGTTCATAACCTGCTGAACAGAATCAGCCAAGGTTCAAAGTTAACAGCCAGAGCCCCTTCTGGGGAGTCACAGACGAGACTTTTGAAGTGGCCACAGAAGCAGGTGGCTTGCTAGCCCATGGCTAGCCTTTGGGTGAGTCCTGAGACAGATCTCCACGTGGGAAAGAGCCATGCTTTTCATGCAAGGCTCTTCCCGTAAAAAACTGTTTCCCTAGCAAAATTTAGCTCTGACAAATGATGGTTTTCAGGCATTTTGCAAAGTTCCTGCTGGCCAGGACAGAGGGACCTGTGGGATCCTGCCACATCATGGGAGTGCAGCCAGTCTAACCCAATGCACGGTGCTGTGTTCCAGGTTTGATTGCCATTTCAAACTCTCTGAAGACCCCAGGCCTCTGACCAGCAGAAGGAGACAGTCTTCACCCATGAAGATATTTTTTGCCCATACTCAGGCTCTTTCAAACAGCCCAAAACCTGACCTCTGCCTGGGGTGAAGTCCCAAGAAGGTTTCTGTCAACTACAGTTAGTAGCTTTGGTGTTGGATGGGACCTTGGGCATTCAAAACTTGGTAGCCCTGTATTTATGAATAATAAGTAACATAACAGTTTGGAGAAAAAAAATGTATTATTTTTAAAGCTATGAGCTGTACAGATTTTTGTTACAAGTGACTCTGTTACTATTTGTTGTGTAAGCTGCACATTTTATAAAGTTTTTGGAAGGGCATGAAGAGAAACTGAGGTATTTAAGAGAAGTAGTGTAACTTTCTATTTCAGGGTTATATTGACCTGGACTCAAGATGTAACGTCCTTCCTTGTGTTCTAAATATGTCTATTATAGCAATAATTTATTTTCTTGGCTTAACACTTCTGTTCAAATAAAATCAGTTTCATTGTTATAGTGAATTGTTTCTTCAGCTAGTTTTTCCAGTGCCTCGGTGCTGAGCTAATCTCTGTCATAACCATCTCTGCCACTCTCCCTGTGCCATCTCTGCACTAACCAACTGCCAGCCCAACCTCTAAATCCTCAGCACATTTGCCAGAAAGGGGGAAGGCTCCCCTGATGCCAGTGGGAGGCCGAGGCAGAATGGGGAGTTTGGAGTGGCCAGCAGAGTGGAGTGGGGGAGAGGTTCTGATGGAGGTCAGGAGGCACAGGACACCAAAGTTCCTGACTCTGATTTAAGCCACTTACCCCTTGTAGCTGCTGTCCCAGTGCAAGTCTGTCTCTCCCTGCTGGGTCAGGTTCCAGTGGCTTAATTCAGGCTCTGTTGTGCCTTGTCCTGGCTGTGCCCCTGGCTTTGGGGTGACTGGCTGCTGGCTTCCCTTCTGACTCAGCCCCTCTCCTGGCTTCAGTTCCACGGTCATGGCTTTTTTGAGGAGCTTTGGATGGTGCTGGCATCTGAGACCAACAGGTTTTGAGTGTAATGTGTTGATTATAATGCTGAACCTTAAGTGCGTGTTGTTTGAAGTAACAAAGCGTAACTGGAGGATACACATGCCCTGTGTTCCAAGGTGGCTTCTTCCTGAGTAACATCCAAGCTCACTGCGAGGCTGTGACACGCTCTCTGTTCTTGGAGGAAACGAAAATTAGAATTTTTGGAAACAGTACTTACTTGCTGCCAAGCTGCTGTTTATTCCTGGTTTATGCAGGGCTATAAATCAGGTTCCCCCAGGTGTGAGATAAGTGTCACATTTGGCCTGAGGAGGAAGATGGAGCAGTACTTTATTTAACTGCAGTTTTCTCCCCTGGGCAGTGCAGTGCTGCAGTCTGGGGTGTTATACCCCACAGCTGCCCTGGAGACAGTGTTACTTCAAGTTTGGAAATTCCTGTACTGTATATAAAACACTTGTTTATTTTTAATAAGCTGGATGTTTTTTAAACCTTGTTCTTTTTTCAGACGGCAAAGAGAACAGTTGGACACCTTTGCACAAAATTGTGTGTGAAACAGTTACACAGGGAATATTTTACAAGTTACTGTTTTGAGATCATTGCTGAGTTAATGCAAGTTTTTTGGGCTGCCAAGACAGCAATAGGTCATGTTGTAAGTGGGAGAGAATTTACTAATGCAACAAGAGGAACATGAAGCTTCCTGAATTTCTCAGTTTCAAAGGTTTCTGCATTGCTGGAAAGTTGTTTACCTGATACTGTTTTTTCAGGGTTGGATTGATTTAATAAAGGTTATTTTCTTTATATGACTCTTGATTGCATTGTGTCGTGATTTCAGCATCAGAGTTCCAGGGGGGCCATTGAAGGAACATTTCACTAACACAACCCAACAGGTTGCTGGGGTGAGGGTGATGGTGCCTGTCGTTTTAAATACTGAAAAGTACACAAAACTATTCCCAGGTTGGCCACTCAGATGTTAGAGTCATAAAATCCTGGAATGCTCTGGGTTGGAAGGGACATTAAAGACCTCATTCCAAACCCCTGCCAGGGGCAGGGTCACTTTCCACTAGACCAGGTTGCTCAGAGCCTCATCCTACCTGGCCTTGAGCACTTCCAGGGATGGAGAATGCAAGAATTCTGTTTGGGTGGAATGTGAGTATTCACAGGACAGCTATCTCGGTTTCTGATGATTGATACATTTCATAGACCCAACAGACTGATGTGCATGTGGAGACAGAGTGCCCTCTCCTCCCTAATCATCCCCTGTGTCCCTCCGGATCACTGCAGGTTTGGAAAACATTTTTCAGCCTTGGAGCAGACACACCAGCAGAGGGGGCAGGTGGAGTAGTTTTCAGCTGGATTAATCCGACTTTGCTGGTCCTGCCATAAAACCCCCCCCAAAAATCTGAAGAGATGCAATTTTCCTTTTTGCTAAAGCTGTGCAGACAGTGCACCAGTCTGTGATCACAGAATGGTTTGGGTTGGAAGGGGCCTTAAAGATCACCTTGTTCCGACACCCTGCCATGGGCAGGGACACCTTCCATAGACCAGGTTGCTCAGAGCCCCATCCACCCTGGCCTTGAACACTTCCAGGGATGGGGAATACAGGAATTGTAGGTGGATGGAATGTTCTACTGGCCATACTCCAGCAGGTCCATGGTAAATGTGACCATGCAGTTTGTTCAATTCAATAGACTACTGAGGTCTCGTGGTCTTCCTCTGCCAGCCTTTGGAGATGTAACATCCTTAAACACTACCTAAAAACATTAAAATTTATTCATTATGAACACAAAATACTAATATTTGGGGTTAAAAATATTCAAGCAGTGTAACATTTTTGAGACAACTAAAAATAAGGCTTAGAAACCAGAAGGAACAGAGTTTAGATAAAACTTAAAGGAAATTCAAATATTAATGTATGAAAATACACTTTTCATGCAGCCAGGATGTATGGACTCACCCTTCACTGGCACAAGACAAAACTACACTGTAAATGCAATAAAAAATATTTGTACCTAAATAGCAAATTAAATCTTCATTACAGATGTCCATTAATATTTCCATTTATGCAGATACAGAATAGAAGAGGAAGAACCATCACCTCCCTTTTTCACACGACAGTAAATTCAGTGGTGTTCCATTAGGCAAACACAATCTCAGGGATCAACAGAAAGGGCAGTCCTGCCTTTTCCAGATCAAAATGCTCTATTCAGTGAGATTAATCAGTATAAAATTGTCCTGAAGCACAACAGCTGCTTTCTTTAACTAGCTAATTTAAACCAAAACCCAAGTGATGACCATTGAATGAGCTTTTTGAAAAAGGTCAGGCATGAAATTTAGAACGTTTTCTGTGCTCACCCACCAGGGCAGATGTGTTGAATGTGACAATGATTTGTCTGGATACCTGTGACAGGCCTTGACAAAGTTATATACATAAACTCTTTGACATCCTTCCACAGACAATATTATCTAAGAATGAAAAAAGTCTAGAAAAGCCACATAGAAAAATCCCACCTTGCCTGTAACAAAGGCTTCCGCTGCAAAACTAATGCTCATATGTATTAAATTCAGTTCAGCAGAGCTGAGGAAAGCTAGCTCTGAGCTCTGTGTGTAAAAATGCAGGTGCCTAAACAAAATAATCTCTAACAATCAGACTGATCCTGTACAGGAGCTTCTTTCCACAGCAGAGATTCAGGAAATGGAGAGACTTTACTTTTGGGACTTGAGAAACACCAGTCACCAACATTAAAATTTATTACCTCTTCTGCAGATCCCATGACACTCTCTGGTTCCTTCACACAGAACAGGGAAACATGTCAAGAGGCAAGAATGAACCTGCAAATTCTGAAACAACATGACACTTTATTTTAAAACTCCATTAGCTTTTGCATTTTATTTTCCACTCCATGGTGGAAAATAAAGCACGAGGCAAATGACCTGGAGCATTACCTTGCACACACATTCCTTAGCTCATGTGTCTTTATGGCCATGGGTCATGGCAAACCAGCAAATTTAATGGTGTAATACCTTGGAACGACCTGGTCCACGTCTATCCTGAGTTTTTACACAGAGCAGCAAATGAAATATGACAAATGTCCTCTTTAGAATTTCAAACAAAAGTAGTAAAATGCAAAGAAATGCCACATAACTTCCCACACACCCGTGGGCACACTGCTCCATACAGTCAGTTGGGATTTTAGGGTGCAGGTACTTGTTACTGTGTCAGTCACAATCCTCTCGATGAGACAGGAAATAATTGCATTAATTTCCTTACCAGAAGGGTGGTCAGGCTTGGGAAAAGGTTGCCCAGGACAGTGGTGGGGTCACCATCCCTGGAGGGATTTAAAAACCATGTGGATGTGGCTCTTGGGAACATGGTTTAGTGGTGGGCTTGGCAGTGCCCTTAGAGAGCTTTTCCTGCCTAAATAATTCTGTGATGGATGTGGACTTATCTGTTATCAACTAAAATGGATGGAAAAGTAAATTCAAGCCTGAAAAGCAAAAGAGCCGGAGATTGTATTGACAATGGACAGCACAATTCTTACAGCAAAAAAAGACATTGTGGAAGATGATGCCTGGAATGCTTCTAAGCTATTTCTCCTACAAGTGGCCACAGAAAAAGGAGTCAAAAGCATGTTTGTAAAAGGATAGGGGAGAAACCCCACTCTAAATGAATGTAAGAATTGAACTTAGTAGCTTCTAGAGAAAGTTTGTAGCTCTAGACAGCTCTGATGATCAAAACTCACGGTGGAGAACGACAATTAAGTTGCCTTCAAAGGGTGTTTACCTGAGAGTTTTCCATAGATATTCTCATCATCAACTTATTGCTGATGCTGCCTGACAATTTCTAAGCAAATCAAACATTTGAATGCAACACATGGAAAAAAGTAACAACTGTTCCAGCAAGAAAGATGAAAAATGTTAAGAGAAAAACAACAGGATACTAAAATCTTGGTGTTTCAGAGTCTCATTCCAATTTTGGGGAACAAGGGACAGCACCACCAAAACCCCCCTCCCTGTACCTTTGCTCCAAAATTAACCCCAGACATGCCAGAGGGAATTCATGCAGGTCAGGCTGATGTTCAACGGGCATCAGCCTCATCCAGCAGCTCCCTGGGTCTTACCCCCTGCCCCCAGCCGTGGCTTGTGCTCCCCATCCCATCCCATCCCATCCCCTCCCATCAGGCTGAGCCTCCCAAAGGCCTGGAGAAAGGGGCAGGGCTGCAATTTATTTAAAAAGCCAATTAACTCAATGTTAAGGTGACCAATCTCTTTAATTAGGTGCTGTTTGTGTCTTTTCTCTTAGAACAAGAAACAGGTGAGAAGCAATACCCAGGGAATGAAGAAAAAGCCAAGGAAACGCCGACTATGACAGCTCATAAATTAACTAATCAATTTTATCATGCAGGATTTTTAGTTTAAAAAATTAAAAGGGCTTTAGATAACTATATAGAGAAGGGTTTATCAATATTTATCAAATTTTATTAATATTTTATTAAGTTTTAAATATTTCAAATTATTTTCAAAATAATATTTTTAAGCTCTCTCAGGGGACAAGGTCAGCATTAAAAAAAGAGTGTCAGTATGAATACAGGCTAGCTCCACACATTAATATCTATATTTTATATATGTCAATAATTTCTACATTAAATGTTAATATGTAAATAAATCTGTACGCTAATAACTGCATTCTGGGACTGTGTCACAGCTCACTGATGAGTTTGTATGTCTTTAACAATCACTTAGGTTTGCCCATTATCATCTCTGTGTTTTATTACTGGAAGTCTCAGCTGTCATGAAACAATTTATTTAATTTCTTCATTAACAAGCTTTCCAGAGGGCAGTTTGGAGGCTGGTTTTTGTGTCAGGTTAGTGATTTTGGAGCTGTCAGTTTCTCTGACACTCTCTCCTGGTCGACTTGTCTGCAAATAAAAACTTAGACCACTATCAAAGCCCTGGTGGATGCCTTTAGGTGACAGATCTGAGAGGGAGGGTGGAAGTGAGGCAGCCGGATGGTGTTTTGGGATAAGAGGGAAAGGTTTTCTGCAAAATAAAGCAGAAAACAGGGATAATTTTATTATCCCAAATAAATACTGTATAAACAAATACCTGGTCACCGTCGTCCTCTCCGGCCTGTACAGTGTGAACCAGATGACAGTCCCAGGCTTTGCTGTGGGACAGATCCCGTTTTCAGACGGTGCCCGTGGAGTTTTTTTAATCTATATTCAGCCCAGCATTTCCCTTTGACATCCCCCCGCGTCCCACCCGTGCTGGCCCAGCAGCTGCCACGCAGAGGAGCTGGTCAGCTGTCAGCCAGCCGCTCCCGATTCCCGGGAAAAACAGTAAAGAGCAAACGCTCCACTGCCTTGCTTCCCCCACCGCCTTCATCCTGATTGTGTCCCATGTCCCGCCCTGGAAGGATTTGGGTCCATACGCTCCATGGCAAGACTTCCAGCAGCACTCCCCACCTTTTGGATAACCTTCAGTGCCAGGGTTGTTCCAACTGCTGTATTTCCCAGGTGCTGCAGGTGTATTTTAGCTGAGGTTTTAGGTGTTGTTGATATGATGGTGCAGCAGGTCCCCTGTGCTGCCCCAGCTGTGCTCCTGCCCTCAGGGCAGGCTTAACAAACCCACGGCTGTGGGGGCTGCACATCAAATCAGACTCTGCACCAGTGGAAAACTTGGATTATTTTTCTTTGGTGGGCCTTACTCTGATGCAGAGTCAGGCAGTGAGGTACCTGGGCTCAAAGAGACCCCTGTCCCCAGCAGAGTCCACCTGCAGAAGAGTTCAAGCTCATCCAGCTGGGATATTAACCCACCCTGAACTCCTCACTCTTCTCAAAGCTCCATCTCAGTGGCACAAGAAATCCTGGCTGGATTCACGAGGGTGGAAAGACGGAGCTCCAAGGACAGGAGTCTCTTTGGATTTTGTAATTTACCAGGAAAATGATGTGGCATGACTTTGCCGAGACCACTGTCTAAAGCTGTTGCAATAATGTGAGCAGGAGAACACTGAGTTTCTCCTCCTCTGCTTCATATCCTTGTGCTCCTTGAGCCTGACATGCATAAGGCAGGGATAGCACTGCAGATGATACAGGGCAATGTTTAAATCCAAAGCAAAAATCTGTTTCCAATTAGGTCTCAAAAAACAAAAAAAAAAAGAGAGAGAGAAAATTCCATAGAAACATTTCTGTTTAGATTTGTTTCCTGACATCACCTGAGCTCCCTGCCAAAACACCGGAATATATTGGTGTGTTTCAGATTTTACTGTTTGTTTAGGAGTTGGTTTTTTTTTTTTTTTTGCACACCTATGCAGGAATGCTTTGAAAATGCCTTTTTTCTTTAGAAGTGTGTTTCAGACAAATACTTCAAAGCAGTGACATAAGGGTTTGCTTAAACTCACACCATGTTACGCTCACGGACATTTATCGCTTCCGAGGGCTCAGCAGCATCATTGGGAAGGCTCCAAGGGACTTACCAGACATGGAGAAAACTGTAAAAAAGTGATTCATTTCTTGTAACATTTATGATCCTTTGTGATTCTGGGGATTTTGGGTTTGTTTTCTTATGTCTTGTCTCATCCCAAAAGGATTATCTGATTCAGCAGCTGGATGAAGGGCTGGAGGAGAGCCTTGTATCAGATTCCCCCTGACAAGAGATGGATCAGGGTGCTGCTTCCAGGTACTGCATCTCCAGGAATTGGACAGCCACATACAGTGAGGAAAAACTGAAGGATCTTTCAGAGCCTCCTGGGCATCAAGTAAATGGGGGCTGGTGAGGTTTATAAAGCCTTTCCTGGGAGCTTGGAGTCACAGTACAGCAAGAATGAGATTACTGTAAGAAAACCAGCAGCATCATAGGACGGATACCTGGACTGCTGAAGAGCAAACCCAAGCTTCCCTACAAATGGAATGTGATTATCAGGTATTTGCAGTCTGTCCTTGCCCTCTGACAAGCAAACCGACAGCAGTCCAAACCTTCAGCCCTGTTTGTCCACCAATGGCTGGTATGAAAGGGGGAATGTGTTCCAAGATCCATCTGAGGTTTGATGGCCAAGGAGGTTTGAGCATCTCCTCTGATCTGCCCCAGAGTAGAGGCCACATTCCGTGCCCTGGATGCTGCCAGATCAGATCTGAACTGTGGGATGCCCCTCCTGCAGCCCTGACTTTTACACACTTTGGATCACAAAGAATGTTCCCCAACCTCCCACAGGCAGCTCTGAAGATTGTTTGCTGTGTGTAACCCCCAGCTGCTGGATCCCACATTCCTTTTTGTCTCTCAAAACAGCCCAGACTGTTCGAAAGGTGCTCAGTACAGCAGTTCCCATCAGCTCACCCTTTTGCCTGTGCTTCCTTCAGATCAGTTGTTTTGGAAAACCGTTCCCAGGTGGAATTTCTAAGGCTGGAACTGAAACAACTTACTAGACTAGAGGAGACCAGGGCTGTTCTGCAGCACAGGCAGAGGCACGGGCTGGTCACAGGCAGGGGACAGCTCACCTGTGACGGCAGGAGGTGGTACCTGTGTCTCAGCAGAGCTCCTCCAGCCCTAAAGCTGTGTCTGCTTCTCACAATGCTCCCCCACACTGCTGGCAAATGGATGAATTCACGGCTTTGACACACAGCAAGCTATTTTGGTGACCATTAATGCACATTATGCACTTTATGAGGCTGGAACTGGTCACAGACTTTTAAGCCAAGACATGAAAATGCCAGTTCAGTGAGCGGGATGTCAAGAATGTTCTGGAGCTGCTGAAACCAATTTTTTTTTTTTTTAAGAAAAATTATCTCAGGTCAAAATGAGAGACAGAAGATTTGTCTTTTGCAATCACAGAGCTCCACTGATGTGCTTCCAGTGGTCTTAGCACATGCTATTGATCTCTTGGAGTGATTTCTATCAGTTATTAGCCATTGTCAGCCAGCTCTGTGCGAAATCTTAAAATGAATCTTGGCTGTATCTGCAGCAGCCTTGAAATACAGAGATCTGGGATGCAAGCTTAGAGCTCTAAGTGCAAACACTTTAAAATGTGACTTTGAATCAATGGAAATCAGCATGGAGAAGGGAAGGCTCCAGCGAGACTATAGAGCACCTTCTGCAGTTCAGAGCAGTTACATAATCGTGCTCTCTACAGAGAACAAAATAGACATTAAACATGGATCGTGCTCAGTTCTGCCTTGTATGGAATCTTATGCTGTATTTAAATCTGGTGAATCCAACCCCTGCTTTTTGTTTTCTTTCTCTGCATCTTCCTGCTTCCATCTCCCCTTGTGTTCTTAGTTATGCCGCAGTTATTACATTAACAAAACGTGGGGTTGAGTCCTGGATAATAACATTTTATCTGGAACCATGCCATGCTGGGAAGATGGTAATTCAGTTAATTGAATTCTGTCTAAAATTACTAAATCAATATTCCAGCACAGTGCTGGAACACACAGCTGGCAGTGAAGTATTGCCTGGAACACTCATGGTCAAACCAATATCTTGGGGCACTGACGAGAAGAGTTTGAAATTCGAGTCCCAGGTTTAGGTGATACAAATTGTGCTCTGAATCTTGTCTGAACACGATTTACAGCCTTGTCTGTGTATTTTGGAGAGCGCTGTCCATCAGGCTAGCAGCGAAATGGAAAAGTACTGAGGAAGCAGCGCAGGTACAGCTCTGCAGGGAAGCTGTTTTGCCTGGCCTGAGATCAGGGACCTGCACTGCACCAGCACAGTACCCTCCGAGGAGGGATGCTCCCTGGGGGAGCAGATGTTTGGAACAACATGTGAGCTCTTCCCGGTGATCCTGCACAGGCACAGGAAGGGTAAAACCTCCCTGGGCATATTGGCATCCACTGTCTCTCTCTTCTAGGAACAAAACTATGTTCTTGAGGAGCAGAGTAATCCATCCTCATCACTATCTCTGGTCAAATCTCTGGTCATCCCAGAATAAAATGACCTCTTGGAGGAGCCAGATACCTCATCCCAGGCACATCAACTCTGTCAAAGTGTGAAGCACATCAGCCATGACCCTGGATGATTTTAGAAACACTCTAGGGAAATGACCCTGGGGGCAGAGAATACATTTTACAGCTAAATTAATTATATCCACCCAGCTGAACCATCTGGGCTGCACATCTCGCTGGCAAGGTGGGACATCAGCCTGTAAGAGGGTGTGGGTTTGCCTGGAATGGTGTTTGGGGCAGGGTTGGGGTGAGGTCTGGCGTGTCTGTCCGCTGCAGGAGCACGACCCGGGAGCAGCCAAGGGGAAGAGACAAGTGGGAAGGAGAAAAAAAGCTTCACGTCTGGGGCTTGGATCAATGCAAACAACATAAATACTGGCTGAGACACCTTCCGCCCGCTGGCCCCTCCGCTGCCAGGGAATTACAGGCTGGCTGCACAGTGTCCCTCCTGAGCTGGTGAGGAGCCAACCTCGGAGTGAGAGCTCGGCCAGAGCAAGGTCATTAGCGCGGGGAATCGGCTGCAGTCCTCTTTGTTTGGGCAGTGTCACTTTTCATCACACAAAGTAGATCTGCAACTAATATCTTCAGGTCTCCTCTGCCTCAGCAGCCTGTGGCACTAGTTCAAGCTTCACTGGGGAAACAGCTGGACCTGCTGGTCTTGTGGAAGTTCCTTCAGGTTATGGTCTTCTCAAAGGCTGAGCATCCCAACTTGGCTTCTCCTCATCTGTCCTGTACTCCAGTGCCGTCCATCCCAGAGGCCTCTGCTTTCCTGCCCACTCTGCTCATAAGGACTGGTGTTTAAAGGCCACATTCCCTGCACTTACCTGCCCGTGAGGCTGTGGTCTCCACCTGGCTTCAACCACGCTCAGGGACTGTGTGATGTATCTATAACGCATTTTTGGTGAAGACCCAAATCAATGTCTCATTGTTCCCAGAGAGCTGTTCCTGTCCCTTCAGAGAACGTGACTGCTTTTCTGGTTGATCTGAGGCACTCTGCAGCCATCAGACCCTGTTGGTCTTTACCAGCAGTAAGTCTCCTGCAGCCGGTTTGGCAGGATTGAGCTGCCATTCCCATGCAGGGAACACAAGCACTGGAGCTGCCTCCTTGTGAACCAAGAAGATTGGAGGGGGAAAGTCCCATGTAAGCTGTGGAGCATTTAGGGATGCACAGCCACAAACTCCCTCTGACCTACGTGAAGGAGGGCTAATATCCCCCAGTCCTCACTCCAAGGTACCACTGGTAGACATTGGTAGACCCTCACTGGCAGTGGGGCTGAATCCAGCCTGGAATAAGGCAACCCCTTTCTCCTCCTGTGTTTTCCAAAGCAGGTGTCTCTGCAGGTGGGATGCACAGGTCCAGTGTTGTGCTTTGGCAGGGAATGAGCGTGTCCAAGCCCTGTGTGTGCCCTTGGCACATCCCTCACAGCCTGGGCAGTGCCAGCACCACAGCTCAGGCACCTGGAAATAATCCCTGTGTGCTTTTTAGGGAGCCTGGCTCTGAATGAATGACCCTGGAGGAGGGTATCTAGCTGGAAAGCCTGGCAGTGTCGTTCTGGCAACACCCCAGTAGGCTCAACCCGTGCCTGGGATTGGGATGGCAATCCCTACACGCAGCCTCACCGGCACCCGCCGGAATGACCACCCCATCCCGGAGCTGCCGTCCCATCCTGGAGCCCAGCCTGTTCCCAGGGATCGTTACCAGGAGCTTGTGTGTTTGGTTGCAAACAGAGCGGGAGTGGGAGCCAGGCGCTCGTGTTTGTGTGCCTGTGGTTGCTCAGGCAACTCGGGGCTAGCCAGGAGCTGCCAAAACCATCGGTGAGCCAGGGCCGAGCCCCCGGCACGGCTGTCCTGGGGCGGTGTGACCGGCCGAGCCCCCTCTGCCGGGCTGGGGGAGCGGCCGCAGGGGTTGCCACTGCTCGGCCCCGCGAACACAACCAGACCGGAGCGTCAGTGCGGAGGGGCTTTATTGCAGAGCCGGGTTACAGCGTGGGTCTGCAGCATCCTTTGGTTTGGGCTTCACGAAGGTAGCGGGAGGCCCCAGGGGTTCAGGTCGGAGACCTTTGCCAGTGGCCAGGCAACACCGAGCTCTCCCGGGGTGCATCCTGGGGCTGGGTGGGCCAGGAGCATCCCGGCAACTCCGGCACCGCAGGGTCTGAGCCTGTCATGGTGCTGGGCAAGTGGCAAAGCCAGGCAGCTCCGTGGTGAGGGCACCGGTGGGGAAGGAAGGAGGCGATTTTGGCGTAATTGGAGTAGGGTTAAGGCAGGTCCCCGGGAGGTCTGCAGGGAGGACAGGCTGTGGTCCCCGGTGGGACTAGGGAGAGTGCCCTGAAAGCCACGGCTGAGGTAGGGAAGGTTTGGGTGCCAGCGGGGCAGGGGAGCCCTGAGGAGCAGTGCTGTTAGTACGGCGGGTGCTGCCAGTGGTGTGGGACTGGGGGTGACAGCACGGGGGACACAGGAGGAGCTGGGGGATCACAGCACAGGGTGGGACAGACGTAGCGCTGGGGCAGAGCACTCGGCCCGGAGACTTTCTCAATCCCGTCAGCGCTGGGCGGCCGACATCCCGCCAGCCTGGGGCTGGCCCCAGCGCAGCCTCCCGGGCCCCTCGTCACACGGGCACGTCTCAGGGCTGACGTGAGCGCCGACCCCACGGCCGGCGCGCAGGCACCGGGGCGGTGGGCGCCGTGGGTGCCCATCCCTACTTTTTCACTTTGGCGTCGTAGGTGCCCGCGTTCTTGTAGGCACTGACGTAGCCGCTGGTGTCCACGATGTTCTCCCGCCCGCTCTTGCCCTTGCCCTTGCCGCTCTCATCGAAGCGTTCCTTGTGGGAGCCCGTGTACTTGGAGGTGTCTGTCAGCCTCTCCACGGCCCCCACTGTCTTGGCTTTCTGCAGCGGGGAGATGGGACATGGGAGTGAAGAAGGTGCCCCACTCCCTTCATCCCTTGCTCCTGACACCCTGCCATGTCCCCTATGCCCTGTGCAACCCCCAGGCCCCCCTGCCCACCCAGGGCCATGGGATCTCCTAGAAAGCCTCTGCACTGTGGGCAGAGTTCTGTCTTCCCCTCCTGATTATCCCTCCTCCTCCCAGCAGCTGAGGGGCTCCTCACTCACCGTGACGCCCACATTAATGGGTTCCTTCCCTGCCACCAGCTGGCAGATGGCTTCGTATGCCTCCTCTTTGCTCTTGTCCTTAAACCTCTTGGGGGCCAGCTCCTCCAGCGCCTTCTTGAACTCCTCGTAGTTGATGACACGGGCTGTCTTCCCTCTGCAAGCACAAAACCCGGGCTGCCATCAGCACCTGTTCACTTTGTGCTTCCAGATGGGAATAAGCTGCATCAGGGAGACCCAGCCTTTGTCCTCCACCAGGCTCAAGCCCCTCACCTAACCTCTGAAATTCAGCTACAGCAATCCCAGCTGAATGGTTTGGGCTGGGCACAGCTGGTGCTGAGTTCCAGGAGCCTTTCAGCCACATGTTGTTGAAGTGCCTGGTGCCAAAAACCAGGGTGCATGGAAGTGCTCTGGGACCTGGGTGCTGATGTGTGGAGGGGATGTGCATCCATTTCCATTGCTCCCGGCCTGCCTGGGATGCCCAACAGCCTTTCTCCCCTGGCAGGCATCAATCCTCTGGTCACGTTTGGAAGGATGTGCATAGAGCATCTCTCCCATGAGCTCCTGGTCCTCATCTCAGCACAGCAACCCGTCCTCCTGCATCCAAAAACCTCCGTGCTCAGCCCCTCCTGTCCACACCCAGAAACAAGGGGATGCCCGGACAGAGCACGTGGAGGGAGCAGGTCCTCCACCCATCCTCGCTGCTGCTCCCTGGTGCATCAGGTGTCACCGTGTCCCCAGAGATCCCTGAAAAAGTTCCAGGTGCCTTTTAGCCCTTCAAGCTGCCCCTGTGATCTCCATGGACAAAAGTCCTCTTCAAGCTCAGGTGTTGGCTGGCCAGGCCCAGGGATGAGCCACATCACACAGGACACCTCTGAGCATCCTCCTCTGCTCCTTGTGGCACCTTCTTGTCAGATGGGAGCCAGGCAGACCCACCCCAATGCCAGGACTGGGAGTAGGGGCATAGTCGTCTTTTCACCAAATCTGAGCTTCCCACCCCCAAATTTGAGCTAATATATGACTAGATCTTGCAGAAGCAGCCACACACCCTCTCTGAGAGCGGGACACTGCAGGGCAGGCCATGCTGAGTGGGATGGACAGCCTGGGCACACAGCTGGGGTAGCACAGCTCTGTGGGGACCCTCACACCAGGCACCACCACCCTGCCCCCACTGCAGGGGCATCCCCACCCTCCAGGTGGCTGGAGGCCGCAAAAATCCCATTCACTTACTTCACCTTGGAGAAGACAATGTCCACGTCGGTGCTGGTGACGCTTTTGCCGTCGGTGACTTTGCAGTCTTTGCACAGCTTGGCCCAGTTCTTCCCATTCATCTCCTGCCCCGTCGCCTTGGTGTCGCCGTAGATGGCGAATTTGCGGAAGCTCTCTTCCAGCGATGCCATCTCAGCGTTCCCGGCCATGGGGCTGCAGGACAGGGGGCAGAGGGGGCCTGTCACCGCCCAGGCTCCGGCTGGCTGCACGGCAGGGCTCAGCTGGCTGCTCGCGGGTCCTCGAGGGCAGGAGGAGGAGGAGGAGGAGGAAGAGAAGGGCTGGCGAGGGCGGAGGCACTGCAGCAATATCGGGGTGTTGGCAGTGCCTGCTGGCGTGGGGTGAGCGCTGGCAGCAGCCTGGGATGAGCCCCGAGGCCGACAGCCAAGAACGTGTCTTGGGGAACGGAGGCTCTTGGTCGAGAGCTGTCAGCAGCGAGGCTGTCAGCTCTGGGGGCTGGCAAGGAGTGAGTGCATCAGCCTGTCCCCTCGGGAGCACTCTCCGGGAATGACGCAATGCGTCCGCCTTTCTGCCGCTCGCACATCAGGACGACCGGCACCGCCGCCTGCCTCCAGCCCCACCTCTCTCCTGCCTGCATCCCCCTGTGCAGAGCTGCAGCACCCCAGTCCTGCGACCTGCCCCCCAGGGCTGGGCCAAGCGTGGCGCCCCTCAGGATGGCAAGGTGCTAGTGGCACTCTGCGCTCCGCCGTGGCACTGCGGCCGCTGCCCCGTCCCTGCTCCCCGCCTGCCGTCGCCTCGCCAGCCTCGCCCTGCCGGCTCAGCATCCCTCACCACGCGCCGAGCACCCACAGCATCTCTGCCCGGATCGGGCGTGGCAGAACGCGGGGAAGCTCCAATACCCAGGGGCGGTCCCGTACCCCGAAGGCAGAGCGTGTACATCGCCCCGTGGATGCCGGGTGGGCCCCCGGAACCTCGGCGAGGTCTGGGGAGTGGTCCCGAGGACCGTCGCTAGGGAGGATGGGCGTTGCCTGGCGACCGTCGCTAAGGAGGCGCGGCGGGGCGGGGATGCCGCCGCTCCCTCGGGCTGCCGCCGCCCCGGGCCCCGCACGGCCCCGCACGGCCCCGCAGAGCAGAGCCGGGGCTCTCTCCGCCCGGCTCGGGGTGAGTCCCCGCCGGAGGTTTGAGGGATGCCGGGGCAGCGGCAGCCCCGTCCGCCCCTCCGTGTCCCCTTCCCCGGGCAGCGGGACGGGCAGCGGGGCTCTAGGGGTGCGGGGGGGGGGGTCCCGTCCGCGGTGCGGCCGCGCTCGCTCGGTCACTCACCTCCCGGAGCCGCGCTCTGAGGCGGGGGGGCGGCCCCGCCGCCTGTTTAAGGCGCAGCCATAGCGACGGGAGGGGCCCCGGGCCGCGCCCGCCGGCCGCCCCCTCCCGCCTCCCCCGGGCCGCCGCTCGGCTCGGCGGGGAGCGCCCTCGGGGCGGGGACACGGAGCCCGGGCGGCGGACCCGCACCACCTGTGGGATATCCTACACCACCCTGTGAAGCCCCTCTGATTTCCCCCGAGACCTTACCGGCACTGCGCAAGGTCTGTCCTCTACCCCACAGGGTATCTCCATCACCCCACGAAGCCCCAGCATTGCCTTCCAAGGTCCCTTCAGCACCCTAGAGGCCCCACCATCACCCCACGAGGTCTCTCCACCTCCCTTTCGCCCCATACTCCCCCTTGCAGCCCTGCTGTGCTCTACCCTGCAGCCCTGTCCCCTGCCCCACACAGCCAGTGTGCCCCTTCGTAGGGCAACTGTCCCCTCTTGGGGGGTGACACCGTGGACCAAAGGCCACTGCCCAGGCTGTGGGGACAAATGCCAACCGTCCTGCTGTGCTAAGCATTGTGACAAGCACCTGTCCCCTCTGCATGGCCCATCCTCAGAGCAGCCACATGCCAGTCTGCTCATCCTGGCAGCCTGGAGCATGACCACACTACAGGGCTCCCAGTGGGTGCTGCGAGTTGAGGCAGTGCCCAAATATTGTGGTTGTCATGGAGTCCCAACACAGCCCACATCACTTACTCATGGCCCCACCTCAGCTGTTTGCCCAGAGCCCATTCCTATCCCAGTGCTCTGCTGGCACTCCCTGGGCTCATGGATGACCAGCTGCAGCATCATCAGGAGTTGTGCGCAGACAGGGGAAGCAGAATGTAGTTTGCTCCAGCCATGGGGGTCCTGCAGGCAAGTCAGCAGCTTGGGGATCTGGGAAGTGAGTCAAACAACACAGCCTTTGGCAGCCTGCAGTCTCTGTCTGCCCTGGTCACTGTGCAGAGGAGCCACAGGACAAGGACAGGGGTGTCCCCATGGCTGGGCTGCCCCAGGGGTACCAGTTCTGCCCATACACCCAGAGCCCTTTGCTGTGCGATACACACCCAGGGACAAATTCCCCCTCTTGGCTGAAGTGCATGCATTTTCTGCTGCGACATAGTTGTCAGTTCTTGACTGGACAAAGCCATGACCAACCCACTCACACTGATCCTTACTTGGAGCACAGACTGGAGACCTCCAGAGGTGACCACCATCCAGCTCTGGGAGTTTGGGATCACTAACTTCACCTCCCACTTCAGAGATGAGTGCCAGAGCCAGTGCCAGAGGGCACAGGCACGTCACAGCCCCTGACTGCTTTGGTAGCCCCAGCTGGTCATAGCCACATGAAGGGCCTGCACTTTGGTACATCCCCCAAACAGTCCTGTGGCCTCTCTATCAGGGTCTCCACAGGAGCTGCTGTTTCACAGCCCAGCCAGAGGCAGGGTGGCAAGGACATCCTATAGGGGATAGTCCATGGCAGGCATGACAGGTGTAGAGGCTCATCTGATGCCAGAGTCCAGGCAGACCTCTCCAAGAAGTGTTTTACCTCTCTCCGGTTTGTTCTGGTAGAGCTCAGACACGGCTGGAGAGCCTGGGTGCTGCACAGAGGAGGTGGCACCATGAGGACTCTCCTGACCACATCCCACTCGTGATACAGTATGAAAGCAGGTCCCAAAGTGCAGAGGCTCAGAGGTGAGAGTGCCTGGCTGTGAAGTGGGAATTTAAACCAGCCTTCATGCAGATCAGCAAGGACCAGGAGGCATCATCCCACCTGCAGTGGATGGGGAAGAGCTGTTGCCTTTTCCCTGGTGTGAGAAGAGTGGAATAACTCAGACTGCCACTTTGAGGAGGGTGGTTAAGTCATGATGAAGGTACAGTCTCGTCGTTAACTTGCCCTGCAGCTTCCGACCAAACCGGGTGTCTCTGGCTCAGCTTCAGCTGACAGCTCCAGAGAGGAGCCCAGGTAACACTGGCTGGAGCACCCAGCCTGGCAGCAGCGGGCAGCACGAGAGCCCTGATCGTCCCAGCCAGCAGCAGACAGAAATTGGGCATGTTGGCGGCTCTTCTGTAGGAGCTACAGCTGGTCCTGCGGCTTCAGAGCCCAAAGAGCCAAGAGAGGGCACATGGGGGGAGCTGGGCAAGGAGGGGCACTGAGCCATGGCTGGTGAGTTGCCCCACCGGGTCGAGTTGAGCAGGTCAGGTTTCGGTTCCTAAGGACAGGGGTTTGTTGTGCATTTGTTGTCACCATGATAGCCCTGTTGGGATGGAGCATGGTCCTTGGCTGGCTCCTGCTGTTCCTCATGCAGCCCGGAAAAGGAAGACGGGGAGGAGGCTGGGGCTTGGTCCAGAGCCCACAGGACGGGCAGGAGTTGAGAGGGAGGTTGTACAGGTCCTGTGATGTGGTGAAGGAGCATGCACACGGCTCAGTGCTCAGCTCCCCGGGGACGTTTCCCTTCTAATCAAGGTCAGGATGTTCCCAGGCTGTCTCCTGCCCCAGGGACCTTAATGAGCAGAAGACTTCAGCGCTTACCCCAGACACACCGAGGCTCACACACAGCTCAGTGTCCCTGAGGCTGCTGGGCTGGTCCCTGCTAAGACTGTGTCCCTCTCCCCACCTTCACAGAGTCCCCGAGTGTTGTGACTGCTCGAGGTGCAGCTCAAAGCTTGCACAAGAGCACGACATAATCTCGGAGCACCCTCTGTGCTCACCCTCATCCTCTTTGCCCCTCGCCTCTCCCGGGGCTGGGCACTCCATGATCCCGGGACTCATCTTGTTTCAGGAATGAGCGGCTGGCTCGGCCGCGTCTGGGGTGGGATGAGGTTATGCGGGAACGCTGCTTCTCTAGCGCGAGTTGCTACAAAACAGAGGGAAGTGTTTCGGAGGTTGTGCAATATGTGTACGGTCACCCCGGCAACAGCGCGTCCACAGGGCATTAGCAGGGCTTAGCTGCGGCTGATGAGCGGTGCGATCGCGGACGGAGAGGTGCTGTGTGTGTGCCGGGTGTGCCACCGAGCACGACCCGCAGTCATGCCATGCACGGCACCGGGCAGAGAGGAGGGGGAGAAAAGCTCCGTCCTCTGCCAGGAACTTCCTTTCCCCCGCCCTGCAATTCAAGGCTGCTCATTGAGATGCTCTCAGGACGTGTCAAAAGCAGCGCAGGAACAGAATCTCACAAAATCATTTCCCAAAGGAAGGTCCCCTTGACTTCAAAGAGTAAACAAAGAAACTTGAGCCAGGCCAGGAGATGAAAGCAAGCAGGACGTGTGTCCTATGCCAAGGCAGGAGGCTTACAGAAGGCACTGCAAGGCTTGGCACAGCTATCAGAGGGTGACAAGGGATCATGATTTTTGATTCCAGAGGATTGTGCAAAGCTGTCATCCTGCAAATCATTGCTTCTTCCTAATAAAAAGCCACAGTGTCTCGTGGTGGAAATAGCTGGTCCAGGGCGCTGCCTCCTGCTGATGGGAGAGTTCATGCCCTGGCAAAAACCTTTTATTTAGTGCTGGAGAGGGTGCTCAGGGATGTCAGGCCTCACTGTTTCTGCAGCGGTGGGGAGTTAAAGCATCAGGACTTCTGCTGTCATCTTAACCCAGCTCGCTGCTGGTCTTGGGCTGTACCTTGCAGTTTCTGCAAACCTCTGCTGCCAAGACCAGGACCGTTCTGCTCACACCTGGTCTCTGCAGCAGCACCCTAATGTGACTCTTTTCCTTTTGCTTGCTGCCACAGGTCTGCTGTGGACCTTCCTCATCCAGAGCAGCAGAAATGCCATTGGCATCTGAACCTGCAGGGTATCAGCATTAGAGTCCCAGTTGGACAGAAGCAAGGTTGGGAAGGAGAGTCCAATTCTCCCAGGAGTTAAAACCGTCTCAGTCTTACCATTTTCACTCTTGGGTGCCCATTATGCATCTTCAACCCTCTTCCTTTGATGTGGTTGTGCCAAAAACACAAACCCCAGCCAGATTCAACCACCATGTGGCACACACAATCGTGCCTGCTGCCTGTGAGGTTCAGGAGACCAGAGTCCAACACGGGCAGTGCTGGAGCCTGTCCTGCTGGAGCCTGGCTCTTGGCTCAGCACCCAGCTGCTCCAAAGCACAGACACGGCCTTGCATATTTGGCAGCTTTGAGTTATTCAGCAGAGTGGAGAAAATGTTCCAGCTGAAGGCAGCAGAAGGATGTCTTCCCTGCCCAGGGTCCCCAGGGCATCCCGTTGACCTCCAACAAAAAGTGTTGGGCTCCTGCTGCAGCTTGTGAAGCCTACAGGGCTGGGCAGAACCCGTACATGCCAGCAGCTTATGGGGCTCTGCAATGGTTGTGAGCCTTCTCAGGTGGGTGTCTCTGTGTATGACAGGAGAATTTGGAGCTGTTCTCAGTAGGAGAGAACAGCGGGCAGGTGAGCACAGCCTGGGAAGGAGAGGAGGACTAAATGCTGACCTCAGGGTGAGCCTCATGCTGCTGGAGAGGGTCACGTCCCAGCAAACTGTAGGACAGCTCCTTCCATCCCAGCTTGAGCCCAAAACCTGGCACCTCAGGACATGCCAGACCTTTCTTTCCCTGGACATCTCACAGACCAGGAAACCCAGCTCCTCTCAGTCCAAAGGGCACGGCAGCCTTTCGGCATCACAATGCAGAGCTGGCTGGGGCTCCTCACCCTGGTGCTCACCCTGCTGGGACACCAGAGGCTCAGAGAGAAGTGAACCAAACAATCTGGGGGACATTGATTGGGCAGATCCAGGAATGGCTGCAAAAAAGGAGGAAACTATTTAGCAAAGAGTATAGAAAATTTTATTGTGGCCAGAGCTATAAAGAGCTCTGTCCCTGATTTTGGGACTGGTTCTGCATGGACAAAGAATAAGAAAACACACAAGGTCTGTTCAGGGGCACCTGCTGCAGAGGAATTACCAATGCCTTCTGGAGGACGGACAGCTGACCCTGAGCCCAGAAATGCTGCAGAGTTTCTTTGGATGAGAGCAGACATGAGAAGAAACAACAGGAAGGACTTTGTCTAACCAGGACCCACTGGTGAGCAGATGCCCTGATGTCTGCAGACACCTAGTGCCACGTCTGTTGATCCACAAAGGCTGGACCCACACTCCCCTGCTTTTCCAAAGGGTCCCACTCCAATGGACACCGCTAGCCACAGTAGCAAGGGAAGCTGCAAGGAGGGTGACCACAGGCCAGCCCTCTCTGCAAACTGAGGCAAAGTTACTTCAACAGCTACATGAGACTTCAGCGGATCAGTGGATCACGTAATTTGATGAGGAGTCAAGGCTCCTCATCCCACTTCCTCCAGGAGACAAAAATCAGACAATAGATAGGAGTGGTAAGGCAGCCCTTTAAAACACCAAGTCCTTCTCCTCAGGGCTAGTCTCTCCCATCAAGGGTTGCGAGTCCAGTCTGCCTGTCCCCTGCTGGCTGTGCCCAAAGAGTCTTCGTCCCCACATGTCCTGTCCTGCTCTGAAGCATTTTGGGTAAGTGCGAGGAGAGAACAGCTTAGCCTGACTCACACAGTTCTCTGCTTTGTCCTGTCCTTCCCTAACCTGCAACCCACCGTAGCTTGGAGAAAGGGTCAGTTGTGCTGTACATGCATCAAAGATTTAGTAGGGTAATGAAGACTCCCCTGGCTTCCTTATGTTTCCTGGTGCACCTGTTTGTTCACACCACCAGCATGTGCAGCACTGGGGACCTGTCTGGGAATGGTGCAACTGGTCACATCAGCCACTGCTGCCCAGGGCACCATCAGTGCTGGTGCCACAGCTGCCAAGTGACAAATCATGTTGGGCACACCCATGACCGTGGCAAACCCTGTAGGGATCTGCAAATAGCTGCTATCCTGGGCTCTGAGGTTAGCTGGATACTAGGCAGATATGGCTTTGCTGGAAGCCCCAGCCTCAGTGCTCAGCCAGGAATTTGGATCAGGGCATGCTGCCTGGGGAAGCCAAAAGGGCAGGGAAAGCCCAGGCACTGCAGATCAACAGCCCAGACAACTCTGTGCTTCTGACCCCCAGCACAGGGTGCTGTGACTCGAGGCCCTGGCTCTGTGCCCCAGTGTCTGCTGTGGGATCTTTCTGCACCACACACACTCCAGGCTTGGCTGTGGACAGCCCAGGAAATGGAAAGGTTTCAGGACTTGCCGTATCCCAAAGCTTCTGACGAGAAGGCTGCGCTGTGGGGCATGCCAGGCTGCTGGGAAGGGGGAGCAGGTCAAACTACATTGCCTTACAGAGAAATGCTGGTAGTGGACTTGGCTTGAGGGTGCACAGTGGAAAGCGGTATAGGGATGGGGCAATCCTGAGGTTACTCCCTGAGCACCTGCTGAAGCCCCTGCACATGATCCAAAGATTGACAGAGTATAGGCAGATGGGAAATACAGTTTTCAGGGTGCAGGGAACAGCAGAGATGCAGCTTTGCTCTTCCCCATGCACTCTCCTGGGAAGTTACTGCAGTACCAGAGTGCAGAGGGCCAGGAGGGGTCAGCCCTTTCCGAAGGAAAGCACTCAAACTCTCGAGCAACAAGTTCACCTCAGGTTTGCCACCTTGCTGCCTCTTGTCTTAGGCTGAGAGTGAGAAATGTCTCATTGCAGCCTGACAGCACATGCACAGTGAGGGATGAGTCCCTTACTAACTCTGTTCCCAAAGGCCGTGGCCTTGGAATGCTGATCCCTAGGCCGCTGTGGTGTTTGTCCTTCTGTCCTTTGAGCATGGATCATGTCTGCTCATATGCTGTTTGCTGGTGCATTTTCTGTGGTCAGGCTCGGTTGTGGTCTCACTGGGCTGGGGCTGAGGGACAAAAAGTTCTCCACTGCTCTTACTTACAAACACATCAGGAGTCCTAGAAAAAAGTTCCAGGTCTTGTTCCACAGGTCTGTCCTGCTGGCAGCTTCTCCTTTTTACCTTGTGCTCAGAACACAGATTCTTCTTCCTGTCACCTCTGGGATTGTCTGTGGACAAGGGATAATGTTGATAGTTGCTTGAGTTATTCTTAGAAGGCCCTTGAAGGGGCTGTGCTCCCAAGAAGAGTCTGAGCCACAGGAATCTCATCCATGGACTCAGCAGACTCTGAGTGATAGTCAGCTGGGGGTCCTGCTGCCTGGATGAGGCTGATGCTGCTGGGGGGCAGAGCAGCTCTCAGAGGAGAAGCTGGCACTAAGAGGTAAAGGCTGTGGGAAGGTGAAGTGGCAGTAGCCGTGGCTGGGAACTCTGCAGATGGAAGTAAAGGGAGAAGAAAGCTTAAGGAGAGAGAGATAGATCTCAGACCCACCAAGGCATCAACAAGCCCAGGAACTCTGCCTCAGCTCATCCACCAGTGTTAAAGAAAATCATACCTATATTTATATAAAAGTCAGCAGAGAAGCTGACTGGTGCACTCTCACCTGACTGGGGATCTGGGAACGAGGGCCGATGTGTAGCATGTCCTTTAGATCCACTGTCCATTGCTGAGGAAGAGACTTTGTGCACCTTCTTTCTTCTTTTCTTCTGTTGCTGTGAAAGCAAGTGGCCCAAGGGAAAAGAAGTGAGTGTATCAGCTTAAAATAACGAGACAGACAGTTTTCTTATTTGCTACCTCTTTTTAATTCCTCCTATTTTGAACAATGAGCACTAGGTACAACCAAAGTCCAAGTGGATTGTCAGCAGCAGAGGTTTGGGGTGTAGCAAGTCCTGCTTACCTGAGAAGGGACTGCAAAGTGAAGGGATGAGGGGTCTGGGGAGGAACTCGGCTCGGGGTCACCTTCTTTGTTGTGGACATAGAGCTTTGGAAAGCTAAAACACACAGCAGACACACCAGGTGAGTCTCTAAGACAGGACTTAGCTCTGATTCCCTCTTTGCATGTACACATCAGCCTGACTGAAATCTCCCCTGCCTTGCACAGCATTCCCAGCAAAACTGCAGGGAAACTTTTCCTGCACAACTGTGCAAAATATGAAGGAAATCCCCAGGGACATGGGCTAACAGGCAAGGATTAACTAAGAGACAAGGATCCTGTTTTCCCAGGAGTGCTTGCCTGTGTTATAAACTTTGCTGTTGTGATGCATCTCTCAATAACCTGAAATCATGTAGCTATAATGAGCTCAATACAGGAATTACAGGACAAATCAGGCAACTTTAAATTAATTTTAATATAAAAAATTAATAGAAAGCAGTTTGATATAAAATATTTAATATAAAACAGCCTAAACAGAGAATTGTAGGAATGATACTTCACTAGGGAAGGGAAGGCAAGTATTCCTGCAGGTATTTACCCTCCTGAAAACCAATGATTTCACCATGCTTTTGTCAAAACACTTGTGCTCCCTGTCCTCCTAAGTACTTTTGTCTTAGGGTTCCATCAGTGACCTCGATGACAGTTTCCCATTCCCCATACACACTGCTGGGAGACTTTTCTTACCCTTTTCCTGAAGTTACTGTTGAGAATTCCACTACTTGAATTCCAGGGTCTGTATAGCCAGGGTTACCTGACAATAAGTCTGCTTCCTGAAAAAAAAAAAAACCAACACACCAACATTTTCAGACTAATATGAACACAGAGTGGAGGAGGGGGATTTTCATTACAGATGTCTTCTTATGCCAGACATTTTGTGTCACCCTTACAGGTAGCACAGCTGAAACTCAGCAGGAGTCTGAGTTTTTAGTTTCCATCTAAGAAGATGGAAAACCAAGACTGACACAATTAGAAGTCCCTGATTCATTCATTTAGTCCAGTCAGTATTTTATGTGACTCAAAACCAAATCACACTCACAGAGGTCAGGTTAGTAATTTCGTGGGACCACATTCAAAATACCACTTAAAGCCTCCATTAGTTACACAGCTCAATCTGAGGAGCTACTCAGTGAATGCAAATAATGTCTTTTAAATGCAAAATGGTGGGGAAGATGAAAGCATGCAACTTAGAGTAAAAAAATTAAGTAATTTCTGTTTCTTGTGCGATCCTGTATGGCTAATAACTGCTGTTTTTTAAAAAAGCATGTGGTACATTGATCATTTGCCTCAGGTATAGATGAACTCAAAGTAATGCCATCCTGAACTTGAAAATTAAAAGTTTTCAGATTCATATAAGAAGACCCAATAAATAAGCCTCTTTTAAATCCATGTGTTTGCATTACAGAAAAGGACTCCAATTCTCCCTCAAAAGGACCCAGTTAAGACAGTCAGAGTAACAAGGATGCAGGGTATGAAGCCCTGTTATCAAAAAGGATAAACTGTGCACAGAAGAACCTTGACACTACATATCAGCTACTCTTAAACTTGAATAACCAGCTTCCTCTTAAGCATTTTAGCATGCAGTAATTACAAAGACACAGATTTTAAGGTAACTTTTAGCTGGGAAAGATGGAGGGATTTTAAATGTGATAGGCATTAGCTTCAAAAATACCTAAACAAGCTCATGAAAACCTATTTTTCTGAACAGCCCAATCAGCAAATTTGAGAAAGTGAAGTCAGAGTTGGCCATCCCACAAATGGGTTCCTGAGAGATCCAAGTCCTCTGCACTTCAACGAATTCATAAACAATCAACAAAAGAGCAGAGCAGTGAGAAGCCTGGTGATGACACTCCCTGATGTAAGGCGTTAAAAATGAAAGCCAGCCGCAAAGAGCTGCGGAAGATCCTTGTAATGTTGAATTATGGGGTGAGAAAATGGCACACAAAAATCAACATTGCTAGAGGTAAAGATGGAAAGTGATGCATGTGAGAATAGCAGCGTGAACTTTATATACAAAGCAACGGTGTCTGAGCTAGAAAAGAATCCGTGGAGATTCACCATCAGTGGCAGTCAAGAAATCATTTCAGATGTTAGGAATAAAAAGGAAAGGCAAATAAAAAATGAAAATAGAAAATAGTTTCATGTTATCCTCACAGAAGACCAGGAAGAAGGTACAGGGAACAGTGACAGGACCAATGAAAGGGATGGAGCAGTTTCTGTACAATAAATAGCTGACGGACAAGGGTTCTTCAGTCAGGAGAGGGAATAGTCAGGACAGATATGAGTGGAGAATGTATATGGGGAATAATTGTTTACCAGCCCCCTAACACAGCACTTAGAGAGCATCAAATGAAAAAAAAAATCAGGTAGCAGTTTCAGAACAAACAGAAGAAAGGCCCTAACACACACTGCTGAGTGCTGGGGGAGAGTACTGGGGGCTACAACTCCTGCACTCTGTCTCTGCAGCCAGAGCTGGCCTGTGTCAGAGCCAGCACACTGGTCTGATCCTCCTTGGCCAGCCTTCTCCCCGTGCAGAAGAGATACTTCCAAAATCACTAGCTCCTTTTGAACATCTTGGCATCAATGTCTGGAGACTCAGTACTCATGCAATTGTTAGATAAGAGAGCTGCCAAACTGGAAGGACTTCAGAACTGCTGCGTTTTGTTAACATGCTCTGCATTTAACTCATCTTGGAGAATTTGCAGCTGTTTTATAGGTGGTAACATAAAATTAGAAGGCAGTTGTTTTAGCGATTGCAAATATTTCTGATTTGAAAATTATGCTACTTAGATCTATTGCAGGCAAGGTTTATCTAAGTGAGATATTAATAATCTGCAGAAATTTACTACATGTATTTCAGGTAGAACTGATAACTCAAGTCAGATCATCGTGAACCATCAAGTGAACACAAAGTGTGCACAAATGTCTCCTCAAAGCACTTCAGGAACATTTACAATCAAGATTTACATTCAAGCTTCATGCACCTGAATCACAAGTGAAAGAGACCAGACACAGTCTCGTGTCACTGTAATTGTACAAGTGTTTTCAGAGGGAAGCAGGTTGTGGCTGAAATGAGCTGCAGTGGGAGACATCCCACTGTGCAGAGTAACTGAAAACAATCAGGACTCAATGTCCACGCCACACAAACAGGACTGCAGGACTGGCATTTCAAGGGAGATTAATAAATGATTCATCTTGAGAATAACATGAACGATTTCTTTCCAAGCAGGGAATGAAAGAGCCTTTTAAAATCCATTTTGTTCATTTCAGCCTTCTATAAATAATGTATAACCGAAGCAGCCACATAAATGAAAGTAAACTACTAAAGCTGACTAGCGGAAACAAATGGAAGCACACTCAGTCAGTAGAAAATACAGTGTTCTCTCAGTGTAACAAAAACTACAGCCACAGCACAGAGTCCAAGCCTCCCTCTGCTCCCAGGCATCAGCAGGACAGCCAGAATCCTTCCACTGCAGCATCAAGACAAGCCACCCTTTGCAGCTGGGTTGTTTGGATTCAGCTGCTAGTCCTGCTGAAAACAGACTGCCCAAGTTCTGCCACCATGCAAACCCTGGCCATGCTCACCAAACACCACCTGTGTCCACCCCAAGGTCCACTGTTGCAAGTTCAGGATGAATTCAGCTTCCTTGCCTGCTGCAGCTGCCCTTATCAGCCACTTCAGTGACAAAGAGTGCCCTGAAGTGCTGTCTGGTTGGAGGGGAGGCAGAACCAAATGGGGGAAAAAAATGCTCTTGTCTCAGGAAAAGTGGATCTCTTGCAAATGTTGAGGCTGAGAGTGAAGACGAGGTTTGCCTTAAAGTGACATTGGAAGAAAGAAACAATACTGAAAATTTGAGGGAAGCGGAGTAAAATCTGTGTTTATTATTTAAAATCAAACCTTACCAACCTGAATCAGCGTCCAAAGCAAGTTCAAAGTTTTAGGAATGTGAGCAGAATCACATCCCAGCTGGCCTCATAGGAAAGCCAGCTCCCTGGCATGAATGCAGTTATGCATTAAAGCATTGGTTTAGGTTTAGTTTGTATTTCTTTGCAGTGCTATGCAACAGCTTACAGAAAAAAACTGTTACTTGCACATCCTGCTTTGGATACAGTAATAGAGGCAAATGCTCAATGTATCCAACTGGTTTGCATTTTTTGTGACATCTGAACAATTTCAGTGTGCAAAATTAGGGCTTTTACCTTGTGCATGTTCTGAGAAGGATTCTACAAGTACATAAGAATCCATTAACCTGAACAAGAATCTTCTAACCTGAACACAGCCAAAGACTTAACTACAGACCAACATGGAAAACCGAAGCCAAAACCAACACCCAAGCTTAAAAAAGGCTCAAAAACAAGCATTAAAGGGGAAATGCATGTTTCTTCTTAGTCCCTAAAATGAATGGACAGTTCAGACAAAAGCTGGAAGAGGATGATTTCCATTTTATGCTCACAACATGTTGGATCAATTACAAAGGGTTGCTGTGTTCAGGCTAAAGAAGGCTGTATTCAACACAGCGTACAAAAGGCAAGTCACTTGGTGTCCTCCTACTCCAATCTATTTGTTTGTGTTTATCTCTGGTTGCTATGTAAGAAACAAGGAAAATCTGGTGGGTTAACATTTTTTTTTAACAATGTTACTGGGCATCATCCAGTCTTTCTTGTTCCCCAAGGTACTAACTGCAGTCCTGAAACACCAAACTCCTTTTCACCCTGCTCCTTCCAGGCTTGCTGCTCCAAATTAACCGCATTCACACATACCTAGATAAGCCCCAGTGCAGACAGGAGAACATCACTTAATGGCTACATCCCAAATGTGTGCACACACACATGAAGTCCTCCCCTGTTCAAATACATTTGCAGTATCAGTTAAAATTCAGTAGCTAGATGTTTTGAGCTAATGCTTTATTATTGTTTTAATTTTTATAGTAAGCAAAGCTCTATGAGACAAAGTGCCAAATATTTTTGTTGTTATGGAAACCTCTGTTTAAACTGAAAGTTCAGCTTTTCCAAAACAGTAAATATATATATATATATATATATACATGAAAATCTAGGGACTCTGTATTATACAAAACTGGATTAGCTCAATTTCCCCTTTGGTTTGATAGAGAAAAATTACAGATGAGTCCAGAGAGATTCCAGTATCGCTACACAGAATACTTGGATGAAGCTCAGATTTAACTAATTTCTTATGAAATATAAAACTGGTTGTATAGAAAGTAACTTGCATAAAGTGAGAAGTTACACAGGACTGAGAATCACAGCATAATTCAAACCAGGAAGAATTTCTGGAAGTTTCTAGCTCAACCCCCTGTTAAAGTCAGTACAGATCTTGTCCAGTCAAAATTTGAGTTAATCCAATAATTTATTTTGCCTTGTAGCAAAATAAATTATACTGAACCTCTAAAATGAGAGTGGAATATATCTGCCTCTGCACAGTGTAGAATCATTAAAGAGCTTGTAGAACTCTTTTTACAGAGATACAGATCAACATCATGGTAATCACAAGGACCCTTATCACTATGCAAATTCAATTCAAAGAAAAGCAGATATCTGGGTCATTTCTGAATGATTGGTGTCCTTTTCATTTTCAAGATGGTTAAATTATTGGTATTACTGGCTGTTCCATGATCAGCCCAAATTTCTCCAGCCTTAGAACTGATCTCACTTGCAGCCATGACCTGTGTATTCCCACACGACACCAAGATTGCTCTGTCACCCAAACAGATGGTCCTGTCCCTTTCAGAGACAGGATTCTTCCCACTCTTCAGTCACCCTCGTTCGTGCTGAGCCAGGCATTTATGTGACTGCTTGGTGAACCAAATGGCAGGGAGCAGGGCCAGCTCAACTATTTTTTTAATAAACTTTATTGTTACTCAGATGAGTTCCCCCACCCTGTTCTAACGAACAGCTGTGCTGGCAGAAGAGATGAGACAGTGCAGGGCCCAAAACAAGTGGTGGAGGAAGAGAGTGGGTGGGATTGATTCCTTTGAAAGTAGTACTTGCTTATGCCTAAAGTGTTCATCGAATTACAGGCCTTACACTCCCTCACATCCTACTCAACTCCATCAAAGTACCTCTAAAGTCGTATCTCTAGCAGCTGCCTTTAAAACTTGGAGCTCAAAAAAGTGAAGCAAACTTTACACTGCAGACAAGTGAGGCTGGTTCTGAGAAATGGACTGAAAGCAGGATGAGTACCTGACTGGGTCTCACTTGGGAGGAGCAAGACTCCTGTTGCTTGTCTACTTTTTCTGCCTCTTGCTGTGGACGCTGCTGCAGGATGTATTCATATGTAGTCAGTCTGTGCCACACTGGGAGGAAAGAAAGAGACCTGTCAGCACAGGAAAGGCCACTCCCTGATAACACTTACACAAACAATCTGAATAACTAGACAATCAAATAGTAACTATAAACATGAAAGGACTGATACTCTAAGCCAAAAGTGCCTGTGCACTGTACTGTCTCTTCCATGTATCTTTCTACATCCTTTATTGTCATCAATCACCATGCTTTCTTATAGTCCCACTGTTGTTCTAAACTACCATACAGCCTTCTATACCGTAGTAGTTGGTTCAGCTCATTTCAGAGCAAATCCATTGTTCATACTCAACAGGTATGAATATCTCAGTGAGCAATCAGGAGGTATGTGATGCTAAATGGAGGAAAGAAATTGCTCAGGTTACTGTGTCCTGTAGAGACTGAGACACTTAATGTGCAAACCAGTGAGCATCAAATACACAGATTGCCTCGTGCCAAACAGATGTGTCCAGAGTTCACACGTTGCTGAGTTTATGTGCTCTTAAAGTCCTTCATGCAAGCACATCAGCTTCCATGAATGACCAAGAGCATGTGACATTTCTGAGCAGCTTGGTTTCTTCATGAGATCCAAAATCTTACAAAGGTCCAAAACTCAGACATTCCTCGCATCACCCTGTTATGGTAAGTATTTTTAGAGAACAAAATCCAGAAATGAATGCTGAAGATTTTTAGTGCACAGCCTGGTAGTCATCCCTCCTTTTTACAGAAGCACAGCACTTAGAGCAGATGCCTGGGATGTGGGACATCTGGATTAAAATCCTTCCTCTGCCTGAAGACATTTGGATCAGTAATACCTTATCTCTCAAAGCCATGGCCTGAACACAGGACTACTTCACAGGGAAGCGGGGGAGAGCAGAAGAGAAGGTGCCCCTCTGCTAAAGCAATCACATTATGAAGAAATAAAAATTTAGGACACATTTGGCCAGGAAGACAGAGTACAGAGATGAATGTGAGTCTGCAGCCAAGTGATTAGCAAATGCACTTAACAGGGACAATGCAAGGTGCTGGCAAGTGCTCCTAGAATGGCACTGTTTGCTTTCTTTGAGAAACAGAATATTGCTTCATAAGCAAATGGCTATAAACCATTTGTAATTCAGGGTTTGTTGGTTTCTGAGTAATTACTGTGTAACTTCTAAAATATTTTAATGGAGCTATTTAGTTAAAATACTGCATTTTTTTGCCAGATAACATTGCAGCACATAATATGCAACATATAATCACAGCCTCTTAAGAGCCACATATCCTTTCCTATATTCCCTTCCTATATCCCTACTATTTTTTTACTTTTTATTCTGCTGACTATTGGCCTCTCAGTATTGAAGAAAAAATATATCCTCTCTCCAAATTTGTGAAGTGCTGTGCTTCACTGAATGCCTTTAGAACTGAGTCTGAATCAAGACTAGTAATTTTTAATACATGGACCTACTATTTTGAGAATAACCTACTTCCTTCCTTTTGAGTGATCACCATGAGTAATTAAAATCAGGAGAGCAACTCTGAAATTTTCACTGTGCTTGTAACAAAACTAAGATTCTAAATTCTCAAAGTCATACCTGACTTAAGTCAGGTTATTTTATGTGAAGCCTAAGGGCAGTACCAGTCACAGAGGTGTTATTTTCTTTCTGTAATTTAATTACTTAAAAACAAAAAGGTTTATGAAAAAATACTTATGAACAGTAATTACATCTGAATTGGTATTTCTAGTCCCAAAACAGGGTAGACAGTTCATTAAAACACTGTTTACCTTAAAGCATTCAGAGAAGACTACTAACAACTACAGGTGTGAAATAGGAGGAATTTAAACCAGACATACTTTGTCTATCTCCCTGAACCCCAGTTTTTAAGTGGAAATGCAGTTTTAAGTGCAATACATACGTATATGAATATATATATACATCATATATATGTACCACACAATACAGGCTTCAGTATGGCAACACCCCTCCTTCAAAGCAAGGACTTACACACTACATTCTGTACAGCTGGAATCTGTTCATTAGGGCAGCAGATTGTAATGTAATAAAACAGTAACAAAAATTAACAATAATTAAATTCTGCTTCCACGTAAGTCATAAAGATTTATAATTGAGCCAAAATTAAAAGTTAATCGGGATCAAAATTCATTCTGAAAGAGGAAAAAGTATCACCCCAAGGCAACAGCAACCCAAAATCCCCCAAACCCGGAGAACTACTAGTGGCACACACGCAGGTTTGTGACAGAGACAGCAGGTCTCTATCCCAGGCAGTGAGCACCCTCTTGTGGAAGCTGTACACATGGACAGGATAAATACTGCTCAGAACTAAACCGAATAATCCTTTTTTCATCCAAAAGAAAGCTTTCCAGAGCGGTCTCAGCTTTGTTGTGCTTTTTGTCTTTCTACAGTGCTAGCTCGACCTTTCAAATCTCCAGGTATTTCCATTAACCCAGCAAAGCAACTGTCAATTCCACCAAGAAAGTAAAATTGCAGCATGACCAAATTTAAGTCAAGCTCAAAGAGGCTCTAGAAGGAAAATGACAGTCGGTGTCCTCGCTGACTGTAATGTCTGTGCCAGCTGAGGAACACTCATCCATCAAATGCTACACTTCAGCAGCGCAGCTGTTTTGCTTCTGGAGCCGCTGGTTTGTGCTGACCTAGTTTGTGCTGGCACCTGCACAGAGAATGCTAACTGAGAACCTGAAAATCCATCCAAGGATCCTCTGTAACTGCCGTCCTCACTTCTCTTCCACCACATCCCTTCTTCCCTAATTTTGGCACCACCAGCTACTGCAAGTGTAAGATCTTTTCCCACCATTGCTTTCTCAGCAGCCAAAAAGCATTGGCTTAATTTCAGATGATGACTGAAAAAATGTTTTTGATGCCCATCTGCACATAAACAAACATAAACATCCCTTCCTGACAGAGCAACAAGCAGGAGATCTAAAGAGAAGCCTTTCTGAAAGCCTCTTCCTCTGAATTCCACAAATATTGTGTCAATATGGTACAACTTCCATAAAGCTACCTTGGCCTGGATGTCAGGGCTCCTATTAGAAATGTAGCTCAGCACATCCACATTTCTCTGGGATAAGGGAGAAACAGGCTCTCTCCCATAAGCAAAGTACTGGAAGCACGGTGAGGAGACCCACAAAGCCCATATGAGGAGTCAGTCTGAATCTGCCATCCCTGACACCATGCTGGGATCAACCAGTTCATCCCACCCGGCCTCTCCAATACTGTCCCACATGCTTGCAGTTCCAGGATAACAGCTCAAACATGAATGCATAAGCCCAATGCAAGCCCCACTTACACACGCACTGATAAGCCTACCTTGTACTGGGGGGAACTCAAAAGTGTGATGTTAAACCCCAATTTTGTACCTTTCCAATGGTAAAAATGTGCATGATGTGTGTCTGTTTGTGACATGGGTGAACACACAGCGAAGGCAGGATGAGAAGCTAAGCGAAAATGAAACAGGGATGCAGATGAGAGGAATGTGACACCTACAGAGATAAATGTGAAAGGTCAAGAGGTGGCCCAGCAGGATCACAGTCACCAGGCTCAGAAGAATAAAAATTCCAGCTGTGACCAAAATGGCAGGTGCCTTAGTCTCAACAGGAGATGCAGGAAGAAACACAAACCAGCGGTCCATGTGGTTCCTTAGAGCTGCAAAACAAAGAGAACTGGAGGTTAAATAGATTGTCCATGTAGGAAGTATCTCTAACTAAACTTTACAGCTGGAAATCTTGTCAACTCAAAAGCAGCTGCAGACCTATTGTGCACTGAAGGCCTAAACACCTGGTGCCTGCAGGGACTTTAGGGAGAGCAGTTAGCTCTGTAAAGAAAGACATTGCATCCAACTGAGCAGAGATACTCAGACAGAAATATAAAACAGATGGAGTAAGAAGTGGAGTTCCTTCTCAGTGGAAGAGCCCACAGAATCCAAACTAGTATGGAGATATGCTGGCTGATTCACAGGATGCTCAACTGAAGCGCTGCTTTACCATCAAAGTGCTGGTCAGAGCGGAGCATCATGGGGTCGATGAAGAACTCCACAAAGACGTAGAAAGCAACAAGCAGCAGGAGCCCCAGGCCCAGGATGGCAGACAGAACACTATTCAAAAAGAGCCTGCAAGAAGGGGAGAGGTCTCAGCAGCTCAATAACATCACACATGCAATTCAATATCCCAGCCTCTAATAAAGATGGAGATACAGACAACTATCTCAAATTACTGTCACGCTTCCTTACACTTATGATAGATACTGGTGAACAGTCTTACTTATTTTTTGTTACCCTGAGGGACTAAACTGTGACCCTTTAGAGCAACTGTGGTTACAAAACACTCAAGTACATCTAGGACAGACAAAGAGCTCTCTGCACAAAATCTGAAGGCAGCGTAACATGGCAGCCAGCAGCAACAACACTGCTCTCCACAGGGTTTTAGTGCAGGAAAGTAAACTGAGAAACATGTGATAGTCTCCTTATTCTTATCTGAAACCTGGCATGGATTAGAGGTGTCTATATGCTGCTATGACTCCTGCCAGCTGGCAACTGTCATAGGGAAAGCACACAATCTGGATGCAGGTGGTTTCAGATTGGAACAGCATAATCATGGTTCTAATCCCACTCCCGCTCTCACAAGCATTAAGGACACCCAATTAACATCCAGTAAGCTTTTCCTAATACCAAAGAATAAGACTATGTTTCTTTTTTTTTCCCCCATAGATGTTCAGCTACAAAATTCTAATTGTAGCAATTTTATCCTTGGTTATTTGAATGTCATAATCATGCTTGTATTTTCCATCTAGTTTTCTCATGACTGATTTTACTCAGTCAGGGGCTGAAAGAAAAGTGGTTCTGTGTGACTGAGTACAGACTGAACTGAGATGCGGGAGAACCTTGGGAAGAGAAGGAGTGACATTACTGATGTAGTGTTTTGCTCCTGTCACAACACCAGGCTCCTACCAGTAATTCCTCTCTCCCACACAGTTGTTGAGCCATTTGCAGTGATGATCAAAGCCACATACACACTTGTTGCAAGTTCCACAGTGCTTTGACTTGGCACTCCTGCCAAAGAAAGGGTGGCGTTAGCGTGGCAGCAGCAGCTCATTACCATGACTTTCCAGTGACACAAACACAGGGGGATACACCAGCAGAGATCTTGGTAGTAGTATGAAAACCTTTTGCATCAAGAGCAACTCCCAAACATATCTGCTATCGTTGGGCCATCATCCCAAACACTGCCAAATTCATCTTTCAATGCACTGCATGATTTCTAATTTGGAAACTTGATTTCTGATCCTTTCAGCAGTTCTACGAAGCTTGATCTTAATGCCAGCCCTTCAAGCATTTCCTGCTACTGTATTAGCATCCAGCCAGACACAAACACGCATACACCGTTATGCACTGTTAGGCCAAACACCAACATCCAGGTAACATGGAACACAACAGCCCTCTCCACACAACATGTGAGCAGTGAAATAAAACACAGAACCCCATGCACATTTGACAGTAGGTCCCTACCCAACTATCTGAACGGTGCCACAGGATGAAGCTTAACTCACACTTTAGGGGCTTATTTCGATCTTACAGTCTGACACTAAAGACTAATGGTGAAGTATAACGGTAAAGAAGACAGAGTAATAGAAAGAAAAGGGAAGATACTTACACATCTACATCACAGACATGGCAGTGATGGTTTTCAATGACATGTGCATGTTGGCTACGATTGAAGGTGGCCAGAGGCCCTAGATAGTTTTTTTCTCGCACATTTGCATCCGCAGGATCAATAGAGACTGCAGTAAGATGAACAACTAAATGGTAGATAAAACACACTCCTGGACACTGAAGTAAGTACACAGTTAAGGATTTAATGTGTATCTTTAATCCTTAATACACAAAGCCCACATAGATGAGAAATACATGACTTAGAATTGGAAATCACTATACAACTGATTGCACCACATTAATCTGAGCTTTATTAACAGAGATGTTTGTGCTGTAATAAATACCACCTGGAAAAAGATAACTAAATCTACAGGAACAATATTCCTTATTGTGTACTACTCTGCCTCACAGAAATGTCATTCCTAGCACAGGGAGTTTTTAAAAGTTACCTCTACTTACCAGAATCTGACCCCATGTACAGACTGCTGATATAAGTCCACATTTCTTAGTCCATACAGACCCCTTGGAAAGGAGAGTAGTTAAGGCTGTGCACATGCCCCTTCACAAGACCAAAGTTCCAAGAAGGAAAAGAAAAACAGTCCTATCAAGGAACTAGTATTGATCACCTTGCTTTCCTTTTTCTTAGTCAGAATCCCAAGAAAGAGGAGCACCCCTTTAAAGTAAGCTCCTATACAAGACAGGACCCAGGATTTGCCATTGTTCCTTGAAATATTACCTGTTTGGATTCCTTTTCCTAAATGCAGTACCAAGACACAGCAAATATGTTTTAGGATTATTTTGATCAGATACCTGGAGTAACTGCTGATATTTGGAAAGAATATACAAATATATGAGAAGATGAAATACAAAACAGCAACCCTGGCTGCCTGAAGTAACCCTGTGCTCAAGGGTTTGCTTTTCAATACTGCAACTAAATAACTCTGTGTGCAAAAATTAACCTGGTTACACCCAATGTACACATCATTGATCACACCAAGGCCTAGGGAAAATAGGGCAGCGTAGTAAGTTAAAAAAGGAGGTCTTTGAGAGGTGCATCTGACTGGAGCTCTGATGGCTGGTGTAGCAGAATGGGAAGGGATTTGCCTTTGACACAAAAGAGACATTAGTGCTTTATTCACTGGAAGTAAAATTTTGGCATACATTAATCTGTTGAATTAGAATGACTTTAGATTGCATTATGAAGATATTTGGTAGACAAATTCATGAGGTTTGAACTGTTATAATACCAAAGATTTGGGTAAGCTAAGTAGATGTAAGACCACTGTGAGCTAATGACATTAATGCCGAAATCATGCAGGTGTAAGTAAACAATGATAAGTAAAATCATCCCAAACATATCAAAGACTCATTGACATACATAAATCAGATGTATAAATGATGTAAGTGCACATCCCATCTCTTCAGAAGTTTTCCCAGGATTGTCTCGTAATATTTCTTAGTTATCTGGTTCTGCTAAACAAGCGCCAAGTGGCACTGAGCCACTTGGTCAATTTTATTTTCACCAGGAAGATGTTGCCAGAAAGATGGGAAAAGCCAACATTTGCTCAGAAACTATAAACCCTCACCGGGTTGTTAAGTACTAAATTCAAACCTCAAGATACTGTCTTGCCATATTCCAATCCCCGGACAACCTACTTCATCAGGAGTCAGGGCCTGGCCTTGAGGAAGTTCCCTCCCTGGGCACAGGTGACAGTAAAGGGTGGCACTGGGAGTACTGGGAGCACAGGGAGCACTCTCCAGCACACCCCATCTCTAGTCCCACTTCTTCCCAGCCGCAGGAGCAACAAATGTGCACAGCTCTAGGGAGGTGGGAAACACATCAGGCTGGGCTAAGTTAGGCTTTGCCAGGCTTCGCACACACAACAAGATGCCTTCAAGGTATAAGCACCTTAGCTTCTGAAACTGCCCACATTTAGAGGACAGGGAGAATCACAGAATATCCTGAGTTAGAAGGGATCCGCAAGGATTATCACCTCAAACTCTTGGCCCTGCACAGGGCAACCCCAAGAATCCCACCATGTGCCTGAGAGTGTTGTCCAAACACTTCCTAGACTCTGACAGGCTCGGTGCTGTGACCACTTTCCTGGGGAGCCTGTTCCAGTGCTTGACCATGCTTGACCACCCTCTGGGTGAAGAACCTTTCCCTAAATGTCCCCTGGCACAGCTCCAGCCCATTCCCTCAGGTCCTGTCACTGGTCACAGAGAGCAGAGATCAGAGCAGCCCCTCCACTGCCCCATGTGAGAAGCTGCAGTCCATAATGAGCTCTGCCCTCTGTCTCCTCTTCCCCAGGCTGAACAAGCCAAGTTCCCTCAGCCACTTCTCCTCTAGACCCTTTACCATTTTCACTATATACGTATTACAATGCTGCTCAAGATTGCCCCACAGCAGACCCCTTCTCTGAGGTTCACACCACACCATCTTGTCTTTCACTCACAGATTTTCTGCCAAAGACAGGAGAGGGCCCAGAGAGAACATCCACTGTCAGCCATCACAAGCAACCCACTGTACAATCCAGATGCAAGGATGCTTCAGGAGGGGCTTTTTCAGTACAATATTTCTCAAACCCTGCAGCACACTTGTAGAAGAATAATAGAAAGCAAAGGAGACACACCGGCAGAAGGAGAGAGCAGAAGAACCTCGGTAGCAAAGATAGTAATCTTAAAGAAGAGTGATGAAAGAAACAAGCAGAATGTTAGTGACCTAAAGTGAGGATCTCAAAATAACTGCTTTTTATAGACAGGAGAAGAGCAAGACGATGGTTATAGTTCAGAAAGAGATTCTGGTTCAGCTTTCTCCTACGCTTTCTGTGCTACCTAATTACTGTTACAAAACCCCTCTGATAGTTTATTACAGCCTTTGTTTCCCTCTTGACCAAAGGATACGATGTAGCCAGCGGGCAGCCAGTGGCGGGGCAGGAGAGGAACCAGGATTCCAAAGCCAACCAGAGCATAGAAGAGATACAGTAGCCAGGCAATAATCTGGAACAGGTGCAGGGGCCAGCTCCAGCCATTCCTTCGAGCACGTTGGACCTGCACCTCAGGGACAGCTTCACCCAAATCTTCTGGAGCTATCTTATTATGAGATTTGTTGCAGATATTCATCTACAGAAATCAAAAAATGGAGAACAAAAGAGATGTGATATGAAAAAAATCACGACTGAGCCCTGGTGCTGGAGATATGCTCCGAGGCAGACCAAGTTAGAGATTAAAATGATGACACATCTGAGGAGAGAGTTCTCTCTGCACAGGGGATTTGTGATCATTAGGAACAAAAGGGTAAAAGCAATTACGCTAAAAGCAAGTCCTGATGTCTTAATGAAACACTACCCTAAACTTCCAGCTAAGGGAAACTTGCAGGTTTTGCCAGTCTTTGGATGGCTCTAGACCTAAATGGAGTAAAAAGAGCAAAGAGAGTATTCTGGAGGCAGTCTGGAGAGACAGCATGATGTGCTGTGGTCTGATGACAGGACAAATGCTTTCACCTGTTTCAGAAATGCCATGTCTCCCTGCCAGGTAGTGCAGACACATGTAGTGAGAGCCTGTGGCCCCATGGCAGCTCATGGTCTGGAACTGCAATTTAGCACTATACAGCACCCAGGGAAACAGAGCTGACACCTTTGTAAGGAATAAAGGAAGTGGAAAGACTAGAAACTGAAAAAGTGAACTGATAACTTAATGACAAAAACAGAAAAAGAAGCAGCAGCTACTCCCCAACACAAGTATAAAGCAGACTGTTGCTAGAGGAACAGAAAGTTGCATATGCAGGACATCCATGCAGGAAGCAGCTTGGTTATTCAGCTGTCCTAACAATGTCTGGACTCCTGGCATGACAAAGTAAGACTTCACTGCAAAGATGAGTTATGAACCATAACCTCCAAACTTCTGGATGTTTATGATTCCTGATTCCTGATTCTCAGAGGCAACTTCTCCTTTTTTAGGTTTGTGTTGGATTACTAGTTGCTGCTTTTCACTTGTCACAGAGCTGGGAGGAGTTTCTAATAACAGAGAGTTGGGCGGCTCTGCTTCATGGAAAACTTGGGTGCAACAGATACCAGAGAAGAAACCAGGCAGCAGGTCTGGGGCAGCACCACAAAACCAGCACTGGGAAGCTCTGCTTGACCTGGGTTGACTCAAGGTACCCCTGCACCACTCACACCCTTCCTTAGTAACTAAAGAGAATGTGAAATTAACATCTAACATGATAAGCAACTTCAATTAGTCTGATAGCAACTTCAATTAGTCTGATTAACTCGCACATGAAAGTGCTGAGAAAAAAAGGAGGTCTCTGGCTCACTTGTGGTACTCTTGATAATGGTTCCAGTGCCAGAACAATTGCAGAGGGCTGGAAGAGAGCAAATATAGCAATGTGCTGAAAGAGTGAGTAGGATGATTCCAGTCTTGGTATGCCAATAGTCCTTCGGTCCCAGGCAAACGGCTGGAAATGTCTTTTGGGGTCACCTGGTAAAGCAATGGGTACGAACAAAAATGAATACAATTTGTATTCCTCAGCACAGACCCATCAACAAGCAGCCTTTGAGTTAATTAGCAGCATCTGCCTGCATTTGCAGTTTAAATGGCTACATGGCAACTGGTTCATCACTGATGAGAAATAGTTTCTGGTCATGCCATCCTCTTCTCATTGGGCTGTTCAAATCGTGCTTGTGCATCGCTTTGAGCTACTGTCTGAAAACCTGCTCGGATCATTTGGAGAAATTCCCAGGTTCTTCCTTTCTCCTAATCAGACCCTGGCTAGGGAGACAGGCCCACAGAGACCTTGGAAAGAAAAGCAGGAGATTCTGCTGCAAGATTTTGCTGTTTTATGACACTGGATGGTTTTAACACTATGGTATTTAAATCCAAAAACTTCGGTACAGTTCATCAGAATTCTTTACATGCTGAACTGTGACTGAAGCTGCCTCCTGGCTTGGCTATCCCTATGGTTGCAGCCATGCCAGAGCACAGTCTGGCTGTAACAGGAAGAAGAAAGCCACATGTAAGGCTCTGTTTGTTCCTCTTGCCTTTCCCTGACAATTCAATGGCTTGTAGGTGATGCACTGATGAAAAACAAACCTATGTGTGAAGAGACTCAAGCATACAGCATAGAATCACGGAATGGTTTGGGTTGGAAGGGACTTTACTGCTCATCTGCTTCCAATCCCCTGGGAAGGGCAGGGACACCTTCCACTATCCCAGGTTGCTCCAAGCCCCGTCCAACCTGGCCTTGAACACCTCCAGGGATGGGGCAGCCACAGTTTCTCTGGGCAACCTGTGCCAGGGCCTCACCGCCCTCACAGGGAAGGATTGCTTCCTAATGTCTAATCTAACCCTGCCCTCTGTCAGCTTGAAGCCATTCCCCCTTGTCCAGACACTCCATCTCCCCTTCCCGGTGGGATGCCCAGCATTCCTTTCTACTCACGAAACACTGACTATAAAAAACAAGGCATGAAGTCGCTATCAGGCCACTCATGGCAAACAGAGAGAGACGCACCGCGACGCGCGTGGGGGCACCAAGGGCCGAGCCGGCTGAGCGGGTTCCCGGGCGGCCGCTCTGGTAAGGGCCGCGCAAACCCCTCCCGCACCTCCAGCACCTCCCTTCCCTCACCTTCTCCCCGCAGAAGCGGCTGGCAGCGGCCCCGTCCCCGCCTCATGCCCGGGCAGGGCGCGGGGCCCCCGGCCGAGGCCTCCGGGGCAGCTCCCGGCGCCTCCGCGGGCCTCGGGCCGCTGGGCCCGTCGCCATGGCAACGGCTACGGCGGCTCGCGGCGGCCAAACCGCGCCGGGCGCGATCGTTCCGCGGGGACGTTCCCAGGGCAAGGATGGAGGTTTCGCCCCAGCCCCAGTCCGGGTGTGGGGTCCTCACTGAGCCCTCCCTTCCCTATTATGTCAACCGGCCTTTACAGTATGAAAATGTGTTATTTTTGTTAATATGTATGTTCAGATTTACAGTGAGATGTAACGAGGTTGCGGAATTCTGCTGGAGGCTTTGGTGTGGTTCGCATTTGATTAAAGCGAACTGAAGGACGTGGAAATACAGAGTTGTCCATGAAGGATAAAGGATACCCTGGGCAACTGGGATAGCACAGCACTTGACACGGCTTTAAAATCCTCCCAGCATCACCTGGCATCAATAATTCCAGCAAGACGGACTCCAGGGATGCCTGGATAATGGAATCACAGAGTATCCTGAGCTGGAAGGGATCCACAACACTGAGTCCAGCTCCTGACCCTGCACAGGACAGTCCCAAGAATCACATCATGTGCCTGGGAGCGTAGTCCAAACGCTTCCTGAACTCTGGCAGGTTTGGTGCCATGACCACTTCACTGAGTCAATAAACAAGCACCAAGAACACTGGAAAAATAGAACCATAGAAAAGCCCTCTAAAAGATCACCTCTAAGGTCCTCAAGTGACACCTCCACACACCTTCTGAACACTTCCAGGAATGATGATTCCACCGCTGCCCTGGGCAGCCTGTTTCAGTGCTTGACTACCCTTTCTGTGCAGAATTTTTTCCCTAATATCCAATCTAAACCTCTCTTTGCACCACTTGAGGCTGTTACATGGGAGAAGAGGATGACTCCTGCCTGGCTACAACCTCCTTTCAGGTAGTTGTAGAGTGATAAGGTCACTCCTGAGCCTCCTTTTCTCCAGACTGAGCGCCCCCAGTTCCCTCAATCACTCCTCATCAGGCTTGTGCTCCACATCCTGCCCCAGATCCACTGCCCTTCCCGGGACATGCTCCAGCATCTCCACGCCCTGCTTTTAGTGAGTTTTGCAAAGTCTCCCTGTCCTTAGCAACCAGTAACGAGGGTGTTAGTGATCAGCCAAGTCGTGTTGCCCCCGATGGTTCGAAGGGCAGAGGAAACCTTGCGCAAAACCCCGTTTGCGGCGCCCGGTGTGGCTGGGGCTCCTCATGCCCAGGGGTAAATATTTACCCCTGTAAATCCCTGCTTTGCATCCCAGCCTGTCGCCGCAGCGGGAACGGGCCAGGGGTGGATTTTGGTGACGAAGCACGGCCGGCCCCGCCAGCCCAGCCCTGGGGAGGTTTTTCCCCCCCGTGCTCTGGCGAGGCAGCCGTGCCGAGCCCCGGGAGCCGTGTCCGGTGCATAAGGAGCTCTTTATGAGTTGCCCGCGGTCTGCACACAGCAGCTGCTTTGTGCTGGCTGGACACTCACCTGAGAAGGCTTCTGTGCGCAGAGGAGGCGGCATGTCCTTCCCTCGCTGTCCCCAAAGGCCCTCGTCACCTTTTCAACCTCCAGCTGCCGGCAGCTCTCCCTGCGTAGGGATCTGGCCATGCTGGCGGTGGCAGGGGGTGCCCAACGAAGGCGGGGGGCTGCACCTCTCATGGTCTCTCAGCCCACCCTCCTCAAGCTGGGTGCAGAGGAACAGCTTGAGGGCTTAGAGAGCTGCACGGCTTTGATCAGCCCTGTGGTCAGCTAATGTCAGAGCTGTTGCGGAGGGGAGTCTCCTGGGCAGAAGGAAGCATGGCACCCATTGCCATTCCCTGCTCACCAGAGCACATTCTGTGCACTGCCACAGGGGCTGAGGACAGCCTTGGCTGTGCAGGATGTGCAGGGCAGAGTGTTGGAAGGTGTCCCTGCCCATGGAAGCAGGGTTGGAACAAGATGATCCCTTCCAACCCAAACCATTCTGTGATCCTATGTTCAACCCATCTCCCAGTCCTGTGCTGGGGGCTCTTCAGCATGTCCCACAGGAGCAGCAGTGCTGGAAAGGACATGGGCACTGTGTGACCCTGGGTGGGCTTGGCAGCTCCACTGGCACCCCAACATTCTGCAGGAGGACCCGGCTGTGAGCACAGGACTCTGCTGTCCCCAGGAGCCTTGCCCCAGGAGCACAGGATATAGAGCAAGGAGGACACTCTTCCTACAGCCACTTTTCTTTTATTAGAGATTACAAGATACAAGAAGCTGGACCTGCATGCAAATACTGTTGGCTCACTCTGTCTTTCCCCTCTGTGTGCTGTGCAGGCAGAGAGGAGGGGGATTGGCAGAGACAGGCACATGCAGGCTGGTGCCTGCATTGCCCGTAGGCTTTTCACTCCAGGTGCATGGTTTTTGCTGTGGTGGCTTTGCCCTGCCATCCATGAGCAAGCATTATGGGGGAGGGATGTCTCCAATGGGACAAGAACTGGGACCACTGAGCTGAACCTGCTCCACCGCTACCCAGGAGAGACCCCAGTTTGGCCCCACACCTGCCTCCAAAGGGGATCAAAACACATACGGGGACACAAAGACTGTGACCTTGAATATGTGTTTGCCCAGGAGGACTTTGCGGGAGAACTCGCTCATCTCCAGCTCCACCTCCAGCGTGGCTGGCCCTGCCACGGGGCTGGTGAGCAGCAGCTCTCCCGTCTGCTGGCCTGAGCGTCGCACAGAGAATACACCCTGGCCCCGGCCGCCTGTGATGGCGAAGCGCAGGCTGTCACCCACGAAGCGGGTGGTGGACATCTTGAAGAGGACCCGGGGCACGGTGCGGTTGGCCTGGAGGGGCAGGTAGTGGAAGGAGATGGAGGTGGCGGCCAGGCGGCAGGCTCGGCTCTCCATGGGGCAGGGGTTCCTCTCGCACTGGCTGCCGGGAGAGAAGGGTTGGCGCCGCTCAGTGCCGTGGTTTGGCTCTCAGGGAGCTGCCCTCATCCTTGCAAACAAACCCAGCCCACACCACAGGCAACATCTCCAGACCCACTGTTGGTCCTGTGGCAGAACAATGCAAGACAGCCACATCCAAGTGTGCAAAGCATTGGATCTCTGCCTCACCCCTGTTTCTGCCAGGCAAACACCATGCCTTGCAAGGCACAGCTCTGGGTGATGCTCTGAGGCTGGCACTGGGGGTACCACAGTCCCAGCTGGAGGCCAGGGATGGTGTCAGATGGAAGGCGGCCGATGGCAACACATGGATGTACAGCAGAGGGGAAATGGCATCTTTACCCACAGTCTGGGAGGAGGCAGGATCCTGGATAAAGCCACCATATATTGGGGTGCTCCCACCTGCAGCCCCAGCCACCAGCATCCCAAGACCACCAAGGAGCATGCCATCACACGTGGGGCACCCCACGTGGCAATTGCTACCAGTGGTGGGTGGCACTAACCCTCCTGATCCTGGGTGACGCACTACAGTCCCCAGGGCACAGTAAGACCCATCACCCTGGGAGAGGGCACAATGGAGCCCAAGTCACCCACAGTATGGTACTCACAAGGCAGAGGTCTTGACGTAGCTGGTGTTGTGGCGTGGCGGGGGGCACTTGGGGCGCACGCAGCGGTGGCCCCCAAAGGTGTTGATGCAGAGGTCACCCTGAGTGCAGTTGTGCTGCTTTCCAGCACACTCATTCACGTCTGCGGTGGTGACACAGGGTGAGTGGGGCTGTTCCCACTGCACCCCTCTTCTCATGGGATGCTCCGTGCCCTGCACCCACCACTCTTACCCTCACAGGCATTGCGGTCAGCATGGAGCAGGTAGCCTGGGGGGCAGAGGCAGCGGTAGGAGCCGGGGAGGTTGAGGCAGTCGTGGAGGCAAATCCGTGTCTGGGGGCTGGATTGGTAGAGCTGGCACTCATCCACGTCTGGGAGGGACAAAGCGGGGAATGGCCAAGGGTCCTGCTGCCACCAAGCCCTGGTTTCCCCCCTCTCCCTGCCATCTTCACCCCTCTTTTACCTTGGCACAAGCCACCTGCTCTCAGCTGGAAGCCAGTGTCGCAGCTGCAGCGCCGGGAGCCTGAGCGGCCCTCTGCACAGCGGGGCTGGCGGCTGAAGGAGACGTTGCTCAGTGTCACCCAGTCTGCAGGGGACAGCAGGTGTCACATGCTGGGGTATGGGGAGATGGGTGGGGGCCGAGATCCTGGGGGGCTGCCTGGGAAGGGAGAATGGGTGCAGCATGGCCAGGTGCTGTCCCCATGAGCATCCCTCTCCTCTGCAGTCCAAATCCGGGCACCTACAGGAGTAGATGGGGTTCTGGCAGCTGGGGCCTGACCAGCCTGGGGGGCAGAGGCACGTGTAGCTCTGGTCACCATCCACGCAGGTCCCACTGTTGGCACACGGGTTGCTGGAGCAGTCATCAATACCTAGGGAGAAGCAGCTCGTGAGCACCAGCTGAAGAAGCATGTCCTTGCTTCATCCCAGTGCCCATTGCTGCAGCCTCTGGGCAGAGTGATTGGACCCCGTGGCTCAGGGTGACGGAGGAGCCCAGGGACAGGGCTGAGCCCATGGCACCCCAACCCCACTCCACTTCACTTCTGCAGAAGGGCTGGGTGCCACTCCACGTGCGGTTGTGCCGGCAGGAGCGGGTCTCCGAGCCCACCAGCCGGAAGCCAGTGTCACAAACGAAGTGCACATCGTGGCCTATCCGCACACTTCGGCCCAGCATCCGTCCATTCAGGGGCACTGCCAGCTGTGGACAGGTCTCTGCGGACAGACAGACACGGATGAGGATGGATATCGCCAGGCTGGAGCGGACCCCAACCCGGCGAGGAGCTGGGGGTCCCCTTGCCCAGGCTGTTTGTGGGGATCCAGGGGGACATCCTGTGTGGAGATGTCACCCGTGGTGGTGACCGGCCAGGGTTACCGTTGCGTTTGGTGGGCTGTCTCTGCAGGTGGCTCTGGAGGTTGGAAAGCTGGTTCCGGAGCCCGCGCGTGCCCCGCAGATGGGCAGCCTCCTGCGCCGCCAGCAGCTTCTGCATCTGCTGCACCGCGCTGAGCGCCTGCCGCCGGCTCAGGCACTCCTGAGGGGACACACGGACATCGCTGTCCCCCATTGGGCACTCCTGCCACCCTGCTGCAGCCCAGGGGGACCCTTCCAAGCAGGAAGTGTTTTTGGGGTTGATTTGGATGTCCTGCCCTGGGTAGAGCCCTTTCCTTCTTTTCCCAGTTGGGGTCTGCCCCTGGCTCCATGTCTGCTCCAGCCTCAGCCCTCCCCACCCAGTCCTGCCTGTGCACTGGGATGCTGAGGAGCTGCTTGGATGCCCCGAATGGGTTTAACATCATCTCACTGCTGCAGTGGAAAAGTCCCATGACCATCCCCCCAGCCCTGGGCAGCCCCACGGGTGCTGTGACTGTGTTGTATCCCCTATTCCCAGCCCGTGATAGGGTGCTGGGGTGGGAGAGGTGGGTGCTGAGCAGCCCACAGTGGGGGCGAGGGGTTTGCTACGGGGCTGGAGGGTGGGATGCATGAGGGTCCTTACCTGGACACTGCTGAGTGGCAGCTGCAGGATGCCCAGGGCCAGCCAGATTGGCAGTGGGATGAGGAGCATCATGCCGGGGCTGGATACAGGGACAAGATGCCGACGTTCTGGTTCTGCTCACAGTTGCACTCCTGCACTCGCTGGGATTTATCCGCTGTGTGTGCCCGTGTGTTTGTTGGTTTTTCTCCTGGCTGAGGCCAAGCTGTAGGAAAGTTTCCCCTTGGCACTGGCACCGGCCTCTCCCTTCCCTTCCCTTCCCTTCCCTTCCTTTCCTTTCCCTCTCTGCACATCAGAGGCTTTGGGGCCTTTCATGTCCCAGGGCCAGCACATGCCGGGGCCAGGCGGTGGCTGTCACGGCACTTACTGTGGTACTGGCGGTGCCGGGCTCGCCCCACGACCAGCCCCAGCTCTGGGGCTTCCCAGCACACAGGGATGCAGGATGAGGCTAATCCTGTGCATTTGCTAAGCCTGAGAAAGTCTCCTGTGAGAAAAGATGGCTTTGGGGTCTGTGCTGGGGTGGAGCTCTCCGGAGGAGCTGGGACTGTGGGGAAGGGCAGCCCAGGAGTGCTGCAGACTCACCAGTCTCAGCACAGCTTTGCTGGGGTGAGTTTAGCCATGGTTGGAGTTTTGAGGGGAGACCCAGTGCTCTCCTGCAGCCTGGAGCTGGGTGCAGATTGGTTTTACAGTCAGTATTAACGTTAGTGTCAGGGTTAATGTTAGAGTCAGCATTAGTGCTAGGGATAAGGTTAGGATTAGCATTAGGATTAGATCTGGGGTTAGGGTTGGGATTAGGTTTAGGATTCAAATTAGCATTGGGGATAGGTTGGGGTTAGGATTTGGGTCAGGATTAAACATTAAGGTTAGGTTTGGAGCTGGCACTAAGTTTAATGTTTGGCTTAGCATTAAACTCGTGGTTAGGGCTAAGGTCAGGTTTTTTGTTAGGGTTAAGGTTAGTGTTAAGACTAGTGTCAAGGTTTCAGGTCCATACTAGCAGGAAGGTTTGGATGAGAATTGGGGTTGGCATTAACATTAGTGGCAGGGTTCACGACCAGAGTTAGGCTCAGGGTGAGAGAACTGAAGCGTTTAGAGCTGGGTTGATGCTAACACCCAGCTCAGACCTGACAGCTTGCAGGTAGGATGCTCCTGGTCCCTGCTGTTTGTGACAGCCCAGAAGAAGGGGCATGGCCACAGTTGCCTGTCCCCTGACCACCCCTGAGCAGGAATGCCTGAAGCCCACACCTCTGCTCTGGGCCAGTGGAGCATCTGGCATGGTTGCTGGGAGTCCTATGCTGGGGCAGAGCCTTCAGGGTGCTACTGAGCCCCCCACAGCAGCCTGGGCTCTGGGCCCCCTGCCTGACCCTGAGTGCCTGCCCTCCCTGAGCCCAGCATCTCTCCCACCAGCGGCCCCCCAGCCCTCACATCCTCCCACCCCGTAACCGCGCTGCCCAGCTCTCCGGAGCGGGTATTTGGCTTCATGCCTGCAGCGGTGTGTGTTACCTTCACGGCATGTTTAATTCATGGGCAGGAGGAAGGCTGGCAGCAGGGGCCCCCTTACTGCCCCAGCCCCTTGGTATTCAGTCTCCCAGTGTCCCAAAGTGGGTTCCCAAAGAGCGACCTTCCCTCCTGCTGCCTTCACACCCCGACCCCGGCTCGGTGGCGGGGCTGGGGCAGAGCATGGAGGGCTGACCCCACTGCGGGACATCCCGGCGGGGTTGCAGCCCAGGGCCCCGGGACTTGTCTGCCACATTCGCTCCAGCGAGCAACTGTTTTGACAGAGCTATTACTCACCCGTCAAGCTTTTGTTCGCGCTGCCCAGCGGTGCCTGTCTGGAGTCCTGAATAGGATCAAATCCTGCAACCAGACACACACACACACACACACACACACACACATACACACACACACAGGAGCGCGCCGGAGCGCGCTGCCGAGCTCGCCTCAAAGCCAGAGCTGCTGCGGGATGGCTCGGCTCTCCACAGTCCTCCGTCCGGAGCCGTGGGGGTCTGGTCCCCCCCATCCCAAGACCTGCATGGAGCTCTCGGTCCTGCTGGTTTGCAACCTCCTGATGTGGAGGATGGGTGAGACGAGGTCGGATTCTCCAGAAAAGTTGTCCTCGCTGGCTCCGGGAGGTAACTGGGAGAGGAGCTGCTGCTCCGGCCACGGGGCTGGGGGGCAGGTGGTTTAGGGGGTGAGTGCACCCTGAGCACTGCCCCCTTGGGACAGACCAGACGGGCAGGGGGCTGGATGGGTGATGGCCATCCAGGGATGGCAACTGGGATCTCGGTGGGTGATGGGGGCTGAGGAGGGAATGGAATGGGGCTTGGAGAGTGGGCATGGAGTTGGTGATGGGACGGAAATGGGGATGGAATGGAACTGGTGATGGGATGGGATTGGGAGACTCTGGGACTAGTGATGCAATGGACCTGGGGCCAGTCTGGGGCTGATGATGTGTTGGAACTGGGGGGCTCTGGTGCTGGCATGGAGCTGGTGACAGAATGGGGCTAGGGGGTCCTGCACCTGGTGATGGGGGTTAGTGATGGGTTCAGCCCGGAGGGGTCTGGGTGCTGGGAGAACAGAGGTGGGGGGCAGAGCGGGTACATTCCTGGCAGTCTCAGCCCACCCGTGCGAGACAGGGGCTCAGCGGGCTGCCACCCCCCCTCTGCCCCTTGCTCCTTTTGTGCTCCCAGCCCAAAAGCGCTTTCTTCTCCCCCCTTAAGTCTCCATGGAGACCCGGGTGCCTTCCCCGTATCCCCGGCTGCGGTCAGACCCTTCAGGGAGAGTTCCCACGGCTTCACGAAGGGTCCGATCACAACCAGGAATACCGGGAAGGCACTTGCACTCCCTGGCCCCATCCCTATCCCCTGCTGTCCTCCCAGCTCTCAGCATGAAGGAGACCTTCCTGGTGCTCTCGCTGCACAACAAGCTGAGGAGCAAAGTGCAGCCCCCCGCTGCCAACATGCAGAAGCTGGTGAGTCGCCTCGCAGGTCACATATCCCCCACCTTTGGTGTCACATTCACCTACCACTCCATGCCCAGGGAGGGGAGCAGCCCGTGGGCAATACACAGTAGTTTGTTAACAAGCTAATGAAGCAGAAGAGCTGGCTGGTGTGGGGCCCCTGGGGATAGATCCAGGGCACACCAAAGACAGAGCTGGTCCGCCATGTGCCGCTGATGTCCCCTGATCACCCCACAGCTGCACATACCAAGGGCAGGGCTGGTCCTCTGGGGTCCTCTGTGGGGTTCCCCATGTCCTGTGATGGCCCTGGATATCCCTCAACCACCCCACACCTGTGCAGACCAAGGACAAGGCTGGTCCCGAGGAGTCTTCTGTGAAGTCCGCATTCCCTGTGATGGCCCTTAGTGCTCCACAACCACTCCACGCCTGAAACACACCAAGGGCAGGGCTGGTCTCTAGAGGTGTCTCCCATGTCCTCTGGTGGTCTTCAGTGTTCCTCCATCACTCCACAGCTGCCCACACCAAGGGCAGGGCTGGTCCCTAGGGGTCCCTTGCGGCTTATCCCGTGTCAACCCTCTGATGTTCCCCAGTCATCCTCTGGACTGACCCCTTTGCCAGTCCCCAAATTCCCCCGGGGCTCTTCCCTGGTTGGCTCATGCCCATCCCGGCAGGAGTGGAGCGAGGAGCTGGAGCAGCTGGCGAGGGCGAGGGCAGCCAGCTGCCTGGAGGGTCCCACTCCGCCGCCAGCCCCACAGCTGGGCTGGAGCGAGACCCTTCTGCCGGCGGGCACCGGGAGCTTTGTGGCTGTGCTGGAGCGCTGGTTTTCTGAGGGACAACGCTATGACTACGGCACGGGGCGCTGCGCCAGCAATGCCACCTGCCACCATTACACCCAGGTGGGCACGGTGGGCATGGGGGGCTCTGGGGGTCCGGGGCACGGGGTGACACGTGTTCTCCCGCAGCTGGTGTGGGCCACGGCGGGGCAGCTGGGCTGCGGCCGGTACCTCTGCCACGGCACCCACGGCACCAGCGAAGCTTTCTGCTGCGCTTACTCCCCGGGGTAAGGGGTGCGGGGACGGGGACAGCACCGGGGAGGGAGGGGACAGCACCGGGAGGGGCGGGGATAGCACCGGGAGGAGTGGGGACAGCACCGGGAAGGGAGGGGACAGCACCGGAGGGGGAGGAGACAGTGTCGGGAGGGGAGGGGACAGCGCTGGGAGGGGAAGGGGTGAGTGGGTGTGGGTTGGGGGGGTGTGAGCGGGGTCTGCACTGGGTGTGTCCCGGATGCGGGTGTGGATTGGCTTTCGGGGATGAGGGGTGGGAGGGGGCGTGGTGTGAAATGTAGGAGGTGCTATATTTTGGAAGCAGGCGGGGCTTTGCGCAGTACGCGGGGCTGTGTATTGAGTGGGTGTGGCCGAGTGCTGTGATCGGGGCTGTGGGTTGAAGTGGATGGGAGATGTGTGCGGGACTGTGCACTGGAAACGGGAGGGGACTTGCCCAAAACGGGGGGTGGCTCGCCCGGGGTGGGCGGAGCATCCCCCTCCAGCTGCCTGCGGGGCCAGGGGCAACTGGGAGGTGGCCGGGACGCCCGTCCTGCCCTACAAGCAGGGACCCTGGTGCTCCCTCTGCACCGCCGGCCTCTCTGGTTGCTTCAAGTCCTGGGATCACGGCGGTGGGCTCTGCGGTGAGTCCCTGCGGTCCCTCCGGCCCCCTTGTGGCCCCAGCAAGTGCCACTGCCGCCCCTGATGCCCCCGCCTGCTCTGCCCAGAGGTGCCCAGGAATCCCTGTCGCATGAGCTGCAGGAACAGCGGGCGCCTCAACATGAGCAGCTGCCAGTGCTCCTGTCCCCCGGGGTACACAGGAAGGTACTGCCAAGGTGAGAGGGCGCCGTGTGGCCCTGCAGGGCATGTGTGTGCAGGGTGGGCTCAGGACATGCGTGTGCAGGATGAGGGCAGTGCGTGCAGGTACAGGGCTGGTGCAGGGCATGGCCGGTGCAGCACTCACAGCCTCCTCAGCACCCACGTGCCCACAGCACTGCAGCACCAGGGGCACCAGCTCAGCTCAGTGCATGTGTGGGTATGGCTGGCACGGCGTGGGCAGCGCAGCCAGTGCCTAGGGTGCAACGCGGGGCAGGCAGGGGCTGCCGAGCCCCCACCAGCTAACCCAGCGCTGTGCCTGCAGTGAGGTGCAGCGGGCAGTGCCTCCACGGAAGGTTCAGGAAGGAGGAGTGCTCCTGCCTCTGCGACGCGGGCTACGGCGGAGCGGAGTGCGGCAGTGAGTCTGTGCCCGCCTGTGCTGCCGTGGGGTGGCAGCAGGAATCCGTGGGCAAGGACCCCTGGAGCGGGGTGAAGGGCCTGGCTCTGCCAGCACAGGCACCCACCTGCTCCTGCCTGTGCCCCCAGCGAAGATCCAGTTCCCATTCCACGCTTGCGATGTGCGGATAGACAGCGACTGCTTCATGGTGTCCCCCGAGGCTGACACCTACTATGGAGCCAAAATTAAGTGCCAGGTGAGCTCCTGGGATGGTCCAGGCAGCCCTGTGCAGCTGAAATCCTCCTGGGCAACTCCCCTCTGCCTGATATATGGCTGGGCCATGCGTTTGGGGCAGACTTGCTCCCTTCCCTGCAGGAGAAAGGGGCGATGCTGGCGCAGATCAGAAACCAGAAGGTCCAGGACATCCTGGCTTTCTACCTCAGCCGCTTGGAGATGGGTAACAGGGTGACAGACACCGATTTTGAGACTGGGAACTTCTGGATCGGTGAGTGACAGCAGTGGGCAGGGTGCAGGCTGCCAAGGATGCAGGCAGACATGCCAACTCACCTCCCACTCCCCCAGGTCTCACCTACAAAACAACCAAGGCTTCCTTCCGCTGGGATGTGGGCGAGCCATCCTCTTTCACTAGCTTTGCTTTTGGGCAGCCGGACAACCAGGGGTAAGTGGATCTAGAGGACACTGAATTCTGTGTGGTGTCACCGCTGTGCCACTGCGTTGGCTGGCTTCACCACCCTCCCGCTGGGACACAGGTTTGGGAATTGTGTGGAGATGCAAGCATCGGCCGCCTTCAACTGGAACGACCAGCGCTGCAAGACCCGAAACCGGTACATCTGCCAGTTTGGTGAGTGAGCAGCTGGGAGCCCTCCTGTGCATCCCCAGGGGTGCCAAGTCCTGGGGGTGTCAGTTTCCAGCTCTGCCAGGTCTGCCCCTTGTTGCCAGCCCTGCCCAGACCTCTCGGTCCTGCCTGGCATTGAGGGCACTGACTCTCTGCATTCCATCACAGCCCAGGAACACATCGCTCTGTGGCAGTGGGACCCCTGAGCCAGCAGCCCCTGGAACTGGCCAGCACTGGCTGCTGTGCTGAGCCCATGGCTCAGGAAGACCCTGATGCTGTGCCAAGCCTGGACCATGAATCAGGAGAATCCTCCCATGGCTTACCTGCACAGGGGATGGGGGATTGAGGGGACCTATGGCACCGGGACCTGCTGACAAGGGGTGTGCTCTATGTCAACATCCCTGAAACAGCATCTTCTTCTGCCCCTCACCTTCCTCTGTCACCATCATGCTGCAGCAGCCCCCGGGCAGGAGATGCCCTTGCAATAGCCAGGTACAGCATTCTCCTCCTCTGAAACTGACAGCTGGGTTGTGTCTGGACTGTGGTCTTGTTGTGGCAAGGCGCCAAGAGGGGCTCCTGAGAGGCACAAATCTTGTCACAGCTGAGAGTGAGGACTAGGCTCAGCTCTGAGCCATTGTCCCGACCTGTGTGGGAGCCTCCCAGACTGGTGGGTTCCTCACAAACATCTGGTCTTCATCATCACCCAGTTCCTCACCATCACCATCTGCCCGGTGGTTAATAAAGACTCTGTCTCCCTTGGGAAGAGCAGTTTGTCTCCTTTTGCTCTCCCAAGCCCACCAGACTCTCCCTAACCACATTCTGCTTGCACTAGGTGGTACTTCCAGCTCCATCTCTGGAGCGGGTTCTGGAGCTGGAGGAGCAAAGACCAGACCAGCCTCTAGCTGAACTCGTTTCCAGCACCTGGGGGTGTTTTGGAGGGGTGGCGTTAGCCAAGAGCTGCTTCTTCCAGCCCCAGGATGTCCCCAGGTCAGGGCACACCGTATGCTGGGTGAAACCCTGTGACTCCAGCGCTGCTGCGTGTCAGTGGGTGCTTTTGGAGGGGATGTGTTTCTGCCCTCATCCTGTCCGAACAGCCTGCTCCAGGGCCGGGGCTGAGGTGGGAATTAAAACGTCCCCAGCCCGGGCATTGCATGCCAGTTGGTTGTGTCCCCAGCCCAGTGGCGGCAAGGCACGATTCACATCGCGGCCAGCAAGGCTGGGCTCCGGGCGAGCTGGGCAAATCCAGGGTGGAACAGCCAGCGACCAGGAGGGCAGGATCCGGCAGGTGGGAGGCGGCGGGAGGATGGAGGTGGAAGGAGCCTGGGGAGGATGAGGGTGAGGATGGAGATCCCGGGGACAGGGTATGGCCGGTCCCTGCGGTGCCGGCAGCGGCGCGGGCGGGGACAGGCAGGGGTGCGGGCGGGGACAGGCAGGGGTGCGGGCAGGGACAGGCAGAGGGGCTGCCGCGGACCCCCGGCCGGGGCGTGGTGCCCCCCCTGCCGCGCCGCGGTGGTGCGGCCCGCGCCCCCCGCGCCGGGCGGTGGTAGCGCCCGGTGGCAGGGCTCGGTCCGGTGCGGGGTGCGGGGCCGGTGCGGGGCCGGTGCGGGGCCATGACTCTCTTCGGCAGCGGGGACGCGGGCTGGAGATGTGAGTACCGACCGGATCCGGCCCTCATCCCCTCCGGGTGTGCCCCCCGCGGGATCGGCCCTCCTCCCGCACCCCTCCCCCGGGAGATGCTCCGGCACCGGGATGCGCGCCCGGCACCGGCAGCCCTGCCCGAGGCGAGGGTGTCCCCCCGCAGCCTTCTGGTGTCCCTAACGCCCCCACCCCGGGCAGGGCCGCCTCCCGGGTGCCCTCCACCGCGGTACCAGTCCCTCCCCAGGGCTGGCATGGCCTCCCGATGCCCTGGATGCCCGATCCTCCCCGTGCCATCATGCCCGGGACAAGGATGTACTGCCAGTGCTGGGATGCCCCCATGCCATTACCCCTCCGTACCGTTACCTCCAGGACAGGAATATCTTCACAGTGCTGGGATGCCTCATGCTATTCCCTCCTAGGACTGGGATTTCCTCCCGGTACAGGGATGTGGCCGAAACATTACCCTCAGGTCAGGGGTGTCCTTCCAGTACTGGAATGCCCCCATGCCATTAACCCCAGGACAAGGATGTCACCCCAGCATCGGGATGCCTCTGTGCTGTTACCCTCCACAGTAGGGATGTCCTCCTGGTCCTGGCACGCTCCCCCATACATTATCCATACATTATTCCCCCATACCATTACTCCCCAAGGACAGGGATGTTCTCCCAGTACCCTTCCATTACAGGGAAGGGAGCCCAGACACAGGGACAATGGCCCTGGGTGATGAAGCCCTGCTGGCAGGGTCCCCTGCCCCAGCAGGACAGTCCCCTCAGTGCAGGTGGCCTGTGACAGGGTGCCTGGCCATGGCTGGGGTCCCTGGCTGGGGTGCTGAGGTCTCTGTCCTGCTGGCAGAGAGGGTAGTGGGTGTCTCTGCCAGGCGGGTGTGAGGGGTGGAGAAAGGAATAACAACAGTGGGCTCTGGCCCTGAGCGATCCCTGGGAATCTGGCTGCACCCATGGAAAATGGGTGCCAGCATTACCTGGCACACACAGAGCGCTTTCCCCAGCTCACCCTGAGATCAGAGCCAGCCCACAGACTTCACCACACAAGGTGGCAGCCTGGAAAGCAAAGTGCCAGTTTCCCTCTGCTTGGATCTTTCTCAGAAACCCTCTCCTCTGTAGGGATGGAGGGACCTTTCTCGGACAGATGCTGGGTTTGAGAGACCAGTGGCCACATTCCTGGGGAGATCTAAACCTCTCTGATGGCCTGCTGTGTTCCCAGAGCACTCAGAAAGCTTCAGCTTGGTGTTCCCCTGGTGCAGTGACATCCACAATGTCACCCGTGGGACAAGCTGGTCGCACTTACTGTGTCTGAGGGGAAACGTGCAAGAGAGAGCCCTCACCATCTCACCCATCACCTCCTACTCCAGTGGCCAGAGAGGTTTTGGAGTCCCCAAAAGTCACAAAATTAAATATATGGAGGTATTCATAAACCATGGTATTGGTACCTCTCAAATGTATACGCAGAAAAGATATTCAAGCTGGCTTTTATACGGTTGTTGGCTGTGAAATCCTAAAGAAGGAGTGAAGGGCATTGCTGGGGAGGTGTGATGTGGCATCGCTGAGCTGCGTGTCCGGAGGCATCTTCACCCCACACCTCAGCATCACACATATCTCAGCAGCCTTGGGGAGGGTGGAGCAGCTGGATGCAGGGCTTCTCCCATGCCTGGCACCAGGCTGTGCTGGGCAGCACTCAGTGGTGTCCCACTGACCCAGAGCTCCCTGAAAAATGGCCCAACCACCCAGCAGGAGTGATAGCAAATATGGATTCACCAGTGCCATGGGAAATGTCTCTGCAAATTACTTACCCTCATCATCAGAGGTGCTTTCTGCCCCCCTAATTGGAGCTTGCCCGGCTTTGGGTCCCTGGGACAGGGCACCCATGGGAAGGGGCAGCTGGAGCTGCTCTATATCCTGGCACAACTTTGGGCTGCTGCTGTCCTTCCCAAAAACTTAAATCTAGAGAGCTGTCAGCCTCCTTCTTGTCCTGTGGGTGTTCTGCAGTGGGACATTTCCAGCTGGGAGAGGCGTGTGGCTAGGACCGAAGGAAGCTGGTGCTAGAGATGTGTCTGTGTGGGCTGGGATGTTGGCACCCCCTTTTATTGCCATTGCTCATTCTGCTGCTCTCTTTCCCCTCAGATCTGGACATGGCCAGGGAGCCCAAGCCGAGTCGGGCCAGGCTGGGCCAGAAGCGGCAGCACAGCAGCAGCCTGTACCAGTGAGTGCCTGTGTGCGGGGCAGGGGCTGCACTGGGGGGCTGGGGACTGTCCCACAGCTGGCTCCTCTTCCACCCCTGCCCCCTGACACTCACACCCCTGACTATTCCAGCTGGTAGGCATAGGTCTGTGGGATGTCCCTGCTCCATCCTGACAGGGCTCTTGGAGGCACAGGTGCTGTCTGGAGTCCTCACTGGACCCCTCCTGGTGTGTGTCACCAGTGGGGTGTGGGGATCCCCTTCCCCATCGGAAGGCAGTGAGAGAACTGCAGATCCCTGTGGTCCATGCCTGTTGTTACAGGTGTTGCCCTCCCTCAGTAATGGCTTCACACTGACAAAGGCCAGGTCTAGGCTGGACACAAGGAAGAAATTCTTCTGTGTGGTGAGGCACTGGCACAGGCTGTGTGCTGAGAAGCTGTGGCTGCCCCATCCCTGGAAGTGTTGAAAGCCAGGTTGGAGGGGGCTTTAAGCAACCTGGTCTAGTGAAGATGTTGCTGCCCGTGACAGGGGGGTTTGGAATGAGATGAGCTTTAAGGATTCTTTCAGCCCAAAGCAATCCAGGATTCTATGATTATTTGTCAATGTCCATTGCAATTATGGCCTTTAAATGGTGTTCCTCAGGGACAGATACCCCTGCAGAGGCACACAGGGGTGGCTATGGCCTCGAGAATGGCAGTAGATGATGGTGATGGTGGCACTGATGGTAGCAGAAGAGCAGGTCCCCATCCCTGTGCACTTTTGGCTCCCCATCTCAGTGGATGTGTGGTGAAGAGGGGATCAGAGCCGGGCTCCTGTGTCTCGTTAGAGCTTTTTTGCAAACGCCCTTATTGAACTAATTGCTCTGCCTGTTGCCATGGAGCTGAAGGGATGCAGCACTGGAGGGCTGGGACTGCTTGGCCCCCTTGGGCGCTGGAGCGTGGCAGCCACTGCCTCTGCTGTTCCCAGGGGATGCTCTGAGCAAAGAGCTGAGCCAGGAAACCCCTTGCTGTGTCCCTAGCTGTGTGCTAAACCCCAAGGCCAGGTGTCCTGCAGTGCCACCAATTTTCCCACAGCACAGGGTGGCCTGTGGCATTCCCATTCCTTCTGGTGTGGGCTCCATGCAGCAGCAGCAGCCACGGAACTGGGCACTTTCCCTTGTGCCCTGTGTGTGGGTTGGGACACCTCTCCATCTGCCCATTCCCTGCTTTCCCAAGACAGGATGTCACCTTCCTCCCCAGGTGACAGACAGGAGTTGCAGATGCAAAGGACACGTCATCCCTGTCACAGTGATGAAAACTTGGAAGGCAGCAAGCCTGGACCAAAAGCTCCCAAAACAGACCCCAAAAATTGCACCCCATCTGCAAAGCACAGAAGCAGGCGGGTCCCCAGGGCTGCCAGCTTGCCCTTACCAGGACAGCTGGTGCTTTCAGACTGTGGCCCATGCAGATGATTCTTGCAGAAGGCAGGGTGGTAGCAGGACGGGGGTGCCTCTACCCCATGATGGGCTCCGAGCTGCCCTCTGGGCTGGGCAAACCTAACCCAGGCTCGATGCCCTGGGCAGGGCAGCCCAGGTTGCCTGTGAGCCCCTTCAGCAGACCTCCAGCTCTCTCCACGCTCCAGCATTGATCCTAAGGTGACAAGCTCATCTGCAGCCAGGCCTGGAGCCCTGGGGCACCTTGTCCTGGTCTCCCTATTCCTGGCAGCATGAAGGCTCCCTACTCCCAGTGATGCCCGGAGCACAGCTTTGTCTCCCCTTGAGTTAGGTTTAATCCTACGGTCCCTGACTCTGCAAGAGCTGAAGCAGCAAAATGAGCTTCAGCATCTTTCCTCCTCCTTCTCCTCTTCCTCCTCCTCCCCCCACTCCCTGCTCCTGGTACACGGCACATGATTTATTACTGACATGCCGGCTGCCTGCATTGGAGGGATTGCTGCTTAATTTGGAGCCGAGTGAGCTGACAGCGCGCACGTGGAGCCAGGGACCATGAAGTTTAACATCAGGGCACTCTAAATGCATCTTCCTGAGAACAGACCCTGCTGATGCTGCCCCGGGGGCTCTCAGCATCTCCCCCTCAACACCCTTGTTTGCCTCTGAACAACACCCCTGCCAGGGCACAGCCACCTCCCAGGGCATGCTGCAGCCCAGGCAGCTGGCATGGGATCCTCCGGGATGCCTCCCATTTCCCTGGGGATGGAGGCTGGGTGGGTGTCTCTGCCCTGCTGTGCCCAGCAGTGACTGCTCCATGGTGATGTCGTGATCCACAGAGTAGGTGACATGCTCTCCTCTCTCCTCCTTCTGCAGCAGTAACTGTGACCTGGACTACGATCTCTACAGGGATGACTTCCCGTACCGGTGAGCGCGGCACCCCAGGAGCGGGATGAGCTGAGCATGTGTGGGTTTGGCACACAATTGTGATCATGGAAAAGCAGGGTGACCCTGGGCACCTGTCCCCCTGCCTCTGAGACAGGCTCAGGGGTGTTTCCCAGCTTTGAGGAGCTGCAGCTTCCCCAGGCTGGGGGCCTAGGGACGAGATACATGGGGTGGGGGCAGCATGTGGGCAGGGCAGTGCTGGGGGTCCTTCATCACACAGAGACCCAAAGAGATGGTCTCAAGGCTGGCAAGGGCTCCTGCTGCACCTCTGAGGTTGTGCTTATGCTGCCATGCTCTTGTGCCCTTGCAGGGTGTATGAGTACCAGAAGATCCCCCCCCTCATTAACCGCATCCCGGTCAAGACCAGAAGGACTCACTTGGGAGCAGGAGGCAAGAGCAGGCTGAGTCCCCAGCCCGGTTCAAGGAGCAGCACCAGCTCCACAGCAGGACGGACAAAGTGTAAGTGTGACAGGGCTAGGAGAAAGAGGAGGCTCAGCCCTCATGTCTTGGTGCATGCTGACCCTATTCATGTGAATCCCCAGCTCCAGCAGACACAGCCTGGGCTGCACTGGGCTGGTGACTGTTCCCCTGAGTCCATTCCTTCTCCCCAGGGATGCCTGGTGGGGAGTATGTTTCATAGAGGAGGTTGTTTTGTGGAGAACATTTCAGAGAGGGGGGATGCTTCAGAGCTGGCTGCCCAGGACAGTGTGCCTCTCTTCCTTTGGGTGGGATCCTCACGACTCCTCTCCCTGCAGTGCGAGCTGAAGAGCTGCACTCCATCAAGGGGGAGCTGAGCCAGATCAAGGCGCAGGTGGACAGTCTGTTGGAGAGCCTGGACCGCATGGACCAGCGGAGAGAACGTCTCACAGGTGAGGGGACAGGCTACAGACCCTCCGACGCTCTGGTGTCCTCTCTGGGCAACCTGAGGGCACCTGTGAGCCCAGACCCTGAGCTGGCTGTAAGGGCTCCCTCCCTGCACGCCCCAGGACATCCAGAGCTGGCTGGCAGATTCCCTACATCCTTCCCCTTCTCTGGGCTGGCAAGTAAGAACCTGGCCTTTTGGCACAAGAGAACCCAGCGAGGACAGGGCTGATGTTTGCACAGGTACCCCGAATTTCTGCTGTCTCTGCCTTCGTAGGGTCCAAGGAGAGTGAGAAGAAGAGGGCAGAGCCAGGGACACAGTCGCCATCTCCAGTGGGAGAGGGGTCACGGGAGTCACGGGGGAAGGAGGTGACAGGAGCTGACGGGCACAGTGACCTGCGCAACATCGACAGCGCCGAGGAGAGCACAGACACCGAGGAGACGGTAAGAGGAGGGCCAGATCCTGTGCTGGGCTCTCTGCTTCCCTAAAATCCACCCCTGCTTGCTGGTGGGGGATGCCCAGAGTAGATGAGATGCTCCATCAGGGTTCCCAGAGCCATTCCAGCTGTGTGCTAGGGCTAAACCCACCGGTGCCTCTGGGCTGCAGCAAACCCCTGGGTGTGCCTCACTGCAGCACTAAGGCTGCAAGAAAACCCTCGGAGCAGAAATAACTTTTATCAAAGGTGCTGCTCCCTGACCTGCATCCCCCAGCTGGGTGTGGGATCCCAGGGATGCCTGTGCCAGGAAGGGTGTTGGCTTTGATCCTGCTGTGAGCGCACACCAGGGGACAGCCACGCCGTGTGTTTCTCCTCACAGATGAAAACCCACATGTCGGATCACGAGGGGAGCCAGTAGCCGGACTGGGATGCCATGGCCTTCCCGTGTGGCCAGCCCTTCCGAGCTTGTGTTTGTTATTTCTTTTGAGGCTTCCAGCCACGCACAACGCGAGGTGCCCGCTCTCGGCACGGCCGTCCCCTGCCATCGGCAGCCCCGTGTCCCACCCTGGGAGTGGTGGGCCAGCTGTGGCGAGAGCTTTTGTGTTCCAGTGCGCTTGTTTTCTTTTTCCTCCTGTTTTCAGACCTAGGGATTAAGCAGAGGTGGCCAGGGGAGGGAGAGGAGGAGCAAAAGGAAAAAGGACCATATCCCAAAGGAGCAACCCAAATCCCATCTGCCTCGCTGCCAGCACCACCTCACCCTCAGGGTGCTGTGGGGCACAGAGAAAGCAGCCCAGGGCTCCCAACCCTATGGCACAGGTCATATCCCACTCTTCAGACCCCACTGGGAATTGGTGCAGCAGGCTTGGGTGCAGCCTGGGATGGCTTTCAGAGCCACTCAGCATCCCACCATAGGAGGGAGGGACCACCCTAAGCCATCTCCAGGAGGTTTTTGTGGGATTTTGGGACGGTGCCAAGCCTAGCTCCAATGTGAGCTGCACGACCAGCAGTGGGGCAATGCGAACCCATTTGCCCCTGCTCCCAAATGTGTTTTCCTTACTGGTTTTCCACGGGCTGTTCTTGTCCAGGCATCACATTTGCAGTCAGCAGGACTCCCGTGAGAGCTTTACCAGGGCCCCTCCCCTGAATCCAAGGAGTCCTGGTCCCCCCTCCCGTACTCCCCAGCCTCACATTTCGTTTCTGTGTCCCTCATTTCTCAGTTGCCATTCTCTCACTGATATGAACTCGTTCTGTATTTCTAATTTGCTCTGGTAGAAGAGTGTATTGTGTTGGAAAGAAAAATAATTTGTATTTCTTTTCTCTGGTTATTTGACTCCGATTGAGTTTTTAACCATGTGAAGTGCGTATTTAATTTTTGTACCCAGTTCTGTGTGCTTCTGGACGCAGTACCTGGCTTTCTTGGAGGCTGCCTTTCATGCAGCTCAGCCTGGAGGTGGGAGCGTGGCTCTGCCCTGTTCTCCTATGGAAAATACCCAGAATATTCCCTACCAGCCCACCATGGTGCAGCTGAGCACACAGGACTGGCTGCTTTGCTCCATCCTCGGGAATAACCAAATTCCAAGGCAGCACTCAAGTGCCCCTGAATCCTTGCAAGGACATAGGCAGAAGAGGGAGGTGACCCCAATCATGGAAGAGTATCCTTCCACCTCTGCCCTTGGTTAGCAGAGGCCCAAGCAGAGCCGTGTAGGCAGAAGACCCACCAGAAAATAAAGGATTTATTACTATGAAAAAAACAACATAACACAACTCTGCTGCCCTGAAGCACTGCCTGGGCAGAAGGTCCAAGGGATGCAAAGTCCATGCCACAATGTGGTTCCTGCCCGGTGCTGCCTGGACCTTGCCTGCACGGATGGTTGTGGTGGGGAGCTTGGTGTGAGAGTCTCAGCCTGGTGCTGGGACCACCCTGGGGTGAGATGTGGAGGTCCCACGGTGCTGGCAGCTGCTTGGAGGGAGGTCTTGGGCAGGCTCTGGTTGCTGAGGCAGTATGGAGGTTGTTCTTGCGGGGCTCCAGAAGCATGCCAGGCTGTTTGGGCCCTGTGGTGCCAGCTGGGAATGTTCTGCAATACTGGGACTCCTCAGAGATGCTCTGGGGTGCTCGGGCAGCGTGGGGGCTGCTCTGGGGGCTCTCCAGTGGTGTCCTTGAGCAGAGTTCTTCAGCCTTCAGCTGCGTGAGCAGCACCAGAGGGTCTCCGGTAGCACAAGGGCTGGCTCAGGAGGGTCTGCAGCAGTACAAGGGTTGGCTTATGGGGTCTCCAGCTGCATGAGGGGTGGCTCAGGCTAGGTCTGGAGTCTCTGGCAGCATGAGGCATGGATCAGGCTGGGTCCGAGGGGGTCTCCAGCAGTTATAACGAAGCTTAAACTTCATAAACTTCTAATGTCCTAAAAGTAAACTTGTTTTAATCCCCAACAGCGAGGCGCGGATCAGGCAGGCTCCAGGAGTCTCCGGCAGCATCGGAGGCAGCTCGGTCGGGCTCTGGGAGGGGATCCCATCCCCACCCACGTCTCAGGGGCACTCAGCCCACGGTGGCGGTGGCGGCGGCGGCGGCGGCATCGCGGCGCTGGGCGGCCCGCAGGAGGCTCTGCCGCAGCACCGGGTACTGCCGGTGGCAGCCGTCGAGCCCGAGCCGCAGGGCCTGCGCCCAGTGCTCGGGGGGGCCGCCGCGGCCGCCGCCCAGCACGGCCGACACCTGGTTGAGGGCGGGCAGCAGCGCCAGGGTGAGGCGGGCGGCGGAGCGGCGCTCCTCGGGCTCCGCGGGCTGCAGCAGCCAGGCGGCGGCGGGGCCGGGCGGCCGGCACAGCGCGCAGCCCACGGCCAGGTCGTACATCTCCACGCCGGCGTCCGCCAGCGCCAGGGCGGCGGCGCTCACGGCGGCGGCCAGCGTCGAGCCGCCGTCCTGCAGCAGCAGCGCGCTGACGGCCAGGCGGGCCCGCGGGTACCGGCCCAGCCGCACCGCCGGCTCCAGCGCCTCCCGCAGCTCCGCCGCCGCCTCCCGCTCCGCCTCCCGCTCCGCCGGCCCGCCCGGCCGGCCCCGCGCCCCGCGCCCCGCGAACGGCGCCCGGCGGAACTCGCAGAGCAGCCGGCCCGGCCCGGGCTCGGCCGCCTCCCGCGGGCCCCAGGCGGCGCACAGCACCTTGGTGCCGCTGCCCAGCTCCACGTAGGCCGAGCCCTGCGCCTGGCTCAGCAGCCCGGCCCGCGCGAACAGCGGCCGCAGCGAGCAGGGGTCCCGCGGCGCGGCCCCTGCGCCCTCCCCGTCCTCATCCTCATCCTCATCCCCGGCCGCGATCGCTGCCCACAGCGCCGGCGGCTGCGATTCCTCCGGGCCGCACAGGCGACGGTGATCCAGCGGCATGTTCGGCGGGGCACGGGAGGCTGGCCCGGATGGGGCGGGCACAGACGGGAGGCGGGGACAGGCAGGAGGAGGATCCGATCCCCACCCCCACCCCATCCCATCTCGCCTCGCCAGCACACCAGGGCAGCGGCGAGCAGACCAGGGAACCTTTATTCACAGGAAACCCGCGCAGGGGACAGAGGAGGACAAGGGGGCCGCGGACTTCCACCCTGTCAGTTCTTCAGCTCCCCCAGCCGGAGCCTAGCAAAGTCCGTGGCCAGTTTCAGGGCTTCCTGCAGGCAGCCCACGTTCTTGCCTGTTGCTTGTGCGGAGATGTCCTTCCCACCACCTTTGCCATCCATCAAGCCAGACACCTCCTGCACCCACTGACTGGCCTTCAGGCCCTTATTTGCAGTCTCCTGGGCAGAAAAAGGGAAAACAACCCCACCAGTCAGCACTGAGGGAAGAACAGCTGTCTCCCTGCCCCATGCTTGCCACCATGTCCTGACTCTTCCCCTTCACTATTTGCAAAGCATAAGCCTTTCCCTGCACTCCTGCAGCCTGATGACATGCCAGAGCAAGAGAGCTGTGGCTCTGGGCAAACTCAAATGAATTCTGGCTGTAGAGTGTTAGTGCCTGCCTGGAAGGTGCAGCTTCTCCAGAAAGGCTCAGGGAGAGGCAGATGTGGAGTCTCAGCGTTACCTGGGGTACTTGACACAGGCAGGTGATCCTGCCAGCTTCGTTATCCACAGCGAAGAGCATGGCAGCAGTCTGGGGGGAGTTAGTCTTGAAGAGCTTCAGAGATTCATTCAGGGCCTGTGAGAGAACAAAATTATTGCAGCACATCTTCCCTGTGCTCACACCCAGCCCACATGGAGACTTTGGGGCCCTGGACTTGCTTTAAACCAGCCAGCAGCACCCTGCAGTGCTCCTCTTCCCAAACACAAACCATCTTCACATCCCTGGCAGTGTGGAAGCCCTGGCAGGCGACACAAGCCCTGGCTGTGTCCCCTGAGACAGGAAAGAGAAACTGCTTTTATTTCCCCACCTTCAGTTATCCAGGAACTGTCAGAATCAGCCCTAGAGGGAACCTTTGCCAGAGTGTACAGGCTGGAGGGGAAATATCTCCTCTTAGCAGGAAGGAGCAGCTGTTCCAAAGCGACTCAGAACTCAGAAAAAGCATGAAGAGGTTGCGAGGGTTATCAGATACAGCAGGCACACAGGAAGAACCCGGGAGACTGCCATGCATCCTGTTATTCCCAAGGAGACCATCATCCCTTGTTCACACAGACAGCACGATGCAGCCCAGAGCTCCAGGAACAGGTCCTCTGGCAAGCAAAGCAGTGGTGCTCTGGCTGGATTGGGAACAGGCAGCTCCCTAGGCTGCCAGCACTGCCATCCCCTGGGATGCACCTTTCTGCCAGGGAGAACATTGTGATGGCACCCACTGTGAGCGTGGGCATCACGGTGACAGGAACGGCCACAGAGAGCGAGCAGGATCAGCTCCAAGTCTCCCAGAGCAGAAATTTAAACAGGGCATTAAAACCAGAGTGGTCCAACGCGGGGCACGATCAGCCCCCGCTGCCTGGCACTTGCTGGGCTCAGCACTGCGGCACAGAGCACACCAGGGAGCTGTTATTCCAACAGAAAGCGCTTGGAAAGAAACGTGCGTGAAGCAGGGAAGGAGCAGATTCAGCCCTCGCCAGGAAAGAACCTGAACCCAGCTGTGGCAGACAGTGCCCAGGAGCTGGAGGACAGCTCCCTGCCCAGGCCTGTCCAGCCCAGGACAGCACTGCCAGAGCTGATCTGCAGGGGTCACAAACATCATGACTTCCATGGCTCAGCAGAGCTGCTGAGTCCCTTATGCCTCCATTCCAGTGTTGTGACTGCTGAGGGACACAATGGGATTTCTGTTGGGTTTCCTATCCATCACCAAGTCTGGAAGCTCAGCAAGTGGTCAAGACCCCATTCACCACTGCAAACTCATGTGTTAGCCCAGGAGGTGGGAGGCAGAGAATACCCCAGTGGTACCTCCCACTCCTCAGGCATGGCAGGTGTGAAGAAAGACAGCTCTATAGCACTGCACTGCCTCCCTGAGTGAGCACAGACCACCCAGCTGCTCCTCAGGCACAAGGACGGTTGTTCAATAGAAACCAGGCCTTCCCATACCTTTGCTGAGGCTCCATTTTCCATTTCCATGATGACCCATGGCTGGTTAGGGTGACTCTCAATGACTTGCTTGGTCTTCTCCAGCACCTGAGGACAACAGTGGTCAGACACTAGAGCCCCCACACTGTGTATGGACACAAGAACCACCCAGGCAGAGCTTCCCCTGCAGGTACAGAGGTGTCCTAGCACACCCACAGCCCAGCCTGGAGCAGGCCTCACACAGTGAAGCCAAGAGCAAAATATTTTGGCAGGCAGCTGTGTGGCCTGCAAGGCAGCAGCAGTGTTGTGTGTAATTTCTCCTCCAGAAAACTCCAGTGGGATCCAGGAGGAAGCAGTATGCACCCAGGGGCACCAACCGGGCAGGAGCACCCCTAGTTCAAAGACACATGCCATGCTTCAACCCCGGGAACAGACATGGGGTTAGCCACGCACTGGGAGGGAACAGGAGAGGGTGGAAGAACAGTGTGAGGAGTGCCCTCACAGCTCAGCTCCCTTCCACACTGGACACAAACAGAGCTCCCAAGGGAATGCCCTGCAGCCCTCCCACACTGTCCTTTATTCCAGGCCAAGGCTCACTCGTTTCTGGATGTCAGCTTTACTTGCTCGGTCCAGGTCATCCATAACTTTCTTCAGTGCTTTAACAGCCTCCCTCAGTTCATCTTTCTGCCACTGTGGGATAACAGCAGTGGCCAGTGTCTGCAAAAGAGCAGGTGGACAGGGTTAAACGTACCAGCGACCACAGCAGGAGATGCTGCATGTCATGAACCTCAGTGCCTCAACTGGCAGAGCCCAGTAAGCCTTGCTTCTCTCCCAGTGCCAACAACCCCAGGCAGGAAATGCTGGCTGCAACACCCATGGGATGCAGGGCTGTCAGACAGGAGCAGAAGGTGAACATGGGCCTCATTAATATGATCCAGTGCTGCCAATCAAGGTCCCATTCACTTTGGGGAGGCAGAGCACTGTTACTATCTCCTCACCTCACCAAGATCTGCAATCTCCTTCTGCACATCCTTGTTGGGAGCTGTCTGGACCTTCACCTTGGCTTCCAGGGCTGACAGCAGTTTCCTGAGGCTGTCGACTTTCCTGAGGGCCTAGCAGAATACAATCCAAGTTAAATCAGGCAGGAAGATTGAGCAGGCTGGGCTCTTGACCACCCCAGGGTGAGAAGGAATGAGGAATGCTGGAATGCCCCAGGATGGAGCTTAGTAACTCCTCTGGAAGCCACAGAGCCAAAGCGGGCAGTGCTTGACCAGAACCAGGGTGTGACACTGGCACACATGCCCCAGGACTCTTTCTTTGTCAGAAGCAAAAGAAAGATCCTCAAAGGTCTCCCCCAGGAACCCCTTTTCTACCACTCTAAGAAGCACCAGCCCAAGCTATTCCATGATCTGCTAGCCCTGCAGCAGAGGACTGGGCTCTCAGACTTCACCACTCTCCCGCCAGCCTTGCTAGCCGCCAAGATCTCTACATCTGCAGCCCATTCTGCAAAGCAACCTCAGCTAACCCTGGAGCCACCCCACTGCCACACTGATACAAGACCTACAGCTGAGACTTCTCCCTTTCTTCCCTGCTCTCTCTGACTGTAGCATAGCTAGGACCTCCAGCACAGCTTTGCCAACAGCAGCACCCTGTCCTGTGAGTCCCTCACACAATTCTCCCTGGTGCTGACAGCAATATTGTGTAAATTCAAACAAAAGGAACTTTGGCACATGTGGAATTTCAGGGAGGATCTCTCCTGCCTCCCCTTACCTTCCGAGCTTCAGCCCCAGTGACTGCAACTATCCTCCGAATGCCTTTAGCAATTGCTTCTTCTGAAACAATCACAAAGTGGCCAGCATGGTTGGAGTTCTGCAAGTGCCTTTGGAAAGAACCCAGACAGACCCACAAGAGAGAGTTAGAAGCCCACCTCTCATCTCAGCAGGAATCAGCACAGAAACAAGACAACCAGTCTGCTGTGGAGATGTGTCAAGTGCGGGGACAGGCAGAAAAGCCAACTGAGCTGCTAAAAGCAAACGAGCAAGGAAAGAGTGGCAAAGGCTGTGCTCCCAGCAATGCCAGAGACCGTGTGTGTGGGCAGGGCAGTACAGGCTGTTCCTTGCCTGAAAAGGCTGATTTTAAACATGGATTGACTCAGGGGTGGGAACGCAAAGGCACATCATCATCACCACCACCTCCAGCTCCTCTCTGGCTGTGCCCTGCAGGTGCTCACAGCACTCCCAGCAGAGACTGGTCTCCACAGGGACTCCTTTTCAGCCACCCTGCCACCTTTCCCAGCCTCTCCAGATACTCACGTGCCTCCACAGAACTCAATAGAGGTGATGGAGCCCCCAGGACCAGAGGGGTCAGCAAGCAGCTCCTCCACAGGTATGCCAATCGAGACCACACGGACAGGATCGGGGTAGGTCTCGTCAAAAACTGCCCGCAGTCCTTGGATAGCTTTGGCTGCTGCAAGAGGACACTCCTTGGCATACACAGTCTGCAGAGGACAGGAAAGGGATGTGGGTAAGAGCAGGTCCTATCATCTGTAACTGAGGACTCACATTCCCTGGGAATCCTGACTTTCTCTGAGATCCTAAAAGTGAAGCCTTGTGCCTCACCTGAGCTCAGGGTCTGTTGAGCCACAAGGATTCCAAAGTCACTGGCAGATGTGCCATCTTCAAGGCTCCCAATAACATCTGCTCAGGCTCCCTGTGTGCTACTGTACGTGCAAAAGATCCCAAGCACAGGCTCCTGAGCAGAGCACAGGGTCTTCCAGGGTCTGCTCTGACACAGGCCTGACACCAGACAGAGCAACTCTCTCGCCATTGGTGACACATCGCTGGGTTGTCTGGGTGTACGCTGTAAATCCAGCCAGGCCTGCAAAACTACTCTGCCAAACTTCCTGTCTCTTGTAGCCAATGTGACACCACAGCAAGCATGGGAACACTCCAGCTCTAGAGAGGGCTTAGGACCAATGAACAGCGCAATCCACATGGGGCTCAAAACCCTCTGAGGCGATGCCAATCTGTGCAAAACTCCCCAGCATCCCAGATCATCCAGAAGCTGGACTTAAGGCATAGAACCTGTCAGCTGTACCCACCTTTGACTCCTCGATCATCTGGTTGGCGATCCCTTCGACCTTCTTGATTTCCTGGGTGGACAAGGCTCCCTTGGCTGTGAAGTCGAAGCGCAGCCTGTCCGGTGCTACCAGGGACCCTCTCTGGTCAGCCTCCCCCAGCACCGAGCGCAGGGCGAAGTTGAGGATGTGGGTGGCCGTGTGGTTGCTCATGACCGGCCTGCGCCTGGCCTGAGAGAAGGAGCCACTGTTAGATGGGGCCCTGCACTGCAGAGCCGTGGCTGCCTCCAGCAGGTGAAGGGGAGGCTGATGCCCTCCAACAGAATCCTAAACTGGGTCAGGAGAACAGAATCAACTGATCACAGTTCCTGCCTTGGAGTGTCAGCTAAGGGAGCAGGGTGTTCCCCACGAAATTTGTGCATGGCTTTTCCCTGGCAGTCTCCTATGTGGAGAGAGGCCAAGGACAGACCAGGTCACAGACACCGATCTCTGCTGCACAGCAGGGAAAAGCACTGCTAGATGGAAGCCCTCCTTCTTCCTCCAAAGGTCCTGCCTCTTTAGGGATGGAAAATGCATTAGCTAGATTAGGCTCAACTCAGCACTCAATCAGCAAGTTGAGCCCACAGGAACCATGTCTGGAGTGGGGCAAGCAGTCCAGGGTCTCTGCTGCTCTCCCCATGCAGTGGAGCATCTGACTTGTTCTACCTCTCAGTCATGACCCAAAAGGCATTTCTGCTGCTGATCAGCAAAACCAGGGTGGCTCTGAGCCCGCTGGGCATTATCTGCCTCGTGGTAGGAGACAGCCAGGAGAGACCTGGAGTCAGCCAGACATTGCTTGATCGTGTGTCGCAGGGAGAGTAGGCCTCAAACACCAGGCCCCCCAGAGTGGCTCTGATAAAAAAGAGGCAAAGTCCAGGGAAAAGAGACAAGCTCATGTGTTACACTATGTCTTAACTCACCTCATCAATAGACAGGTGGACCTGATCTCCTACTTTCAAGCTCCCATACAGAGTTCCTATGTGGAGCACGTAGCCTCCTCGGACCTGCACATTCTTCACAGTGAATTCTGTTTTCTGTAGAGAGAGGGAAATGCCTCATGTGAGCAGGGTGAGAGGCCATGGGGAGACAAATCACCTAGTCAGAGGTCTGAGCTGCAACTGCAAAGGTCCCATCTGAGAGCCAGAGCACGTGTGTGCTTAAGAAAGACAAGTGTCCCCAGGCACAGCACACAGCAAAGCAGAGAAGTTATGGGGCACAGAAAATGCTTCCCACCTCAGCTCCCAGTCACAGTCTGGGACCACTGCCCTTGGGCTCAGTAATTCCAGCACCACAGCACAGGTGACAGCAGCACAGAGTTCATTTCCCAGAAAAGCAAGGGGAACAAAACTTCAGCACATCTGTGCCACGCTGCACCTCCAGAAAGGAATCCCGTGCAATGCCTGACACCTGACATGGATTGGAAATTGCTAGAGCTTGCTTGACCCCTTCTCCCCCCTCTGCCCAGGCCCCAGAGTCAGACTGAGTCTAGCAAAAGGTTCTCAGGCCCACTCACATCCTCCCTGCTGTCGTCATCCTTGACCATGTAGCCCTGGTCATAGATCTGCCCACCCTGCTCGGCATAGAAGCAGGTCCGGTCCAGCACTATCCCACACTCCTGGCCAGTGGATACCTCCTCCACAAACTTCTTCTCCCTGCGGATGGCTTTCACTGTGGCCACGAGGCTCCCGAAATCTGTCACCAGGATGACAGGCAGTGTCAGTAAAACAGGAAAACCTTGTAGACACCACATGGGAGCAGACCTTCATAGCAACACCTCCCACTACTGCAGGAGATCACGGCAGCTACCACAATTGCAGAGGGCAAGGAGAGAGGAGTAAGGCAACAGTTAGCTGGGAATTTCATTCAGTGCTCTCCAAGCCAGGGACTGGCACTGCCTTCCACACATAGTAAAAGTCAGCAGCACACATGGTTATGAGCCTGCAGCCTCCCCAGTCTCCACCAAATCAAAGAATTAGCAGGAAGAGCCAGAGCAAACATGCCAAGAACCCTTTAACAAGCAAAGCAGAAACTGCAGACTCCTGCAGCAGTGGCAAAACAGCAGTTGAGAAACACCAACACAGGTAAACAGAACAGGAATCCCCTTAACTTTGCAAAAACAGACCTGAGTAGTACAGCAGCCCCTGATAGTCTGTCCCTTCCCTTTCCCTGCTTGACTTTTAACAAGCAGGTTATTCAGCCACACACCTTTCCATTCCCACCTCCATGTCCCAGGAAAGTTGAGCCCAGAGGGGATCTCTTTAAGGTGCATGCCAGGGAAGGTTTAACAACAGAAGATGATTCTGAGAAGGTTTTTTCATACCATAGGTGCCGCTGGGATCTGAAGCATAGCTGTATTTTGGTGAGTCATCGGTCACCTCCAGCCCTTGGGCCCTTAGCTCTTCAATGGCATAGATGTCCAGCATGAGGAGGTCCTCCCCTCCAGCACCCTTGCCCTGGGATTTGAGCTGCCAACGACAAGCACTAAAGTTTGAGAAAACCCACCTCACTTTTAGAAAACCCGCCAATGCACACCAGCCTAGATGCACATCTCACCCTCATCCCTGAGAACTCTGTGGTTTAGAGCTCTGCCCTGGGAAGCTGTGTGCCAGCAGCTGGAGTGCTCCTCTCTTTTCTAGCTTCAGAGCAGGCAGTTCCAGCATGCAGCCCAAGTGGGCTTGAGCCCAGCAAGGGCAAGGCAAGTATCCAGCTGGTCAATGCCACTCCCTGCTGCTGCAGCAAACGTGCTGTGCGAGGCACTCAAGCTGACAACGTGACTGGACACTGATCCTGAGACAGGGAATAACTTCCCTAACCAGAACAGGTCAGAAGGGAGGTGCTCCCAGCACTCCACTATTGCTTCTTTGAAGACCAAGCTCAAGGCCCCACACTTTGCTAGTGAGCAAAACCAACCCCAGCTGCACAGAAAAGACATGTCCCACAACAACTGCAGTTGTCCTGGTTTTTCCCACGGGACACTGGGGCACATGCGGTGTGAGCAGACTCAGTAAGAAAGGAGGAACTCGTGATGGCAAACTGCAGGAAAGGGAATCCTCCCAGTCCACCCCCAGTCCAGCTTCCCCTGGAGCTGTTATCTACCTGCGCGTTTTTCCGCTCTTCTTCAAAGCCCTCCATGTCCACAACAAGGCCCTTCTCCTCTGCAATCAGCCCAGTGAGATCCGCAGGAAAACCATAGGTGTCATACAGCAGCCACGCAGTGTCACCTGCAGAGAAAGGGCAGAGGAGTCAGCTCTCCTGTTCCACCAAACACTGCTCCCTTCCCTGCTCTCCCAATGGCTCTGTCCCACCCAACCAGCTCTGTACTATGGCAGGACAGCAAACAGGTCTGGAGAACGTGAACATCCAAAAGTCTCCTCCCTGACAGCACAGAGATCTGTGTCTGTGCAGCTTAGAAACCTGAGCAAGTGAATACAGGCCAGAGGAGAGATGGGTGGTTCAGCTCTGAGAGATGTCTCCTGACTCCAACTCTGTCACCCCACACCTTCCACCACCTCTAATTTCCCAGCCCAGCTGAGCCCTGTGTGATCCCAGATAATAAAAGCCTTTTGCTGCATCCTGACAAAAGTCACAGCCTTACCAGGGATGACTTTACTGTCCCCCAAGCTCTGGATCTTCCTGTCCAGGATGCGACGTCCTCTGCTCAGTGTTTTCAAGAACTGATCCTCTTCTTCATTGATAATGTCCTTCACCATATCTGGGTCCTTCTTCAGCTCAGGAAATGCATCTCCCTGCAGACCCAAGAGGATGAGCCCTTCAGCATTGAGATCCACACACCTCAGCAGAGGAAGATTTCAGTGGATACAATGGAGCAGGGGAAGAACTTACCAGTGACTGCACCACAACATCAACCAGAGTAGCAAAGAAACCCTTGGGGGCATTGAGCTTCTCGTGGGAGTAACGCACAGCCCGTCGGAGAATCCGCCTCAGCACGTATCTAGGGAACAGCAGAGCCCCCCATGCAAAAGTTACACCTCTGAGTTGTTCTCAGAGGCTCCACCAGCATCCACCTATCAGCAGCCCCTCCAAAGACCAAGAGCACAGGGTTCTCTTCCCACAGTAGCTGCTCACAGCAGCAGCAAGGGACAGGTGAGGTGCCAGGCTCCAGCTCTCTGAACCAGACTCACTGTGTGCTCACTCTGAGTCCAGTGGCACAGCCTCTCAGCCCAAACTTCCTTGCTTTTTAACAGCAGCACTGCACCAAGCACTGCCCACAGTGATGTCTTCCAGGAGCTGACACAGCAGCACTGATGCTCACAAGAACCCTCAGACCTCTGTGTTGTGGCCTTTTGGCTGAACCTTACTACAGCGAGTATGCATAAAATATCCTAAGCAAACACTGCTATCCACTGCTTTAATGACAAATCCGAAGGCATGCCAGAGACACAGGAGAACCCAGACCCCTCAAGGAAGCTGTGCTGAACAGAATGGGAGTGGCACCATTGCAGCAGCTCCTTCTTACCCTCTGCCAGTGTTGTCAGGCCTGCCCCCATCCGACAGGGCCAGGGTGATGGTCCGTGCGTGGTCGGCCAGCACGCGGTAGGCCATGTCTATTCCGTCAGCGTCCTCGGCCCCAACCTGCCCCTGGTATGGCCTGGCACCTGTGCCCTGAGCAGAGAGGGGAAGGCAGTGGGCAAAGGGGATGATTACAGACACTGGGGGCCAGCACCACGGCAGAGTAACACGGAAGGGCCTCAGAAGCCAAGCCCATCCCACTGCCAGCAGCCACAGAGGAAGAACACTCCTCTTGGAAACAGGTGACTCAGTGAAGCCAGGGAAGGTGGAGAACTATGGGCTCTCTATGGTGTTACAGCCTGCATTTCCATGGCCAAAGGCTCTCCAGACCAGAGGGAAGAAAAGCCAATATAACCCTACATTAAGAGCCCAAGAGAGAGCGAAAAGGACAGAGCGAAGGGAAATCATCTGTTCTGCACACTGGGTCAATTACTGCAGCCTGGCATAACCTGCCCAGTCAAGATACCTTTTAAATTCTGTCACACAGGAGATGGTCCCAGCTTCCCTCTTTTAGGATGTTTTTATCCATACCCAAGGGAAAGACACTGCTCTAACAGTGCAGTGCTTGCACATGGTGCAAACCTCCCATTTTGTGCACAATCCCTCCAGCCAGGTTCCCAGCACACTGCAGGAAGGCAGACAAGGACACAGAGGCTGTGTTTAGTCAGTGGACTTAACACTGAAGAAAGGCAGCTCTCCAGCTCCAACTCTGGAGCTCTGTACCTCATTCCTTAGAGGCAGCAGAAGCCTGGACTCTTCTCCCTGCATTTTTTCCAGCATGATCTACAGCCAGGAAGCTCTGTCTCCTCCATGGAGATAAAAAAAGGGCTTAAACTGTGCACAGAACTCCCAGCATGTGTAACGTGGTTTCCATACAGGGCAGTGCAGCTACAGCACACCGGTTCTGTAAGTGGCTGTCATGGTTCACGGCAAAGGCCTCCTGTCTCAGGAATTTTCTACAGATCAGCGTGTGGGAGACTGAAGGGCAAACTGATTCTGGGTTAGCAGCACCATGTGCTCTCTACCACATGGCAGAAAGAAGGCACTTGGCCATGTGGGACTGCAGAGCATCTCCCACCAGGAGAAGACCAAGGAGTGTGCCATCAGGACAGTTCAACTGGGAAAGCTGCATCTCTCACTGTCCCATGTTTTCTCCCAGTAACATGTCCCAGGGCAGCAATTACTGTGCCAACCTGTGTTCTTACTGCCAGCAAAGTACAAACTTGTGGGACTCTGCAAAAGCAGAGACCACCCTGTCCAATCAGCCCCATGCATCTCCCCAGGCATTCAGGGAACAGATACAGCTGGGTCAGACTCCAGTTCATACCTTTTGGATGGCTTCAAAGTAAGGAAGGAAAAGGTCAGTGTCATAGTTGGACATCTTGTTCTGCAGAACAGAGACGAGCCTCTCCAGGCCCATCCCAGTATCAATACTTTTCTTAGGAAGGGGTTTCAGTGTCCCATCAGCTTCCCTGCCAAAGAAAGATGAGTTGTTATGGATGGGGGCTCTGCAGGGGGAACCCTATTTCTCTCATCTCCATGAGATTTGGTTCCATCAGGTTTAAGACACAGGCCCATAAAAAAGCCACAGAACAGACAGCTTTGATAAAATATAATTAACAAGACCCTCACTGACATCTCAGACCTAGAGTGGGGTGGCACTTATTCTCTACTGAGTTCCTGGCAGATAAATGGAGAAAATGTTCCCAGTTTGTCCCCAAGGGCAATGTGATCAACCCCTTCTGTACAGGTGGGTCAGGGGACAAAGGATCACAAAGTACATGACTCCTGGACCACTGGGAATGGGGAGCAAACCAGGGCCAGTTAAAAGAGCACGCAGCCCAAGCAGCCTCCCACACAGAGCTGGAGCAACCTGGCTCACCTGGAAGCTGGAAGCAGGTCTGGCTCACCTATTGAACTGTATGAACACCAGGTTCCAGATCTCCAGGACGTTGGGGTCATCCTGATTGACCAGGTGTGAAGCATCTCTGTCCCCAATCCGGTCATAGTGGATCTCACTGCAAGGGCCGCAGGGGCCTGTGTCTCCCATTTCCCAGAAATTATCCTTCATATTACCAGGCAGAATCCTGCCCTCAGCCAGCCTGGAACAAGAAACTTATTGAACAACAGAGACTAACAGCAAGGCAACAATTCCCCAGACTAAGGGCTAGACCAAAGAAACCTCAGCTCACTAATTCCCTGGAAGAGACGATGAATTCTTGGAGCCTAATCCTCAGGATCCCCCCTGAGAGGGATCAAGTGAACACTGGCACCTGGCACGTATCCCAGCTGGAGGCAGAGGCTTACACAACACCTCAGTAAAGCCACCAGCAAGAAGACAGGGATGGGATGGAGCACCTCTCCTATGAGGAAAGGCTGGAGAACTGGAATTGTTCAGCCTGAAGAGAGGGCTCTGGGATCACCTTGTTACAACCTTTCAGTACGTAAAGGAGCCTACAAGAAATCTGGAGGAACTTCAGATTTAGAAGGGCACGCAGTGAAAGGAAAAGGGCTTTAAACTGACAGAGGACAGCTTTAGATTAGATATTGGTATGAAATTCTTCCCTGTGAGGGTGGTGAGGCACAGGCTCAGAGAAACTGTGGCTGCCCCATCCCTGGAAGTGTTCAAGGCCAGGTTGGATGGGGCTTGGAACAACATGGTCTAGTGGAAGGTGTCCCTGACCATGCCAAAGGGGTTGGAACAAGATGATCTGTAAGGTCCCTTCCAAACCAAACCATTCCATGGTTCTAGGATTTCATGATCTTCTCAAGTGTTGTCAGGAGCAGCACACTGGGCTGAACAGCTCATTCATCTGACCCAGTGGGGCACCTGTTAAGCTTACACAAAAGATTTTGAAACAAGAGCTGTCAGTATGTTTTATTTAATACCAGTACTTCCCTTCAGTTTCAAAGCCCCACCACTCCGCAAACACTATTTGTGACACTTCAATTTTGTTAAAACATCATGTTATATGTTCTGCCACATAACACATTTCATCATAGTCATGGAAACATTTAAGTTGGAAAAGACCTTTCAGATCATCAAGTCCAAGTTAGCCCAGCACTGCCAAGTCCATGTCCCAAGTGCCACAGCTGCACAGCTTTTAAATCCCTCTAGGGATGGTGACTCCACCACTTCCTTGGACAGTCTGTTCTGTTTTCTGTGGTGAATTTTTTTTCCTAATATCCAACCCAAACAAATTACCATTGCTCATCAAAACAGGCACCTTCCCCAGTGAAAGGCCTTACCCCAAATCCAACCAGATCTGCTTGCACTCCAGGTCTGGTTGCAGTCCTGCAGCTTCATTTCCACCGAAGTAGGTGACGTAGAGTCTTTCAGCAGGAATGCCAAACTCTTTGGTGAGAAGTTCCAGTGCCAGTTTACAAGCGAGTTCCTGCAGAAGAAAAGACAGGGTCAGCAAGTGAGTGCAAAGACAGCTTCTCTTCAACATCCAAAGCATGAGCTACTGCAGGTAGACAGCCAAAAACTTTTCAACTTTTGACATAAGAGGCAAGTGAATAGGGCACAAGAAATGTCTCTCATGATTTTTGTGATGCAGCCAAGTTAACTCCTAGCATTTTCACTGTGTCCAAGAAGCCTTTTAATTCTGCTGTTGTTTTGTATTCTTAACATCCTCCTTCTGACTTTGAACACTACTCTATCAAGAGGCTTGGGAAAGGACATCATTATTGTTTGATCACTCCTACCTGAAGCTCCATCATGGTTGCACAGGACACGCAACGCCCCACAGCTCCAGGACAACCACTAAAACCTCTGCCTGAAGACTCCAAACTAGCAAAGTTAATTTAATCAGCTTTGGAAACCTTAAGTAATTAAACTCAAATCATTTTGCAGGGTTGGGGCAGCTTCCTAGATAATTTATCCCAAAGGAGCTACATGCACCTCTCTGCCAACATATTCTCTTTCTTCTTGGCAACTGTTCTGCTGAGCTCACAGAGATGGCTAAATTTGTGCCAGAGATTCAGAGCTGCACCCAGTCTGCTTTACCTTGAAGTAATCCCCAAAGGACCAGGACCCCAACATCTCAAAGAAGGTGTGGTGGTACACATCCTTCCCCACGTCGTCCAGGTCGTTGTGTTTGCCCCCTGCTCGGATGCACTTCTGAGTGTTGGTGGCTCTGCTCAGTTTAGCGAGCGGGTGTGAGGGGTCGATAGTATTGAGGAAGATGGGTTTGAACTGAGAGGAGAGAAAAAAGGGCAATTGAGAAAAGCACTCAGAGCCAGTTTTCAAATGCTGTGTCACACTCTCACTGGCCTGGATGTACCCAAGGCACCCTTCAGAAACAAACCTGCTGCTTCTGCCTGTGGCAAGGCTGCAGCACTGCCTAGAACTCACACACACACGCATGCATGTTCCTGGAGCCCACCAAACCCTGGAACTTCCAAAGGGGCTCGAAGCTGTCAGATTCCCAGCTGCCAAAAAATAAAAACTAGGTGCTGGTCTGCAGCAGAGCCCTTGCAGCAGCTCTGTCCCAACCGCTCTTTAAAAATGCCATTTGTCATTTGTGCCAGGACTGGCTATGGTACAAAGGGTCAAGGAAGGGAGACTGGCAGAGCTCCCATCACAGGAACCTCTCTTCCAGTGCTCTTGCCAATTTTGTGAGAGCACAGAGTACTCCAGCAGACACACGAACCACCTCTTTATGACAGAAGAAAGATGGAGAAAACAATCATTTTCAACACAGGTCTGCAAACTGCTTCACAGGTTTCAACGGGGTAAGTTCATAAGGACTGCAGCACCAGGGTGGCAGACTTACCTGATTCATACCAGCATTGGCAAAGAGCAGCGTGGGGTCATCCAGGGGGATTGTAGAAGACGAGTGCACATAGGTGTGCTTGTTGGCCTTGAAGAAGTCGATGAACCGCTGCCGGATCTGGCTGGCGGTGAGCGTGGACTCCATCCTGAAGCTGCAAGTCACCCCTCTCCAAAGCAAGCGGCAAGGCCTTGGTGCAGTCTGAAGAAACAACAACAAACAAGGCTCTGATACGTTGTTAGCTCAAGGTGAACATCAGGATCGTTGCCTCCATCTCCTGAAAGGGTCCCCCCACATTAAGTACTCACTGGCTGCTCAGTTCAACTGCTGGTCTGCCCCAGCCCCAAACTTCCTCTCCCCCAGCCTCCCTGATTTCTGGGGCTCTACCTCAAGTTGCCTGTTCTTTGAAAACATGTGGCTTTAAAATGCCAAATTCACATAATACTGAACTTAACAGGTTGCATTTGTGTTGCTGGGGACATGGGGATGTAGATGGAGGGGGGGAACTGCAAGTCAGCAAAGCATTCAAGGTGACTAAATGCAGAGAGAGTGGGGAGAGCTCACTGTGGCCTTCCAGTATCTAAAGGGGGCTTATAAAAAAGAGGGACAGCAATTTTTCTGGGTGGTGATAGGACAAGGGAGAACAGTTTTAAACCAAAAGAGGAGAGATCTAGGTTAGATCTCAGGAATCAGTTCTTCTCTGTGAGGGCACTGAGGCCCTGGCACAGGTTGCCCAGAGAAGCTGTGTTTGCCCCATCCCTGGAAGTGTTCAAGGATGGGGCTTGGACCAGCCGGGTCTAGTGGAAGGTTGGAAGAGGGTGGAATTGGATGAGCCTTAAGGTCTATTCCAACCCAAACCATTCCGTGATTCTATAATTAAACCACAGAACAGCCGAGCCTGGAAATGACCCCTCAATATCACCTTGTCCGCCCTCCCTGCTCAAAGCAGAGCCAGCTCCAGGGATGCCTGGAAGCTTTCCCCGAGCAGACCCACATCCCCGCAGGTACAGCAGGGGCGGTGCGTGTCCCAGGGCTGCTCGGAGCTGTCCCTGTCACCGCAGCGCAATGCGGATACACGGGGAGGGGGGGGCGAAGCCTCAGCGGCCTGGAAGGGGGGACGGGAATCCCCCACGGGAGCAGGGCCTGGGAGCAGTTCACTGAACCACAGAACCATCCCGGTTGGGAAAGCCCTCTGAGATCATCGAGTCCAACCTCGGCGCTGGAGCAGGGAAGGACTCGCCGAGGGAAGGACTGGGCACAGGAGGGGCTCTGCCCAGACACCACCCGCTCTCCAGTGCCCGAGGAGGGGCGGGGGAAGAGCGGCACGCCCGGCATCCCCCTGTGGGTCCCGGCATCCCCCTGTGGGCCACGGCATCCCCCTGTGGGCCACGGCATCCCCCCCGCGGGCCCGGCTGAGGCGCGACCAGCGACCCCGCCATCACCGCCACCCCCCCCACCAACCCCCTTCACCCTGCCCTCCCTCCTGCCCTTCTCCCCCGGGCCCGCGTCCGCCAAACGCGAGGTCCGGACCCTCCAGGCCCCCCCTGCCCCTCAGGCCGTACCTGCGCGGCCGCCGCCGCCGCCCCACACTGCGCTCCGCACCGCCCGCGCTCCGCACCGCCCCTCCGCCGCGACGCTGCTTCCCATTGGCTGCCGGCGCCGTCGCTCTGGATAATCCCCGCCCCTCCGCCGATCTGCGGCTTCCCATTGGCTGCCAGCGCTGTCACTCCGCGTTAACCCCCGCCCTCTCCGCCCGCCCGCCCGCCGGCTGATGCAATGGCGGGAACGCGGCCGGGCACGTGACGCGGCCGGGCTGAAGCCGCGCCGGGCGCCGCCATGTTAGGGCTGCCCGCAGTGCGGGCGCGGGGATGGCGTGCGCGAAACCCGCGTGTGCTCCCCCCGAGCCGCCCGTGGCACCGCGGGGAGAGGCACTGATGGGTGATTTCGGAGCTCCCCGAGCAGCCTCCCGGTGCCCGGTGGTGTTCCACGAGTGCAGGATGCCCCGCTGGAGTCCCTGAGTTAGCCACTTCCCGAGCACAGCCCCTCTATTAGGATTAATTCCATTGGAATCATACAACCCTGATAAATTCTGCATGCTCAGGGGAAGGGTCTTCACCTGGGCAGGGTCATTTTGACTTGTAGGCATGATTTTTAGTATAATAATAGAGATAGTTCAGCTCTAGGATACAGGGACCTGGAGTATTTTGCCAAGTTAGCAATGACATCCCTAAACCTTGTGAGTGCCGGGATGTCCTTGAGTGAGGGATGCTGGCTGCTGCCTGTTCCACTGATTAGCCCTCCTGTCTTGCTGATTAGGCTTGAAAGGATACAAAACCCTAACATCAAAGAACATCCTGCCTTGCGATAATCCCGGCACATTCCACATTTTGCAACAATGCCGGGCAAAGAGCCTTGGCCACCCCGCACAGCCCCGCTCCGCTCCCTGCCCGGAGCCTGTTCCCACGGGAGCTGTGGGGCTCAGGGGCTGGCCGGGGGTGGTGGCCAAGGTGGCCACTGGAGGGGGGACCGAAGCTCTGTGGTGGTCCCTGCTGGGGGCCATAAAGGCTACAGGGCCTTTGCAGGGTCTGAGGGGTCCAGGTCAGGGACAGGAGCTGCAGGAGGGGTCACCACATGATCAGGGAGCTGATGGGGAAGGGATGTGCAGACCCAGACCAAGAGGCAGGGCACATATGCAGGGGAGCTGTCATGTTGACCAAAAATATCACTGTGAGAACAGTCAAGCATTGAAACGGGGACGTGGGGAGTCTGCAGGGTCCCTGAAGGGTTTTGAGGTCAGGTTCAAGCACTGGACAAACTGCTCTGAAGCCTTTGCTGACCCTGCCCTTCATGTTGGGACTTGCTGTAGAGTCCTCTCAGTTGCTCTCCAGCCTGGATGGTTCCCAGGTGCCCCTACAGCACTGGGATCCTGTTGCTTGGTCTCGTTTCTTCCCCAATGCATCAGCTCTGTCCCTGGGCTCTGATTCCTGAGCCACGAGCACGCTGTCCTTGGCCACCATCCGTCAGCCCTTTCCAAAGGTCACTTGCTGCTTGCCTACCCCTGCTCAGCGCTGGCCCGCAGCCATTCCCACCATTCCTGGTCCTGCAGCCCTCTTCACTTGTTCCTGTTGTCTCCTTCCTGAGGAGCCTGGAAGGAAAAGAGGAAACTCCAGTCTTATTGGTTCCTAATGGGAGCTCTGCTCTGGATGCTGCCTGCAGATAGCAGCAGGAGCAGGCAAGTCTGTGCAGTGCAATTGCTTGCACAGGTGATTACACCCTCCAGAACGTCTGCTGCAGCAGGTCTGACTCCAACACCACCCAAATCCACACCCAGCACGCTTACCTCTCATGGGGGCCATAGGCTGGCCACCACGATGGAAGGAAACATCACCGCTTCCTCCCCTCCATGCTCTGTGTCACCTGAGAGCCCATCTTCCAAACTTGGGGACCCTTCACCACCTCCCACGTATTTCTTCGGTGATTGCCAAATGTGGAGCCCCTCAATACTCAGGGAATAGACAGGCCAGACTGAGCAACAGACATGTCACACCGGGCACATCCAGATGGGAAGGACCCATCCCCACTACTTTCTCTTCTTGTTTCCTCTCCCACCTCACATTTGGGTTGAGCCAATTCTTCTGTTTCAGCTGAGGCTTTTTAAATGGCAGCTCTTGGCTTCTTTTAGCACTTCTGCATCCTAAAAATCCATGCCCCTGGGCTGGTTTGGGCTGCAGGGGCCTTAGCTTTACAGGCACCTCTTGGGCTGATGAGCATCCAGCATTGTCCTCCAGCAAGGAGGAAGGTGGTGGTCATGATCTTGGAGTCCAACAGCAGGTGGTCACGTCTGCTGGAAGCTGGAGATCCTTCTCTGCTGGTTCCTGGGTGCTCTGGAGGAAAGTGTTCCAATGCCCTCCCCATGCTTCCCAGGCTGGGCTTTGGATTAGCATCCCAGAGTTCGACCATCCCAAACTCACCCCCCCAAACTGGGAGATTGCCGGCCACGGTCAGATTTGAACCTTTGTTTTCCTGGTGGTGCTCTTCCAAGCTTGTGGAAGGAGTGGACCCTTCTGCTGTTACACAGACTTTGGGAACTGGGGCTTTAGGGGAGTGAAGTGATGAGAAATCTGAGTAACACAGGAAACATGTAGCCCCATATGCCAAAATGTCAGGGAGCCCTTGGTCCCTGGCTCTGTTTGGGGCAGGTGAGGGGCCGGGGCTGGTGCTGGCACTGTCCCCGTCTCCGTGGGCGCCCAGAGCCACACCCTGGGCTGTGCCTGGCTCCTCTTCACGCCGAGCAGGCGGCAATCCTGCCATGTGTCACCGCCCGGCGCGGAGACTGCGGGGATGGCTGCGCTGGCTCGGAGCGTCCTGGTGACGGGGTCCAACCGGGGCCTCGGGCTGGAGCTCGTGCGGCAGCTCGCCGCCAGCCCCCGGCCCCCACGGCACATCTTTGCCACCTGCCGCAACCCTGAGGGTCCGAGAGGGAAGGTCAGTGTGGGCACAGGGCATGGGCATGGTCCTGAGCCAGGTGGGCAGAGGGAATCCCTGGTCCTCAGCTCCCTGCTGGCTCTGGTCCTGGCTGGGTTGCCCATCTGTGGGGGCAGGAGCGCTCTGGGGGGACTCTCATAACCCCCCAAGTACCCTGGATAAGGCAGTGCCTGATGTAGCCAGATGGGATGAGGTTGGAGGGGTAGACATATCTTCAGCACTCACTCCTGGCCATGACAATCACCAATCTCTTCTCCAAGCTGGGATCATTCAGGATGGGGGGCAGCACCCAAGTCCAGCAGCATCATATTCCTGCCGGCTGTGGGAATGCTCCCCTACCCCATCCACTGGGAATGGCCCTGCACACTTTCCCCAGTGAAAGCAAAGCCACCCTGGCTCAGTGACCTGGGAGCAGGGATGGGACACCTGGCTGTGCTGCCACTGACTTCTAACCTCCTGCCTTCCTGCTCCATCACTTTTCCAGGCCCTGCAAGAATTAGCTGCCCAGCACCCCAGCATCAAACTGGTCCAGCTAGGTATGGAGCAATCTTTCTGCTTTCATCCAACATTGCTTCCAGTCCTCTGCTGACTTCGGGAATGAGACCAGGGGCAGCTTGGCCAGGAAGCTCTAGCCCTGCCAGGCGGGGAGGGATCTGTGGGGAAAGATCCATTCACATCTGGGCAAGATTCTCCCTCTAAGTGAAGCTGTCCTCTGGTTGGGGCAGTCAAACTGGCTTCAGAGGAGGCAAAGGTGGGTCCAGACACCTCAGCTGAGCAAGTTTCATGAGAAAGGCATCTCTTCCCAAAAATGCTAGAGTGCCCAAATTTTGGGCTGGGACACATGGTCACAAAGCAAGGTAGGGCACAGCAAGCAAACCTACAGGATGGTTTCTAAGTAGGAGGGTTGGTTTGGGATCTGCTTGAAAGTGGCCATGGTCGACATTTCTCTTGCTACAGGTAAAAAAGGGAGGGGAAAAAATAGGCTAAAAAGCTGCATATGGGAAATCTGGCCTTGTGCTGGTGTTGGTATCCCAGGCTGATGCTTAGACCCAGAAGCATGCTCCAGTTCAGGATGTCCACAGCCTGGACTGGGGAGATGTCCTCTTGTCCCTTCCCTGCTTCCATGGAGGTGAGCCAGACTCAGTGGCCTTTGTCAGCGGTCCTTGGGAGCAGCAGAAGGTAGAAAATTAACTTGGACAGCACAGAGACTTGGGGAGAAAAGGGAGAACAGCCAGAGCAGTGTTTGGAGTTGGCCAGGTCAGGCAGAAAGCTTCCAGGGTGCTGGACACGGACAGGGGCTTGTGGGGGAGGACAGTGTTGGAGTGAAGCCTGGGAAGATAAGGAGCACCAGGCTGAGGAATGTGATCTCCTGTGGATGTGTCTCGAGGAGGCAGAGATCTCCTGTGTTCTCCTAAATCTGAGAGACTGGGTGCTGTTCACAGCCGCTCTTTTTATTAACAAAGAGTTGGTTAAAAAACCCATCCAAATTCAAAAGAAGTGTTTTGGGAAAGTGCTTGCACCAGAATTGCCATCGCTGTAATAAGTGAGGTGGGGAGCAGCCAGAGCATCTAATTATTTCTGAGTGTTTCACTGGAGCCAATAATAAGAAAACTGAATAAAAGCCATGCAGACTATATCAGTCTCTACCTACCTACCCATTTATTTGTTTGAAAACACCTGAAAAATTCAAGTAACTTCAGTTCAAGTTCAGTGTTTTTAGCGTTTCTTAGGAAATAAGACATTCCTGAAGCCAGGCTTTACTACAAAGAGGCAGCAAATCTCTCTCTTCCTATTAACTAGATTATTAAAGTGAAACACCTTCTCTGTAATAAAAAAATAAACAAGCTGTGAGCCCCAACTGGCAGTACCTGATGGGAAGAGCACGCTTACTTTGCTCACCAAAGCATGGCCAACATAAAAGGGACATCTCAATGGACTGACCACTACATAAACAAACTTTACTAAAAGACATGCAACCAAACCCCAGACTATCAATAAAGTTCCAAAATAAGCTAAAAAGCTCTGAAAAATCAACAGCAACAAAGTGCGTTTTAAAAAGAGAATGTGTTTTAGGCTGTCTTGATCCGTTTTAAGGAAAGGTTATCTTCAAACCAGGAACAGGAATGGACTTTTCAGAAAGGAAGGTTAAAAATTAACTCCAAAATGTGTAAGATCTGTCACTTCTTCTTGTTCTCTTTCTTTCTTTCTTTCTCATCCTTATCTTATTGCTTGTAAGGAGTTAAAAGTTTGTTCCTTCAGCAAATATGGTGTCTCAGAACTAGAAACGTGCTTGTCCCACATGCTTGGACCCCGGGAGCAATGACTCAGCTAATCCAAACAGAGCAGTTAATCATCGGCCAAGTGACCATCCCTCACATGTGGTGGAGAACCTTGACCTTCATCTGATTGTTATCCAAAGAGAAGTCACTGCAAAGCTCTCTGTGATATGTCCTGCAGCTGGCCATGCCCTCTCGAATCCCAGGGCTCCATCCCCTCACGTATGGCAGCCCCACAGCAGATTATCCCATCATATTCCCTTCAAATGTCTTCAGGACGCCTCTACGAAAGTCTGTGCTGCACAAGGCAAGGTGGACACGAGTCCCATGTCACTCACATACTTGCTTACCACCATAAAGACACTAGGCTAGTTAAAAATGCCAGGAAAAAGGATGGTTCTGCTGCTTGTCAGTATATGAAGTACTCCAAGAAAGGAGTCTTCAGCCTTGGCAACCTTTGCTAAGTCACTCTTGTCTAAGCACGAGAACAGAAACACAGCTCAGGGGCCAAACTGTTGCAAAAAAGAGGAATTGAGCCCTGCGTTCACCCCCTCCCAGCAGGCTCATCAGATTGGCCTCTGCAAAAAATGGGCACAGAAATGTGCAACGGGAGCAAGGGCACACTCCAACATGCCCATATGCTTGAATATTCATGGTTTTTAAGGACTCAGTGGTGTACTTGAGGTAGTAAAAGGAAATATATAAAGTTTAATGTTGACCTAACTGGCCCATTTCAGATCCTGAAGGTATTTGGATGACCTTTTAAAACAAACAACGGCCACTTCAGTGGGTGAGCACACAGTAAGGGAAGCAAATCCCAACAAGCAACCCCAAAAGCTGAACGCAGACTTAAAAAACCACCACTTTTATTGCCTTAGCCAAAACGTTCTGGAATAAAAACATGGCAGAATCTCAAAACCATACCACTATTTAAGCAAAGAGGAGGGCTCTGGGGATGCTTATCCCTGTTAGCCCAATTTCAGTTGCTTCTGGTTGCTTGAGAGGGGTTGTCTCCACAGTATGGCCAATAGCCCTGGGGAAGTTCAGACTCAGAGCCTGCAACAAAATACTGCAGGTTACATCCCAAATCTTCTATTACCTGTACTCACCTCAGCTTTTCTGTCAGCTCCAAATCCTTGCAAGTAACAACGTGAAGCAAATAGAAGTCTAAACAGAAGAAAAAGGATAGGAAAAAGGAAGGATTTTTGCATACAAATGGCTGCAAAACTATGGGAAGTTGTTCTGTGGAAGATCAATTTAAGCACAAAATGTTTAAAAAGGCAAAGACAACTCAAAATGATTGGCCAGAATGGTATAAACCAGAAAAGGTCTTCATGTAATCCAGTAGTCCCCTCTAGGTTAGCAGCCCTTATAGCTGTGCAGTACAGAAGGGCTTGAATACCATAGTTTGGTTGTTTCCCCAAAGATGTCCTTAAAATGTGCCTATCTGTGTTGACTCCCAGTGGAAACAAACTTGGGAGTCTCAGTGTGCGAGGACCAAGCAACCCTTGTGCGATCATAAATTCTTTGAATACAGAAAGCAAATACAGCAAGTTTTTCCTACCAGTAGCCCCCATACCACCCAAAATGGGTTGAATTGAGGTTTAATCTGAGGGGAGGACAAGCTGCTAATCATTGCAATGTGCTTAATACCCTGACCTGCTAAACCTGCTGTGTCCTTTCTGGATAATGATGGTTTAGAGAGAGCCAGTCCAGCCACAGCACAATTTCCAGTGGGTGCTGTGTGACCTGCTGGAGCTCTCCTCCACTTTGCTTTTTGCCCTGGCAGACACAGTGAACTTGCCCAGCATCCAAGGAGCTGTGCGGGCTGTGGGGTCTCATCTGAAGGGCCAGGGCTTGAACCTGCTCATCAACAATGCAGGTGTCAGCTCACACGCCACGCTGCGCTCCCTGGATTCGCAGGAGATGCTCGCTGTGTATGCCACCAACGTGGTTGGGCCACTCCAGGTTGCCAAGGTACGTGTGGACCTTTTGGGTTTCTCCAGCCTGGGGGGATGTTCCCTGATGGGAGTAGTGCCACCTCCATGGGTCTCCCTTGCTCACCCAGAGGAGCTCAGCAGCTCAGCCCAGCCCTGGCATCTCCCCTGCTTTGTCCCTCCCTAGCTGGACCTCCTGCCCGCCCCAGGCTGGCTGTGCCAGCTCACTCCTTCCCTGGGGAGGAGAAAGGATGGGGCCTGGCCCCTCCTTGGGGCATCCTCCCCATCCCCTGCCCTTCTGCCAGGCGTGTCTGTCCAGCTGCTCATCCGTGACCTGTGACAGAGCCCTCCAGAGCAGTCCTCAATCTGGGGGCTTGTCGTGTCTTACCAGAGCACGGTGTTGTTGCTTCAGGAATTTCTGCCACTCTTGGAGCAGGCGGCAAAGGGCGCAGGGAAGGAGGGGCTGAGCTGCAGCAGGGCCGCCGTCATCAACATCTCCACCAAACTGGGATCCATCGGGCTGTGCCTCGGGGTGCCAGAGGCCCCCATGTACCCGTATCGTGCCAGCAAGGTGAGGTGCCAGGGGAGGTGCTGGGGATGCTCTGCCGTGCATGGTGCCCACGGACGGGGGGGGATCCCATGGTGACACCCCCTGCCCCAGTCACCCACTCCCCTGCCTGGTTCTCCCAAGTGGATGCACAGAGACTGGGACAGCAGCACCCGGGACTGAGCCTTTCAGGCGAGTCACGACGAAGCTTTATCCCAGGGCTGAGTCCCATTTCCCACCTCCACAGCCATTTTCTGGCTGGGGAATGTGCCCCCTCCTGCCCACCCACACCTTGGGTCATGCTGGCAGGGCTGTGCCTCTTCCAGGCTGCCCAGAACATGATGACGAGGTGCTTGGCTGCAGAGCTCCAGGACAAGGGGATCTTGTGTGTGGCCATCCATCCTGGCTGGGTGAAGACTGACATGGGGACGGAGAAGGTACTGGGCTGTACAGGGGAGGGACAGCAGGACCCCTACTGTATCCCCATGTCATGGGGAGGGCAGGGGCACTTGGGGGATGTTGTGTGGTGCTGTGTGCTGCCAGAACCATCGCCTTGGGCCTGAGCAAGCAAGGAGCAGGCAGCAAGCAACATAGTCAGCCCTGTCCCCCCCACCCAGCCTGGAGAACAGAGGGGTTGCAGTAAGGAAAAGTATCCCCATGAGCACCATGGGTGCTGCTCTCAGGTTGCACACTCTCTCCTCTGCCCAAGAGCTGTTCTCTCTGCTAATCACAGCCCATGGCAGTGGCACTGAGCCTTGTCCCCTTCTGCAGGCACCGCTGACAGTGGAGCATAGCGTGCGAGGCATCCTGACTGTGCTGGCCAGCCTCTCACAGGATGCCTCTGGAGCCTTCCTCGACTGGGAAGGAAACCTCCTGCCCTGGTGATGGACAGATGAATGGCACCACTTGCCCATGCCACAGCCTCCTGCTTGCCAGCTCACCCCTCTGCATGGTCACCCTCCTCGCCCTCAGCCCACCCTGGGAGAGGGGAAGGGATTGGGAAGCAGCTTCTTTCCCTTCCCCACTCCCTGCATGACCCTGTGGTCTCTCTGTACCCCCCACCTCTGTAAACTCTGTGAACTGATGTCTCTCTGCTCTGTCTCTGCACACCCAGTGTCGAACTCCCCATTCAAGCCCAGCACATGCTCCCTGTGCACTTCCCAAGCACCGTGTGTCCGTCTGTCCTGCCTGCGACCAGGCATTCCCCAGCTGAGCCCCCAGTGACCCCCAGCCCCTTGGGCAGCCCCAGCTGACCACAGGCCTGCAGTGCCCTTCAGCTGGACACGGGGAAAGCCAGCCCTGCAGGTGTTCAGAAAATCTTTCTACTCCATGAGACGGCCTCTGCCCCGGCTCCTCCAGTGCCTCCTGGAGGGGAGGTCTCCAGAGAGTGGTCATGGTGCCATGGGACCTGCAGGTTGTCACTTATCGGGGTGCCAGCAACAGCCATGGGCCAGCTGGCAGATGTGGGATGAGAAGTGGGGAACCGAGAAAGGGCCACCCCATGATCTGGCAATTCACAGCAGAGCTAAGGGCTCTTGACAGGGGTTTATTGAGGATGTGGGACAGGTGGGAGCAGCAGCAAACAGTCCCACTGCCAGGATCCTGAACTGGTGTCTCACCAGGGCACAACTTTCCCTTCCCAGTCCAGGAAGGTGCCGGTGTCCTTCTCGGAGAGGGAGGAAAGCACCTTCAGCATCCCTTTCACGCTGTCGTCCACCGTCACAGGGGGCTGTGGGGCAAAGGGAGAGAGGCAGCCCATGCCTGAGGCCTGGTTGAGGGCCCTGGAGCAGCTGGAGCCATGGGAAGGAGCCACTCCAGGGCAAAGGGAAAGCTGACAACCCCAAGCAGAAGGGTTGAGCAGGGGACCAAGGGGATGGGGGCACCCAGCACCTGGGACCAGGACAGGGGGAGCTGCCCTGGGAGGGATCAGGCAGGGTGAGAAGTCGTGGGCAGGGGATGAGGGCAGCAACTTCCACCCATGGAAAATCAGCACAGGGGCTCTGAATGACCCTCCATGGTAGAATTCCTACCACGTGTCCA
>JAWWEU010000020.1:13652195-13670550 GCA_035583155.1 Acropternis orthonyx
GCTCCTTCCACAGTGGGCAACACTGGCACCAGCACTGGAGCATCCTCCTTCCTCTTCCCACTGCCCCAGCGTGCCAGGCTTTAGTTCCTGAGCTTCAGCCCATGGCTTCATGAGCTTCTCATCAACTGAGAGCCCCTCAGGCACCAGAGTGGAGGCAGGATCCCCTCCCACTGACCTTTCATGCTCCTCTGGGAGAGCTCAGCTTGGGTGAGAGTCTCACCTGGCCCATCAGCAGAGGCCCAATCGTGTTGGTAGTGTAAATCTCGGTCATGTCCTCCCGTGTCTCATTTTCAAGTGAGTTTATCTTGACAATTCCAGCATTGTTGATGAGAAGGTTCAGCCCTGAGCCCCCCAGGCGCTCCCCAATGCTGGCTGCAGCTGCCTTGATGCTGGTGGGGTCAGCAACTTCTGCAGAGCCGACACAGGGGAGGTCAGTGTCCCTGTGGTGGCTTGGGGTCTCCTGTTTTCCCCCAGGGACATGCCTTCAGGGCTGGCCATGGGTAGGAGCATTGGCAGTGCCCTCTGGCCCCGCGAGCACCAGCCCATTGGCATGGTTCCCTCCCACCTTTGAACTCCCAGGCTGTGCCCAGTGCTTGGACACTCGCCAGAGGAACCAGGGCAAAGGTTTCCCACCTCAGGGCACATACCGAGTGGGATTATGACCAGGTTGGGGTGCTTGGAGGCCAAATTCTGTAACTCCTGCAAGAGAGGGCACTGTGTAGGCATGGAGAGGCAGGAGGGGCTGCACAGAGGCTCAGCCTTTCTCAGGCAAAGCCTGTGTCACTCCGGCTTCATCCCTGCACTGTTTTGTGCCCAACAAACACCCTGCTCCACCTGCCCTGCTCCCAGCACATGGGGCTCTGTGCCTCCTGCACATGCCATGTGCCACTGTTCCCTTCACACATCTCATGCACGGCGGTACCCACAGTGTCCCATCCCCACTGTCCTGTGCTGTGGATGCCCAGCTGCAGCTCCAGCCCCTTGCAAATCCCCTCCCAGCTCCAACCTCCACCCTGGCACCGAGTGCTCCTGTTCCCCAGCACAGCCACTGCCTCCCACCCCAGACTCACCTGTGCCCGCTGGCCCTTGGGGTCCCGACAGCCTGCAAACACCCACTGTGGTGGCTTTGGCATCCTCAGGAAATGCTGGACGAGCCCCAGGCCGATACCCCTGTTGGCCCCAGTCACCAGAAGGGAGCAGACACGGAGCCCTGCCATGCTGCTCTGTCCTTGGCTGCACTGCTCTCGCCTGGACTCTGCGGGTGCCTTTTGCTACTTAATTATCTCACATGTTCCCATGAGGACTTGCACCAGCCCGTGGCTCTCAGAAATTCTCTGCCTGCACCTCAATCTCTTGGCTGTGATCCATACCCATGATCCACTTTTTCCCAGTGGCTGTGGAATGACGCACAGGGAGCCAAGTGTCCTGCCCAGGCAGGGAATGCCCTGGGCTGGATGTCTGGAGTGCTGCTTTCTGTACCTTTCCTGATCCATCAAACCTGAGCTGCTTGGTTTTCAGGGCCAGCACTACCTCTGTCCCTGCACTGAGATGCCCTCTCCCACCACCTCCCTCTGGGGATCCCAGGCTCTGTCCCTCCCCCTGCCCAAGGTCAGGCAGGAGAGGCTGGACTTCCTGACCCTGCACAGTGTACTTTGTTGGCCTTAATTTGTGCAATGCCAAAGCCAGGGATGGGAACGGAGCAGTCAGGACAGGCAAGTGTCTCTTGACCACAGCAACAGACTGAGAAACCTAGAAACATTCTAGAGCATCCAATGGATGATGGATGGATTGGACTCAGTGATCTTTGTGTTCTTTTCTAACTGCTTCTATAATTCCATGGCCTCCCCAGGTGGTTCCTGCTGCAGCATCACCCAAACTGCACAGACAGTTTGCAACAGCAGAATATGTAAATATTTAAGATAGTTCGGAGATATTGTGTAGGTAGTTTAAGATTATCAATAATCACAGATCCAGGAGGTGGTTGGGCAGGACTGCAGGGTGTAAGCTTGGGGAATCTCTCCTGCTCCAGCTGAAGGTGCTGCTCCAAGAACTTCTGCAACTGGACAATGATCAGCTGTCGTGTACAGAAGATCCGTGTGCTGCCTCATGCAACCATCCCAATAAATTAGCTTTTGTCTTTAAGAGCAAACCCTGCTGCCTACTCTTCTGTGTGCGTGGTGGGTAGACCCTGGCTGGATGCCAGGCATCCACCAAAATTGTTCCATCACTCCTCTGTGCAACTGCAACTGCACAGAGGAGAGAAAAAAATGTAAAAAAGGTTCATGATTTGAGATGAGGTCCGTGAGACATCACTCAACAAATATCATGACTGGCAAAACAGACTCAGATTGGGGATATTAATTGAATTTATTAGTAACAGAATCAGTGCAGGATAATTAGAAGTAAAATAAATCTTAAAAACACATTCTCCCCACTCCTCCCTCCTTTCCAGCTCTACCTCCTCCCCTCAAGTGGTGCAGAGAGACAGGGAATGGGAGTCACAGTCTGGTCATCACATGTTGTTCCTGCTGCTGCTCAGGGAGGAGTCCTTCTCCTGCTCCAGCCTGGGGTCCCTCCCACAGGAGACAGTCCTCCACAAACTTCTCCAGTGTGAGTCCATCCCATGGGCAACAAGTTCTCCATGAACTGCTGCAATGTGGCTCACTCCTCCACGCAGTGCAGTCCTTCAAGAACAGCCTGTCCAGGAAACCTGATCCAGCGTGGGCTTCTCTCTCCAGGAGTCTGCAGGTCCCTGCGAGGAGCCTGGTCCAGCATGCGTTTCCCATGGGTTCACAGCTTCTCTCGGGCATCCACCTGCTCCGGTGTGGACTCCTCCATGGGCTGCCAGCGGATCTCTGCACCCCCACTGACCTCCATGGGCCGCAGAGGCACAGCTGCCTTACCATGGTCTTGGCCACGGACTGCAGAGGAATCTCCGCTGCGGTGCCTGGGGCACCTCCTCCCCCTCCTTCTCCAACGACCTTGGTGTCTGCACTGTTGTTCCTCTCACATATTCTCACTCTGCTCTGCTCTGGCTGCAATCACACCGGCGCAGTAACTTTTTGTTTTTCCTTCTTAAATATGTTATCCCAGAGGCGTTACTATCAGTCCTGATTGGCCCAGCCAGCAACTTCTCACAGAGGCCACCCCTGCAGCCCCCCCTGCTACCAAAACCTGGCCATTCAAACCCAACAGAGTGAGGCACTAATTGGTCTTGTCGTGGCATTCCACCCTACTCACACCAGCTCACTGATGCAGCCACAGCCTTTGGCGCAGGGAGGAAAAGGCACCAACCACATCAAGAGACAACTGAACAGGTCTAGAAGAGGAATTTGCCACCCCTTCAGCCCGAACATCTCCTGGTTTGCTTGACAGACTTGACCAGGTAAGTGGCTTTAAGGCCATAAGAGGAGGCAAGGGGTGTGCAAGCCTGCTGTGGAAGGGTGCTTCTTCCCATGGCGACTGCTGTGACTGCTTGGAGACAAAACTGAAGGAAAGAGTGTGAAAACAAGGTAGAGTTCCAGGGATAGTGTGGCATCACATGTGAACCACTGAATGGGTTACGGTACTAGAAAGTTGGCAAGAAAATGGGTAACTCTGGAATGGTTTGGGCTGGAGGGGACCTTAGAGCTCATATTGCTCCACCCCCCTGCCATGGGCAGGGACACCTTCCACCAGCCCAGGTTGCTCCAAGCCCCCTCCAACCTGGCCTTGAACATTTCCAGGGATGGGGCAGCCACAGCGTCTCTGGGCAGCCTGTGCCAGGGCCTCACCACCCTCACAGGGATTCCTATCTTCTTAATACTCAACCTGACCCTGCCCTCTGTCAGTTTGCCGACATTCCCCCTTGTCCAAAGTCCGTCTCCAGCTCCCTTGTGGGCGTTTCACGGACTGGGACGTGCTCGAAGGTCTCCCCGGGCCCTCCTCCTCTACAAGGGCATGTGTAGGCCCGGGAGAAGCGCCGGGGATGGGGATGCGGGTGAGGGTTTGTGCCGGGTGTGCGGCAGGGCCGGGTGTACCCCAGGGCAGGGCCCGGTGCCGGGTGTACCCCAGGGCAGGGTGTACCCCAGGGCAGGGTGTACCCCAGGGCAGGGCCCGGTGCCGGCTGTGCGGCAGGGCCGGGTGTACCCCAGGGCAGGGCCCGGTGCCGGGTGTGCGGCAGGGCCGGGTGTACCCCAGGGCAGGGCCCGGTGCCGGCCCCGCCCCGGATGCGGCCCTGCCCCTTCCCGGGCTGTGGCCATGGCGGCGGCGGCGGCTCCGCCCGGCGGGGCGGGGGACACGGAGCGGGCCCGGCGGGACCAGCCGGGGCTGGAGGCGGCTGAGCGGTGAGGGGGGGCCGGGGAGCCGAGGAGGAGGTCGGCCCTGCCTGTCCCAGCCCTGCCTGTCCCCAGCCTTCCTCTCCCCAGTCCCTGCCTGTCTCCAGTCCTGCTTGTCCCTAACCCCTGTCTGTCCCAGCCCTCCTGTCCCTCATCCCTGCCTGTCCCAACCCTGCCTGTCCCCAGCGCCTGCTTGTCCCTCATCCTGCCTGTCCCCAGCCCCTGCCTGTCCCCAACCCCTGCCTGCTCCCACCCTGGCCTGTCCCCAGCCTCTGCGTGTCCCATCCCTGCCTGTCCCAATCTCTCTCCCTTTTACAGTTCAGAGAGTTATGGTTAAGAATATGGTTAAGGAACATAATTATCGGGGGATAATAAACAATAAGAGAAGAGGCAGAAATAAAGGTCCGGAACTGTGTGGCTGACTCAGAGAAGGCCAGACACACTCCAGAGCTGCAGGTGTTCTCCCTCCACTGCCCAAGCAGGATGCAGCAGGACATGTGTGCCCTCAGCAGTGGCTTCCTCACCACAATGCCCTTTGAGTGTGTCCTTGCGGAGAAGTGGGTGGATTTGGTCTGGATTTCAGCAATCTCCTGGGTCTATGGCTTGCGTTTGGGGTGCAAAGCCCTTTCTGGGATGATGGAGCTTTGCTAATGGCTTGGTGTCTCCTCTCCCCTAGGTTTGTGTTTGTAGACAAGAATATGGCTTCTCCCAAAATCTATGTCCTGCAGCCATGGATCGTCAACCTCTTGGTGAATGAAGAGCAGCCAGATGATCATGAGAATTTCCTGGCTGGGCAAGTGGTGCGGGTGAGTACTGGGAGGGACTGCCCCAAACTGCTCCACCAGCCCTTGAAATCTAAATTCATGCAAGCACTCAGTGGTTCCCAGTGTAGTGGCTGTGGATGTGCAACCCTTCCTCCTCACCATCCCCGATTTTATTTTTTTTTTTGAGGAGGAGCTTTGCTTTGCCCATTTCTGGCAGCTTTGACTGACTTTTCACTTCTGGTAAGTGTGCCCTGCCCTTGTCCAAGATGTTTGTGAATCTCTGAGGTCATGTCTCCTAGGCTGCCTTGTCTTCCTCCTCATCCTCTTTGCATCCCATTCTTCCTTGAAACATGCCAGTTGATGATGGAGGGTCCTGACAATAGCATGAGGCAGTAGCAGGACCTGCTGAGGTGTCTGGAGCCATGTCCTGTCTAATGGTAACCCTTGGTTGGACCACAAGCTTGTGCTTCTCTTCTGGGAGAGCTTCTTCCTTAGTGGTTCAGGACATAGTGATGTGAGTCACAAAACCTGCTCCTGAAAGTTTTAGTCAGGGAACTCCGGATGTTTGAGACTTGATTAGAAGGAGGAAGAAAGCAGGAGGAAAACAACCAAATCCTCTCTCCCAAGTAGATCTCATGTGCCTGGGCTAATAAAGTCCCACTAGTGAATGAGGGGATCCCCTCCTCCCCAGGGTCTGAGAGGTTAATGGAGGGAGTGCCCTCAGTGTGACCACTCTCCAACCTGTACTCACACCATGGATGATGGTTGGGAGCATATCCTGAGCAGCAGAGCCATGCTCCAGGTTGCCCTGAGCTCCAGCTGTGCCTTCCACTGTCTGTTTCAAAACTGTTAACTCCCAGACCTACACACTTCTTCAGGCTTCCTGTGAGCAGCCCTGCCCACTGCTGGTACTGCTGCTCTCCTGCAGCTGAGCCCACTCCACCTCTGCTGCCAGCCAGGTGTTGTCCATAATGAAAATCACACTGTATGGCTGAGATCATTGTCCAAACACTTCTTGAACCCTGGCAAGCTTGCTGCTGTGACACCTTTCCTGGGAAGCCTTTTCCAGGTCTATAAGTGGGATTTCTTTTTTTCTCTTCCCCAATCCCTTGACAGGTCTTGAGTGATTCGACTGCTCCCAGCCAGCCTGGGGTCCTCCAAGACGCTGCCCTGCAGGTCTCCGATGGATCCTACTACATCCGTGTGGTCATTACACCCGAAGCTCTGCAGGCAGAGGAAAAGTGGGTTCCACCATGACTCAACTGTGGCTGGGTCAGCCGTTCTCCACAGCTGCTAGTGGGGCTCCTGCCTGGTCTTGTTTCAGGTTGTGTTAAGCTAAAGCAATCACAGGGTGGGAAGTTGGCAAGAAAGAGCTACTAAGAGAAAAAAGCCAGAATGCTGTGCTCTGGTGTCGGCTGGCTGGGATGGGCAGGGGTCCAATGGCAGAAGCTGTGATGCCATTACAAAGGACTGAAGAGCCCGTGGGTTTTGTGAAAGGAGCGAGAGCATTAACCATGGTAGCCTGGGCTGCTCCTTCACTGCTTTCCTCTGTTTTCCCCATTTGGACTTAAACTGGTGGGGTGCTGGTAGCAGAGCCAAGGATAAGTGACAGGGGGAAGCTGCTTTTAGGTAGGAATTATTAAGGAATAAGAAGCCCTTGGTCCCTGCTGCTCATGCTGAGACATGTTCCAGCATGCCCCAGTGTGGTTGGCAGAGCTGTTGGGGGAGCCCCACTGTGTGTCTGAGGGGGGTCCAGCTCCATTCTTCTTCTCTCCAATGTGTTCCTGCTCTGCTCCTTTTCCAGCGCCCACATGCAGCTCAAGCTTTCCAGCCTTACTTGCAGAATTATCGTCCTGCAGAAGTACACAGTGTGTTTTCAGGAGGAGGCCAGGCTGGTAAGTGCTCTGGGGAGTGGAAGCAGCCTGTTCCTTTACCTTGCTGTGCTTCCTGCATGCTTGCCTGCTTCCAGGTGCTCCCAGGAGCTGAAGGCAGATGATGGGTAGCTTTTCTTCTTCATCTACAGTTACTGGGAGGTCTGTGGCAGCTGGCCTGGGCACTGGGGCAGGGATGAGCCCTCCCTTGGGATAGGCTGCATCTCCCTCAGGGCCACCTGGCTGTCACTTCTGGCTGTTGAGCAGCTGCAGAAGACCTGCATGGGCTAGTGGCAGAGCTGCCTGCTGTCCCCTCGGGGGTTCAGAGGTGTCCCCATAGCCTCCCCTGGGCTGGCCCATCCTGGCATGTGGCTCTTGAGGAGCCATCAGCTAACACAGGAGGGTACAAACCCCCAATTTAAGGGGGGTTGTCCTTTGTGAGGGGACCCTCACTTAGGCTGGGGGGTTGGTGGCAGAATTGGGATGGGTGCATGGGTGCTGGCTGGCAGGGACAGAGGTGGGATTGCAGAGGTGCCTTACAGGCTCTGTTCTCCCTGCAGGAGGACTGCGAGTTCTACCTCACAGCCCAGCGGTTCATCGTGCTGCCCATGCAGAGGCAGAGGATGGAATCATCTGATGGGTAAAGGCCTGTGGTTGGGTGGGTTGGGGGCTCTGCTCAGGGGGGCTGCCTCATCTTCCCAGAGCAATGCTGACCCTAGGAGTCTTGGTGTGACCTGGTTGTGGTTGGGACTTTTTGAAAGAGGGATTGTCTTGGCAAGGGAGAAGGAAGATGGGGATTTGGAGAGAATCAGTAACCAGCTTCTCTCTGCAGGAACCAGGAGCCCTCTGTGGTGAAGAAGATAAAGGAGCTCTGGCTGTAAGTATAGGATACATCTGAGGGGATGCATCTAGATACCCTGAGGAGAGTGTGCTGGCTTGGGGGGCAGGGCAGGCTGGCAAGAGCTGGAGCAGGTTATGGCAGGCCCTGATTCACATTGCACAGATCATTCCTCCCTCCACCCTTGGACCCAACTCTGGAGATCCTCAGGGCCCTCCATCAGTCCATCTCCAGCAGTGAGGCTCTCTGATGGCTGTCCCTGGGATACTGAGAGCTGCATGCACCTCAGCCCTAACCTGGCTTTGTCTTCTTGGTCATTGCAGGAAGAATCTTGCTGTGAGGAATGCTCCCAGCTCAGGTAAAAGGGTTGTGAGGGGCACACGATGCTCTGGCTGTCTGGTGGGGCCCCTGGGTCTCCTCAGCTTGGTCTGTGTTAGGCAGATGTAGCAGAAATCTGGTCAGATCTCACCAGGGTATGTTGCTGAGCCCAAAGCAGGATGAGATGGTGCTGATAGCTAAAGCAGTGTGGGACATTGCATGCCTATGCTCATGCTGCTGGTTCAGGATGTGTGGGGAAAGGGAAGATAGTTTCTAGAAGCAAAGGAAATGCAGAATTTTGTGTGTTTCCACAGATTTCAGTGCACATGACAGTCATGCAGCAGAGTAAAAGCATTTGCAAGTGCGGCTTGCCAGAGTTCAGCTGTCTTTTCCGCTGATATCTGTGTGTTCTTGCTCCAGACCCCTCCATCTCTCAGCTGATCGATGCCATAGGTCAGAACCAGCTGGAGATTTTGAAGGAAAATGCTGAGGAATGCTTGGATTTACAGATGTCCAAGGAGAAGGCAGTGATGGTGACGGACGAGATTCCTGTCACCAAGTGGGAGGCAGAGCGCAAGAAAGAGGTCAGTCTGGCTGCTGGGACCAGCAGAGATGGGGCTGACAGCTTTTGGTGCTCTGGTGGGGTGGGAGAAGGAAGGAGAGGGGTGGAGGGCAGTGCTAGAGGTTTGCTCATGTTCAGCTGGCAGGTATGGGTGGGCTCCTGCATCTGGAGAGGGACTGCCCAGCAAAAACCACCTAATGTGTCTCATTTCAGCAGGGTGAAGATGTTTTCATGGTCCCAGTCAACACCCTGGTGATCCCTCCTGAGGAGGAGGAAGTTGGTTGTGATTCTTCCAAGGCAGGTCAGTGGTCAGTGCCGTGGCTGCATCTGCAGGGTACCCAGGTGGGCAGTGCAGCACCCAAGCGTGTGAAATGAGGAGCTCCCTGGGGTGGGGAGAACAATTCCTTTGCTCTGGCTGTGCCAGGTGCTGGGATGCGACCCAACAGTGGCCCTTTCATTGCAGATACAAATGAAACTACTCCTGGGAAGAGTAGTGATGACAGGACAGTGCCAGGGAACCGAAGTGTCGTATCCCAAGCCAGCTGTGAGTAGCGGGTCCTCCAGATCCTAGAATGGTTTGTGTTGGAAGGGACCTTAAAGTTCATCTTGTTCCAATTCCCCGCCATGGGCAGGGACACCTTTCACTAGACCAGGTTGCTCCAAGCCCCATCCACCTTGAACACTTCCAGGGATGGGGCATCCACAGCTTCTCTGGGCAACCTGTGCCAGGGCCTGCCCACCCTCACAGGGAAGGATTTCTTCCTAATATCTAATCTAACTCTGCCCTCTGTCAGTTTGAAGCCATTCCCCCTTGTCCTATCACTCCCTGTCCTTGCCAAAAGTTCTTCTCCATCTCTCTTGGAGCCCCTTTAGGTACTGGAAGGTGCTCTAAGGTCTCCCTGTAGCTTTCTGTTCTCTAGGCTGAATAACTCCAACTCTCTTAGCCTGTCTCCGTAGCAGAGGCACTCCAACCCTTGGACCATCCTCGTGGCCTCCTCTGGATTTGCTGCAGATCCCATCCAGCCTCTTACTAGTTTCCTCTTACAGTTGGCTCAGCCTTTCTCCTTGGATTGAGCAGAGGAGGTACGAGCATGGTCAGATGTTAGGGAGAACTTGAGCAGGCAGGGAATGGTTCTCTTCCTGCAGCCTCCTGAAGCTGAGCAGCTTCAGTTCATTGTACTGGGAGCACAAATCATTCTGTCCCTTTGATGCCATGACAGCCCAAGTTTCCTGCCCAGCTGTGGGCTTCTTACGGGCAATGGTTCAGCACTGGGATGGCTTTGTGTCACCTCACCGGGCTTGGTGTCACAAAACTTTGCTGCAGAAGTACCTGCAGAAGCTCCATGTAGAGAAGGAGGGGAAGGGAGATGCTGTCCTGGATAGCGCAGGGTGCAGAAGGTCTTCCTCCCACTGCCTGCTCCCTGGGCAGTGTCTGCCTCTCCACTGTCTGCTGGCTGAGGTCTTGGAATACACCCCATTTTTGGGTGTATTCCCCATTTGGCTGCAGAGCTCCTCTTGAGAGCTCTCTCTGTCTGGGACCTTGTGCACAGGGTTGGAAGTGGGCAGCTGCTTTCTTTGCCAAAATCAACCCTCCAGCTTCTTCCTTGCAGATGCTGAGTCACTAGCCTTGTCGGATAGCTTGGAGGGATCCCTGGACAACCCCTGGAACAGAATCCCCCCACTGTCTTTGACCCCGAGCTCTTCAGATGGTGAGTCCTCGTGCCCCAGGGCATCCAGCCTGCCTTGCTGGCAGGAGACAACTCCTCTCTACTCATTGGGTGTAGCTCACCCTGGATCCTGGCTTGATTTCCTTTGGCCAAAAAGTAGTGCTTGATCTGCAACTGAGAGCTGCATGTGCCCCAGCCCTAACCTGGCTTTGTTCCCATTGCCCTGTGCCTGCCTCATTCCACCTCTGACATTTCCTGGCCCACCCTGACATGCTGGGGCAGGTCCCACCACCAGCCCCCTGCCCAAACTGATCATGTGTTTCCTCTTCACAGAGAAGACCTTTCAACCTGACACTTCCCTGAAGACCCAGAAAGATGTGGCTGCTGACAGCAACACCCCTGACCTGCTGGAACTGTGTAGCCAGGACTCTCCAGAGAGCTTGCCGCAGGGAGAGCCAGTACAGACCACCTCTCCCTCCCTGCTCTGCCTCTATAGCAATTCCAGTCCAGTGGAGACTGGCACCAGCCAGGCAGCATCAGCTTCGGGGGCAGCCTGCAATGCCCCTTGCACTGCTCAAGGCCCGCAGGGATCAAGAAGCTCTCAGGCCACCCTGCCGACTCTTTCTCCAGCTTTTCCTGTCTTGCCCAGCAGCAGCTTGCAACCCATGCCTGACAGGATGCCTCACAGGGAGCAGGTGTGCTCCAGTGGCGCAGCTTTTCCTCCAGATCCATTGAAACCTAGTCCAGCTCATGCCAGGACACAGGGACGAGATGCTGTGACTGCCAAGAGGAAGCTGATGGTGGGAGATGCCCAAGTGCTGCTGGCCCCGGGTGGGCCGCAGCATCCCCACGGCACCCCAAAAGGCATGGGGACAGGAATGGGCAGCTCAGAGCATGTGAGCCCATGTGCTGCAAAGAAGAGCAGAAAAGAGACAGGGCTGCAGCAGGGAAAGGAGCTCGAGGAGGAGCAGGAAGAAGAGCCAGCATCATCCTCTGCAAGTGGCCCCAGCTCCAGGCAGCAGAAGCGCAGAGCTCTGGAGCCGGTAGATATGAAGCAGCTGGTGGGGTCCCCTGGGGCCTGGAGGGTCCCTGGTGTCCATCCCCAGGGTCTTTCCTCATCAGGCTGGTGGGGATGGGAAGTTGAAAGCAGATGGTGGAGGATCTGAGAACGCTGGGGGAATTGTAATCATTTAGGCTGGAAAAGACCTTGTGAGATCAAGTCCAGCCATTTCCCCAGCACTGCCAAGCCTGCCACTGAACCATGGCCCCGGTTGCCGCATCCACATGCCTTTAAATCCCTGCAGGGATGATGAAGGTGTGGTTGATCCTGAGCTGGGTGGGAACTATCAATTGCTGGAGTATCTTCCAAGCTATCCAGGTAAAATAAGATTGAAAAAGCAGGAAGCGATTGAGGAAGACACTCCAGAGTTTTCTTAGGGGTACTGGGCTCTCAGTGCTGTGCTTCTGGGGCAGACCCATCTCACCCTCCCCTTTGCTTTGGCAGTATGTGAGGAAACCAGCCCAGTACAAATACAAGGCACCAAGCCCTGAGCTCTGCCAGCAGATACAATCTATCAGGTCAGTGCCGCCGTGGACTCGTGTGGCTGTCCCTTATCCCTGCTGTGGGATGTGGGCATCACTGCTTGCATCCCTACAGCAAGTTCCCAAGCTCTGCCTTGCCCCTCATCTCCAGCTGCCGTGTCCCTTCTCACCCCAGCTCCTCCTGTCTGGTTTTGCAGAATCTCAAAGGCGATGCTGAAGTGGGCGTGCTGGATACTGACAGAGGAGGAGGAGGAGGAGGAGGAGGAGGATGATTCCTGAGCCCAGCCTGTTCTTCATTCCTTCATTCTTTCACCATGTCTGCCAAAACACTGGGAAGAGCAGCTGGGGGAAGGATGTGGGGACACCAGGACCCCTGTGTGCAATGGGACTGCTGAGTGGGCTGGCCCAGCTGCAAAGACCCTGGCTTCAGGGATGCTGGGACACGACCTGTTGAAAGGCAGCACCCTCAGTGCCAAGAGGGGAAAAAAAGCATCTGTGCAGAAATGCCTGCATGTGAAGTGGCATTCCTCCCACCTGGCCTTCCTTTCCAAATGCCTTGGCCCGGTGAGTGGGGACAAGAGGTGATCCAGTGCCACTGTAACAGTGATGGCAGAGGCCCAACAAGCTGATCCCTGCTCCAAAGGTACCCCAGGAATCTGGATGTTTTATTGATTAGTTTAGGTAGGGTCCTGCACTGTTTGTTACAAAAAATATCCCGCAGGGTTATGCTGTAGAAATTAAAAATAAAAATTGTATATTTTTTAAATACACAGCTCTTGTATTAAAAAAAAAAAAGAAAAAAAGAGGAAAGAAGAAAGAAATCAAAACAAGCATCTTGCTTTGTCGTAAACATCTGTGTAAGGAACGCGTTTGGTCCGGAGCGAAGGGCAACGCAGGAGAAAGCCGCTGGGGTGTCGGGATCACACTGGTGCCGTCGGGGAGCTGCGGGGATGGAGCTGCGTGCAGAAATGCTGTGGGTGGTGGTCCCGCTGATGGAAGCCTGCGTCTTGCGGGGGCTGGAGAGAGCAGTACCCCAGGGGGTGAGGAGCTGGAGTGGTGAAAGTGCCTTGGGAACACTTCCTAAAAATAGCTGGCTGCCGAAAATCACTGGCTCCCTGCCCTGCAGCCCACAGCGGCAGAGGGCAGGGGGCACCACGACACCGCTGGATGCATCCTGCAGGCTCTGGCACGGTCCCTGGGCATCCTGGGCGATGCTGGTGGCCTGGCTTGCCCCCATGGCACAAGTTGCACGATGCCATTGTTGGCACATCTGCGCCAGCCTGGTGCCCCATCTCTCCGCACCCCAGCTGCCAAGCACCCCGGCACCGTGCAATTGCTTGCAGGGTTTTATTGGGAACAGCGTGGTGACATGCAGGGCCTTCACTGTCCCAGGGCCGGCTCCTCCTGGCCTGGCACCGGGCATCTTTGGTCTACGGCAGCTGAGTCTTGTGCATTCCCAACAGTTTGTGCCAGGCCTTGCGGCCGCTCGCCATCAGTGCCCGTGCCAGCCTGCGGCTCCTCCAGCCCGGCACGGGGCCAGTCCTGCGGCGTGGCACCTGGAGAGGTCACAGGTGCTGCTGTGAGCATGGTGGGACCCTTCATACCCCAATGCCTGCTTTGGCAGGGATGCCAGGGAGGGGAGCGTGGTGTCTCACCTTCAGCATCCAAGGACAAGGCGGGCTCACCCTCCATCTCCGAGAGGGACTCATGCTTGGTCCTGTGCCTGAGCACAGGTGACCGCCGCAGGCGCAGGGGAACGGTGCCCACTGGGGGAAACACAACCCAGCCCCATGTTACAGTGGGGTGCAGCAGCCTGGCTCCTGTCCCAGTGCCAATATCGAGTTCCCCTTGGGGACTTCCCAGCACGGCCATGCTATTGCCTATCACCCCAGCACCACGGGCAGGCACCCATCAGCTGGGACAGGCAGGTAGGGTGGAATGCCACCACCTGCTTCTGCTGGTGTTGGATGCAAGGGGGATTCTGGGGTCCCACTCCAGCCCCAACTTACTTCCCAGCTCTGCCGGGCACTCAGGTTCCCTGAGCTGCTCCTCATGGACGGACACAGCTCGGCGGCTGGTCCCCTGTGGCGCTGCCAGCCGTGCCATCAGCCGGTTGTCTGGAAAAGCAGGGAGGTGCCGTTGTGGTGGAGCAGCACCCCGGCCTCCTCAGCCCCCATTAGCACCCAGCACTGAATGCTTGACTCCTGGCTGCCCTCCATTCCCAAGGGCTCCAAGAACAGGCCAGCAGTGGGATGGGATACCGTGGGCAGCTCGTGCAACCCTACCTTCGGTGTCGGGCGGTGTGGGCAGGGTGGACAGGGTGCCAGCACCCACCTCCCCACCATGGCTGACCCTCCGCGGCAGCGCAGCTGGCACGTTCCTGCCCAGCCGTGGCAGGCTGCTGCTCCAGCCCTCCCGGCTCCCGGGCTCCAGCAGCCCACTGGGCTCGGAGAGGAGGAAGGAGCGCCGTGGCTGGTCAGAGCTGGTGCCCAGTGGCTCAGCAGTCAGCTGCCTTCCCAGGACTTTCCAGGACGGCCGGGGTTCGGCACTGGGTTCCACCACGGCAGCCGGGCTACGGAAGGGTGCGTCTGTGGGGCAGCAGAAGGGAGCTGTGAGTGTCCAGTGTGAGTGTCCAGAAGTGTAGGCCCCACCCAGGGATGGTTCTTGGTGCTGGGAACCAGCCTGCAGCCAGCCCAGGGACGGGGCAATGGGCTGTGTGTCCATCCGCCATCACCAGGGATGGGCACCCAGGAGTGCAGGGCAACCTCCCGAGGGTGGGACCCTGACCAGGTGCCTGTGCCCTCCAGCCCCCATGATCGAGGATGGGACAAAGCCCTCTGCCCTGCGGGCTGGTGTGACCCCCCCCACACCCACCAGTGACCCACCTGTGGACACAGAGTGCGTGCGGGCCTTCAGGGAGGGGGGCGAGTCCGCAGAGCTGTCCACGATGTCCCCTGCAAGCACAAGCCACCAGCCAACATCAGTGGGCTGGGGTCTGCCCAGTGCCACCAAAACCCAGCAAGGGGAGGATGTGGTGGGACCCACAGCTGGGAACCCAGGGGGGCCTGCCCATGCCCCCCCACGGGTGCCCAGCTGCCTGCAGGTCAGGGTGGGGAGGGTGCAGCCCCTCACCGTCTGAGCCGGCTTTCTTGATCTCGCTGTCTTTGCTCTGCAAGGGGAAAGAAACCCGGTAAGGGGGATGTGAGGGTGGCAGCGCCCACAGGGATGATGGGTGGCAGAGGGCAGGGTGCTGCCAGGCTGTGGGGTGGCTGCAAGGCGTGGGTGCCTGCCAGGGAAGGAGGGACAGACAGACAAACACCATGCAGCATGTAGGAACCCATGCATCAGGCCCCTTGCAGAGGGTTAGGTGACGGGGCAGAGGCCACAGGCAGTGGCAGCACAGAGCTGGGTGCTGCCTGTCCCAGCAGGGAAACTCCCGCCCCATCCCATGGAGCACCATCTCCATCCACCCTGGGGGTGCAGGATCCATCCTGAAAATGGAGCCAGTCCCCACCTGCTGCTTCTTGCTCTCAGCAGCCGGGCCCTTGGTGACGCCAATGCGGTGGAGCATGACCTGCACACGCTGCTCAAAGGAGCTGGACAGCTCCCCCTCGCTCTTCTCCAGGTGCCTCTTCTGCAGGAGAGACACAGCCCTGCCAGGGACATGGACCCACCGCAGCACCAACAGCACCCACCTGCCAGCCTGGGGAGCACCCAGGTCCCCAACCCCAAGCGTGCCACGAGGAGATGGTGACACAGACACATCCACACGGTCACTGGACATGACCCAGTGGGGATATCTCCGGCCATCTCTACAGTGCCCCCAGCATCCCCCGGTGGCCCCACCACCAGCACCCATAGGTGGGAGCAGCACACACTGGGTGAGTCAAACAGTGGTGGTGGCTCGGTGACCATGACAGTGCTTACCTTGTCATGCCTGACCCCCAGAGCATCCTCATCCTCCCCAGACAGCAAGATGAGTGACTGGGATTTGCCCTCTCGGGAGTACTTGGGCCGGATCCTTCGGGCAGAGTCGGGGGTCTGGCAGTGCTCGGGCTCTCCCTGGGGCTCAGCAAGTCCGCCCTCCTCTGATTTACTCAGTGGCTTCCCCGCCTCGCTTGCCTTGCTGGGGGCTCGTAAAATGTCACTGAGCATTGAGCGCCTGCTCCTGGGGGCGGTGGGACCACCCTCGGGCTCCTTCTCACACCTTGAGCCCCGGCTGGATTTGGGTTTCTTGAAGGCAAAAAAATTCCCAATTTTCTTCTTGAGGGTGCGGGAGCCAGAGGGAGCCAGAGGGGCTGATCCTGAGCAGGTCTCTGGAGCTGCAGGGCTGCGGAGAGATGAAGCATTGGGAAAGGTGAGGAGCAAGGGATCAGGTTTTTTCCTTCCACCCACCTCAAAGGGATGGATCCAGAGACCCTGGACACCCCATCTGAGATGCCAGTGTTCTGGCAAGGGCACCCATTCCCAGCATGAGCTCCTGTAGGTGCTGCCTCATTGCCTCCCCACTGCAGGACAGACCCCATGGCCACATCCTGCACCCCCTGCCTGCTATCCCAATTCTCTCCCCGCAACCTTGCCCTTGGCGATGCCTCTGGGTGTGCTGCTTTCCCCAGCATTCCCTTGGCACTGGGACCAGCAGTATTTGCAGGGGGGCTGCTGGAATCCCTGGAATGGGCATGTGCCAGGGTGCTGGGCAAGTGAGCGACCCTTGGATCCCCCCAGGCTTACGGCAGTGCTTCTGTGATGAGCCTCTTGGCAAAGAAGTCCTCCAGCCCCTCGTCCACGCGGGTGATGCTCCTGTCCTCGCTGTTCTCGCAGGCCACGGGTTGGACCTGCAAGCAACCATGGCTGTGAGCCCAGCATGGGGCAAAGGTACCCCCAGGTACAAAGATGTGTCGCCCACACCTGAGCACAAACAAGTGGGTGCCTGTGCATGATGGGTGCTGGCACCCTCCATCTCATACCCAGCATGAAAGCCAGACCATACTGTTATCAGCTGCATCCCAGCTCTAATCCTGCTGCATCCCTTGAGCATTGGGAGCTCCAGCCAGTCCTGGGCTCTTGCCAGCTCCTCACCTCGCTGGGTACCACATATGGGGTTCCCTGGCACAGTGGCTGGGTACGGTACCCATACTCACTCAGGTACACGTGTGCTACACAAGGGTGAGGTGGTTCTGACCCTCGTGGGTGACACACAATGGCAAACCCTGCCAAAGCCCTCCTAGAACTGGGCCAGGCCTCTGACCCTGCTGGTCCTGTGGAAGAAGCCTTTGGCAGGGATGCTTCAAGCTTTGAGGAGGGGACCTCACGCTGCTGGTAGGTGATGGAGGAGCTGACCTGTGGGGACCTACATCTGTATCTTTCAGATGCATCAAGTGGAGCGCCAACACATCCTGCAAAAAGACTACCCACTCCAGCCCCACGGCAAAGTGGTCCACACCATGGCCAAGCCTTCCTCCATAGCACCTTCCTCTCCCTGGCATGTGGCACCACATCAGTGGCTTCCTATTGATGAGAGGGAGGCGCTTCCCCATCGGTGACATTTCAATCCATAATGACTTTTCATTACAGCTGGATTGATGCCGTTCAGGAGCCGCTCCAGCCATCTGAGATCTGCTTTCCCTGTCACATCCACATCCATCAAAGCCCATCTTGGCCCACCCTGGGTGCCAGGCATGCCCGTCCCACTGCAGGGCGATGGTGCCCTGGCCAGTCCCCAACAGCCACCCTGCCTGTGGGACACATCTCTTTGCCTCTTCGGCCCCGAGCCAGTGCTGATCCCACCATGATCCAAGGGCAAGCATCACTGTGGCCATGCAAGCCGGGGCTTTCCAGCAGGTAAAAGGATCCAGCTGCATCACGGTGGCATGGGGACAAGGTGATGCCAGCAGCCCCAGGGACACTGACAGAGCTCGACTCGCCACCGACTGCACCCAAAAGTTACTTTTCCTTTGGGAAGGGGGGTGCAAAGGCAGGATCCTCATCCACTCGCCTGTTGGATGCGGGGGGAAGCAAAACCCCCTCCGCTACAGCTGGCAGAGCCCCACCAGCATCCTTGGGAGCCGTGGCGGCCACCGGTGCTTCAGGGACGATGGGTTTTGGATGAGCGGGAGCAAATTGAGCGCAGGAGGAGGGAGGCAGCCGGAGCCATTGCCGAACGCATCGCCGGCCCTCTGCGCCCAAACTCTGCGGGTTTTTTCATTCCTCCCTGCCTCCTTGCCGGCTCCCACCGCTCAGCATCTCCCAGTGGGTAGCAGGAAAGGGGATGGATGATCCCCCTCCCCCCTCCCCGCAGGCCCCTTGCCCATCCTTTGGGGCTGCCCCACTCCGAGGAGGAGGCTCCGGCAGCAGCCGAAATGCAGAATAAACCCTCCGCGTCTTCACGCATCTCATTTTTCTGCCTTGCAACAAATACTGACCACAACAAATCACCCAAGCAGAAAACAAATACGAATAACACACCCCATACAGGGG
>JAWWEU010000020.1:13670560-13707208 GCA_035583155.1 Acropternis orthonyx
CCTCCCCCCCCCCCCCCCCCTCCCTTGGCAGCCGTGCCCCCCGCCCGAGCCCCCCCACCTCGTACATTGGGCTTGCTGGGCGGCTGCTTGTGCCGCCGGTTGGGCCGGGGCCTGGCTTTGGTGCAATGCTCCAGCTTCTCGCCGGCGGTCGGCAGGTCCATAAGGAATCCGGTGGCTGTGGCAGGCTGCGTGGCGGGGAGCGAGCCGCTCGCAGGCTCAGCATCCTTTGTGGAGGCAGGGCGTGCCGGCGGCGCGGCGGGGCTGAGTGACGGCGGCGCCCGGTGAGCTCGGAGCCCGCTGGCGTCTCGACCCGCCGCCGGCTCCAGCTCCGAGACACCTACGAGAGGCGAGGGGGTCCCTGTTGACGCCCGGCCTCCCCAGGCCTCCCCATCATCATCATCATCATCATCATCATCACCACCGACGCCGTCACCTTCGCCCACGCGTGGAGAGTCAGCGGGGCGCTGGCTCCGCCGCGGGGAGGGGAGCGTGGCAGTGCCGCCGGGAGCGTGCGTGGCCCGGGATGGATCCTGCCACCGTCGCTGGAGGTTTGCGTGCTGGGGGGGCATGCGGGGGGATGCTCAGGCAGGGACCGAGCCGAGCCCCGCAGCAGAAACCTGCAGCGGGCAGCAATGGTGCGGAGCGGAGAGAGCTCTGCCAGCGTTGGCCCGGCGAGCAGCACCCACAAATGCATCCGTTTTGCTCTGCTGGCAGCTCCTCACTCCCCTGTGTGCCCCCTGGGTGGGGGTCAGCTTGCTGTGGGGCTCAGGGACATCGGGAGCCCCTTGGGGACAGCGGGGTGCTGGGCACTGGAGTCTGACACAACCTCTGCTTTAGCCAAAGCACTGAAAAGCAGAAGTTGCCCATCGGCTGCTCACTGCCTGTGCACTCCCTGAGATACAGCCCCCTCCCCAGCACACAGGGCTCTGTGGGCAACACCAGCAGCAAGGAGAGCTCGTGGACAATGTCTTCTCTCCAAGTTTGTTGTGGGAGTGGATGGGTGGGTGATGCCCATGCCCAGGGTGGTCCCTGGGACGGCTGTGGGAGATGCCATGGCATCCACAGTCACAGGAAAACCTCCCACTCCTGTCTGGCTACGTGAGGAGAGAGCTCAGGGCATTTACCCCACTGCCCATGAACACTGAGCCAGCTGACCTCACAAAACCAGCAAAAGAGCAAGGTCAAGGTGAACTTTCCCCACAGACCCCAACCACAGCACCGGGAGAGGCTCTCTGAAGGGTCCAGATCCTGCTGCCCACAGCCTGGGCCATCACCATGGAGGACTCTGCCCATCAGCCCCCCCAAAGTCTGCTGCGAGCCCCCCACCCCTGCCATGCCCCGGCAGAGGCAGCGTGGCACACACTGAGCTCTAGCAGAGGGACAGTTCCACAGTGACCTTACTTCTCAGAGTTGGCGTGGGCCGAATGCTCCTGAAATGCTTGTTTTTCCTCCGCAGGGCCATCTTGTACTGCAGGGAGAGAGGCATGGTGGTGGCTTCGGCGTGGACAAGCTGTCCGTGCTGAGCAGCATTCTGTGGCAGCTGGAGCCAGCCAGGCTTTGTCAGGTGATGGGTGCAATCCCCCATCGCCCCCAGACCCTCAGGACTGCACCTCCTGATCTTGTCCCAGCTCCAAAACCCACCACGACGCTGGACTGAATACTTTCCCATCCAGGACCATGCAGCACACTGGATCTCAGGTCCCAAAGCAACAACAGTGGGAGAGAGTGCAAGCAGCCAGGACCAGCTGGGCCACCACAAGGACACGGTCCTGCTGCCAGCAGCATGGCCTGAGAGGCTAATGGTCGCATTTCCCAGCACTAATTGCCTTAGCACTGCCCTGGGGGGGAGCCGGGGGGTTCATGCACCGGGAGACGCTGTGGCATTAAGCCTGGTATCATCCAGTAAGGCGGATAAAAGGCGGTTATAGCGCGGGCATCACGCGGCAGCAGTGGGTTTGGACCCTACCTCCTCTGCGGCGAGGTCCAGAGGATTCTTGCCCTTTGCCAGTAGTGCGGTGGCATCGTCCTCAGCCGACTCCGGCAGCAGCACCAGGAGGTCGAGCCCCTGCTTGGAGAGGCTCTCTGCCTAAAACCATTAGGAAGCGCTTAAATTATCCCAGGGGCTGAAGCGCGCCTGGCTGCTCTGTGTGCTCCGTGCAGCTCCGCTCCCTACCCACGGCTGGGATTTGTGAGCGGATTTAGGCCTGATTAGCCGGCTGCCAGCCCCAGCGCAGCTGCCCCGCGCCTGCCCCAGTGCACGAGTGGCCACTGCCCGGCTTCACCCCAGCACCCCCCACCACACAGCAGCCGCTCTAGGACTTTGCTCAGGGTGTTAATGTTGCTGTGATCACACCAGGAGAGGATTGCCTGCGAGGAAAACCAGCCCGGGTGGAAATTGTCCTGCTTCCCAGACTGCAAATCTGTGATCATATTGCTGGCTGGTGCCTGGCCAATGCTGGGGTACCCAGACCCCTGTCCCACATCCCAGCTCCACATCCCCATCCCGCAGGTGCTGGCAGCCCTTGGCACCCACCAGTTTGCGCTGGGCGATGGTCAAGTCTTCCAGCACAGCATCCACAATGCAGTCAGCCACAGCAGCTGTGATGGACAGCTTGATTTCACTGGGAGCAGAAGGAGGGGTGTCAGAGTCAGCACCCACCACCTCTGCAAGCCACAGAGCCAGCCCCACCAGGGAAAGCCTTGCTGAGCAGGTGGATGCTTGGCTGGGGCTCCCAGAGGGGCACCCAGGACATGCCCTGAGTTGTGGCCCACTGGGTCCATACTGGCAGAGCAGGAATGGGAACAGGTGCTGGCTGGGAAAGAGGACTGCAAGGGCATTCCCTCATTAATGGTTCGGGCTCCGCTCTGCCAGCCATGGGGATGTGCCTGCAGGAACATCATCCCATGGAACACCCAGGCTTCCCAGAGACACATCCAAACTTAGATCCAAGCAAGAAGCAAAGCCACAACTGGGAAAACACAGCAAGAGGACCCAGCACACCACCACCATAACACAGGGAGAGGAGAAGTTGGTAGGGAGCCTCTGGCCCTGTGAGTAAGCGACTGCTGCTGAGCTAGGAGGAAGAACGGCACATCACCCACTTCAGCTTGCTGAAGACGTCTGTGACCATCTGGTCCAGGACGGCACTGAGGCTGAGGTGGTCCTGGAGGCAGATCCGCTCCGACATGGCATTGACCAGCTGATCTCTGACCCCGCTCTTCTGCACCACGGCTGGGCACAGGCTGTGCGCTGTGTCCATCACCGTCTGCATGATTGCCTGCAGTTTGGGGAAGAAACCGGAGTTTTGGTGTCTTTTCTATCAGGATTCATGTGGTCTCTAGGAGACACCATCTCCCTTATCCTTGGGCCAAAGCTGATGAACATCCCATGCTGCCCATGGGTGCCCACCTGGATTTCCCGGCTGCAGGTCTGTGATGCTTCCTCTGTGAGACACTCCAGCTTGTGCTGCAGCTTGCCATTCTGGTATGGGGTGTTTCCTGCTTCATACAGGAGGGGTAGGATCTGCCATGGGAAGAGAGATGGTATGGATCATCCCATGCCACCTCCTCTTCACTTCCCATCCTTCCATGTGCAGCCAGCATCTGTGACTGCCCCATGGAAAAACATCACCCACATGAGCTGGGCAGACCCAGCAACCTGGCTTTGCTGGTCCAGGGTGGGGAATCCTCATCCCTCAGAGTCCCTGTTCCCCCAGATGGACTCTCAACTGCTCCCCACCACTCACTGACTCTCCCTACCCTCCTGCACACCACGACACTGCTGCCTGCATCAGGGGGGATCCTTTCCCGTTCCTTTCACCACTTTTCCAACATCAGTACAGTCCTTTTAAATCCTATCTCCACCAGATTAAGCACTGAGGGCATGCCAAGACAGTTGGGAAAAAGGGAAAGGAGGTGGTTTGAAGAGAAGTAGAGGAGGAGGAGCAGGAAAAAGTGCAATGGGGAGAGAGAAACCCGACCAAAGGATCAAACCAGGTCTGACAGTGCCAGAAGCTGTCCACTCAACACAGTGGATTTTATCAGGGTCTGATGGAGTGCTCTCATCACTGGGGTGGGATGAGGGTGCCCCAGGGAGGATGACCCTCAGGGATGCAGGGAAGTTTCTCTCACCAGTGTGGGCATCATTGGGTTGCAGAGCATGCCCAAAGCTGGGGCACCCACCTCTCCCAAGGAGGGGTGTGTGAGCATGGGATGCAGAAGAGAGGGTGCACTTGTAATCCCTGCTTTCCACTGGGAGTGCACTCAACTGTGTGCTTTTGGGGCAAGGGGACTAAGAACATTTTGACCCTTGTCCTAGAAGGGAATCCAGAAATTCTCAGCTGTTTTGTGAAGTTTGCAAATGCTCAGTGATGTGCATCTGTTGCATCGACATTCTGGCGTTCCCTGACTGCTGGTTAACTGTGTGATTAACTAATCAATATCCCACTTCGATCCCGAACTGACACTGGCTGAGCTGACGGGGTTTCCCGCGCGGGGCACTCACGCTGACGGAGAGGTTGGCATTCCTGATGGCCTCCTCTGCACAGAGGATGTCTGCCTCCACCTCCCTGCCCGTGCAGGTGCTGAGGATGTCGACGTGCTTCTGCACACTCAGGCAGATCTCATTCACCATCTGGAGCACAGAGAGGCAGCGTCATGTTCCGACGCCAAAGTGGCACTGCCAGTTCCCCTCCTTGCCATGGTTTTCCCAAAGAAAAGAGTGCTTGGTGGGGGCGCAGGCAGGCTACAGCCCCCCAGAGTGTCCCTGCCTAATAAGCAGGGATGCCACATGGCAGGGATTTGCTGGCAAGAGTGCACAGAGAGTTGGGAACGCATTGCGTGGGGTAGCGTAGCAGCAAGTTATGTCAGCATTGCATATGCGTGAAATGCATGGATGCAACTGGGAGGGTTCCTTGGAGATCTGCTTCTGCCCAGCCCCACTCCCATCATAGAACCATGGAATGATTTGGGTTGGAAGGGATCTTGAAGGCCATCTAGTTCCAACTCCCCTGCCATGGGCAGGGACACCTTCCGCTAGACCAGGTTGCCCCAAGATGCATTTAACCTTGAACACTTCCAGGGATGGGGCATCTCCCACCTCTCTGAGCAACTGTTCCACCCTTCCAATCTGCTCTGCCCTCCACTCAGGAAAGGTGAAAAGGGGGTTGTACTGCTTGCTCATGCTAGCAAGCCAGGGTCACTTGGGGCAGGGGAGAGCAGCCTCGTGCAGCAGCTTGGCCACCGAACCTGTTCAGAAGAGGTGGTGAGGATGCCTTGCTGCAGCCGGAAGGTCTGGGCAGGCAGCGTCTGCCGCAGCTGGTTCCTCGTCAGGCAGGACTGGAGCTGCAGAGGCAAGAGGCCATGAGCAGTCTCAGCGGCCCCCAGCCCTGCCACCCCCCAGCCCACATCCCCTCACCTTGTGCACGGCCTCCTCCGTTCTCTCAGGGTTGCTGCGATACGCCTGCGCCACGTCGTTCATCGGCAACGGCATCGACTTGAGGGTGTAATTCCTGTGAGGCACCGTGGGGTGAGCAGGTCCTGCTGGACCCAGGGCTCGTCCCCACTGTCCATGTCCCCACAGACATGACACAGGTCCAGAGCCCACCCAATGGCAGCTTGGGCATTGTCCCAATGGCCATCCCTGGAGACAGGCTGTCAGCAAACCCTGATGGGGAAGCAGCGACCACCTGCCCAGGCTCTTCATGTACCCCTCTTTCTTCAGATCTACAGAGAACCTGCACAGCCAAGCACCAGACCTGAAGATGGGTGTGCTCAGCAGATGCACCACCTTTACCCATCTTTCATGGTCAAGGAGGAGAGGAACATCATATCACCACCACCAGCAGATCCCCCTGTGCTCGCTGGGGACTCTTTGGGTGACATGAGGTTGTGTTGGTTGGGATGCAGAGCCCAGGAGAGAGCCTGAGGCTGATAATGAAGGTGCCATCACCAAACAAGTAGGTTGCTTTGCTGGCTGTAAGGCCACAGCTGTGGAACAACTCCCTTGGGACATGTATGCAACTGTGTGATGCCTTTACTGCTCCAAGGGGACAAGAGGCCCTGGAGACAGTGATATCCTGATAACAGAGGCTCTCTTGCATGGCAGTAGCAAGGCAGGAGGATGAAGAAACTCCTTCCTTACCTCTCCAAAGCTTGAGCCACCTCCAGGAGCCCGTGGGCTGTTGTGTTGTTCCTGTCCCAAACCACAGTTCTGCAAAGAGAAGGACATGGGTGAGCCCGGCTGCGCCCACACAGCCCTGAGGTGGGTGCCAGCAAGAGCGAGCCCAAGGCTGAAGCAAGGCACCAGAAAGCCTAAAAACGGGGTTAAAAATATGAATTTAAATACTCAAACCCCAAACTTGGACCTTGCAAGCAGCGTCAAATTAGGCAGGTGTCTGGAGGGAGTGAAAGGCTAGGAGGACACAGTCAGGCATTGTCCTGCTGGCAGGGGCAGATGTCCCCTAGAGGAACAGCCCTGGCCAGGACACCATTCCCCGTCCCCTGCAGACAACACTGCCTTGGTTTTGTGGGCAGAATGTGGGCAAAAATGGCATTTTTTGAACTGATGAGTACGTGGTGAGGACAGTGGCAGCAAAGCTCTGTCTGCAGCACACCAAGCTGTGCAGGAGCCTGGCAAAGAGCTGGCAAGTGTCAAAGCAGGGCTTGACCTGTTCTCTTGGCCTTCACATGTTCCCTGCCAGCACTTCTAGCGACTGCCACAAGCACAACATACAGCCACAGCATCTGACCACGTGCCAAGAATGGTCCAGGCCCACATCCACGGTCATCAGGAACCATGACAAGCCTCCTCTGATGGCATCAGCATCCTGACCAGAACCACCCGGCACAAGGTGGGAAGGGAACCCGCAGGGTGACATCGACCTGCTGCTACCTGAGCTTGGTGTTGATCTGCAGGGCCTTGGCGAGCATCTTGGCCCCCGTGTCCCCCATGGCGTTGCCACTGATATCCAGAGTGATGAGGCTGGTGTTACTGCCCAGGGCACTCAGCAGGACGTTGGTTCCCAGTTTGAGGCGCGATTCAGCCACGGACAGTGACTGGAGAGGCTAGAAAGGGGACAAGGGTGGGGAGAGACGGCCATGACACAAGTCAAGGTGCATGTCAAACTTGCAGACACAGCCTCCATCCCTGTCCAGAAGCCTCTGGACTGATGCTGGTTTTGGAGACACCAAGTGATGCTGAACCCCAAGAAACAGAAGGGCAATGGGTGCTTAGGCAACAGGCTGGATTTAGCTCAGATGCCTGGCAGGCAGCAAGGAGAAAAGAGGGATTTTTTTTGGGAAGCTGGGCTGCATCCAGGTTACACTAAGTGTCTCTCCTCCATGCCTTTAGCCAGACACAGGTTCCCGCTTTCCCAGATGAATGGGAACAGCTCCCACTTCCCTGTCTGAGCATCTGCTTCAGACTGAGGAAAATAAAAGCAGAAGAGTTTGAATGGCAGTGGGAAGGAAAAAGGTTTGCTCCCAGCCTGTGCTGGGAGGGATCTGGGTGGCACCCTGGCACGGAGGTTACACAGTGGTGTCAGAGGGTGACCAGGAGCACAGATGGGACATTTGGGGTGGCTGAAGGCAAGCTGGACTTACGCAGTCCTCCTCCTGGGTGAGCTGGACGATGCGGTGCAGGACATCCAACAGTCCTTCCCTGCAGGAGAGGCAGGGGGGGTTACATGTGCATCCCCAGGGGCAGAGCTCTGTCCTCCCTCCCACTCTTGCCTGAGGCTATGACCCATCCCTGGGACTTGGAGCAGCCAGGATGAGCAGGCAACTCCTACCAGCCCTTTGGAGAGTCAAGGTGGGTGCATGGTGCCAGGATGGCTCCTGGCCTGGGTGCTGCAGCTTTGCACTTACTTGGATTTGATGTTGAAATTCTTCCCCAGAGAGACATGCCTAATGGACTTGCTTCTGCCAATGGAGAGCACCAGCGTCACCATATCAGGGTCAAAGCCTGCAAGAGATGGGAGACACCCACCAGGATGCTCCAAGCAGTCCACAGAGGTGGCATCAAATGTGGTCCCTCACAGGAGACCTGCAGAGACACCAAGCTGCCACCACGGGTTGGTGGAAAGATGTCCAGGGAGCTCCTGAGCATCTTCCTCCCTTCCTGGCTCCCCCAAGGAGAATGAAGACCTGTGCAGAGACAGGATCCCTGAGGAGTGAGGGTCCCCGGGGAAGGAGCACCCATTCTGGGCACTCCTGCTGCTGGGCGTGCCAGGGCTGCTCTGAGCCGTGGGAGCGCAATTGCAGAGCTGGAGATGGCACTTACTTTCTGCCATCCCACAGAGGTGTGCCCTTCATCACCCACCCACCACCCTGGACAACATAAGGAGAGTTCTCACAGCTAGCAGGCAGCTGCCTGCACTCCCATCCTCATGGCTGCACCATCCCCAGGAAAATCTGGTGATATCCAGGAGATGGAGGAGATCTTCTCCCAGACTGGGATAAAGCAACCTACCATTGTCAGACAAGTCTAAGCTGCTGATGGAGCTGGCATCGGGGATGAGATCTTGGATGACTTGGGCCCCCGCTGATCTCAGCTTGGAAAAAACAGCAAGACATCAGTACAAGGGGAGGCCCCAAGCCCTGCAAATGAGGTCCTGCCATCGGGAAGGTCAGACAGGGCACAGACCTCCCCTAACTGCTGCAGTGGGACCCCTGGCTGGACAGGTGGCACCCATGGGTGCTGGCCCCTCACCTCGCAGCTGCTAAGATCCAGGTGCAGGTCACTGATGTGACTGTTGTCTGCCAACCCTTGGAGCAATGCCCTGGAAAAGTCACCAAAGCCCCCGTGAGTGCAAGAAATGAGGGCAGCAGCCCCTGCTGTGGGGCACCCTGCAAAGGTCCAGGCAGTGGGAGTGGGATGCTGGAGAAGACATCCTTCCCAGAGCTCTGTCTCCCACAACCCCATCCATCCATCCATCCATCCATCCATCCATCCATCCATCCATCCATCCATCCATCCATCCATCCATCCATCCCCCCTGGAGGTCCCCTCTGGATCATGCTCATCCCAAATCCATTCCCCTGAGTGGACTCACAGCCCAACCTCACCTTATGACATCCGCGGGCAGCTTGGTACCTGCCAGGGAGACGTGCCTGAGGGCACAGGCTTGGCTGAAAAACTCCTTGATGTCAGGGGAGATGGTCTTCACCCTCCTGAAAAGGATGGGCACAATGTGGCATCATCTGTCACCCAGCACCAGCCACCCACCTGGGTACCACACTCCCCTTGTGCCATCCTGGGGGCTTACTTGTGGGAGTACACATTTTTGGAGAGATCCAGGTGGATGAGGCTGTTGTGGCATCCACGGACCAGGGCTCCAAAGAGCTGCCAGGGTGGGGATGCAAGTTGTGTGGAGGAAGACCCAGAGGTGCTGCAGCCCATCACCAGCGCAGGGATGGAGGGGGACTGAGGGCAGGGGCTCACTGCCAGGACTCCCTGTGTGGGTACTCACAGCATCCAAAGGGCAGTCTGTGCCAGCCAGGCTGAGGTGGGAGAGGGAGTGGCACTGGCGGAGGAGGCTCTGCAGGTTCTGTGGGCAGAGAGGGGCTCAGCAACTTTGCTCATGACCCTGAGCCCCCCACCCAGCGGCCCTTGCAATCCCAGCTCCAGCCTGCCTCCTCCCTCCTGCTGAGCACAAGGGTGAATCCTGCACAGAGGGACCCGCTCACTCATGGGATACATCCTTGCTTCAGTTGGCATCGGCCACCCTACTGCAAGGAGATGCAGAGGAATGTCCCCAGGGCATCCCCAGCTGCTCCTGGGTAGTCAGTGCAGTGTCACAGCCATGATGTTCCCATCCATGGGGTGCTGGAAAGCTGGGCACAGATCCCAGGATACCAAAGCCATCCAAACCATGCCAGGGGACGATCCCAGGTAGTGTCACCCCATGACAGCATGGGTACTCACGCTGATGTCATCCCCAGCCAGGGCACCAGGGTTTCCAGAGAGGTCCAAGTGCCGAAGGGAGAATCCAATGGCTTTGTTATCTGCGAGGGCCTTGCATAATGTGCTCATCCCTGCTCAAACAGAGAGGGAGAGATGGTTCCCTGCACTGGGGAGAGCTGTGGAGCAGAGGAAGGCGCACTTCACTCCAGCTGGGGCACCAGGACATCACATCCATGAAGGTGTCCTTTCCAGGGTGTCCATGCAGCCCCTCCAGCCACCCCTTTTGTGCCAGCTTGGCCCTGAGAGCCGCTGTGCTCAACCTCCCAAGGGCACCTGGTACACAGTACCTTTGGCTGTGAGCATTGTCCTGGCCAAGCTGAGGCTCTGCAGATCCTTGGAACTCTTCTCCACATGCCGGCTGAAGGCAGTGATCCCTGATGAAAGAGCAGAGAGCCCTGAATCACTGTGTCAGCACAGGTGGGTGTCCATCTCACCCTGAGCTACAGCCCCCAGGGTAGAGGGCAGCTGCTGTTGGGATCTGGAGTTGAACATCAGTTTTCATGAGTGAAAACTCATCCCAGCCCAGAATTTGGGTACCTCTGTCTTCCAGCTGGTTGCCAGAGAGGTTGATGGTGTGCAGGACAGAGTCGGGATGGCTGCTGAGCGCCTGGGCCATCCTTTGCACAAAATCACTGTGGGGAGAAGGGTCATCTCAGCAAAGTTTGGACACCTCCAGGAGACACAGCCACCAACCCCATAGCCTTATAGGGGCATGCCACTAGGTCCTGCCTGTGTGGCAGGGTTGGCTCCATCTGAAGAGCCAGGAGGAGAAAGCAGAACATCTCCAAGGGTGGGAGGTGTTCACTGGCCTTCTAGGCTAGTGGGGTCTCTGCTCCCAGGGGCTTCACACTGTGGAGGGGGTGGAGCCACCAACATCCTCCTGGCACATGGGTCTGTGGACCCCCCTGCTCCATGCACTGAGGGAAGCACCACCAGGCTGCCAAAACCCTGCTCATCACTGCCTTTCAACACCTTCACTTACGCTTTCAACCCACTGTTTTCCAGCGCGAGCTCCTCCAGTGTCACTGATTTGCTGAGCATGTAGAGCAGCTGCTCCAAAATCTCCTGATTCTGGCAGGGGAGAAGAAAGCCTTTCTGGAACCCCAGCCACCTCCAGTGCACCCAGCGCCCACGGCACCTGCACTCACCAGCCTGAAGTCTTTGCAGGACAGCTTGGTGAACCACAGGTTGAAGGACAAGGCAGCAACACTCAGTGCCACATCTCTGCAGGGTGACAGGGACAAGGGAGCCCGAGGCCAGGATGAGACAAGGCTGGTCCCAAATGGGCGCCCCAAGACACCCAACTGCAGGGGTGCCAAAATATGCCCAACCCCATGGTGCCCCAAGACACCCAAACTCAAGGTGCCCCAACAGAGTGTTCAAAAGAGAAGGACTGGGGTTCATGAGTTTAAAGCAACCCACAAACACAGCTCATCTTCCCCAGATTATTCTCTTGGGGAAAATAAAATTAATCAAACTATTTGCATGCTTCTCTCTAAACCTCCGGATTTCAAATTCTTTTTAATTCTGAGCTCTCATGTGAAGACACCACGGGTTTTGCTCAAGTAGAAACAAGTTTCTTTTTTACTTCCCCATCCAAAGAAATCTCTAAACCCATCCTCTTTTCAGCCAATAGAACACAGATCCCTCCGTGTTCCACAAAACACCCACCCCAGAACTTTGATTTACTGCAGTCCAGCCTGGTAGTTGTCTCACCCCAGGGCAGAGCCCTTGCTCCATCTTTTTTTGGGATGAAGACATGGCTGAGCCCTACAGGGACAACTCTGGGCACAGCCTGAGCTCACAGCCCCACTATCAGGTTACAATAAGGTGATAATAAGGTTATAACAGATATTTTGGGGGGGCTGGCAGGGAGCTTTGCCAAGTTTCAGGGAGGCAAGTGGCACCAGCTGCTTTGCATAGGGAAACACCTGACAGCCACGAGCTGCGAGAAGCCACCGTGACGTTCAGTTTCCACCCCGGTAAGCAGCTCACAGGCTGATTGAAGAGTTAAAAATGAACAGAGAGGCTGCCTGGGATCTCAGCTGTTGTCCCATGGGATGGGGCTCATTGTGTTTGGTGCAGGGGAGCATCAGGCTGCAGATGTGGGGTCCTTGGAGCATGTAAAGTGGTAAATGCATCTAACACGAGCTGAGGAGCGTGTTGGACTACCCCTGACACGGACAGGGAGGATGAGAATGGGGGTTGGTGTGGCACAGGGCACCACAGGCGGCATGGCCTGGGGACTCACCGGCTCTCCAGGTGGCTGAAGTCCAGCAGGTTGAACTCCCGGCAGTCCTGGCTGTGGTAAATGTTGTCCACGTCCTTCCCAGAAGGATGGACGTATGGATGAGGCTCAGCACCTGGTCCTGGGGAAAGCTCAGGTGCCCAGCACTGCTGAAGGGAGCTGAGCCCTTGGTGACCCTCTTCTGGGCAGCCCCTTGCCTAAATCCCAAGCCTAAAACCTCCCCTGGTGCTCAGGGTGGCAGGGAACATGTCCCAGCTTGGTGGGGCAGATTGGTGGGTCTTGAACCACTTCTGCAGGGGTTATCCAGAGGAAGTAAATGCACCCCAGGCTGGTGGGAGTGACAGTGTGGGGAGAGGTTGGATCAGTGTCTTGGGGGAAGAGGGGTCATGCTGTGACCGGCTCCCAGCAGGGTTCTCCTCTACTGGGTCGAGTCAGCAAGGTCCCAGATTTTCAGGGGCTTTCTTTAGGTCACAGTCTGGGAAACAAACTGGTCCAAATCATCTGAACCCCACCTGCACTTTGACTCCAGTCCACCAAGTTAGCAGGGGGCACTGAAGCCAGGCAAAACTGCAGTTCCCAGCTCTGGGAGGTCCCAGCCCCAGCAGCCTCATGAGGCTGATGTCTGGAGTGGAGGTGCCCACAAGCATCCTGCTTCCCTGCCCACCAAGAGACAATGCCACTGCCTCCATCCACGGGATAGGCCAGCTTACCCACTGGATCTCCTCACGGAAGGTAAAGCCATTGTAATCACACAAAGCAGCGTATGTCTCCGAAAACCCCCCTGCAAAGAGAAGGCAGCCTTGGAGGCAGACATTCCCATGGGAACACAGAAGAGACCTTTGGGGAGGGCAGGAAACAGCGGAGGGATGGCAGGGACTCAGAAGGATGGAGAAGGATCCCCTTTCCCTCCTCAAAGGGGCCAGAGATCTACTGTCAACCCAAAACAGATCACCCAGCTCAGAGGACCGTGGATTGCTTTGCTTGATCCATGTGGATACCAGGCGAGGCACATTGCTATGGTGATAATAGAGGTATCCTGCTCCAAAGCAGGCTACAGGAAACGCTCTGCAGAGATGCCGTATGATGTGAGTGGAAGCACCCACAGCTGCAGGTCCTCACAGGTGGATACTGAGCATCCCTGCCTCACATCTGTCCTGCTCCTTCCCAGGGAACTACACCCTGTCAAACCTGCTCCAGCCCAGGGGACAGGGTGGGCTGGTGGAGAGCAGATCCCACCAGCAGGGCTCTGTCTCACCGAAGCCACCACGGGTGCCCTGCCAGCAGAGGTGGGGGCTGTCAGCAGAGCTGGTGTTGATGGATGCAGGGCTGGAAGTGTTCCCAGGGTGCTCCAACCCTCCTGGTCCTGCCTGGGGAGAGGTTATGGCAGGACTTACCACAGGGCCCAGGGCTGCTCTGCAGCATTTCCTCCAGTGAGTCCATGATCTGCTGGATCCTCTCATACAGGGTAGGGGGGGAGTTCTTGAGCAGCATCCTGGAGAAGGAACAGAGGAATGTGTGGTGGTGGGCTGGGAAAAGAGCATCTCCACCACTTTAGGCTTAGCCACAACCCTCATGTGTAGGGTGGTCAGAAACATTCAATCAGGAAGCAGAGTCTGGCCTCCATCCATGCTAAAAGACAGTACTGTGCATCCATCCTACATTTGGGATCTTCTAGTTGAAGGTGTCCCTGCCCATGGCAGTGGGGTTGGAACAAGATGACCTTCCAATCCAAGCCATACCAGGATTCTACGGTCTGAGACTTTTCTGAGCAAAGCTCTGGTACCTACAACAGCCACCCCTGAGGAGCAGAAGACCCTTACCCAAGCGATGAGTCTGGAAAGACCTTCTTAAGTGACATGGTGACATGGATAACAACCTGCTCCAAATCATCCAAGGACGTGAACCGGAAGGTGTAAGATGCTGCATCTGTTTCTATGACAACCTGCAGGGTCCAAAGGATGAGAGATGCCAGAGCAAGCTGGCAGCACAGAGCATCCCCAAGCCCCCAGACACGACGGTGACAGCCATCAGCTCCTTGCTGCCAACCCAACCAGAGCACCGTGAGCACCAGGAATTCAGGATAAAATACATTGAAGAGACCGTAACATGCAAGAATAAGGCATAAACCTCCCCAAAATTCAAGCTAAGCTGATGCAGAGGCAGCCCAGGGCAGTGGAGTGAGAACGGCCTTGCCTCTGCCTACAGCAGCCGCAGCTGGAAGATGAAGGTTTCCTCCCTGAATTTATCTCATCGGGTTTTGAGGCTTTTTTAGCTTTTGGTTCCTACCAGGAAAAAAAAAAAAATCCCATGGCAACACGCTCCCTGATTTAATTACACGCTGATTGAGGCGTGGGAGCAAGATGACAATTATCCCCTGGCATCAGGCGAGGACGGCGCTTCCGCCAGTGCCCAGGGCTGCGGAGGCAGGAGAGCACGGGTCTGCCTCCACATTAACAAGCCCTGATGCCCCACCCCCCTCCAACCTGAGGTTTCAACTCCCAGCACCCCTGGGTCTCTGCCCAGCTCTGTTAGTTCTCTCCTCGGGCTCAGCCATGCAGCCTCTTGAGCAGCAGAAACCCTGTTTTAGAGGCTGAGGCCAGCGTTGCTGGTGATGCTTTAACAAGCAAAAGCCAGACAGGAGGTTAAGAAGGACCAGACAAGAGGTTAACAAGGACCACAGCCCTGTTTTGGCCGCTACATCCAAGTCAGGGCATCCTGTTCCTCTCTTCCATGGTTCCCACCGCCGTATCTGCCCTGTGTGCCCGCCTCTCTCTAAGAGGATTAACTGGGTTTAAAACACCCTCCTGCTAAATTTGTCTTCACCTTGGGAAGCCAGTAGTCGTTTGTCACCTTGTCCCTGCCGAGCAGGAGGTGCTATGGCCAGGTGCTGTCCATGGCTGCTGGAGGAGAAGAGGTGCAGGCACCCACCTAGCACTCCTGGGTGCTGCCCTGCACCTCCAGCTCCAAGGGTGATACCCCTGATGAGGCCATAAGAGGATTTCTTTTGAGATGGAAAAGAGATAAATACTCTATGGTCACTGGTGACTCCCAAAGTGCAGCGAGGACCCAGAACACCGTCAGACCCTGCAGTGGGCTCCGGACCAGGGTTGGGCATGGGGGAAGGTGGGCACAAGGTTGAGGGGGTGCCTGGTTTTGCCCTGGGTGCTGGTGCCACTCACCACACTGGGCTCTTGGACCGTCATCTCCGTCACCTCCAGGAAGCTGAAGCTGCTGTGAACCTGTGTGTGAGGGGAGCAGGATCAGCCCCAGTGCTGATGAAGGGGGATCCAAGGGTGCCACCCAGCTCCCACTCTTCCCATGCCTCAAATAGTGCCTGGTTACGCCTGCAGCCTTCACCCGCCTCTGAACCAGACCCCCTCCTCATCCTGCTCCTGAGGGCTTCCCAGACCCAGTGGGCAGGTGACCCACAGGTCGCTCACCCCAGTGCCCCAAACACCCCCCAGGAACCACAGGGCTGTGCCACGGTGCCGGGTCCCCACACTCACCCTCACCGGCAGCGTCACCGGCAGCACATACGCTCGCCAGGGCGTCAGCACCTAGGCGGGGGGGACATTGGTGTGACAAGGGACAGTCGTGACATGGGAGCCACCTCTGTCCCTCGCTGCAGCAACAAAACAGCTGAATGGGGAAACCAGGAAAACAGGAACCCAACCAGACCCCGCACATACCAAGATGAAGTCGTCACACTTGGATTTCACCTGCAGCTGGACACTCAGCACCAGGAGCACCTTCTTTGTCCCCAGGAAGGTGGTGATGCCCTCTGAAAAGACCAACATCCGCATGAAGTGAGGTGGTTGAAGGCACCTCGGTTCTCTTCCACATGCCCTGCTGCCCTTGGAGACACTGTCCCCTTCATGGCCGCCTGAATGTACTCCTCTCCATCCACACCTGACAGTCACAGCCTGGTTGCTCTTATCTAAGCCACACACTTCACCAGCTGTGGGTGTCATCTGCTACTTGAATGATGCACCCACTTCCCCATCACTTGCCACAGCCTTGCCTGAGCCCAGGGCTTTGGGGTCACTGGTTCATGCTGCCTGTGCTGCCTCAGTTACTGGGAGCTGGCACTGAGTGACAAGAGGGTCCTGATTTCCCTCCTTTCCTTCCCAAATTTACCACTGGGGAACAAATGGGCACCCAAGTCCTTCCTCCCCATGGAGCAGTCAGGGTGGTCACATGTGCCAACCTCGCCGTGTTTGCAGACCAGTTGCTCCCATGGTTACTGGACCAGTTTGGGCATCGCTCCTGCCTTGACCATCACCTTCCCACCTCTCCTGATTCCCGTCTCCCGCTGGGAGAAATGAGACCAGAACCACAGTTGTCCATTGCCATGCAAAGCAAACCAGGCTTTCACAGCAACACCGAGTCCTGCGGTGCAGTGGCTTGAGCCACACGTCCCCAGGGACCCACCCTGGTAGAGCCAGGACCCGAAGCTGTGAGGACACGGTGACCCAGCTCCTTCCCACCCTACTGCAAGCCCTGATGGGACTGATGAGGCTGAAGGACCACAAGACCTATGTGGTCTTTTGCTTTCCAGTCAAATGAGAGAAGTGTGGGAGCAGTGGTACTTCACACAACCCCTGTGCTGGGCTGCAGGCTGTGCCTCCCTGGGGAGCTGCCAAGGGAGGCCCAATTGGCTGGGAGACCCCAAGCCCATGGGAGACAGCAGCACCAAGCTGTACCCACAAACCGGGCACCCTGAGCTGCGCAGAACCCCGTCCTTGAGGAGCCAGGTTGTCTGGGGATGCTTTTGGTCCAAGCTCCATCCTCAAGCATATGAGTTTTGGGGGCAAGAGCAGCCCCTGGACACTGCTTGGACCCCCCTGAACCTCAGCTGCTGCTGCTGGGGAACCTGAAAGTGTCTCTGCCAACCCCAGCGTGGCAAATTGGGGCTGAGCAGGCCCCGTATGGGTGTTCCCATGTGGCACCGATGCCCCGGCGGCGCGGCGGCCGGCGATGCTTACCTTGCAGCTCAGCAGGGATGCCTCCAGGGGATGCAGCCATGGTCGGGACCACGGGGGTCACCTGCCTGGGGATGCGGGTGTCAGGGCAACATCCTTGGGTGCCGCGGGAAAGGTACCCCGCTGGGAGGAAGCGCTGAGGTTACCAACCGGCAGCGCCGCAGCCTCGGTGCCTCCTCCCCCTCCCGGTGCCTCTTCCTGCCCCGTCAGGCGAGATTTACCGCCTGAACAAGAGAAGCGAAATGAAAGCGACGGTGCCCACGGCCCACTGGCCCTGCCGGGAGGAGAGGGCGTCGCTACCCAGTGCTCTTCTCCTGCTGCACGGCATCCCCTGGGTGAGCAGGATACCCCGCCGGAGCATCCCAGCCCAAAGCAGTAGCATCTCTTCAGAGTTCCAGCCTCCCAGGGTTGAGGATCCATGGCCTCTCCTCATCCCGCAGCCCCCCTTGAGGTGCTTCATTGGGGACACATTTCTGTCTGAGGATGGCTGGTGAGTGGGGAGAGGGGCAGCTCTACCCTTCAGCACTGGGAGGTCAGCCCAGCCCCATCACCTTGCACTGGCAATCTGCAAGGGGAGTTAATGGAGATGGGTGCTGGTGCCCACTGTAGGGTGCTCTCCTGAGGATGGGCGCCGATGCCCATGGCAGAACACTGGAGGCATGGCTTTTCCAGAGCAGAAATGCCCCAGGCATCCTGCCAGAGTGACTAAATTGCTGTCCCAGAGCAAGGACAAGAGGTGGAAGACAAGTGACTCCCTTGGAGCAACAAGACTGAGAGCATCAACCACTCCACTCTCCCAGGAAGGCTCTGGACCAGGCAAAAAGCCAAGACAAGCACTCCAGGACAGAGCAGAAAGCTGTCCTGTGCCCTGTGCTGCAGGACTTCCCTGGACTCAGTATTTCCCACTGTTAGTTCATCTTGGTCCCACCAGAGACTCAGGACTAGGTTCTGAGGGGAACAGGCAGAGGTGGTCTCAGCCAGCAGCCCTGTGACCAGCATCCACTGGGATGGAGCGTGCCAGCTGCCTTCTCCCCCTAAACTGCCCCTTTTTGACAAACATCCAAGCTCCAGGCTGCAATCTGCCAGCCAGGGACTCGCAGTTTTCCCAGAGATGGAATAACTCTGGAGAAAAGGTGATCCCTAAAAGGGCTGGGTGATGTTGCCCTCCTACCACATGCACCTGGGGCCACAGCACTTCTGAAACCAGCTTTTCTGTGTGAAGGCGAAGGCAGGAAGTCATCTCCCTGCAGGGACAGTGTCTTCATAGAGCCCAACCACAACGCAAAGCAGCTCTTTTCAAGGAGGTGACTGGAGAGAACGTGGCTCAGGGCAAGGACCAACCACAGCGGAGGCACCTCCTCAAGCCTCCTGTGCTACGTCAGTAGGTAGTTGAACACCAGGAAGGGGAAGGGAACAGGGTGTTCACCACCCAACGGAGACGGCGGCCACCAGGAACAGTCCTGTCTGGATCCATGTTTTTTCCAGGATGAGAGAAGGCCAAGATACCAAACTTCTCAGAAAGGGCACCGTGTCCCATTTTTGTCATGCAAGGATATTCAGGATGTGAAGAGAGGAGCTGTCCCATTGCACCCATCAGAATGGCTCCTATGCAAGTTTGGAAGCACGAAGGACCTCCAGACAAACTGCATTCCAAGCCAATACCCCAAGATACTGGGTTCTGCATGCTGGGACATTCTGAGTATCAGTGCAGCAGGACATCTACCTCAGGAGTGGGGCAGAGGAAGACACCCATGTGCACAAGCATTCCCTGCCTCTGTGCAAGCCCAGGAATGTTAGGATGTCCAGAGCAACCCATATCCTCCGTGTCCAGCAGTGGACTCTGTTTTGTAACATAAGAGGAGTTAGTCCCTCTAAACTGGGGGAGCTCTCAACCTCTGGAAGCCAAACAAACCTTTGGCAGGCTGCAGCAATCACACAGAGCTGGTATCAGCCCCTCTCCATCCCGATCCCACTCTCCAGCATGCTCCCGGGACAGCAGCCCAGGCACCAGGGATGGCAGCCAGGCCAAGCAACTGGCAGCGGCAGTGATGTTCCTTGGACCTATACTAGCCCTGGCTTTTCACTCACAGTCCAGGACACAGCTTTTCCAGCACTGATAAGAGCTCTGGGATTGAGCCAGAAGTGTTCTGTCCATATTCAGGCTCTGGGAGCTGCCCTGGATGTGTGTCCTCAGGAGCAGGCTGGAATGTTGCTCGACATCTCTCCAGAGCAGCTCCAGGAGCCTGCAATAGGGACACAAACAGAGCTCCCTGCCCAAGGCAGGAGCCGCAGCTCAAGTCAAATAAAACCCAGTCTGCGTAACAGGACTATTGACTGAGCAATCACAGAGAAACCAGGTCAACTGAGCAGATCACAAGGTAACACGCCAGGCTGTGGAAGAAAGGAGGATGACCACAGGGTGAGAGCTCCCATCCCCACTAAACCCTTGCTGAGGTCTCTCAGGAAAGTTCAAAAAGCAGTCCACAATAAAAAAAGTTGCTTAGAAACAGTTCTTCAGATACTATTTCCTCAGAGAAGGAAAGCAGAAGCCCCTGGTCTCACCTCCCCAGGCCTGCTGTGGCCATGGGCTGTGCCAGGCAGGGTGGGAGCAGATCAAAGTACTCGGGAGCAACCACCTGTAGTCTTTGGACAAATATACCTGTCGGCTCTCTATCTTTCAGCTCACCATCAGGCTGTTCACACACAGCCACCTCCTCTGAACACCAGGAGAGCTGCAGCAGACCTGGGTACAACTGCTGCACATGGAACACTCACACAGACCAAGGGAATCCCTGCTAGAGCACAGGTGGCACCTCCTTGGGCCACCACCACGAGTCAGCAGCTAAAACAAAGCCACTGCAATATCCTTCACACCCCACTTGTCAGCAGTGGCTTGAGCCATGGAGATTTAAGAGATGATGGTGGTTCTCCTTAAGGATCTGAGGACACAATGGGTTTTTCAGCTCACCACAAAGCCTCCCCAGCTCCAGGCTTATGCAGAATTGCTTCAGAGCACTGCCTCAGTCTGAAACATCTTTGGGCTTTTGAGTACATAAGCTCCTTGCCCAACTGGGAAAGCACTTCAAGATTTTCTCTTCTGCAGCCAGACCTGGCTCCTCCTCACAGAAGCAGCCCTTACATTTTACCTCTCCCACCTGCTGCAATGAGCCTCCATCCTGCTCAGGACTCCAGAGTTCCACCTCCAGGCAGCTTTTCTTGGCAAACTGAACCACCACCTTTCAGGACCAGAGATAACTAGTCGCCAAGCATCTAGTGAAAGTTACATCTAGCAACTCCTGTGCTCGTTCCTAAGTAGTGCCATTTGCAGTGACTCCTGCACAAACAGTACCAGGTACTACTCCGAACCTGCTGTGTGCAGCTGACTGCCTACAGCTGACTCGCTAAGCTGCTAAGAAAATAACACCACAAACTCCACTGAAGCGCCAGTCCTATGTTCAGGAATGAAATGGAAATGATATTCCTGTTAACTTAAACCACCAGCTACAACCTTTTAAACTCACAACCAAAACAAACAGAAGCAACAGCTACTCCCCCGTTACTCCGAGCTCAGTTGTAAACACCAATGTTCACGCTCCACATCCTCTCTCCGCTACACAGAGGGAATCACACCCCGATTTCAGGGCACGGACAGGTACCTTGTGTTCGGCACGGGGCAGAGGGAACACCTGCAGCGAGGGAGGAGCCGGTCCCTGCCGATAGCCCTGCAGCATCCTTCTGGGAAGAGCGGCTTTTCCGTCTGGAGATGGCTGCCAGGTCACACCGCTGATGCGCACAAAGAAAGCAGCCAGGGAGCACACGTGTTAATCCATTATTATTTATTAGCTGTACAGCAGTATATTCTCCTTCCCAGCTTTCAAACCCCATTACATATTTTATAACAGTATTTTTTTTCCCCCCATGTTGGCTTCCTAAAATAATGAAAAATATCACACAGTACAGCTAAGTACAAAAATGCATCAACCTAGAGTCTGATAGCTAAACTGATAGCTCTCTTAAAAGCGATACATAGAAGAAAAATTTGTTTGAAATCAGCAAGACTGAGGCTCTATAAAAAGCTTACATATTTTAACATGTGACATTTTCATATACAGGCATCATTTGTATTTCACATTATTCCTTTTTTTGTCTTTATCAGAGATTCAAAAATTGTAGAATTACTGACCTATTAATAAAATTTCCTGGCCCAGGTTTTGAGGGCTGCAGTGACCCACTTATAAATCACCACTTCTGTTTTAACATAGAGTTCATAAACACAAAATACAACTACAAGATAGAGCAAAGAAAATGTAGTCGTGAAATTATAACTCAAAAAGAAGGTTAATTAAAAATGTTTCAAATGGGCTGGATAGTCACATCCAGAGGACAGTGGTCAACAGCTCAGAGTCCTGATGGACATCCGTGACAAGTGGTGTCCCTCAGGGGTCCACACTGGGACCAGTGTTATATCTCCATTAATTACATAGATGAAGGGATAGAGAGCACCCTCAGGAAGTTTGTAGAGGACACCAAGCTGAGTGGTGCAGTTGACACTCCTGAAGGATGGGATGCCATCCAGAGGGACCTGGACAAGCCCGAGAAGCGGGTGCGTGGGAATCTCACACGGTTTAACAAGACCAAGTGCAAAGCGCTGCACCTGGGTCGGGGCAACCCCCAGTATCAATCCAGGCTGGGGGATGAACAGATCAGAGCAAACCTGCTGGGGAGGACTTGGGGGTGCTGCTGGATGAGAGGCTGGGCATGAGCCAGCCACATGCACTCACAGCCCAAAAAGTCAACGGTATCCTGGGCTGGATCAAAGGCAGCATGGGCAGTAGGTAAAGGGAAGGGATTCTGTCTCTCTGCTCTCCTGAGACCCCACCTGCAGGACTGTGTGCACCTCCGGGATCCCAGCACAGGAAGGACATGGACCTGTTGAAGGCCACAAACATGATTAGAGGCCTGGAGCACCTTTTCTGTGAGGAAACGCTGAGATAGATGAGGGTTGCTCAACCTGGAAAAGAGGTGGCTTTGGGCTGACCTAACTGTGGTCTTCCAGAACCTACAGGGAGCCCTACAAGAGCTGGAAAGAGACTTTGGGGAAGGGCCTGGAGGAATGGCTTCAAACTAACAGAGGGCAGGGTTAGGTTGGGTATTAGGAAGAAATTCCTCCCAAGGAGGAGGTGAGGCACTGCCACAGGTTGCCCAGAGAAGCTGTGGATGCCCCATCCCTGGAAGTGTTCAAGGCCAGGTTGGACGGGGCTTGGAGAAACCTGGTCTAGTGGAAGGTGACCCTGTCCAGGGGCAGGGAAGGTAGAACTAGATGGACTTTAATGTCCCTTCCAACTCAAGCCAGTCTATGATTCTACAAAATACCAGGTTTTTGTGCTTCAAAACCAGATTTCACATGTGGGTTTCTCTTGCTCTGCAAGCAATAGTTTGGATACATCTCTACGTTATCAACAGCTTTTCCAACATTTACACTCTATCAATTCTCTTGTCACTTAGTTTGAAAGGAATTAAAATACTGGGGTTTATTTAAACTGCATTTTTGCATACCTCTTAATTAATGGAAAAAGATTAAAATGTAAAAAAAAAAAAAAAAAGTTATTTACAAGCTTGACCATTACAGAAATGCTTTGCAGAAAGCAAAGCATATTAAGGACAGAAACCAGCTGGAGCATGCCAAAACTACCGTGTGCAGCTGACTTGGAGAACCAGAGCTAGTCAGTGGGAAAAAGCAAAAAAAAAAGAAAAAAAGAAAGAAAAAAAATTTTCAAAAGTCTAGAACCCTCCCAAGTCTGCATTTACAGTTAAAAACACTACTGAGAGAAGAGGCTCAAGGACTCTGGGAACTGGAAGGGCAAGTCCGGAGTGGTTTTCCACATACTCTAGTCAAGGCTTCCACTTTTGTATATTAAAACTTGGTGCATGTAAACATGGTCCTTGGACCAGCCTTACAATGCAGTTCAGAGCAAAACTAAATCAAGCATCTCACAGGAAACCCTCAAGGACTCCAAAATATTTCCTAATGTTCCATGATCCTGTAATGCTAACATAAAACAGCAAGTTCTAGTTAAATCACATTCTAACATCGTTTTATTTCCCAGTATGTTTGGTAAAATGGTCTAAAATGATGCATTTCCCAAAGCCAAGAAAAAAGATAAAAGGAAAAATAGATTTGAGCCGCTTAAACACAGCCCAGGCCAGTTCAGTCAGCCAGTGTGGTCTTCCTCCATCACCGGTCCATCATGCTGAGAATCATCTCAGGGGTGAGGTCTCCATTGGGAGCTTCCACTACAGCAGGTTGAGCTTCCTCCTCTTCCTCTGCTGTTTCTGCATCAGGTTCTTTCTTCACTTCAACTATAATATTTTCAATTTCACCAGTGTGCTGGTCTTCAACCTGAATGATTGCTGCAGCTACAAGGGCAGAAGAAGGAGGAGGGGGGGAAACAGATTATTTTACTGCTTCCAGAGCTGGCCTGCATGCCTCTAACAGCTTTTTGGTAGACTTAAGACACTTCCATGGAAAGGGAACACATGTTCCCACATTAATGGGGAGCAATTCAATCCATATCACTCACCCAAGCATCAGTTTCCTTGCCCCGTATGAAGATGTGCTCCCAATACACATTTCCAGTGTGCATTTTGATATTAAGACATTATTAAAATAATGGATTTTGCAGAGTAATCAACAAAACCCCCTCTATATCAATGTATGGGCCTGTGGCAAAACTTCAAATTCAGGGGAATCTAGTGATGCTAGTGACAAATTCAGCACTAAATGCTTCCACAGACTAATTCCAGAAAGGACACAGGACACACTCATAGCACTGAGCAAGTAGCCAAGTCACTGAGGAAGCCACCACCTCCTTAAAGGAATAAATTTACCCTTTCTGCTTTGTTCCTTTATTTACTTAGACTTTGCACAGTTACAGTGTCTATTATTACAGAGAAAACTCTGCAGAACTGAAACAACACCTGCACTGGTCCTATGCTCAGAACTAAAGGCCTGAAGCAAGTTCATTTGTGGCAATACCTGCAAAAGCCTACACAGGTGGGAATACCAAAGTGACTGCAGCAACAGCTGCTTTACCAGGAACTATGTCAGCAGAGACACCAAAACTGGTGCCAAAAGAATGAACAGTTTGCAAATCTAAGAAATGCAGTAATACTGAAGAGAAAATAACGTCCTTTCTTTTTAGCATGGTCTGAAGTGATCATGTTCCCTCATGACCAGGAAACCCTTGCAACAAATGTCAAGGTTTTTGGCAATGCAGAGACAAGTATATTTATCTACTTTAAAAGACTCAATTGAGGGGATCAGATCTCCTACAAGAACTGCCAAATCCAAGGAATAAGGTGCTCAAGCAAACAGTGTGAGGTAAGCTTCAATTAGTGACTTACGCTGGGATTGTTTTGGTTGGGTGGCACTTTTGCCTGGTGGCCTTCCTCTTCGTTTCTTGCTGGGAGGTGGTGCAGGAGCCTCTTGCTCAACTTCTGGTTCAGCCTCAATTTCTACCGCTGTCTCCTCCTCATCTTCATTATCATCCAAATCTGGTTCAGCATTTTCCTCTGTAAGAAACGATCACAGGTTAAGTCTTCAGTTTGAACAGGAATGAAACACATCCACCTCTAGCAAAGCGCTATCAAATCCTCATCCAAAAGGCACAATGGAAGGTGGGAACCAAATCCACAACTTTTGAGGAACAAACATCTTGTCCAAGCCACTCCCAGGAGAGCCACCAGCCCCAGTGTCCAGGTGTGAAATCCACCCCATGAGTCACAGGGAGCAGCTCTCCAGATGACCTTTGAGACTATGGGGTGTTGAGGAATTCCCGTCTGGGAGTAGGACACAAAATGGGACGCAGGCAGTTTTGGATCACACAGGACTACTTATGGGATGTTTAGGGAAGGGGCTGAGGTGATTTGGAGATGTGTGGGGAAAAGAGAGGGGTGAGAAGATAAAAGAGGCATATTGCAGGTAAATAGCTTTCTGTATTTTAAATGCACAATACTTAATCCAACCAACTATAATAACACTATTTTTTTCAAGCATCCATGCAAATACGACTTTAAGCACCCGTTTCTGAATTTTTTTCAGACAAAGTCTGCAAACCATTGGATCATACTCATCCTAAAACCTGTCTGCCATGTAGGAATTTCAAATACGCATTCTCTAGCCAGAAATATCCCTGTTCTCCCAACCTCACCCCTTGGTTAAAGTACTCCAGATAAGAGACTAATCAGCAACAGTCCATTTCCAGAATCATCTCTGAACTGGCTGATCTTAAGATTTTACTTAACTTTTCCTGTTGAAGACATGACAAAGTTTTCCCTCTACCAGGAGAGAGGACTATGAGTTTTTCTTCACAAATAGTGTTACCTCCACCATTCTCTTGGATGCTGCCAGCCTTCCCCCATAGACGTTGCCAGGCTATTCAGTGGTGCAGTTGTCTGGACACATCACAAGCCACCCAACAGCAGTGAAGCAGGATCAAGTATCATTTCAGAGCAGTGCACCACAGAACCACACAGTTTCTTTGGGGGCTCTGAAAAAATTACCAGTTTCCCACACAGGCAGGACAGTAATGGCACAGCTGACACAACAGGTTCCAGACACTCTTTTTTGAACTACTCTGTCTTGGCACAGGCTTGGGACAGCAAGATCTGTATTATCCCTCACAGGCAGTACATCCCTCTGTACTTGGCCACGTACTATCATTTTTTGTTTGCCAACCAGACAAGACTCTTTGAAGTGCCAGAACAAACCTGCAGAACTGGCAAACCAACAGCTAACGCGTGCAGTGAATCACAGGCCTGTAATTCTCAGAAGGTACTGAGCTGTTCTTACCACTATCAGAGGAATCTTCTTTCTTAGACCGCATCTTTCTCTTTCGGCCACGCTTCCCCTTCTTTGTCTCTCCTCCATTCTCTCCTTCCCCACCATCTAGGCCAGAGCAGTTATCAGCATGTCTGGCCATAGTGTTCTACTCAGTGGAAGATTGAAAACACAACAAAAATTAAAACATGCACTGAATTCAAGATCAGACATTCTGGGTCTGTATTTTCAAACACGTTTCTGCTAAGTTATATCTCTTTTTTTTTTTTTAAGGAAGATTGTGTAGGGGAAATGGGTACATTTATTAACTTTACGAATGAAGTCGCATTTCCACACTGTTCATGGCGTCAATGCTAATATGTGGTGGTATAATTCCAAATTACGCCAGGGGTCTCCCCTCTCTTCCTCTCAGAGAGAAGGGCCCTTTTTAAAAGACCAGTATTATACCATGTACCACCCCCAACCTTTCTGGTGGGTAAGTGTCCCCCCTTCCCTTGACTAAAAGCCTCACTCCACCCCACCCCTCCCAGTTCAGAGCAGTGTAATTCCCTTACCCTGCGAGTGAATGTTTTGCCACACTTGGAACAGACAAAGGCAGCAGGGACGAAGTTGGGATCGTGGTATCGCTTGAAGTGCATGTCGAGGAGCTGCTTCTGGCGGAAGGTTTTATCACAATGGCTACAGGCGTAAGGCTTTTCTCCAGTATGGGTCCGTTTATGCATGACCATGTGTCGCTCCTGGCACGGACAGGCAAGACAGGAAAAGGAACTTGAGAACTCAGACAAACGGATACAGAAGAGCAGATTTTCAGCTCAAACGAAGCCAAAACTTTATGCTTAATATCAAGAAAAGGATGACTCCACACGAATGTGAGAATATCTTGACTGATGGCATATTCATTTCTAGCTGCTTCCATCCTATATGGGCTCTTATCTCTTAGTCAACAGGTACGTCAAGGTTGTGAATTAGAAGGTTCTTTTCTACAGGGCAGCACCACACCAAGAAAAGGCCACTTGCACTTTCCTTCACACCCTTCAAAAGACTTGGACAACTGATTTGATCTTAACAGCTGATCAAACTTAACAGCCAAGACTTCCACCTCGTATTTGTAGCTCCTGTCCTAACGTTCAGAGGGGGTGCCAGTCCCACCAGCTTACCTGCCTGCATGCATAATCACACTGGTCACACTTGAAGCGCTTCTCGTTCTTGTGAGACTTCTGATGCTGGATGAGGGCATACCGCTCATGGAACACAGCGTCACAGTAGCGACACTTCTTGCCCTGTTCGATGTAGGAATGCTGCTTCCGCAAATGGACACCTAGGAGCGAGAGCATCGGAGGCTTTCACCACCCTGGCTTCCCAAGCATGACAAGACAGATCTGCAGCCCTTTAGCGATCTTCACGCCTCAGCTCAGCCAAAACAGTGAAACAGTTAATTGAGGATTCAAGTAAAAACCTAGAAGATTCGTAGTTAAAAACCAACCAGAACAAATTCTAGACAGAAACAGCTTGAAGAAACACTCCGTTGAGTTTTTCCACAGGATTCCAGAGTTGGTTATTAGTCGCAATCTGTGCTGATTCAGGACACTTGCATTTGATATATATGACTGACAAACTGAAGTGTCTTGTGGACTGTCATGTTTAAGACTAACTCGAATTGCCTGGATACAAACAGAAGCCAGGTAATTCACTGGTGGAAACAGGATTTTCTGCAGGATTAGAAGTCAGTGTGACAGGGCTAGAAGGCAACAGGCATACCAGCAGATAATCCCTGACAGAGGTTTTAAGTCACTTTTTAAAATCCTCCAACTAAGAGCGCACCACAGCTGTACGAGGTAGCTTAGGGTAGATTAAAGCATTATTAAAAGAGAAATTCTTCATAACTAACATCAGTTTTCCTCTGTTGTAGATCAGCTTGTTTGCTCCTGACATCATCTGACTGTCATCCTCTCAAACTTCCTCTCACTGTAGCACTTTACACTCGTCTTTACTGGAAGGGAGCCTGCCTTCCCATTCCTTGGGTGATAATTCTGTTTATAGACAGAAAGTTCTGCCAAATCGTGGCTCTTTCCTTCTCCTCAGCTGCTCTGGGCACGATATTGTTTGTCACCTTCTAGAACACAAGAGCTTGCCTGCTGGAATCACACTGGATACTGCTGACTACATCAAGACTGTCCTGCTGGAAGGACTCAGGGCTTTTGTAAGCACATATTCTCGCCTGTGGCACACAGCTCCATATCCTGGAAAATTAAAACATTTGGTCTAATTCAAATCTTTTAACTTAATGAAAAAATACCTCTGCATGAAACTTAATGTGCAGGAGGTCAAGCCAAGCAATCTTCTGGCTTTTCAGACCCCAATCCTTACGCTGCTGAAATCTCAGTCCAAGTTCAATAAATGCCTTGCATCTATGAGCCTGAAAACAGTAGCTTGCCTTGTATGCTTGGAAAAAAAATAAATTACTTTTTCAAATAACGAGAAGAAACTGAAAATTGTTCTGATTTGCAGCAGCCATGGTAAGCTAAAAGTGTGTATCACCAGCCCCACATCTGCAGCTGTGCTTCATGTTGTGCAGTTAGCAGATGCACTGGGTTAAGAGAGACAGCAGTTGGGTTATGTGAACTCTAATGCTGGGAGGGGTTTTGTAGCATCTTCAGCAAATGGCCACGTTTGGGGGATACGTACCCAAGTCACTCTTTCTCGCTATAACAGTATCACAGTGAGGACAGTGGAATTTGGCCACATTCTCCGTGTGCTTCTGCAAAATGTGCATCTTCATGGTACCGCTCTGAGTGAAGCGAGCATGGCAGATGTAACATTCATATGGCTTCTCTCCTTCAGAAGCAAGAGGAAAAAAATAGCACAAGTACTTTTGTTAAAAAGAAATCTTACCAAGAAGCCTCAAACAACCTCCCAGAAACTTGCAACAGGCATCCAGACAACAGAAATAGTCACTCTACAAAGAGCTCAATAATGTCTCTTTCTCTAGAAGTTTTAGCTCCAATAAGCATCTTTCTACAAAGAAATTCCACTTCAATCTTTAAGCAAGTTACATTACTCTGACTCTGAGAAATGCAGGCAAGACATACACATAGACTGCCAGAAGACAGCAAGTGGCATCTGAATTTTTTGGGGTGGGGATTCTGAATGCTCATATATACACAAAAGAGTATTTCCCCTCCCTCCCCCCCCCAAACTTTAATTTTAGCAATATGATTAATTTGGCACTGCTGTAACATTTGTGCTAAAGTCATCCTTATTTCTATTGAAGAAAAAATTTAGCATCTTTATGAACTAACATGCATAAGAAGCTTTTAAAATTACACTAAAGCATAAAACTGTAAATGGCTCTGATCTTTAACTGAAGCGGAACACTGAAAACAGAAGTTTCATCAGCTCATACTGCAAGTGCCTGTGTTTTATCACCTCACAGTCAAACTGGAAATCAGAGTTCTCCAAGCTCATTTCTTAGTGCAGTAATTCTACCGTGTTATGAATTTACTAGTGCTTATGAATCACAGTGCATTCTCTTCAGCTACAGGCTTCATAAAGGTTTAAGATAAAACTACAAAACCCTATTTCTTTTGCTGTTTAAGTGTTAGCACACACTGCACGCAGCCTCAGCACTCTTGACACTCAGGAAACATGGCATCAGTACCGGAGTGGGTCCTCATGTGCCTCTTCAGTTTGTAGGTGTCTCTGCTGGCATAGCTGCACAAGCTGCACTGGAACGGGCGCTCGCCGGTGTGAGAACGAATGTGGCGTTTCAATTTGCTAACCTGGAAGTCAAGAGCAAGACTGAAGTTAGCAGGGATGAGCAGGGTCAGGTTGCCAAAGGTACAAAGAATCAGTGAAGAGTCTAAGGTAGTCTATTTTTATTTTGCCACAAATTCAAACATGCACATTTCAATGCTATTATCACACCGCACACAGCCACTCACTCCTGTCTCATTCTATGTCACCTCTTAACCTCATTCCCAGTATTGCCTGATGGTTGTTCCCACACTCACTGCAGCGTGATTTAGACTCCTGTACTCAACTTACTGTTATCAGCCATCTCAGCATCTGAAGGCACCCTAAAATTTCAAAGTATCCAGAAGAGATACAAGGAAGTGTTGCAGGAAAGCTGAATTCCTTTCCTCTCCTGCTTTCATTGCGAAGGTACCAACACAGCACAAAGGTCAGCAAGAACACCAATGGTATTGCGTTTTCTACTCCAGCCTGTACACGCTGCTTAATCACCAACCTGTGCCTACAAAAAGCAGCACGACCTCACTGAAGAACTAACTTGGTTATTCTTTCCTAATTCCTACTATGAAAGCCCCTGCAACACGATCTATCCAGCACTCAAATCCACAGGGCCTGGATTACAGTACTGCAGGCACAGCGTGGGTAGGAAAAAAGCCTGAAGCCCTTACTCAAGGTCTCCCACTGTAACCTTCTCCCACAGCAGACATCCCATTTTTTTTAAATTACGTTGTTCATCATCTGGCTCTAATTTCCTATCACAATGTAAAAGCTGTCCTGTAAAACAAGTAACAATACTGCACGGAGAGGAAGCATTCAAGGAAGTTTAATGTGCCTGAGCAAAATTAGGTAATCAGTCAATACTAGCAAAGCTGCTTTTCAACCAATAATGAGGAACAGGCTCATTAGTTTTAGCTACAGACACCTTCATAGCATAAACAGATAATGTGAGGAATGCATGTTTCTAAAATGGGAGGGCAACTCTGATCTGAAATGACACCCCACTGCAGCAGGAAACGTCTGTCTCCTTCAACAAGGAGCATGCTGCAATTCCTGCAGTCACATTAAAGGTCAAATAATTTCAGAAACAATGACAACTATTGTCTATAAAGAGGAAATGGATGTCACCTAGGATTTCTGTGCGTAAGTGATCTCAAACTGCTTTCTGATTCACTGAGGAAACCCTACCATTTGCTTCCAAGAGCAGCCCTGATTTAGAACATCTTCTGCTCAGAGCCTTTTAACCAAATGGCCGAAGAGGAAATGCCTAAGAACAGAGTTTGTAACAGATGGTGAACAAGCTTTGAAGCGCACAAGGAAGCACTCAGCACTGTAACAAGTAACTAACATACCTCCACACTGGCATAATCACACATGGAACATTTGAATGGTTTCTCGTGGGTATGTTTGTAGCGGCGATGCCGAACCAACTCTCCACTGGTCACAAAGGCCATGTCGCAGTCTGGGCACTTGTGAGGGCGAGTACCTGATGGTGTGCAGCAAAACAGGAAAACAATGACACGCAGATTTAGTGAGAAAACAAAATATGAGAGAGTTTTGGTTGGTTTTGGTTTTGTTTTTAAAGTGAATTAGCAACACTGCTCTCATGTTCTGAAAGATTAGAGTAGCAAATACTACACAAAAGTCAGATGTTTTGTATAAATAACTAATGGATTGAAGATCTTAGAGTACTAACTCTTTCAGTGAGGAAACTTATTTTTGTATCACTTGGTTATTTACAAATTTGAAACCAAGTATTTAGACATAATGTAAGTGCACAGAGAAAATGAGGGATATGGGGGAGTTTTTTTGGCAGAAAGGCACAAGCTTAAGTATAGTCACAGTTCAATTACCTGTAGTTTCATACTAGAAGCTTTGCTAAGGAGCAACAGAAATGTGTTACAATTCCTAGCTATGTATTTTAGTCATCCAGTTTATAACCTATTCCTTGGGGTTGGGTTCTTTTGTTATTTTTAATTTCCCTCACGTTTAACTCCAGCCTCATTCTCACTGTACTTTTCTCCAAGCAGCAGTGACAATAACAAAGCTGAGAATAGAAGTACTAATGCCCAAGGCAAAGAGAACATTTCTGCAATTTCAGGTAATTTGAGATAAGCCTAGGATCAGTTTTATACCTGTGAACAGGACAAGCTGGGCACCTGACCTGGCAGAAAGCAACTGCATCACCTCCTCCTTTTTAGCTTGTTCCGTAAAAAGAATTAGAAAAACAGGGGGGATCTACCTTAAATCTATTTTTAATAATGACAGAGCAGAACCTACAAAAGCAATGTATGCAAACCAAGAGTACCTGTGTGAGTGTTGAGGTGGTTCCTCAGCAATGTGACTGTCCGGAAAGCCCTGCCACAGAGATGGCACTTGTGTGGTCTTTCATCAGTGTGGCTTTTCATGTGGCGGTCCAAGTTGGAACGACGCGGACAAGTGTAACTGCACAGTTCACACTGGAATGTCTTCTTTACACCTAGTCATGAAGGAAATCATCTTTAGCCTTTGACAGCACTGTGGTCTACTGTGTAACACTAGAGATCAGCAGGAAAAAGGAAAGATTCTTGGAGGTGTAACTCCTGCAAGGAACCACCACCTACTGCTAAATCCAGCTACATTACCTCTGGATGATTTGGCTTCAATTTTCATTAGTATGCCAGCACTCAATGTTCCTTCTGCACTTCAAAAAGGGTTCCTTAACTTACAGTTTTAACAAAAAAAAACACCAAACCCAAAACAAAATAATAATAATAAAAAAATTCAAACATACCTATTACCGTATTTTGCATTATCTACCTTACCCAGCACTTGGGTAGAAAAAGTCCACAGAATTAATTATACCACTGACTCCTGGTGTAAACCACATGCACACAAACTGTTACTTGTGTGTTGCAGCAAAGAGAACAATCTTTTCAATCAGAGTTATATGGGAATATTAATGCCACAGCATTATACTTGAGGAAAACAAGCTCCCTCACAGCCTCAATGGAAGAGATGGGAGGTGCACTCAAGAAACACTGGAGTTGAGCTCTATTATATAAGGAGTGAGCAACACTGGGCATGTGTCTGCTTTCCTCCCAGCTTGCCTCCATTCAGCCACCTCAATCACACTGCAAGGTTCCACCATAATAAATGCATTTTCAAAATCCACTTGCAGACAGGGAGCTTACCTTTCTTTTTAATTTTTGTTGGTTTAGGTGGCTTCATATTGCCAACCACCTTTTCTGCATTAACCTCGGACAACAAACCCTCCTGCTGCTCCTCTTCAAAGTCATACACAGAGACGTCCACATCTTTGCCTTCCTCAGTGTAGCGAAGCTTACTCTTTTTGTTTTTCTTTGTTTTTTTGGCTGGTGGCTGATAGTCTGGATCTTTTTGCCAACTGGGATCTTCTTGTGGCTGAAGTTCACCTTGCTCCAGTGTCTCCACCTCACCATTTGCACCGACTTTCACTACTTGGAAGCCTTCTGGTAAAGGAAGGGTGTGACAGATCATGGGTTCCCCCTCTTGCAGGCCTGCTTTGGAAACCTCATTTTCATAAGCTCCCTGCAGTTCTTCCACAGATGTGGTGGCAACAGGTACAGTCACTGGTACAGGTACTTGAACCAGCTGAAGCTCACCAAGGTTTATAGGCTGCTCTTCCATATTAACAACCTGAAGTGTTATGATCTGTGTGTCATCCACTGTAGCCTCAGTTTCTTGAGGCACTGCACCTTCCATTACTTCAGTCTTCATTTGAAGAAGAGTTGGATCCAGCTGATCCATCATTACCATCTGCACCCCACTGCCGACATCCTGCACTACTTCACCTCCATCTGCTTGGTTTGGTGGTAGATGACAAGCATCATCCTCCTGTCCACCTTCACGGCGTCTTTGATAGGTTTTCCTCTCTTTTCCTTTAATGAAAGTTTCTGATTCCTCCACAATAGCTTCAACTGCCTCACCTTCCATTTCACCTTCCTGCTGTAAAAACGAAAGAATGAATGCCACACACCATCTAATGTATGTAACAACTGCAGAAACCCCACAGAAGAACCAGTTGCCCAACTGGAAACACCCAACTCAACAGCAGCCACAAATGATGAATCAGAAAAGAGGAGCTGAGAGCTGTGGGTCTCCACGAGCTCATCACCACTGCAAACCAAGGCAAATCACAGAATGCTGCCTGCAGGGAGACAACTGTACCAGCTTCTTGGAAAAGAAGGAAAACAAGGAAGAGAGATAAAGTGATAAGCATGTTCCCACTTCTCAAAGATCATACATCCCACCAGCAAGATGCACAGCAGTATTGTTCCTTATTAAGCTTGTTTAATCACTTCACATAGCTTAGCAGGACCAGAGGCAGTGTATGGCTATAAATTTTAGAGGCACAAAAATACCATACTATTAAAAATCCGAAAGCCTACCTTAAATAAAGAATTACATTTGAGAACTGCAGAACTTTTCCAGGAAGAAAAAGCACTAAGAACTGAGCACAAGCACTTAAGTCTTGCTTGTTTCATGTCAAACTACTGTTATTTGCTGTTTGTTTAAACTCCTCTGAACAACAAAAATAAAAAGGACATAAAGAAATTGGTCAAGTATATATCTTGTAAGTAGCCTGAGTTCAATTCCTGTTCCCACCTCTGGGCACTATTCTGCTCAGAGCTCAGGAGAGGATGATGCACTTACTCTCCCTCTTCAGCTGAATGAGCCATAGATGAGAGATGGCTCAGATAAAATTTTATTTTTATGTAAATCATATGGACTCAGAACTGGTGGATTCTTGTGATGCCTGGGTTAAATCCATCTATACAATCATAAAAACCCCCAACAATACTGAAGGTCAGCACTAAGGTGGGCCTTAACTGTAACTCCAAAAAGAGCTGCATACAAGCATAACACTGAGTTTTCTTCCTCCTCAGACCATCCAGAGTTCTTATCTGGAGTCAGGAAAGAATATGAAATTCCTGTATTTCATCCTGCAGGAAGGTTGTTTCAAGAGTAGCAAGAGCTAAAAAAAATTATTATTTTGCAGATGTCTTTTTCCCCAGATGAAAAGAGTAAGATCACAGCAAAGGAGTACTTCCTAGGTCTACCTCTGTTTCAGGTAGTTTACTTTGTAAAAATGAAAGCAGGTTCCTCAACCATGCCAAACATATTCCCTGCATCAGGGTATCATTTGTTATATCCCTCACAGAAGTGTTAAAAAGGTACCAAGATCAATTTTACTGCTGAAGCAAGTAACAAAAGAGCCAGCTTCCTTACTAAGCCCATGATAAAGTCCTGAATGCAGTCCCAGATTTGACAAGAGACTTTCATATTTTCCCATCAAACTGGCTGGCCTCTCAGACCAGCTAACTCAATTTAATTAACATAAATACTTAATATTTAATCTCCCTTGTTAACTCAACACTTTAAAAATCACCATACTATTTTCAAATATCTATACTTCATTTTGCATACTCAATTTTGATATACATAGGCCTTTAGATATGAACACGAAATACAGCCGTCAGTCTCCATTAGCTTTAACAATTACAAGACATGTAATTGCTATTATTTTTACATTGTTTTTGCTTTTACTCTACTGTCTTTTCTAGTATCTTCCACTTCTGCTGTGAGAACAATAAAGCTCATATTGTTCCTCACCCTGCTCAGACTGGGGACATCTATTAATGTGCCAGTCTTGATATTTGTTATGTCGTGGGCAGCCACAGTCTCCAGAGGGCACCAGATACCCAGAAATACCGACATATGGCTTCATGTGCGCTCCCTGCAGGGATCCGGCCTCGCCTTTCCTTTACCACCCATCAGTTTTTCAAGTTGGAGCAAATCCATATGGAGAAACAGCTGAAGTACACGAGATGATGTAAGTACTTAACACTAGACAGCAGGCAATCAGAACAGAGCTGGTCTTTGGCCTACAGCAACTGCAAAACTGTTTTACAATCACCTTAAGTATTTGCAGAGAGAAGGGAAGCCTTTTGAGGTGACCAAAAAATCTCTGAACGCAAAAAATTGGGACACAGCTACACAAAATAAAAAGTCAGCAGGGGAAGTAATAATGACACATTTAAGATGAAGGGAAAAAAATGGCAAATGCCCATCTGCAAAGCTAATGTGATTTCCTTGCAGAGGAACAGAGTAGAGGTCTGCAGCCTCAAGTCAAGCACAGGCAGCTCTGAGCAGAAGTGGGACTCTCATAAGGACCTTCACATTTACTGTCAATACCAGAGATGGCAACAAGGCTGCTAAGTCACCCAAAAGCAAGTCAACAGGCCAAAATTTGCGAGTGTCCTCTGTGATCCTACAGAAGCATGTCTTCCCACGTAGTTGTAGGAAGGCATCATTTCAGACTCGCACAGCAGCAAATCCTATGTCCACCAAGGAACAGGTCACTACCACACCTGAAGACTTTGACATATGGCTCATGTTGTCAGGAAAAGTTTGCCAGCCTAGGAATGCAGGTGTACATGGAGGCCAAGGAAATGCCTGCAGGCAAGTCTCGGGTTACAGATGCTCACAGGAAGGTGTGCACATGTGTAAAGTTAATGCATGGATTCTCACAACTGTCCAGTAAAGAAACTAAGACTCCCTTTCCCGCCTCTCACCACTCCCCGCCGTTACCTGTCGCTCATCGCGGGTGGGGGTTACACGGCGGGGCACGGCTGCCCCCCAGTGGCGAGACACGGCACTGCACCGGGAGCGGGCCTGCCACCTCCGCTGTCACCGGCCTGTCCCTGCCATCACTGCATCCTGAGCCCTGTCACCTGCCTGTCCCTGCCATCACTGCATCCTGAGCCCGTCACCTGCCTGTCCCTGCCATCACTGCATCCTGAGCCCTGCCACCTGCCTGTCCCTGCCATCACTGCATCCTGAGCCC
>JAWWEU010000020.1:13707352-13725983 GCA_035583155.1 Acropternis orthonyx
TTAAATTAAAAAAAAAAAAAAAAAAAAAAAAAAAAAAAAAAAAAAATACACGAGTCTCATTTGATGTCTTGACCAGCTCAAAAATCCTGCCACACTGACAAGATTTCTTCTGAAGAAAGCATGGATTCACAAATTTCAAACTTCTCCAACCAGGGGGACACAGAATGATCCCTAAGCTTAAGAGAGGAAAATGTATAGGCTCTTTCTTATTAAATAAGGTCTCTGAAAAGACTTCACCTCTGCTGCACTGAGCTTTGCACTGCCTGTCCATATCATTTCTCAGTCATTCTCTGTCTTGAACTATTTGCTACTTTTTTACTCACTTTTAAAAAAACTTAATCCTCCTTTTTCATCAAGTGAGTTTTACAGGAAAGCTTTGCATTTACTGGAGTACATATCATTTGCTGCAGCAACTCAGACCATTACAGCAGAACACTGGGAATAAAAACTGCTGAGTTTTGTATACACTCAACTTTTTATTTCTGGCTTTTGTCACCAGCTCTCTTCCTACCAGTTACTGCTACCTTACATCAACAGCTCAGTACCACAATGACTGATTCTAAAAAGGAAAACAAAGCAGCAGGTTAACAGAAGATGAGGCAGTAAATCAAGACTGGGGGGGAAAAAAAAAAGGGGGCAAAAAATAAAGAGCTTCCACAATAAGGAGTGTGACCAAAATAAGACCAAAGAATATCTGAAATCAACACCACAATGCCCATGTAATAGCTCAAGCTAGTCTTTACACACACGCTTGCTCAACAGGCTCTACTGAGAGACACCACACCACTGAACAGCTCAATGCACTGTCACAATCCAATTAACCAGGTAAAAAAGCTGTGACGTCCAAACAACAGACCTAAGCTTCTTTAAATAACTCACGGGCAGCTCATCTGAAAAGCTGAAACAAGCAGAAATAAGAAGGGCTATGTATGTGATACAACTGACACCTCATTCCAATGAAAGGAATCAAAAGGTCGCTCAAGACAAAATAATTCCGTGCCAAGTGTCCTACTAACTGCAGAACAGGAGAGTCCCAGCCCAGCTACACTCACAGGGAAGAGTTTCTTCCTAACACACAATCTAACCTCATCCTTGGTCAGTGTGAAGCCATTCCCTCTTATTCTGTCACTACACACCCTTGTCCAAAGTCCCTCTCCAGCTCTCTTGGAGCCTCTCTAAGTATGGGAAGGGAGTTGTCAAAGCATTAAAAACAACTTGTAAGTGTCGATGCAGAGTACAAAACCAGAGACAGGGATGGTTAATGCCACTGCCTGTTTCTCTAGCTGTGCTATTTACAATAAAGCTACTGTCAAAGAGGCCTTTGTCTGCCTCTCAGCCAATGTTAGAAGTAACGAGCCCTGAAATACACCAAGTTTCATGTACCAAATAATAGCACAGTACTCATTTTTTCCAAACAAGGCACAGTCTCAATAAAAACTGTTGGGACACTAAAGCAATTGAAAAGTAGATTTAGTGATATATGTAATATACACTTCACTCAAGGAAAAAAACAAAACAACAACAAACCCCAACAGAAACAATAAAGCCAAATGCCGTCAATAATTTTCTGGCATTCATAGAACAGTGAAAAATATCTTTGCATTATTGCAAACAAAAACCCACGTCACCTTGCAACATATTCAGACCTTGAATTCCAGTCAATCCACATACAGATCCCACTCAAAAACTGACATGGCTTTGACACTTATTAAAAACATTGTGGGAATGGAAACAAAGCCTTACATTAAAACACAGGAGATTTACATTCTTCCTGCATACCCTGTGAACCTTTAAAAACTGAATAAAAGAATAAGTGAAAACTTCAACTAAGAGTCTACAGTTATGCAGCATGTCTGCCACTTAAAGTTTAAAAAAATCCATAAAATATATCCTACAGGGTTTATAGACAAAGGACTTTTTTTTTTTTTCTTTTTTCTCCTGCTTCCAGTTCACACATGTGCCTCTGTTAGTATTTAAGGGCATTAGCAGATGAGTAATCCCAGGAGTGCTCGGCCATTCCCCTTCCCATCATGAAACAGCCGTATCTTTTCCCTGAAAAGGCTCCCAACTAAGCACAGCCGAAGATAAGGCAGTTTAACAACTAGACCGTTTCCTCCAGCAGAGCTTCCCTGGTAACAGATGAACACGGCATGAACGTAACTTATTCTAAAGCAACAGACATACACAGAACACAAAGCATTAAGTACTGCCTTTCCCAGTGTTGCTCCTATTTACAATTCACTACAACTGCTCCTGATCTCCTTAGCATAACAGCAGAACCCCTTAGACAGGCAACAAATCCAGAGTACAGATGAGGTGTATGTGCAACCACTTCTCAAAGATCCCCTCTGCGTTTAAAAGTACACCAATTCTTCTTCACCACAAAGCGTGGCACTAAAATCAAAAAATCCTGACAGTTTGGAAAGTGGTAGGAAGATGATTGGAGAGCTCTGTGCAGGACCATGCACGCCAAGCAGAGTTTGGTAGCTTGGTCTCAGCACCCCACAAACGTGGCTATAAAGCTTTTCAACTCAAGGTGGTTCTAGGAGTAGTTTAGCAGTTCTGCACTCAAGAGAACAGGCACAGTTGGATCCAAACAGGCCAGCTGTGCATATCACATGCAAACAACATTAAAGATTTACTACCAACAGAAGAAACAAAAAAGTTGGGATAAGTTTCTTTTACTAAGTAATTTTCTCACACTAAAAACTTAAAGCTTTCATTTGCCTACTGCATTCAATTCCATATCCCTTGGTTATGACTGCTATGCCCATCTCCAGCTGTTTTCTCATTTCCTCCTTGCCACTTGTAACACTGGCACTGAAAACGAACAAAAAAAGTCAAATGTACTACTTCAAACACTTATTAGTTTTAATTTTAAAAAAGGCAATCTCATTAATCTACTATTAAGCAATTACTCTGAAAACCATTTCAGCATTTCAGAGGTGGTAAGACAAAGGACAAGTAAAAGCGAGAAGACGAGTGAACTTCATCCCAATCAATAAACACTCGCGCTTTTACTGTGTATGAAAAGGGGACTGTGAAGGTAAAGATGCCTCAAGAAATACATAAAACAGCTACTTGAATGACAGCTGCAACTGCAAACACAGAGTTGTAGAAGGATGGTTTTCTTAAGTACTGACCCTGCAAAGGGAGAAGACAGCCACCTTTGGTAGTGCTGGTGGTGATTACCTAACCAAGGTGTCTATGTTGGGAGGCTGGTGCCTCTAAATAGGGCAATGAGAAGTGCGCTTTCTTCCAGAGAGTGATTCAAAGCATTTAAGTGGATCCCTATGCTAAATTACCATCTAGAGAGATGCATTCTTCTCCCCAGTGACCAGACAGGAGACCAGATTAACTTGCAAAATGGTTGTGTGATCCCTGTAGGACATGAAAACAGCATTTGCTGCCCAAAGAGCTGCTCTCGCCTTTTCCCTTCCTTCACACTGGCAGAATAATTCGCTCAACATAACGAACTCCACTGAGAACTAATTCCAGCTTAAAAGTAATGCAGCAAGAACAGGTAATTGTGTTCAGAACACATTTGGTTCCCGATCTGATTCCCCACACAAACACTTGGGCAGAGGTGTGGGGGCAGGTTCACAGTGCCAGGGCCACCTTAAGCTGCAATGCCAACTTAAAGCTGTGAGCAAAGCACACCACCAGGAATCTGTATTCCCTGTGTTAGGTGGCTACACTGAGCTTTGTCCCTCCACTCTGTGCCATCCTGCCATACACCCAGTATACATTAGAGCATCCTGCTACTCTCTGGGTCACAGCCAATTTGTGGGCACCTTCCTGTTTAAATTCCATAGTATTTATCTGTGATCACCGCCCCCCCCCGCATGACTATTTTATTCAATTACTTGTTATCTGTGAACCAAAGTTACCTTCTACTTATGCAAGGGCAGTGCACTTTGGCCAAGATGTTTTCAAAAGTACCCTTTACCTTCAACCCTTACAAACTCCCAAGAGCCCAGCCATGCCTGTCCCTGGTTACAGGACACTCATAATCCACAGCCAGCTTGGTGCAGCATTAGAATCAAAATGCATTTCTCTACTCCCCCCTTTTTATTTCTCCTCCCACCTCTCCTCCTACAACCTACAGGAGAAATCTCCCTGGTCGCTGCTCTTGTCCAGGGATCACAGCAGGGACTTTCAAATTTCATCATGTCTCAAGAAGTGACGCAAAGCAACGAGAAGCTTCATTCAGCACTGACTCCTGTTTTTCAGTCAGAGAGTAGCACACCCCTGTGATCTTCTGCAATTACTCAGAATAAAGTTAATTTATTACTCTGGATCAAGAACTTAGGGAAAGATACATGCAAGACAAAACCAGAGTATATGTGCAGGGTCCCTGAGACAGACAGAAGGAAACTCAATTCTTTATCTTTCCTCAGCTGTTTGCAGAACAAGATCCCTCTTAATCCTTGCACCTGACAGTGGCAGAAGGCCCCAGAATCATGGTTCTTCCAGAACTAATACTGCTAATACTACTGTAATAAGCTGCAGTCTACAGTGGAGAGAAAAGCAAATACAATAATGTCAACTGCTTGAAACTTGCACTGGAATTAAAAAAAAGGAAAAAAAAAATAAAAATCACTGCCCTTACTGACATCAAACCCCACATATATTCAAGCCACTTGGCTTAAATTGTGACTTGACACAGAAAGCCTTGATGAAGAAAGCAGGCTGGTGAAAGCATTTCAGCTTTATTTGTGGAAGAGCAATTTTTTCCTTTTTTTTCCTTGTTTTTCCCTTGGATTTGGAGAATTAAAGGTCTATTGAGAAGGTAGTAGGGACAAAACTAGTAAATTTTCTTGTTCTTAAGCCTTATTCATTCTTCCTTAATTTCTCCTTCCATTCCTATCTAACGCTCTTTTAAATTTTAGCTTTAATTTTTCACTACTTCTTCCAATAACTGCTAGTGCAATCTCACTAGATGAGTCTAGGTCTCCAGTCAATTCAGAGAATTCCTTACTAAAAGCTGGGAAATACGAATGAAATATTTTTAAATAAATAATTTAAAAAAAAAAAACTTTCCCTTTTTAATGTATTAAGGAAGGTATCATGTTTTACCAATGTGACAGCTCATTTCAGAAGGACAAACATGTAATTTTATCAGGTGTAAAATACAGAAAGATTTACACTTTAAAAGTAGCAGTCACAGAGAAATTCCCTTTAAGCTGATGTTAGATCGTAACACTAATCAGTCCATGCCTTTTACAGTTCTTCATAATGTAAAAGTGATGAAGGACTTCATGAAATACCACCAGAATACCTGAAGGTATTAAACTGAGAATAGAAAATAATTTCAGGTTAGAACAGCCTGTAAAATCCATTGACACAAACAGTCTAATATTGTCAGCAGATATTGGAAGATATTAGTTTTATCAACAAGTATTTGTGGTCATTTCTCCCATCACACATTAATTTAGGCTTTCATTTAGGCTCTTAGTAAACTGCTAACAGTGAAACAGTTGCTTCTTCAAAATCAGTCTGAGCAGAGCAGGATTTTTTGGCCATCTGATGCAGCGCTGCATGATATCAAAATAGCAATACCAGCCACTCCCACACTTGAAAAAAGACCTGTGCAACAAGTTTCATGGCTTTCTGGAGACTTGATAATAAGTATTTGGATTTTGTTTTCCTCTAAGGCTTCATCTAGATTAACAAGTATCCAAGAATAAACTTTTGGGGAACAGCTATTTCTTTTATCTTTGCACATGTATTCATTAAGTAGTGATACTCTGTCTGGACAGGGGAATTCAGGCTTCAAATTGGAGGAGCAGGAAGTGCTTATCCTGGGATGGTAACATCGGTCCTTCGCTATGAACAGCTGCCCATGCAGTAACTATTAGTCACCTCACAAATCACACCCTGTTGTACATAAGGGAGACTAAAGTTAGGGCTAGTTGATTTAATGTCAGGCTGTCAAACATAGAGGTGCAGTTTAGTGCTGTTGCAGCAGGGACAGGAAATTCCAGAAGAGTTTTGAAAGCACCTATGGCAGAAGGGTGGTGGACCAGACAAACTCTCAGAGCCTAAATTAAAACATCCTTGCTTTTGAGTCACAGATCACAGAAGAGGTGATCTGAATTAATAAGTGTTGGAGGAGACAAACAGAATTAAACCCAGGTGAATCCTTTAAAGTGACCCTCATGCTGAAATTTTAAGTAGTTTCATTTATTTTATACACACACCTAATTCATTTGGACTCATATTACAAATATTCTCATACACTGAGCCCTAAAAGGGCCATTGAAATCAACCTTCAAAGAAGATTAAGGAAACAAAAAAAAAAAAAAACAACCTCACAAAGGCACTCAACCTTGGAGGAAAAAACCATTTCTACTAGGAATGAGTGAGGCCCCATTTTCAGACACACTGTCAGAGAAACTATCCCTGCCCTTAAACTGCCCATTCATGCCCCCCCCGCCCCCCCCTCCATCACCCCAGCTATTTCTCATGTCAGCACAAGCACTTTTAACACTGTAGCCACTGGTCAGGAAACTAATCCAGGCCAGAACTCATCCAGCCAAAAAGATAATTATTTCCATCCAGACCAGGTCTCTGCTGTGCCCAAAACACTCAGGCCAGCCAAAAGAGAAGCATGGCAAGAGGGTTTCTTCCAGCAGTGTTAAGCTTTGTGTTCAGGAAACTACTACCTCAGAATGGAACACATACCACACTTTCAAACCCCTTAATTTACATTTATGTTCTTGTTGCTTCTGCACTTCTGCCTGGACTGATTTGTTCTCTTCATGCTGGCTATTCTTCATGCAGCTCTTGAGGCCAGAACACACTCTGGAACAGAACAGATGAGTCGTACTAGTGAAACTACATAAAAGAAAATGGGAAAAGGGGAAGGGGGGGGGGTAGTAAAAGGACTGTTTGAATGTTTAATGCTTGTTTACCAGCAGACGTGTAGCCCCACACCTCTAACAGCAGCAGCATTAATAACTGCTTGAGGACCCCTTCACTCACCAAAAAAAGTCATAAATAAAACCAAAAGAACACTTTAATCAGCTTTAATACTTTTCACCAGGATGACTGAACTCATTTTAAAAGCTCCTCTCTCCACCTGTTCTCAGACTCTGAATTCAGCATTTACAGTTCTTAGAGGCTAAAGCTCCAGATGCCTCACATCAGATTAAGAGTGCAATATGACATTTTAGAGCTGACTATGCCTACTTCGGATGGCCTTTTTTCTCCCGTGCTGTGGAATAGCAAATCACACACCAAAGGAGCTTTTATTGTTAAAGAGGTGTAAATTAGAGCAAATATAACTCCTTACATACTGTCAATAGAACAAGTAACACTATCAGCAAACAAAACCAGCTCTAACAATTCTAATCTTGCTATTCTGAGGAAGAGCAACCTCTACTCACTGAAGCAAGCTTCCTTACCTTTCGTTACCAATTAAGAGCTTCAAATATTCCCATTTACAGAACTACAATATTTATAAGACAGCACATTATTTCTCATCTGTAATCCTTGTCAGCCCTCAGTATGTACACATGCTAAAAGCCCAGGGAATGGTAAGGAAGTCCACAGGAATAATTCTCAAGGGAGGCACATATTCCTGCTGCACTCAGTGATGTGAGCCAAGCAGTGTTAGATTTCATATTAGTCCTACACCCTTTGAATTTAAGTACTTCTCCTCCCCCAGGTTCTTCTGACATTTATTTAGTACAAGGCACTCAAGTCTGGGTCCTGGCCATGTTTTTTTAACTTGGCAAGCCTATTTTTAATTGTTTATCAGCTTCAAAGAGCATGACTGATAAGAGGTTTGTTGGAGCTGTGGGTGTTCAGTGATAGTGAGCTTTTAAAGATCATTTGGAATTGATCTCTTTTATTTAACAATTACTCTGTAAAAATCACAAATGCTACATACAGTCCCTGACCAGGAAAGGGGATGCTCAGAGAATACACAGGACATGCTCCACTGCTAAGAGCCTATAAAGACTGCTGATGCAAGCTGCATCCTTGCCAAGTTCTGTGCTGTGCAACCCTGGAGAAGACCACCACTTCCCAAAATTAACAAACTTGTCATTTAACACAGAAAAACCTTAGGAGTGAAGGACTTCTCTATTTAGAAGACACCTTACACAAAATGAATACCTCCCCCATGTGGAATTCTATCATCTCAGAAGTTTTCTCACACACTAGAAAAATAGAGCACACTGAATTGAATGGAAGCATCCTTTACTGCTATTCTTTTACCCTAATTTTGGTCTTCCTGAAATTTTGAATCAAGAAATAGTTTCTTCCATTTTTCAAGCCTAGTGTTCTGCTTGACAAATGACTTAACAGTGGAGAGATCTGTTTTGAATAAAGATTGTACCCAAACTCTTAGTAGGGGGACAGAGAAACAAACCAGTAGTTGTCGCAGATCTTTCCTACACTACACACAAATTCAGAACAGTTCACAGGGATTTCTGCAGATTAGCACTGATGGTAAATTAATGTAAGGCCAATGCCCCTCTCTTTACAAGGCACTCACTGACTGCTTAATGGAATAAGTTACTGGAGTGTTTTTAACAGATGTTTTGAAGCTGCTTGGACACTGCTCAAGGAATATCAACCTACTAATGTACAACCCAGGGAGCAAAGCTGCCCAGCACTGCAAACATACATGCTTCAAAAGTGCAAGGCATGCTTGTTCTGATCCACTCCATGGGTATGTCCCCAAGGGAAGGAATATCACTCCTACCCTCCTCTACTGGAAAGATGATGGCCTACTTCTGTTAGAGTTATTTGGTGTATTTTCTTCTGGCATAAAATACCTTGCATGGATTTACATTCTATTAGATCTCTGACATATGAACAAAGTTTGATAAGCTTGGAAAACAGGCATAAGTTGGAAATTTGAAATGTCCAAATGTCCATTGTTGAGCTCAGAACACACAGAGAAAAACACATCAGAAGGTTGCCAGAGAAATGAGGTGGCTGGAGCACACCACCTAGACAGCAGAACAACACAGCTGTGAGAAGATCAGGGGAGACCCTGCTGATAACTTCAATAGGAGAGCAAAAAGGTGAAGAAACAATGCTTTCAGAACAAGCTGCAACAATGAGGGGTCAAACAGTGGAGCAGCTTGCTCAAAAATGCTGTGGGAATGAAAATATTTACTAAATACAATCCTAAACCTCACCTAACATCAGTGCTGGCCCTGCACTGAGCCAGGGGTTGAACTAGAGTACCACAAGAAGTCCCTTCCAACCCAAATTACTTTACCATTCTCTGGCACTATATAAAATGAAGGATACACTTAAACTTCAGACACAACACAGTGAGGCTTTTTTCCATTTATGCGGTTCCAGCTATGAAGCTCTCCAGACTGAGATTTACTGGTGTCAGCATTCACTTCCACAGAAGTTCTAGAGGCTCTGGAAGCTCTCAAACACCAACCAGTTTTTAGCAAATGTGCAGAAGTACAGTAACTCCTAGCAATCTACCAGTGACCTGCACTTTCAGAGTGGTAAATACCCAAAGCCACCCAGTAGTTAAGAGAACAGCATTAGAAGAGCACAGACAGAGTGTTTCACTGTTTAGGAGACACAAACACATGTGTTATGAAGTACAAAGACTCACACCAGAAAAGGCTCCCACAGGAACTTCAGACAGAAAAGGGGGAAGCAGTACTGAAAGGGACATCACTACTTGTTTATAATTTGCAGGAGAAAACCCAGGACCACAATGACTATATCTAAACAAAGAAAAAAGAAAAATCTGTCTTTGCAGAAGTAAGGTAAGGGCCACTGTGTGCTCTTTTCTCCAGAATCTTAAGAAGTTGTATCTTGAGTGCCGGAGGGTGGCTGAAGTCTCCCTGGCTGCCAGCACAGGACGGTCTGTTTGAAAAGGCAACTCTGGGACATAACACATCATACTGACCAAAAACTGCACTGGATTAACCACTTCCAACTAGGAAGAGCCAGACTGATAACACAGCAGGGCAAACATTTAATGCTATGTCCCTTCTTTGAGTCTGGTGGAGCTGGAGAAAACATCCCTAAGGAGTTGTTTGCACAAGCCACTCAAAGCAGATGTCTCCAAAAACATCACAAATGTCATGTCAGGCAAGTGAGACATCTAAATATTTGATAGTCTGCTCCATCATACTGCCATGGAAGCTGACAAATAATTCTTCATGTAGGTCAAAACACTAGTAGAACAGGGAGAGGATGCAGCTGCTTCAACAGGACAGAATTATTTCCACACACACTTCAGGAGCAAAGTATAAAATACTCTGGGCTTATATAATGCTCCAAGTAGCTCAGAGTAGGCAGGAGGCAACAGTAGCCATTCCTCAGCAGGAAGGAGAGGAGAGCATTAATATGGAAGGTAGGCAAGGATCAAGTAATCAATGAGTACCTTTTGAGTATTCAGTATTGCCACAGGAAGCGATAAATCTCTCTTCAAAGATCAGAAGTGGCAGTAAGTGATATACTCAGCAGGAATGGTGGATAACACTAACTTCTTCCATCCTCCAAAAAGAAAAGAAAAGAAGAAAGGTTTTAATAATCTGATAAGCTTTGACTGAAACTACTAGCCTTCAAAAATTTGACTGTTTTCCAACCTGTAATTTGGGAACTCCTGAAGTGCCCCTAAGGGGTTCTCTCGCAGTACATACTGGGAAAGCAAACTTGCAGTTTAGATTGCACCTCCGCTGCAAGGGTTTAGTACATAGGAGAAAGTTACTGTTTAAAATGTAATAGTGTTAACTTATGTCATAAAATTATACAGCTAAAAACAGGGGGGCATTTAAATCCAGCAGCATTTCCTGCTTTTATTTTAAATCTTTGGATGTTAGAAGTGGTTTCAATGGAAGAGCTTTGCAAATCAAATACAAGGAGACAGAAAAGCTATACAAGAAGCTGAAGTAATTGGCCAAAAAATCACTACTGTTTCTACTGCAGTGAAAGGCTCTTCCAGGAGCCAGTCCAGAGCATGATGTCTCTTTCAACATTAAACAATGGGAGAATTCAATTCCCTGGACAGAGATTTTAAACATACAGCAAAGTTTACTGCTCCATTTCAAAAGAGTAAGAAATGTTTGCAAATATCCAAATGCTGCCATTACTGCTTGTGGTCTCAGCTTCCTTTGCAGCAAGCCTTTACTTACCCACAAAATACTTTGGGGCATGGTTTCACAAAGGCTCAAATCAAACTTAGAGCTGCATTTTATCCACATTCACTCACATCTAGTTGCCCCCACAAAGCAAATTTAGTTGACCAATTCATTGCCTGGTGACACAACTGCCAGCACACGCATGGAACGAGACGGGGTCACCATAATCCTGACACAAGACAACTTACTCTTTCAGAGAAGCCATGAATCTGACCTCCCTAAATGCTTTGGTGTTATTTCCAATATAGCAAAACCCATAAACTCACTTGCATAGCTTTTATTGGTAGGTTGATGAAAAAGGGAAAATATTTCCTTTGTCCAACATGAACATAAAAAAAAGCTCTACAAGAACAGATCAGTGTCACTTTAGTTCAGCAGTCTGATTCCAAAAGCTCAAGCAGGAAACGCTCTGTAGGGAGAGCAATCAGTAAGGTCTGTGCTTTACCACCCCCATCCCAACACCCAGCTATGGAATTAGGGACCTTAGCCTCTGGACCTGCTGATCCCTTTCTGAACGTCCAGTGCCTCCACAGTCTCTTACCAAAATAGGTTTTCCATGAGTTCTGGTGTATTTACCCCATTTCTTCCTCCTACAAGGTACAGGCTCACCACAAAACTCATGGCATCTATCCAAGCAGTTGACCTTGTGTGAACACTGGGAACCATAGCACAGAACAGCAGCCAGCCTGGGCACAGACTGAGTTCTGCAAAGAACTCAAGTGGCAGGAGCAGAATCACACTACTCACTTTCTTACAAACAGCCAGGAGAAACCCGAATCACCAAACTGAAGCATGGGGTGCTTCTGTTGAAATTATCACCCAGGGAGCATGTGGATTACATGCAAGCTCTGTAGCTCAGAGTTCTCAAGCTTACATATCCCCCATCCCACCTTTTTAACATAGTTAATACATGAAAAATACTTTAGCTTCCAGCAATCTCCACCTACAGGTGCTTAGTCCACCATCAGGCTACTTATTCACCGTAACGTCCTAGAGAGCTCAGGAAGTGTCAAACACTTGTGTCAAGTCTCCACACATGGTACATTATCATAGCTCAAAATTATTGTGTTGCTTACTCCTTCCAGAGCTTTATGCTCTCTACTTTCATTCCTGATTAAGTCCATATTTTACTCAGCATGCAATTTAAAATGGGAATCACTGCAAATAAAATAATTCCACACAATACATACAAATGGAATATATAAAGCATGAGCCAATAAATAATTTTATGTAATACAATTTTATGGAGCCATATTTTCTTTAGTGGATTCAATAAAAATCACCCTGCTTTACCCTCTGAGCATTTTCTATACTCTGCACTCAGAAGAACTCCTTTGGAAATACAGGCTTGGGACTGACTGGCTGGGCAGCAGTGCTACTGCCAAGGTCCTTGGGCTGCTGGGTAGGCAGCAAGCTGGATGTGAGCCAGCAGCAGGCCTGGGCAGCAGAGAAGTAACATTTATCCTCCCAACAGCTCCCCAGACACTATTTGACATACCTCCAGTATATATCAATATCTGCTTACTTTCTCCTGTTCCTAAGATTTTACTAACTTGATCATGTTCTAGATAGATAAGGAAAAATCCTAAACCTATCTCTGTTCAAAAAACAGGGAAGCTGGTTCAAGAAAAGAGGAGCTGCTACCCATCTTTTTTCTTTAACAGCTGCCATTTGATCACCAAGCCTAACCTCTTCTGAATGCCAGTTCTCTAAAACCATATGAAACAAAAAAACAGCAGCACCTTGCAGCAGTCCGAAGTAATTTTCAGATTTTTTTTCCAACAGTCTTGACTCAAAGATATTAAGAAATTAAGAAATACAGGACTGCTCTTCATATCATAATCCAGTAGTTAATCACCTTCCCTGTGAAAAACGTAAGTCTTTTAATTTGAATTCATCGGGCTACAAGTTCTTGTTGTGTTTGTCAGCAAGATTAAAACAAGCTACTTAATATCCAGTATTATCTTGTCAGGGATGTATCTGAAGACTAATCAAGTCACCTCTTAGCTTTGTTGAGAAGCTGCTCAGTAAATTCCTAACATTTCACTGCATGGCACTACAGCTTAGTTTTCCATCAAACTGGAGATTAATCACCCTTGCAGATAGCAATTTTATTTTTTTTTGGTCTGTTTCGGGTTTTTTGTGAGTGTGTGCGTTGTGGCCAGAACCATACATAGTATGAATGATTTCATCCCAACCCACACAGACAAGAACGTATCCCTGCTTGCTCCAATAATGCATTTAAGACCCGCATTAGGCTCGTGGTCACAGCATCACTTCATGTTTATGCTGTTTGTCCACTACAACTTCAAAATGCAGTTCAGCCACTATTTTCTAGGATAGCATGTGTCTTAACTGAAATTCAGCTGGGATGCTTTATTCCTAGGTGAACACCTTTATATGCAGCAGCCTTAGGACACACACACACCTGACTGGACCTACTTCACCTGACAATCACAATGGCCACCTTAGTGCTCACTGACTTTTCATGAACCACAAGTTTATCATGCAGAAGGTTTTAAACACATTTTGCAGCCACAAAATCATTACACAAATTATGACAAGCAGTTACTAGGTTTTCCTGAATATCCATGGAAACTACTCACTCTTGCACACCCCTGAATTCAGACTAATTCTGAACTAAATGGCATTTACTGATATTCAGTACTAATATTAATATTCAGTAAGGTCCTCAACATCAAGACCTTTAACAAAGTCAAATAATAAATTTAACAAGCTCTTTTCTTAAAGCCTTATTTACCAGGATTAATACTTATCTCCCCATACCTAAATTCTGTACTAAGGATAAGTGAGAGAGCTGGCAATAATGTGAACTACATATGTATTAACACATACAGAGCCACTCAAATACCCAAGGTAGCCTTGGGCACCTGCCAGCCCTCTGCACAGCACCACGTCACTACCTGCTGTGTTTGGCCATTCCATCTCCTTTCAGTAGTGACATATCAGCAATTCTCTGATCTCATGGAATTTCCCTAGTGTTCCAAAGTGCACTGACCAAAATATATTCCTTCCAATATTATAGCTAGGGATATTCCGGTGATCAAAAAAAATATATTGGCCACGGGAAAAATCTCTCTCACCTTCCAGTGTATTATGGTGGTGGGGTTTTTAGATGATTTTTGTGTTAAGTTTTGGCGTGTGTTTGGTTTAAAAAAGAAAAAAAAAACAAATACATCACAGAGAAATTTCAGAACAGCAACTTCATTCTAAATAGCTGAAAGAGGGCATAAGCGTTACTTTGACATCCCAAGTAGGGCAAATAATATTCTTTATATAATTGAACCAAACAATTTTCTCCTGTACTTTAAAGACAGCTACTTTACCTGCTGATGTTTGAGACATACAGGCTTCTAATTATGATGCATATTAATACAGACAGACGTCTTTCACACTCCAAATAATCTGTGATTTGCCTTCTGTTTTGTTAGGATTTGACAAATTCAATGATGTCAACTGAATTTTTTTTACCTTATGGGGAAAAAAAAAGTAAAACAAGATCCTCAGTATAAGCTGAACTTACTTAACAGCATCTTTACATTTGAGTGAAGCTTTTCAGTGAAATCCATGAAGCTTTAGAAATTTCATGAGTTTGCAGGTATGGCAGAAAAATAAGATGGTGCTGATAGCTGACTGACACAACAATAATGCTTTAAATGCTTTCAAACATTCTTGGCCTCACCTCTTAATGTCAACCCCACACAGCACACTGAAATCCAGGCAGCTAACAGCAAACTGTGGGAGGGCTTGAACTGAGGGGGTCTCTAAGAACAAACCTTTACATAAGAAATGCAATTCTAAGTATCTATGACTCAAAACTTCACCTTTAGGGATAGTTAGAGATTAATTCTTCGTGAGTCCATTCTATCATGGATGTCCCCTATGTCAATGCACGTTAACTGCGCCATTCTCATGAGCTGTCTCTGCACTACTTCTGTTTTCACCTGTTAAGAACCACATTGGAAAGAAATTAAGATTTTACAGTTTCCAAGTTTTTATAATACTGATGAAAACTTCACTTTAGCTTTAATTTACATTAGACACGCAAATCGAGTTATTCAGTGTACAGTTACCTGTATGTTAACAAGACCTGAAACATAAAACTCCCTACCTACCTTAGGTTTATTTTACTCTTCAAGGTCGCTTTTGTTAATCAGAAAAAATAGATCACTCAGCTGAGCAGCAACTATTTAGTTTTCATATTAAGTATGTCTACGATAAGCATATCTCAATTCCTGAAGAATGATGGATTATGGAGAGAAGTGGGAGGAGCTTCAGCACAGGGTGTTTTAAATGAAATTCAAATAGCCTTCAGCACAAAAAAAAAGCAACATCTTCAGTTACAGTCAGGACAGGACAGATTCTTTCTAAGTTTTGGTAAAAAACCTGAAAGAACAGGAGCCATATATGTTCTGAATGATTTTTATGAACACTAAATATAACAAATAAAAATGGAACCATCTGGATCTGTGTGTGTCTCTAAGACCATGTAGCATTACCGAGCAGCAGAGTCTGATACTGTATTGACATTTCAAGGTTTAGTACAACAAAGAGTGAACTGGGCATCTGACTAAAGCCAAGTGGATGAACAGGGGTTTACAGTTAAGCAAACAGATCAGTACAGTTCAGTAAGTTAACACAAACAAAACAACCACCAGTCAAAGCTCTGGTTTCTTTCAGCTCCAGTCAGCGTTCCTCACACGTGCAAGTAAAGCAGGGGCTGCTCTTATTACATGTATTTCTAGAGCCCAGATGAGCACAGGAGGCAGCAGCATTTGTGACCCTAATGCCCTATTACTCCCTCAGGCATTCCCTTTCTGGTAAAGAAGGGGTAAGAGAAGCAAGAGTTGCCAGGATGGGGAAATTAGGGAGTCTTTAGGTTAATATAATTGCTATCTATAACAAATCTGAAATAGTTAATGTACAAAACTCTGTTCAGACAGAGCAGAAAGAGCTATCCAGAGGTCAGAGTTCTGCAGAGCTTTGTGTTACAAGTGATGCAGAACCTGTTGAAGTATGAGGGATAACAGCAAGGAATAGCCTGGCTCTGCTCTGAGAGCAGGTAAGCCTAATAATGCTCAACATCCAAAAATCCTCAGTAGAAAAAAGTCCTAAGGGGAGGAGAAGAAATTAAATTCTGGAATAGGCTCTATACAGAAATTCCTAAGCAAGCCAGTAATGACATATAATTAGATTTCTCAGGTAAATTCTGAATAGAGACAAGAATAACACAGGTCAGCTTCTGGCATTCTCAAGACACAGCACTGGGAAAGCAGCAGGCGGGTACCAACCTGCAGCCACAAGAGCTGGTGAGGATGCACACAAATTAGCTACGGATCGTAGTCAAGATCCAGCCTGCTCACACGAAAAGCAGCTCTTGAAATAGCTCCTTCCCTCAGTAACGCTGCAGGCACAAGTCACCAGCAAACTTAACACTGCAGTGACAGTTTCCCAAGCGCTGTCTGAACTGGATAAGACTTGTGTATTATTTCAGCTGTAAGGCCAATGGAGGCTACAGGGACTCGAGTTTTGCACCTTTTGCTCAGGTATTACTCCTCAAAAATATCTCACAAAGTTTCATGAATTTTAATGAAGCCATTCTCTGCATCCAAATAACCTCTCATGTATAGCAGATGACATGAAAGCTGAGCTAGCTCTATATAACCAGAAGGAAAACAAAATGGAAGTAAAAATCCATCAACCTAAAAAACAAAAAAAGCAAGCACCGATTTGCCTTTACGCTAAAATTGCTCCTTCCTTCAGTTCTATGGATGTCTTCTGTACTGAAGTACAGTGTAAGGGACCATTTAAGAACAGCTTGAATGCAGCACGGAGTTATTTCTTATACCCAACAGACTCCTGCAAATTCAACAGGCTCTGCAGAAGGTGAATAAGCTGGAGAACTTAAGACAATGTTTACACACTTCCTGCACTGAAACAAAAAAGATATACTGGAAGTGGTACAGTATCTTAGATGCTTCTAAGGACCCCTCTGGAGTTTATTAACCAGAATTCAGTAACTGGCAGGAGATGAGGAACAGCCATGCATGTATTGAAGTGGGGGAAGGCTGGGTAAAAAAATAGGAAGTCACAAACAGGAAAGCAGCTCACTCTCACCAACAGGCAAGTGCTCAGGACTACACTGAGCAGAGAAGGATCCACACAACATGACAAAAACCCTTCTATGGAAATCATTTCACAAAGCTAAGGCAAGGCTAAACCCGATACCATATAAATACATATTCTGAAGAAATCTAATGTAGAGAACAAAAAGCCGAGTGTTTGGACACAGAGCATGTGCGGGTTCCTCCTCTGCATCACAAAAAGAATCGGGTTTTGTACTTTTCCCCCCTCCCCCCCCCCTCCCCAAGCAGCACAGACCCATGGAAGGGAGGGAATAACGCCCTGCTTTGCCATGGGATTTCGGGCTCCATTCCTGGGCGAGGGCCCGGCTGCGGAGGCCCGGGAGGTTCCCGGGGAGGTGCCCCGGGAGTCGGGCAGCCGGGCCAGGTCCCAGCAAGTGACACAGCCGCTCGGCGTGTCGGTGGCAGCCCCGGCGCTCCCGATCGGAGCCTGAAGCCTCGTGGGGACCCCGGGGTGGGGTGGTGGCGACCGGCCGGGGAGGAAGAAGGGATGAGGGCGGGGCCGCCGCTCTCCGGGCGCGGCGCGGGGGGGCTGCGGGCCGGTCACCGCGGCGAGAGCGGGCGCCCCCCAGCCGTGCCCGCCCCGGTGCTGCTGCATGGCGCTGCTCAGCCTGCCTTGCAGAGGGAGCTCGAGTCCCGCTCTGCGCCTCGCAGCGCCTCTCACTCCGCCGCACACGCCAGCGCAGCGAGGCGGCGGCCGGCGGGAGCGGGAGGCGCAGGCGGCCCCGCGGGCCGCACACCGCGGCGGGACGCGGCAGGGCGGCGGGCCGGGCCCCGCGGAGGTGCGAGGAGTGCGGGGGGAGCGGCGGAGGGGCGGGAGGGGAGCGGGGCCGGCGCGGCGAGGCGGGGGAGGGGGAAGGAAGGGACGTGCGGGACGGGAAGAGAAGGGAGGGGACGGGAGGGGGAGGGGGGTGGCGGCGGGCGCGGCGGGGAGGGGGCGGTAATGGGGCGGTTAATCAGCGCCGGTGGCGCGGCGGAGGAGACAAAGGAAAGAAAATGGAGTCGGGGCCGGCGGGCGGCGGCGGAGGGAAGGAGGGCGGGCGGCCCGGGCGGTGCCGCAGCCCAGCGCCGCGCTGTGGGGGAATGGCGGCGGTGGCGGCGGCGGCGGCGCGGGGACGGTAGAGGGAGACAAAGCCCCCCTTGCTGCCCCGGCGGCGGCCGCTGCGGGGCCCCAGCCGCGCCGGAGCCCCATCGTGACACCTAGAGGCCGGAGAACGCGACTGCAAACCCCCCGCCGCCGCCGCTTACCTGCGCCCCGCGCCCCGCCGAGCTCCCTCCGGCCGCCGGGCCCCCGCCGCCGCCCCGCGCCGCCCGCGGGCCCCCGCGGAGAGG